>CM057339.1:339047674-339647674 GCA_030015575.1 Agapanthus africanus | reverse complement strand
ATCATGTACGCGATGCTATGTACCAGACCCGATGTAGCATACTCACTAAGTGTAGTGAGTAGGTATCAAGAAGATCCTGGAGAGAGTCACTGGACATCTGTGAAGAACATTCTCAAGTACTAGAGAAGGACTAAGGAGATGTTCTTGTTGTATGGTAATGGAGAACTCCAGGTGGAGTCCATTACCGATTCGAGCTTCCAAAGTGATAAGGACGGCTCTAAGTCGCACTCGGGATTTGTCTTTACCCAGAATGGAGGGGAGGTATGTTGGAAGAGTTCCAAATAAGAAACTGTGGCAGACTCGACGATGGAGGCTGAATACATCGCTGCCAACGATGCTGCTAAAGAGGCTATCTGGATGAAGAAGTTCATAACTGAACTTGGTGTGGTTCTGTCCATTGAGCATCCAATACCTTTGTATTGTGATAACAATGGAGTGGCTTTGGCCAAGGAACCCAGGTCCTATCAGAGATCCAGGCATATTCTGAGGCGGTATCACCTGATCCGGGAGATAGTTGATCGCCGGGAGATCGAGGTCAGGAGAGTTGACATGAAGAACAACACCGCGGATACACTCATAAAGGCCATACTCCAGATACAATTTGAGAGACTCTTCGGGATGTTGGGTATGAGATACTACAACAGCTGGCCTTAGTGCAAGTGGGAGATTTTAGTTATGTATATGCCTTAGATGCCATTATTGTACATATGATGTATATTATAGTGGATGCTTGGATATATATAAAGAGGACTTTCTTGCTCGACATGATAGTATGCTATCTGGTTTTTATTTTGTCTTAACATGTTGACTTATATTGGGTTACTGTCTTGCTCTCACATATTGATAAAGCCTTTAGGATATGTACTTGACTACTAGGACTATGATGCAGATCATACTAGTGGGGCCATGGTAGTCTACGAGTACATCCTATAATTGTTCCTAGTCGTGGGAGTATCGAGACAGGGCATCGATACTCCAAAGTATACTAGCGTATACGCATCTTGACCCATATGATGAGCAATGGATGATCTCACATCCATTGGTGTTTGACATCAAAGATGGTGTACGGGTGCTCAGTGGAGACTGGGTACACTAGGTACACTGAACGGACTCGCCAAGAACTCCTAGATGGTATTATACCTATCGTCAGATAGCAGTTCTCTAGTGACACTGGTACAGGTTAGTCTGTAGACCTGAGATCGTCATAGAGTCTTGTTTGATTCCCACTGTGCTTTGATTTCCACCTTACGACGTTCATGAGAAAGTGCAAAACGGTGGCTTTTGGGTACATTCCCGAATCACATGGAGGCAATGAGCGATAGGAGGGATCTCGTCTCACCCGGTATTGGGGGTTAATGTTGCGTTGCGTTCGATTGGCTATAATTGGAAGTCCCTGGCCAGGGATGATATGGAGATCTACTGGTAAGTGTTATCAGTAGTTTCTCGACTTGTTATGAGCCTCACATCGACACGACTTATCGGTTACTGGGGTCTGATGTTTACCACCCCTAAACTGGATATGCGACATATCGGATGAAGAGACCGGACTGTACAGTAGTGTTACTGATTGGATTCACAGGAGTGTGTGCAGGCTTGCTTGATGATCTTTTGATCGTTCAATACCCGGGTGGCTGTTACATTTAGCTGACTGCTTGCAGCTTGTCGGTGTTTGATATGATCATCACCTACTGCCGGCGTATTGACGAGTCTTTAGAGTCCTACACAGAGGTTTCCTGGCTCAGGCGAAACGGAGTACATATGTGATATGTCTGGGACCGAGATTCATACGATATGTGATGCCGTATTCTATTCTCGTGATATATGATATCGGTCGGTTATATGTGATATAGCCGGGTCATCGGATCAAGTGTTGATTCGATGAAATGATACATTTTATATTAGTCGGTTATATATAATATAGCCGGATTATCGGATCAAGTGTTGATTCGATAATTTAATATATAATTATATATTTGATATATTAAATTACATTAACTAATATATGGTCACTTAAGTATTTCATTTTCTCACTTTGGATACATTTAACATATATGTGATATATGTTTATTGTATTTTTTCTTTTGTTACATTATATATTATATATGTGATATATAATATTGTAACATGCTAGGTTATAAATGCAACTAGGGTTTAATGAGATTCACACCATGGCTATAATTAGGGTTAGATTTATTATTTATTTTAGTTAATTCTAAATTGTGGATAATTACTTAAGATATTTTCTTAAGTTGACTTTGTCCACTCTTTAGATATTTGCTAAGATATTTGTTAACCTAACCCTAACCCTAGCCCATGGTTTATTCTCTACAAGAGTTAGCCACGATACTTTTAACCCTTGGTTACACTTCTAACCTCATGACAATTCATTCTCACTTGATCTTGAGCTTCTTCTTCTTCTTGCTCTTGATTCTTGCTCTCTTGATTTCTTCATATGATGGAAAAATAGTGAGAAATAAAATACTAAAGTGAGCAAAATTTCTACTTCATCATTCTATTCTATACTAGCCATATAGATTAGTGTGTTAGCTTCACTAGTTCCTAATTAGTCAAGAGATAGCTTGAGTTTGTGACTCCTCAAGGTAGATCATCTTGGATTATGAACACTTCAAGCAAACATGGATCATTCACCTCATGGAGCCTCTCTAGAGTCCGGAAGATTGATGATCGCAGCGAAGGGACCACAACTCGGAACTTATAAAGCGAAGGAACGGACTACAAAGGTTGTAATCCCCATCTCTTAGATGTTAAGTTGTTAACATGTAGTTTTGTTTGATTCTCTAGTTATAGATTCATGGTTACGGTTATCTAGAATGACAAAAATTTAAACTTGGCATGGACGATACTACCCAAAACCTTACTACCGTACCTAGAAATCCGAACACACGTATCCCCGGCAACGGTGCCATTTGATTGATCTATAAAGTGTAGTAACCGCAATCAATATCGGTGTCGTGTGTAGCTAGCCGAGATGAGTACGGGTCATCCTCAGAGATATATGAAATCTATCAATCTTACTTTAGACGTGTTAAAAAGAGGAAGAATAAAATGATAAAGAATAGTGAAGAATAGTTTCTAGATCTACGTCAAACACGGATGTAGAATACAGATCTAGTTTAAATACGAATGTAGATTTTATAAGAAGAGGGCTTGTAGGGTTTGTTAGGATTTAGTAGTCATGGATGACTAATAAAGATTACTCCTTTTATCTATTGATAGATTTAAAACAAGATTGATAGTGATGAATGAGGATTAGGGTTCTTGAACGAAACCAGGGTTTCCACACTATTGACCCTTGTCCTTTCATTGATCTCTATTCATGTCTAGCCCTTAACAAAACATTTGTTAATCTAATCTCAAATCGCGGTCGAGACTAGCAATAAATTCGTAGAGCGCCCGATTTGGATGTTAACGATTCTTTTGCTAAAATTTATAAACTTTATAAGACTTATAAGAAATTAAAATATTTTCTCATCCATTATTCTACCCTAATCCTACGAACCCTATCAAGCGGAGAATTACTCACGCATGATGGAGATAGAAGAAGAACGGATAGAGAAAGAGATCATAATGCAGAAATTAAATGCTAAATAATTAATCTAATGATCTATCTTTATTAATCAACTTCAAAATTACAAAACCTTCGAGATTAGATTACAAGAGGAAGAAGAAGTTGCTCTCGATCACTGCCTCATAGGACGTAGATACTCCGTCGAATCTCACGTCGCCTTATCACGTCGAATCGTGGACCTGTCGTGGATCAATTGTTCTTTGACGGTGGTTTGCTTCATGTAAAAGATTAATAATTTCTAAATTTAGCCCTCGTTCCTTTATATAGCCCCAAAACCAGAAACCAAAGATCTCCAGAATTAGGGTTTGTTTTTGCAAATCACAACCAAAAATCCCAAATCCTGACTCAGTGAATCGGCCGCGGATCTGCCGCATATTGCATGGTTTGGCCGCGAATCTGCGGTTTGTTGGTGAGATCTTGGCTTCAGAATTCTGGAGTTGTTTTGTTGTGACACATGGAGATTTATTTGATGTCTGGAATCTTCATATCTTTTCTGAGTCTCTGTCAGTATTGATTCTTCGATTTTATTTAACTTTATCAGCAAATTTTTGATTCCTGATATCTCAACATCTCGATCTCCTGACCTGAACTAAACCTTGCACAATATCTCAATGAATAATGCTAGTAATATTTGGTATTTTTCAGATAATATCCTAACCAATTTGATATGATATTATATTTTAAGAATACTGATTAAGGATATTTAATATGATATGCATATTTAAATTATCAAAATATTATATAAATATTATATGCATACATTTTCCTTCATAATATTAATTATAATATATAAACATATGATAAATAGTATTTTTACAGATAAACCCAAATATTTTTCATATTTATAATAAACACCTTTAGATATTTAAGAAAAGTAAGGAAAATGTTATATCAAAAGTGCGATATTTTTGACTGAACAAATACGTCCAAACTTAACTTTGATTGTCCCGAGCAAACTACTTATTCAAGAGAGGGGGAAAAAGAGAAAGAAAAACCTAAGTAGCACACTTTCGTAGGCAACACGATTGCACTAAGCACATGCAACAAGCCGTTAAACCTCTAGGTGTCTCTAGTAGGAGGAGTGTTGTCTCTCGAGGGTTTTCAACAGATTATACCCATAAAATCCTATAATAAATGAAAGATAGTAAAAGTTATATACAAAGATAAGAACTATAAAAGAAAGAACTTGAAAATAAGAGTTTTCAACTACACCAGTTTTTCGGTTGTCATGAGCCCTATCTTAATGGTCGTGAAAAGATGTTAGAAATCACATCATCTCTCAATAAAACATCGTTTTTAGTTTTCCTCCCTATCTTTCCTCCAAACATTGATCATATATCCCTACATGTGTGTAAAAGACATCCCTACGGTTAGAGAATTCAATTCAAGCCATCATACTCTTGTCCATCTTCCTTATTACTTTTTAGTTGGTGAATATTTTAGATGGAATTGCTCACACATTCTTCATGCGACCGTTAATACTTTTTGAGATACTAACCAACCGATTACAAAATTTTCTCATGTATTAAGGCGTAATTTCTCGTCTTGCAACACCTAAGGTTTAGCAGTGGCTCCCAAACCAGGTTGTCTAAGGCACTAGGTGATAAAGCACCCTCGCTATATTTTTTTTATGCTGCCTTAAGCAATTACAAAACCAGTGTTCATTTTTTCCTTCACCACTTATATTTTGTTTTATTTTCCTTCATACTAAGGCTTTTAGACAAGAGCATTTCAAGGTATTCTCTACTATCCCAAGTTTCAAGATTTGTGTAAGTGTGTATAGTAGGGTATCAACGTTCAAATGTTTGGCCTCAAGAATAGTGACTATTTTTCAGAATTATTTTTATTCTCAGATTAGCAATTTCCTTCATCTTACAAACCCTTAGGACAACGGCTCATAACTACTTATTACTAGTTTCATTTAAGAAAATATCTAACTTTCTTACTTTTCTCAAACTATTCTTATCTTTCATATATAAATTTTAACTTTCAAACTTTCATTATCAAAAAAATTTTGTGCTTATATATAGTATAATGCAAAGTAACGCGTGAATAAGCACAAACCTCCTCTAAATCTATTTACAGCAGTGTCCTCACTGTTGTCTTCTGTTAAGCTTAAAATGACTGTAGACTTGGGAGGAAAAGTTAGTAACGGGGACATGAAATAGTAAAAGTAATATTCTCCCCCAAACTTATTTTTTGGCTCACAATTTTATAAAAAATTTCTTTCAAGAGCCAAAATATTCCCGCCCCCAACTTGAGTAAAATAGTATTAAACATTTAAAATTATTAGGGGGGTTAAAATTATTAATCAAAGTAAAGCCTTACAAAGACCAAAAGTCAATACCAACCATTCAAAAATTTTATCGATGTAACGCACTGGTTGGTGGAAAATCAGAGATTTGAAGAAGTGGGGAGATAGGAGACGGTATGGTTTATGTCTCGGTTGATAGAGACGAAAAAATAATGGTGAGCGGAAATGAGAATATGGATGATTAGAAATGGGAAGAATGGTCACATTCTCGTATGGAATAAGAAGAAATGGTGGTGGTTCGACTTCTTCGGGTGGATGTGTATTAATAACAAAAATCCGTGTCGTTTAGGAATGCGAGTTCGTTGGTGAAAATATTTTTGAAACTTTCATCGATGGTCCGATTAAACGTTTCAATGTCAATAAATGTCGCGCCAGAATTCAACACACTAGATTTGTCAAAAATTATGGAGGTAGGTGACTCGTAAAGCTCATCTACCTCATTCTCAAAAGAGTCTAAATTAAGTTGACTTTCTAGAATTATAGAACTTTAAATATCGGATTGTGATTCATCAACACTCGCTGTCATTAAAGGAAGATTAGAAGAAGAATCAGAGAAACTGGAAGATGAAATGGGTAAACAAATTGGTGTGTCGAGTATTGCTGAACCAGATATGGGAAATGAAGGCTGAATTTCGTTATGCTTTTCGGTTATACATTTATCATTAACTTCAAGATGCATATGGGGTTCGGGAAGAATAGTTAAAGGTTCGAGATGATGACCACACGGGAGTGAAAGGACCTGATGAATTGGTGGGACAAACTCATCCAAAATTTCAGGTTCATCATCCAATATATCCCCAACGTCAATATCCTCAATCAAGTGAAGGTTACAAGTCTCAGACACCTCATCAAAAGTAGGGTTTTCAATCAATTGTGGTTCTAGAGTGGAGGTGAGATCATAAGGGTTGGGTGTGGCTTCACTTGAAATGGACTCTTCACAATTGGGTAAATCAAACACTACAAAGTCACACAACTCATCAGACATTCTATCTTCGATTGGTGAATCATTTGGTGTACTCGATAAATCTGTGAAACTGGAGGTGTGGATTTCAATTTGAGATGGGGAGCATTGATTTGGAAGGGTGTACCACTCTCTCTCACTGCCCAAATTCTCAATTTGTCCTATAGTCATATCATACGTTGGAAAATTTTGAGCTGACTTGAAACTAATTGCTCGTTCGTTTTGTTTATTGAGAACGGCCATGCACTCATTCAATTCCTCTCTGGCGCGGCATGACGCTACCATATATTCTTCCACGGTCCGTTCAAGACTAGACATGGGTCGGTAAGGGGTTTCAGCATAAGATTAAAATTCTTGTGGATAAATAAAACTCCCAAATGACGGATTAGAAGGAATGTCTCGAGAAGGTATAAAAGTCGGATATGATTGATAGGAATCAAAAGCTTGTGAAAATTGGGCAGGAGTAGGATCAACATTGTGATAAGAAGAATATTGATATTGGTTGTGTGGTTGGCGACTATTAACAGATGTCATATACGCCACAAACCGAGTAGTAAAATCTTCTTTAGAAGGTGGTGGCGTTTGTTGTCCTAACGGTTTGACCGGATTGAAACTTTGGCCGTTAGTCCTTGCTATATACTTAGCGATGGACATGCGTTTAGGAGTTCCCTCACACACTTTAGATGGAGTATCAACAAAAGAAGATGTAGAATTTTGATGCAGTTGATAGGACATAGAGTGAGGTGGCTAACTGTTTCATTCCGCTTGCTCTATCCGATCTTTTAAAGACATGGTAGAGTCGGATGGTATACCGAAGCGATTATGATAACAAGAAATATCTGGTTCTGGATAGCAAAACTCGGTAAGAGTTCTTTATTTGGGTTACCCATTATAAGAAGATGAAAAGAGGGAGGAGGGTGAAAAGATTTAAGCTCTATTTGGATTGTTTTGCTTTGAAAGTGGTACTTAAGAGTTGACTCAACAAATCACAAAATGCACAAGCAAACCTTCGAACTAAGGTTACCTAGGTCAAGCACTAGACCGCTCCTAGACTTCCAAACGACAAACCGCAGGATCAATCCTCTACCACCTCTTTATAACTCTTGTGGCCAGGTAAGTGCCAGGTAAGTGGGAGGTATCTGCTATACGAATAACTGAAAATAGCAGGCCTAATTAAATAACCACTTGCCTTAGACATACTTGCCTAGACACCATAAAAGAAATGCGGATAAGCGAAAGATTACCCACGACCTTCCTCTGTCCTATTTGAGCGTGATGGTCCATGATTGGTAGAATTTTTGCGTGCTAAGTTTGTTTCCGCAATTAAGACGGTTTCGCTTGTAGCTAGCCGGTTGAGTACGGGTCGTCCGCAGGGAGATGGGAATCTTTTTCTATGTGCTTTAACGAGTTAAGTCCAAATGTCCAGATTTGTTTTGAGATTAACTATGTGCTAAAATGATATGTAAAGAGAGCTTGTTAGGGTTAGGATTAGGTTAGTTTGAGTTAGGAGTCGCTCACTTCTTTCGTTGCCATTCTTAATATCGGTGTTATGGTAATCGGCAACAACGGGGATTAGCACGACTAGGAAGGAACTTGCGAGTATAAGCTAGGCTTTCTAACGCATAAGTTCTTCCTTTTGGTGCTTGTCCGTCCGTTCTTGGCTCTTAGCCATAACTTCCGGTTAATTCAACCACAACCGGTCTCACTACGGAATCACCGCTATCATGTAGGATAGGGTGCCGTAGGGAGCGGATTGTGGTTCAATTAACGGGAGTTCAAATCAAGATGTTGGGCAAGGAAAGAGTGAGAGAGATTTCCTTCTCTCAAACTTTCCTTATCCTACCCTAACAAGTATGGAAACTACTCACACATCATAACAAAAAGAAAATAAAACAAAAGAGGAAGGTAGAAAGAAAGAGGTTAGAAGATTACAACTGGCTATTTGCGACCTCACCTCGGCAAGGATCAAGCGTAAGCATCATGGTTGTTTAAGGATAAAGGAAAAGAGAACAAGAAAGAAACAAACACAAATAACAACAACTAATTTAGCAAATGAAAAATTACAAGCAATAATAGTTAACAAAATAAAAGGACAAGCATGGTAAGAACAAGAACTCCTTTATTCATTCTTCACTCACAAAAGCTCACTACAAGTTTTTAATGGAGAAGAGATGAGAGGAGGAAGAAGAACAATACATGTATTCTAAAATTCTAAATACAAGATTATGGACCATTGGCTTTGGCAAGTTCTGGACTATTTATAGGCAGGGAACTGGAAATCTAGGGCAACAATCTGCCTCTTCATAAAAAGACCAAAATAACCCTGAAGTTTCGTCAACTGAGGAGGCTGTACGGCCGCAGTTCCGCGGCCTAAGCATGCTTATGCCGCGGAACCGCGGCACTTTAGTGGAGTTGGATCCTCGTATTTTTTTGTGCTTCTTAGTGTTGATATTTGGATCAGTTTGGTACACTTTGTTTCTCAGAATCTCTCCACAAGTTGTCCAGAATTTCAGCAAGTCAAAAGGTGATTTGATGTAGATCTTTTGCCATGATTTCCTCGAGCTCCGCGTAGATTTCTTGTATCTTGTGTTGCCATTGAGCCTTGTGCATGAAAATGACATTGATTTGCCATTTTGTCTTTTAAACTGGTGTGCGGCAACATACGGATAGAGAGCGGAGACCCGTGTTTTATCTGTGGTTGGTAGGAACCCGGGTTTTGTCGTGTTTTTCTATGAATTTCACCGTTTAGAGCCGAGAACCTGTATCCTGCAATTGACTAGCAAACACGGCTCAAGAGTACCTACCGATAAACAATGTGATAAAAATTAGGCGGTATAAAAATGCAAAAATCTGATATGACCAAATACCCCCAAACTTATCAATTGCTCGTCCCGAGCAAAGCCAATTTATTCACAAAAAATTTCCTAACCTCACTTTTGCAGGGAACGCGATTGCATTGAGCATGTGCAACAAGCCGTTAAACCTCTAGGTGTCCCTAGTAGGAATTGTGTTGTCTCCTGAGGGTTTTCAGCGGATACTACCCACAAAATCCGGTCAAGCTAGTTTTGCAAAATAACTATGATTCAAACCCTAAAGTTTTGTTTCAGAAAATAACAATTCTATTATCCTAAGTCTAGACTATCGAACCTTTATTTTTCACATCTCGCTTCTTATTTAACTTAAGATTCTATATGTCTTTACGTGTAGTGCAAATAGTGTCGTTAAGTTCCAGAAGGGTCGAATAAAGTCATCATGTCACACAATAAAGCCCAGATAAGAATTTTGAAAGGATCACATAAGTTTTATAAAGAGTTAAGCATTTTTCAAGTTTCGTTTTCCAATAACGTTTCAACTTCAGAATTTCTATCTTCTTTAACAGGAAACTAGGTCTTATTTTTCACTCCACCTTTTTCTTGTTTTCATTTCATACACACCTCTGTGAACGTGCAATAGTCTTTATCATAGAATAAAACCTTGATATCTCCGCTAATTTTTTTTTTATAAAAGCCTGTCTTTTATCAAGATTATTCTCACACAAAGAACCGTTAGGAATTTTAACTCGGAGAGAACACTTGCTTGACTTTGTTTTAATCTGGACTTTCTAGGCTTCTTAACGAGCTTTAGGCCAATGCACCCAAACCAGTTGGTTTTAGGGCATTAGGTGTAGAAACACCCCAGCGGACTTAATTACTCAAGTTACCTAGGTCCAAAAACAAAAGACAATTTGGCGTGAAAATCATGATGATTCAATACGAACGGAGATATAACCGGCAGCTCAATTATTTTTTGGATAAAAGACGTGTTTAGTGGGTTCGGTGTGTAATCATTCCAATCAAGTTCCAGATGGGTTATTTTTCAGACTTAGTTCCAATTAAGGCATCAATAACATTCCTTCATATTCACTTCACTTCATAAACTATTCTTGATATTACTTATTTCAGAACAAACATATTTGATCCTCAGAAAATCATTTATCTATTTTAAAAGTTTTTAGACATAAAAGACTTGTCATCTAATTTCCAAAACTCACGACAAGTGTAGTGTGATGTAAAGACGTATATCAGCTATAGTTAACTTCAAAGAAGAGTTATCTTTCAGGTTTTCAAAATCTAAACATAAGATTTAGTTATTCTTATTTTATCAAACAAAACCGTCGAAATGTTGAATCAGAGTCCTCCCACTGGCTAACTTGACAGAAAAGTTTTTATGTTTTTAGAAAATTTTCAGATTTTTATGGATTTTATGGATTTTAATATGCAGATGCAAAATATACATATGAATGTGAAGGTTAGAAATGCGTACCGAGCGTACCCCCAAACTTAAACTGGACAGTGTCCTCACTGTCTTTGCATGAAGAGATCATTGAAGGGTCAAAATTGTCGGTTAGATATACACAATTTTTTTATTTTATTTTTTATTTTTTATTTTTTTTTAGAGAAAAGAAGAATAGCAAAAATGGAAAAAAATATCCACAAATATATACAAAATGGTATATACATATCCCCAAACTTATTTGGAACAGTGTCCACTGTTCTTGGCTGGATAACCGAAGTTTGGTGGTAGGCAGAGGAAGATTATGCAGGGTAAACCGGCTCCTGTAAGACCAGAAGCTCCTCTGTTGGTTCGGCGCTAAGGTACGGTTTTAGTCGGTGTCCGTTCACTTTGAAAAATGAACCGTCCTTTGGATTCTCCAAATCCACAGCGCCCTACAGATACACATTCCGCACAAAATACGGCCCTTTCCAGCGACATCTGAGCTTTCCTGGATGGAAGTGTAGCCGGGTGTCGTAAAGTAGTACCTGTTGACCAGGTACGAAAGTTTTGCGCAAAAGGTGTTTATCGTGAAACACTTTCGTTCGGTTCTTAACGACAACCGCGTTGTCGTAAGCCTCATCCCTAAGCTCGCTCAATTCGTTCAATTGCAGCTTCCGATGGCTGCCCGCATCTATAAGAGACAGATTCAGCTCCTTTATCGCCCATAATGCACGATGCTCTATTTCGACAGGTAGGTGGTAAGCCTTTCCGTACACAAGCCGATAGGGAGACATGCCAAGATCGGTCTTATAAGCGGTTCGAAATGCTCAAAGGGCATCAGTGAGTTTCAGCGACCAATCCTTACGGTTCTTGGAAACCGTCTTCTCCAGTATCTGCTTGATTTGCCGATTTGAAACTTCGGCCTGCCCGCAGGTTTGGGGGTGGTAGGGCGTAGAGAGCTTATGATTAATGGAATATTTCCG
This sequence comes from Agapanthus africanus, assembly GCA_030015575.1. Classification (NCBI taxonomy): domain Eukaryota; kingdom Viridiplantae; phylum Streptophyta; class Magnoliopsida; order Asparagales; family Amaryllidaceae; genus Agapanthus; species Agapanthus africanus. Next base: position 339,635,573 of record CM057339.1, on the reverse strand, counting down.
CATCAAGGCCTCGAAATTCTTATTGCAGAAATGAGTTCCATTGTCGCTAATGATCGCTCGGGGGTGCCCAAACCGGGAGAAAATGTTTTCTTTAAGAAACCTAACGAGTCCAGCTGGGCACAGCCTCGACCCACTTAGAGACGTAATCAACAGCGAGAAGGATGTACAAGTTCCCGAAAGAGCTGGGAAACGGCCCAATGAAATCTATCCCCCAAATGTCGAAAATCTCCACAACCAAGATTGGTTGGAGCGGCATTTCGTTCCTCCGGGATATCCAGCCCAAGTGTTGGCACCGGGAGCAAGTCTTGCAATAGTCATGAGCGTCTTTGAAGAGTTGTGGCCAGTAGAAACCACATTGCAAGATCTTCTCAGCTGTCTTTCTGGGGCCAAAATTCCCTCCACATGCTTGATCGTGGCAAAATGACAGCACACTCTTGAATTCCTCATCAGGGACACACCGACGAATAATCTGGTCGGGATAGTACTTGAATAGATAGGGTTCGTCCCAGTAAAAGTGTTTTACTTGGGATAAGAAGCGAAGTCTGTCCTGACTTGACCATTGAGTCGGTAGTAATCCTGTGGCCAAATAGTTCACAATATCTGCGAACCAGGGTTCGCAAGATACGGTCAAGAGCTGTTCATCCGGGAAAGCGTCGTTGATCGGAATATGAAGCGACGGCGAAGAAGGAAGTCGTGAGAGATGGTCGGCAACTACGTTTTCACATTCTCGTTTGTCCTTAATGACAAGGTCAAACTCTTGAAGCAAGAGGATCCAATGTATTAGCCGAGATTTTACATCTTTCTTCGCAAAAAGATGGCGCAGAGCAGAATGGTCTGTGTAGACAATGACTGGAGAGCCGATGAGGTAGGGCCTGAACTTTTCTAAAGCAAATACAACAGCAAAGAATTCCTTCTCAGTTGTTGTATAATTGAGTTGGGCGTCGTTCAGGATTCGGCTCGCATAATAGATTACGTGCGGCATCTTGTTGATGTGTTGTCCAAGGACAACACCAATGGCAAAGTCGGATGCATCGCACATAATCTCAAATGGGTGCGTCCAGTCAGGTGAAGAAAGAACGGGAGCAGAAGTGAGTGAGCTCTTTAATGACTCGAACGCAGTCACACAGCCCGAGTTGAAGTCGAATGGCGTGTCCTTGGCCAGTAGAAGAGTCAAGGGCCTAGTAATCTTGCTAAAGTCCTTGATGAACCGTCTATAGAAACCAGCATGGCCAAGGAAGGCTCGGATGTCTCTGACGCATCTGGGAGGAGGGAGATTGGAAATGACCTCAATCTTTGCTCTGTCAACCTCTATGCCATTTTACGAAATGATATGTCCTAAGACAATACCTTCGTGCACCATGAAGTGGCACTTCTCCCAATTCAAAGTGAGGTTCTTGTCCTTACATCGGGTAAGGACAGTGTCAAGATGCAGCAAACACTCGTTGAAGGAATCGCCGAAGATGGAGAAATCGTCCATGAAGATCTCTAGAAATATTTCCACCATGTCTGAGAAGATTCCCATCATACACCGCTGGAAGGTAGCGGGCGCATTGCATAACCCAAAGGGCATGCGACGATATGCAAACGTGCCGAAAGGACAAGTGAATGTGGTCTTGTCCTGGCTTTTTCGGCGATGGGAATCTGATTATAGCCGGAGTAGCCATCAAGAAAGCAGTAGTACTCGTGTCCGGCCAATCATTCAAGCATTTGGTCAATGAAAGGTAGCGGAAAGTGGTCCTTCCGCGTTGCGGCGTTGAGTTTTCTGTAATCGATGCATACTCGCCACCCAGTTTGGGTGCGAGTAGGGATTAACTCGTTCGCCTCGTTAGTGATGACCGTTATGCCTGATTTATTGGGGATAACGTGAATGGGGCTAACCCACTGGCTATCAGAGATAGGGTAAATGATACCACTATCCAGACATTTTACGATCTCCTTCTTCACAGCCTCCTTCATGACTGGGTTGAGTCGCCTTTGTGGATCTCTGGCTGGTTTGGCTCCATCAGATGAATGTGATGTTCAACGATCAGGGGACTAATCCCCTTGATGTCCGCCATGGACCAGCCAAAAGCTTGCCTATTGCTATGCAAGACCGTAAGAAGGGCTTTCTTTTGCTCTGGAGCTAGAGAAGGCGAGATGATAATAGGGAGGGTCTCGTTCTCACCCAAGTAAGCGTACTTAAGGTGAGACGGCAAAGGCTTGAGTTCGAGCGTTGGAGGTGAAACGATTGAAGGCAAGATTGGTGAAAAGGTCTCGAACTCAAAAGATTCCAGCAAAGGTTCAAAACGGGTGTAAGCGACCGAGTTGGATGGTTCAGGTAACTCAACCGAAAATTCGAAGGATTCAAACTCGGGTTGTGAGCGGCTAAGATCGTTCGAGAACGTGAAACACTCGTAGTCGTTGTCGGGCGCAGAAACAGCAGCAGGTTCGAAGAGGAACACACTAGTGGCGTTAAGGTTATCGTGATCGAACAAAAACTCCTCGAATTCACACTCTTCAGGGGTGATCTCCTGGATTGAGCAAACGTCCAGTATATGAGCATTAGATTTGGAGGGCTGATTCCCCAACCTAAAAATGTTGAGTTCAATTGTCATGTTTCCAAAAGAGAGGTTCATCTAACCATTGCGACAATTGATCACAGCATTTGAGGTTGCAAGGAATGGGCGACCGAGTATCACCGGAATTTGATTCCTGGGGTTAGCTACAGGCTGTGTGTCTAATACAATGAAGTCAACGAGGAATATGAAGTCCCCAACCATGATTAACACATCCTCTAGCTCACCCCTAGGATGAGTGATTGATCGGTCGGCTATTTGGAGAGTACAGTGTGTGGGTTTCAGCTCTCCTACACCTAATTGCTCATATACTGAGTACGGAAGCAGGTTAACACTGGCACCAAGATCTAATAGTGCGCGGTTGATGTTCTTATCCCCAATGGTAATAGAAATCGTAGGACAGCCAGGGTCCTTCCGTTTTTGTGGTAAAGATTGGGTAAGAGCATCACTCGCAGCACTAGCCAAGAAAACTTTCTTGGTTACCTGAGACTTCTTCTTTTTCATGCACAAGTCCTTTAAGATTTTCGCGTAGGACGGGACTTGTTGGACAGCATCTAAAAGGGGAATGTTAATGTTAACCTGCTTAAACAACTCCAGAATCTTCTCCATTTGTGGATTTTGTTTATTAGACCTCAACCGGTTTAGAAATGGGACGTTTTTAAAATTGGTTGAGTCTAATGCTTGTGGAGGAGATTGTGGAGTTGGAACGAATCCCAGAGCTAGTGTTTTCGCAGAGTGAGAAGTGGGTCCATTCAAAGCAGAAGAAGAGGAAGAGCCTTTTGAAGAATGTAGAATAGGCTTAAAAGACGAAGATGAAGAAGAAGAAGAAGAAGAAGAAGAAGTGGCCGGGGTGTCATCGTTGATCCGTGTGCTAATGTTGTTTTGCAGCATCCTTCCCGATCTCAATGTGGTCACGACACTCACATTATGGTTCTGTTGTTCAAGAGCAACATATACATTATGTGGGTGACCGGGATTAGGGAGTGGCTGGGACGGGAGCTTCCCCTTCTCTCGCTCGCTTAAGGCCGCATTCAGTTGTGCTATCTGGGCTTCGATGGTTTTGATGCTTTGCCCGTGAGCGGCAGTGTGTTGCACCAAGGACTGAATGGAAGACTGGATGTTGGCAGTGGATTGTGTCGATTGTTTAACGAACGCCTCCAGACTTCGTTCGAGCGAGGAAACCTTAACGTTGTTTGACAGAACAAAGTTGTTTTGGGGAAAAGAATTGTTGGGTGCAAAGTTGTTCGTCTGATTTTGAAAAGGTTGGGGTTGGAAGGGCTGTTGAAATTGATGTTGAGTTTGTTGTTACGCTTGTTGTTGCGGAGGAGGTGGCCTCTGGAAATTGTTGCCTTGGAATTGATTCTGATTCTGATTCCAGGCGAAATTGGGGTGGTTCCACCAACCGGGATTGTAGGTGGAAGAGTATGGATCATTCCTCGGTCTTTGCTGAAATGCAGCATTAACCTGATCCTGTCCTTGAGATGGTGGATTGTAAGGACACTCTTCGGTTAAGTGAGAAGGATCGGAACAACAAGCGCAAATGGTATAAAGGGGAAGAACAGGGGCAGGAGCAGGAGAAGAAAATTTGCTCTCGATCGCTTCAAGCTTTCTCGTTATTGCAGCCATTTCATCTTTCATCGCAATAGAGACATCAAGTTGGTGAATTCCTACCCTAGACTGACCGGTAGAAGTGGAGGTAGAAGAAGAAGAAGTCGGTCTGGTCCTCTCCCATTGTAGCGTTTGCTCCGCAAGTTCGTCGAAGAATTGCCACGCTTCCTCGTCAGATTTCGATAGGAAGTGGCCCTGACAAATGGTTTTCAACAACTGCTTGGTTGCTGGGTTTAGCCCTCGTATAGGGTTCGGCAAAGTTGCCATCTCTCGATACCATGATGAGGACACTGAACAAGAAGGTCTTTATACCGGTCAAAGCACTTCCAGAAGGGTTCAGAAGGAAGCTGAGAGAATTGGTTGATTTCGTTACGGATCCTTGCGGTTTTATGATTCGGATAAAATTTCTTGAGAAACGCTTTCACAAACTCGTCCCAACAAGTTATGGAGTGGGAGCGGTGCTATACAGCCATTTTTCAGCAAGATCGCATAAAGTGAACGGAATGACCCGTAGCCGTATAGCATCGTCCGACAGCTGGGTGGTTTTCATCATGGTACAAACATTTTGGAACTTGTTGATGAAGATATAGGCATCTTCAGATTCAAGCCCATGAAATCGTGGAAGCATGTTGATGAAGTGGGGCTTAATTTCAAAGTTATCCCCATTGGCCGGTAGAAGAGAAAGACAGGTGGGAAGTGCAGAACGGATGGGATAGAAACGATCCTGGAGCGCGATTCGCTGCGGCGCTACAACATGCGGTGGTGGTGGGTTAGTTGCCTCCGTAGGAGGTGGAGTCAATCCCTGGGTAGTCAAAGAGATGTTTGGATTAAATCCTGACATCGCGGAAGAAGAGGTTGGTGATGGTGAAGATGTATGAACAGAATTCCAGTCAACGTCGGAGTTGGCCGGCAAAGGTAAGGGTGAAAGAGGCGTGGACGGAGTTTCGACGTCTGAGTCGATCGCGTAGTCAGTAGCGACTAACGTAACGAGGACTAGGAGGGCACTAGTGTCCCGAGTCCAAGCGGACATACACTAAACGAGTTTAGTATAGTCAAAGTGGAGAAGGTGAGGGTAAGAAAACGTCAATGAAGAAATACGATAGGTGGTGGGTGAAAAAATGGATTCTGGCGACAAAGGGCAAGTTTTTATAAAAGTTTTTAGTTTTCTGTTTTTTTTAGAAAGAGATTTACAGAAATATGTATGGACTTTCGGCTTCAAGCAATCACAAACAAGATATGCACAATCACACCTAGATCTAGGGTCACCTAGGTCAGCTAGACAGCTCCTAACTGTTCCAAAGGGCTAGAAATAGAACCTCAAACCTCCTCTTCTCCAACAATTGCGGCCAGGTAAGTGCCAGGTAAGTGGGAGGCTCCCCACTACATAAGTAGTGGTCCTAATTAAGTAACCACTTGCCTTGGACACACTTGCCTAGACACCGCAAAAGTCAGGATAGGATAAACGGCCGATGCCTGTAACTAGTCCTCTGTCCTATTGAGCGCGAAGTCCTTAGGGCCGAGTCTACTATTTTTTAATTTAAGCAATGGTCAATGCATATGCTTTTTGTGATTTCTGGGGTCCTGGGAAGGGTGATGAAATCCCTACCCAATCTGAATTGGTTTCAAGCCCCTTAAAGTCCGTATTAATAAATGCAAAGCAGTAACAAATCAACTACAAATTTTTTTTATTTTAGCGCGGCGCAAAGAATCCTGCACAAAAACAGTTTATTGGAAGGGGGAAGAGAGTTTGCGCAAAGAATGCTGCAGAAAACATAGTTTAGTGGAGTTCAGAGGAGTAGAGAAGGAGAGAGAGACTCACCAAAAAAACTGAAACCCTGAAGCCAACAAATGGCCGCGGTTCCGCGGCCAAACGCATGCTCAGGCCGCGGTTCCGCGGCTATGTTGAGGGGTTGAAGCTTCAATTTTCTTGTATGTGCTGTTTTGGGTGTCCTCTGCTTGTCTGGATTTCCTGAATCTTGTTTTTCTCACTGTAGCTGCTTTAGATTTTTAAAGTAGACCGTTGGCTCCGTCTTGATCCGTCGCCGCGAAATATGGGTCTAACTTCCCACGTCTTTGGCACTGAACTCGACCGTCTTTTTATCCTGCACACTTGCACAAAAACTAATCAAAAATAAAAAGATGATTTTTTTACAAAGTATATTTCTTTTGTTTCGTTTTTCGGTTATATTTATATTCACAAATTAACCCGAAATTACACAAAGAAATAAACTACCGTCTCCCCGGCAACAGCGCCATTTGATTGGTAGAATTTTTGCGTGCTAAGTTTGTTACCGTAATCAAGACGGTTTCGCTTATAGCTAGCCGGTAGAGTACGGGTCGTCCGCAGGGAGATGGGAATCTTTTTCTATGTGCTTTAACGAGTTAAGTCCAAATGTCCAGATTTGTTTTGAGATTAACTATGTGCTAAAATGATATGTAAAGAGAGCTTGTTAGGATTAGGATTAGGTTAGTTTGAGTTAGGAGTCACTCACTTCTTTCGTTGCCACTCTTAATATCGGTGTTACGGTAATCGGCAACAACGGGGATTAGCACGACTAGGAAGGAACTTGCGAGTATAAGCTAGGCTTTCCAATGCATAAGTTCTTCCTTTTGGTACTTTTCCGTCCGTTCTTGGCTCTTAGCCATAACCTCCGGTTAATTCAACCACTACCGGTCTCACTACGGAATCACCGCTATCATGTAGGATAGGGTGCCGTAGGGAGCGGATTGTGGTTCAATTAACGGGAGTTCGAATCAAGATGTTGGGCAAGGAAAGAGTGAGAGAGATTTCCTTCTCTCAAACTTCCCTTATCCTACCCTAACAAGTATGGAAACTACTCACACATCATAACAAAAAGAAAATAAAACAAAAGAGGAAGGTAGAAAGAAAGAGGTTAGAAGATTACAACTAGCTATTTGCGACCTCACCTCGGCAAGGATCAAGCGTAAGCATCATGGTTGTTTAAGGATAAAGGAAAAGAGAACAAGAAAGAAACAAACACAAATAACAACAACTAATTTAGCAAATGAAAAATTACAAGCAATAATAGTTAACAAAATAAAAAGACAAGCATGGTAAGAACAAGAACTCATTTATTCATTCTTCACTCACAAAAGCTCACTACAAGTTTTTAATGGAGAAGAGATGAGAGGAGGAAGAAGAACAATGCATGTATTCTAAAATTCTAAATACAAGATTATGGACCATTGGCTTTGGCAAGTTCTGGACTATTTATAGGCAGGGAATTGGAAATCTTGGGCAACAATTTGCCTTTTCATAAAATGACCAAAATAACCCTGAAGTTTCGTCAACTGAGGAGGCTGTACGGCCGCGGTTCCGCGGCCTTAGCATGCTTATGCCGCGGAACCGCGACACTTTAGTGGAGTTGGGTCCTCGTATTTTTTGTGCTTCTTAGTGTTGATGTTTGGATCAGTTTGGTACACTTTGTTTCTCAGAATCTCTCCACAAGTTGTCCAGAATTTCAGCAAGTCAAAAGGTGATTTGATGTGGATCTTTTGCCATGATTTCCTCGAGCTCCGCGTAGATTTCTTGGATCTTGTCTTGCCATTGAGCCTTGTGCATGAAAATGACATTGATTTGCCATTTTGTCTTTTAAACTGGTGTGCGGCAACATACGGATAGAGAGCGGAGACCCGTGTTTTATCTGTGGTTGGCAGGAACCCGGGTTTTGTCGTGTTTTTCTATGAATTTCACTGTTTAGAGCCGAGAACCTGTATCCTGCAATTGACTAGCAAACACGGCTCAAGAGTATCTACCAATAAACAATGTGATAAAAATTAAGCGGTATAAAAATGCAAAAATCTGATATGAACAGTCCATAAGGTCTTGATCTAGATATTTTTTTAATTAATATAGGGTTATGCAGATGCTCGTTTTGTGGTTTGTGGGGCTTAGGAAGGGGGATGAAATCCCCACCTAATATGAATTGTGGTCATGCCCCTTAAAGTCCGTATTAAAATATGCAAAAACAACCCGCAAAACAAAACACGCAAAAAGATTTTTGAGCGGCGATATTTTGCAAAGAATCCTGCAGAAAATATATTATTGGATTTTTCAGAGGATAGAGAAAGATGTAAGAAAGTTACCAGAAAAGTTTGAGGGCACAACTTCCCAAGACCGCGACGGTTCTGCCGCCGTTTGCACACAATAGCCGCAGTTCCGCCGCGCTTTAGGGGTTCTTTGTTTAATTTTTTTTCACCGTTGCTTCCTTTGCTCCTCTGGATCTTGATGAATGTCTCTGAATCTTTATCTCCCGGCTAAAGTGACTCCAGATTCCCTCGCAAAATCGCACACTATTCGTTAAATATGCAAGATGCGGTTTTGTTTTATTTTTATGATATAGATCGAATAAGAATTGAACACAAATAGTAAGAATAAAAAATTACGCATGTATCCCCGGCAATGACAGCATTTGATTGATCTGTAAAGTGTAGTAACCGCAATCAATAATGGTGTCGCGTGTAGCTAGCCGAGATGAGTACGGGTCGTCCTCAGGGATATATGGAATCTTTCAATCTTACTTTAGACGTGTTGAAAAAGAGGAAGAATAGAAGAATAGTGAAGAATAGTTTCTAAATCTACATCAAATATGGATGTAGAATACAGATCTAGCTTAAATACGGATGTAGATTTTATAAGAAGAGGGCTTGTAGGGTTCGTTAGGATTTAGTAGTTATGGATAACTAATAAAGATTACTCCTTTTATCTATTGATAGATTTAAAACTAGATTGATAGTGATGAATGAGGATTAGGGTTCTTGGAAGAAACCAAGGTTTCCACTCTATTGACCCTTGTCCTTTCATTGATCTCTATTCATGTCTAGCCCTTAACAAAACAATTGTTAATCTAATCTCAAATCGCGGTCGAGACTAGCAATAAATTCGAAGCGCGCCCGATTTGGATGTTAACGGTTCTTTTTCTAAAATTTATAAACTTAATAAGACTTAAACTAAATTAAAATATTTTCTCATCCATTGTTCTACCCTAATCCTACGAACCCTATCAAGCGAAGAATTACTCACGCATGATGGAGATAGAAGAAGAACGGATAGAGAAGGAGATCATAATGCAGAAATTAAATGCTAAATAATTAATCTAATGATCTACCTTTATTAATCAAATTCACAATTACAAAACCTTCGAGTTTAGATTACAAGAGGTGTTAGTTATATGTATGCCCTAGAGGCCATTACTGTACATACGATGTATATTGTAATGGATGCTTGGACATATATAGGGAGGACTTTCTTGCTCGACATGATAGTATGCTATCTGGTTGTACTTTATCTTAACATGTACTCTGATTGTCTCTATGTTACATGTTGATAAAGACCTTAGGATATGTACTCGACTACTAGGACTATGATGAGATCATACTAGTGGGGCTACGGTAGTCGACGAGTACATCCTATAACAGTTCCTAGTCGATGGTGTATCGAGACAGGGCATCGATACACCAGAGTAGACTAGCGTATACGCATCTTGACCCATATGATGGGCGATGGATGATCCCATATCCATCGGTGTTTGACATCAAGGATGGTGTACGGGTGCTCAGTAGAGACTGGGTACACTGGACGGACTCGCCGAGAACTCCCAGATGGTATTATACCTCACGTCAAATGGCAGTTCTCCGGTGACACTGGTACAGAGTAGTCTGTTGACCCGAGATCGTCATAGAGTCTTGTGTGATTCCCACTGTGCTTTGATTTCCATCATACCACGTCCAAGAGGGCGTGCAAAAAGGTGGCTTTTGGGAACAGTCCCGAATCACATGGAGGCAATGAGCGATAGGAGGGGATTCGTCTCTCCCGGTATAGGGAGTTGATGTTGTGCTGTGTTCGATTGGCTATAACCGGAAATCCCTGGCCAGGGTTGCTGAGATTTACTGGTAAGTGTTATCAGTAGTTTCTCGAACTGTTATAGACCTCATATCGACACGACTTATCAAGCTACTGGGGTCTGGCGTTTACCACCCCTAGGCGAGATATGCGACATATCAGACGACGAGACCGGACTGTACGGAAGTGTTACTGATTGGATTCACAGGAGAATGTACAGGCTTGCTTGTTGATCTTCTGAGTGCTCAATACATAGGTAGCTGTTACGTTTAGCTGACCACTTGCAGCTTGGTTTGATATGATCATCACCTACTGTCGGCGTATTGATGATTCTTTAGAGTCCTACACAGAGGTTTCTTGGTTCAGGCAAAACGGAGTAGGGGCACATATGTGATATGTGCGGGACCGAGGATAATGCGATATGAGATACCGTATTCTATTATCGTGATATATGATATCAGCCGGGTCATCGGATCAAGTGTTGATTCGATGAATCGGTACGGATAAATATTAGTCGGTTATATGCGATATAGCCGGATTGTCGGATCTAGTGTTGATTCGATAATTTAATGTATAATAATATATATGATATATTAAATTACATTAACTAATATTAGCTCACTAAAAGATTCTTTTTCTCACTCGGGTAATACATTGATATATATGCGATATATGTTAATTGTATTATTTTATTTGGTTATAATAAATATTATATATGTGATATATAATATTGTAACATAATATGATAACTAATGCAACATGTTTAGTAGAGATTAAACAAGATTAGGGTTTGATTTGGGTCAATGCTTTCTAGATGATTCTAGAAGGTTTTGTTTTGTTTTGTGAAAGATATTTTGTTATGACTCATGCTTTAACCCAACCCAAACCCTAACCCTAGTTAATTCTCTACATGGGTTTAGTTGACCATGGTTGCATTATTCATCATTTTTATCTTTTCATTGTTCATCACAAAAGGATTAAGGCTTCATCTTCTTTCTTCTTCTTCCTTTGAGCAAAAGCTTTCTAGTTTTTGCTTTATGTTGAAAGTGAGTGAGAAAAAGATTATAAATGAGAGCAAAAATCCTACTTCATCATCCTCATCTATCCTTGCCCTTTAGATGAGAGTGTTCACATCATTTAGTGAGTGTTAGCTTGTGTTAATGAAACTTCAAGGTAGATCATCTTTGTATCGAAGATCGGAAGCAAGACTGCATCTTTCTCTTTGTGAAACCTCTCGAGAGTCCGGAACACGATGATCGCAGCGAAGGGACCTCAACACGGAGCTTAAGAAGTGAAGGACCGGATCTACAAAGGTTGTAATCCCTCTCACTTAGTGTTAAAGTGTTTAACATGCTTGTTTTCGTCTAAACTCTAGTTTAAAGATCCAGCTTCGGGTTGTTCGGCACGGCTAATTTTTAAATCGGGCATGGTTGATACCTCGTAGAACCTTGTAGCAGTGCATAGCAACCCTACAGTGGTATCAGAGCCAAGCTAGAGCTTTATGCGAAGTTTAGACGAAGTTTAAAGTCCGATCGAACCCGAAAACCCCGACACGAACCCTTCTCTGGTCATTTTTTTAAAATGTGATTTTTTATGAATTAAAAATGCTCGGAAAATTAAGCAGGAAAAACTAAGAATTACTGTGAAGTACGGACCTATAATGCGCTTTTTTGACGGCGGAACTGCGGCCAAACCAAGGGTTTGGCGGCGGTTACGTGGCCAAAATTGTGAATTAGTCCCTGGAACTTCATATATTTATTCTTAGGTCCTTTCTTTTAATTTTTTTCTGGGAATTTTTTAATTCCACTAAAGTGTTGAGTTTTCTAGGGTTGTATTGGGGACTTTTTGATTCGATCGGATAATTTAACTTTGTTTAGTTTGTCTGGGTAATTTTTAGAAAGTGTTAAAAAGTTCGAACGAATATCAATAACTCACTTTTTCCCCTGCCGGAAAATTTCCAAGCGTTGGATTTTTTCCGTAGTTTAAGAATGTTCTAAGTCGTATAAGTAACACGGTGGACCCTCTAGAAGACAACGAAGCTTAACTCGATTATGTGACCGTCTTGAACTGCCTCTGAACCTTAGGGTTTGTGGCAGTACGGCGTGCCACATGTGAGGCGTTGGCTTGACCCTTCTACGGCTGGACCATTGGTACTGTGGCATGTGATGGATGTTTTTAAACTGATTTCAAGTGTTGAGATATATTTGGGAAATCTTGGGTGTTTGATTATTCAATCGGAAAGTTTAACATTGTCTATTTATCTGGAATGTGATACAATATTTGGAATCCACAGGTAGTTATGAGATAACTAATTTGAATGTTGTAAATCTAGCAGTTCAGTCTCAAATTGATCGGTTGCCACGAAATTTTGATGTGATCAAAAGTCCGTCGCAATCACGTAGTGTACGCGGATACTCGCCGGATAAACTTAACAGACAGCCACGCCCTATAGCCTCGACCAAGTGACTGTAGGAGAACCCGTTGCCAAAAGCATCCGTTCGGGTTCTCACGGTAGCGGTGTTCCGCCTTAGTGCACTTCGTCGACGACATTCGGGGGTGCGGCCGTCTACTAAAGTTTGCGACGAGCATTCGATCAGGATGTCGGGAATCTTGTTGAATTTCCCGACTTGATATTGAAAAGAGTTTTCGATAATGAGACTAAAATGCTGGGTTTATAATTGTTAGGCATGCGATGTCTAAGGAATTCATTTGGTTAGGCATGCGATGTCTAAAGAGGTTGCGGATTCTAACTGTTGTAGTTTTACACTTTCTTTTCTGTGACCGTAAGCGTAGTATGTGGTGTTTCGCCGGCTTCGTTGCTATACATCAACGACAATCAGGATACGCATACTTGCTTACGTTGATGATATGAGATATTATGTGTTGTTGTGATATGTTATATTGGATCGTCGCGTTTGAATAGCTGGGGGTTTTATGTGAGATGAGAGTTTTTTTTCTTTTTCTTTCATGTAAAATTCATTTGTATGTAATATTCTTTTATTGGGGCACTTCCGGGCTGAGGATGATGTCACCATTGTATATTATTTACTTTTCCGCATTAGGTGGACCCAAGGCGGGGAGCACAAGTAACCGGGTTCTAGGGTCCAGTAGGAGACCATCTCGAGGAGTCGAGACCGGGTCTCCTAACCCTAGAATTGGCAGTGTTTCCTGCCGCTCTCGTAGGGGTCTAGGGATGTGGGTTTGGCTATTCATCGCGACCGTGGAATCCGTGTTTTATACAGGCTCGTATTGAAAACACGGACGTCCTAGTATATCCAATATTTCATATATGTTCTTCTGCTGCAATGTTCTGTGATGAGATCATATTACTGCTTGAGACGAATGTTTATATTATATATAAGAGATATATGTTATATTGCAGATTTCGTTTCAAATGTGATGTTTGTGAAGCATAATAAAATGGGACTTCATTAATGAGATTAATGAAACTAAATGAAACCTAAGATGTTGTTAGTGTATATGCCCTAGAGGCCATTACTGTATCATACTAGTATGTATATTACTTAATGGAAGCTTGGGATATTCACCTTGTATTGACAATCTTGCTCAATATACTAGTATGCTACTTGGTTTGTTTCTGCTTTAATGTGTACATGTGTTTATTTTAGCATATCACCTATACACATTAGTGGAGCCCTTAGGATCTTTGCTTGATTACCGGCGTTGTGATGGCAGTCACACTCGTGGGGGCTGGGTAATCTATAAGCACATCATTATGCAGGTCCCTAGTCGCAGGACTATCGAGACAGGGCATCGATACTCCGGAGTATACTAACGTATGCGCTTCTCATCCCAGTGTGGGAGACGATCTGTCCCACAGCCGTCAGTACGTCGTACTTGAGATAGTATGCGGGTGCTCGTTAGGTTATGAGTACACTGGACAGGACTCGTCGGGAACTGTTGGTTGGTACTATACCTATCGTCAGTTATCAGTTCCCAGATGACATGAGTACAGCTTAGTCCGCTGACTTAACACTGTCACTTCGCCTCGAGTGTGTTCCCACTGCACTTAGATTACTACCCTACCATGGCTCAAAGGAGTCGTTCAAACAGGTAGTAGTTGGGTGCAGTCCCGAAGCATTTGGAGGCAGTGACGGTTAGACAGGATTCGTCTCTCCCGGTATTGGGGGTTGACGTCGCGCTGTGTCTAGGAGAGCCATTACACGAGTAGTCCCTGGCCAGGGCAAGCGAGATATACTGGTAGGTTTCCAGTGTTATCTCAGGGTGTTTTGGGCTTCACTCCGACACGACTTGTACCGCTATTAGGGGACTGACGTTTACCGCCCCCTAGGCCCGCCATGCGATGTATCAGACGAACAGACCGGACTGTATGGAGATTGTCACATTCAGACTCAGTAGGAGTTCAGATGGGTTTCACCTCGTCAGTCTTCTTGTCGGCATCTACCTGGTGACCGTTACGCACAGCTAGTACCGCTTGCGGTCTGTGGTTAAACCCACTGCCAGCGTAGTGTCGAGTCTTTAGAGTCCCACACAGAAAGCTATTCGTCTTTAGGTAAAAGAGTAGAGGTCGCATGGTTTTGCGACAGGGTTCGGTCACATCCGTGCACTTGTGCACGCACAGTGTCCGGACAGTTAACACTAGCGGGCTTTGATTTAAGCCAGATCCTAGTGTACGTTTTGGGATTGGTTTTATCTCGTTTGTATTCGTGTTCCTCGGAACGCGGATGCGGGTGTGTATGCACAGTTGACAGAGAGACAGAGGCAGAGGATTCTCATTGGGGTTGTTGGCTGTTGATTATTGACTTTGCTTAACCCTAATGAGAATTAGAAATATGGTTAATGATAATTAAGTATTATTGTGCCATGGTTTGGTTGAAAGGTTGACCTTGTTGACTTGTTGACTTTGTTGACCGGTTGATTAGGTTGGACTTGTTGACCACCATCATTACTATGGCTATCATTTCATGCAAAGACTTTTGGCTTGCTTATTTGTTCACACATTGCATTTAATGCATGAAATGATATTGCCTTTTGTGATATGATAACCATCACATAATACTTGATTATCATTATGGCTCATGATGCTTTTGGATTATGAGAGGTTGGATGAGAAAAGAGAGGCTCATTCTTTCATTTGTTTTCTCTCTCTTGAGCTCTCTCATTCTCAAGTTCTCCCTCTTCCTCTTGCTCTCTCTAGCTCAAGGCAAGCCATTCTCATGTGTTGAGACTCATTGCCTTAGAGATAAAAAGACACCAAAACATTCCTCTACTCATTCTAGTTCACAAGACCTAGCAAGCCAAGTGTTCTAGTTTCTTCAAAGATCGAAGAAGAAGCCAAAGGTAGAAGCTTTCGGGTGGATCCATCTTCGGCGCAAGGAGACGACGAGGTGAGGCCGATTCGTACACCGGGAGGAGTTGAAGACGAAGGAGTTCAAGAAAGGTATAGCCCCCTAACCGAGTAGGTAAACTCAAGTTAGGTTGTTAGTTAGTTGTTTAGCAAATATCCGTATTATGAGTCCATGTTACCACCCTCTTGAAAATCGTTTTTCACCACTTCCGCAACCCCGTAAGCACCGGGGAAGGGTAGCATGGACTTACAGTGGTATCAGAGCCTAGTTAAACACTATCTAACATGTTAACAAAGTAAGTAGAAGTTCGATCGAAGAAAAAGTCACGAAACGAACCCGTAAAATCAAGTTTCTGCCGAATTTTTTTTCTGTCCAAAAAATGATATATCTTATCTTAAAAATCGGCTCAGGCTTTTATTTAAACACCCAAGAAATTTCGTCCATCGAATCGGTCAAAGCGCCGCGGAAACGCGGCGGGAGCATGCTCCCGCCGCGGTTCCCCGGCCGAGTTGACTCGGTCGGGGAAACGGTTTTTTGCAGAGTGCTTCTGGGGTTGTTTTGGGATTTTTGGGATATGTCTTTTCTGCCTAGATTATCCAGAAAGAAAATTAGTTTTTGGGGCTTGAAAATCCGTATTTTGATCGAACTTCTAAAGACTTAAGCTGATGGGTATATCTCTGTGATGTGTTATATGTATTGAACGTCCGCTAATCGCTATACATCGATTAGTGGGGGTTATATATATCTGTGATCTGTAATGTTGATGGTATGTGTATATGAATTCTTTAGATTGTCGCGGATGAATAGCCGGGGGTTGTGAGATGAGAGTTTTCTTTTCTTTCAATTCATGTAATATGTAAATTGATGTAATATTATTTTTGGCCGCACAACCGGGTCGGGGTTGTAGCCGTCATTGTATAATTTCTTTTTACTGTTTTTGCTCCTAGGATAGACCCATGGTGGGGTGCACAAACTACCGGGTATCTCGAAGTGTCGAGTGGCCTACTCACGTCGTTGAGGGAGGTTGCTCCACTTCAGATATTTGGCGGGTAGTTTGCCGCACCCGTAGGGGTCTAGAGTGGGGTATTGGCTATTCATCGCGACCGTGTAATCTGCTTTTCGTTACAGGCTCGTACGAATTGCGAATTCCTAGTATATCCAATGTATTCATCTGTGATCTGAAATGGCTATCATTGCAATATATCTATATATGATATTATTTAGGCGTTGCTTATGTTTTGCAGCCGCGCTAGCCCAGCCCCCGCTCTGTCGTTAGTTAAGTAACCTAACGGGTAATGACGGGGCCCCATGGCGAATGCGAATGGCATAAGCGTATGTCATATTTTGGTTGTTTTCTGCAATACAACAACAACAACAACTGAGCCTTTTATCCCAAGCATATGGGGTAGGCTACATGAACCAACATGAGAATCACGCCGGGTCCAGCACATGAATCCTCTGTCTCCACTCACTTCTATCGAACAATATACTTTCATTGAGTCCTTTGGCAACCATATCGTTTCGTATCACCTCCATCCATGTTTTCTTCGGTCTCCCTTTTGCCCTTTTGCCATTACCCATATCGAGACTATCTATTCGTCGAACCGGTGCTTCCATAGGTCTGCGTCGCACATGACCAAACCATCTAAGCCGGTTTTCCCGCATCTTCTCCTCCACGGGTGCTACACCAACTTTTGCACGAATATCCTCATTTCTGCAATGGTAGGACTAAATGATGGGACGCATTAAAAGAACTAATGCAAGAAAAAATAAACCAAGTAAAAGTCGTTGGAACACTTTAAAAAACCACTCGGTTTCTTTTCAAAATAACTTTTAAACACGGAGCTTAAGCCTCTCCTTTTAAAATCTATCTCGTTCCATCGATTATATCAAGTTCACTACGTTTACGGTTTCGCCAAAACCATTCGTAGCCCTCCGTCGTTTCACATGGATGGTCAATAGTAATCAAGCTATGTATGTTGGCCAAAGTCAAGGCATAGTGATTGGTAGCTATTGGGTATTCATGTGCAGCATAGATAGATGCGTTGATTTGGAACATTCGTACTGCCATTTTGGCCAAAGTCAAGGGTAGGTATGGGTGGGTTCAAATTAACCTGGAGAACGACGGGTAGAACTTGACATGTGACATATGATATTTTGGCCAAAGTCAAGGTCATAAGAGCATGGGGCAAAAATCCACATCGGGAGTTTCAAAAGAACTGAAACTTGCTAGCACTGCATACCATTTGGAGTGTGATGATTCTGGTAGGATTCCTTCAGTTTTGTCACACAATGATATTTGGATCCCGATCCTACTGTGAGTATATGCTACTCCTCGGGAAATTTCTCACTTAACGATCAATGTTATAAACCAAGTAGGTGTCTAGAAAGGTGTTAGCGGGGCTACGCCCCCAGGGAAAAGAGGTTCTTAAATTAAGGAACTTCGCGAAAGCGTTGGAAAACCTCCCTCGAAGTACCGACACCAGCCTGGCCGAACGGTTAAGCAAGTATTGTACGATGAAATTGATCCTGACTAATTCTTCCTTTTTGGTTTGAGGAGGGATTCGAGAGACAGTGGGAGCCATCCTGTTTAGACAAATTAAAAACCACTCTAAACTTGCAAGAGTATCATGCTAAAGTGTTTCTTCTCTCTCTTCTAATTGCAGCGACCAATCATCATGACCGGACTTAAGTTATTACTAGATAAAAATATACTGACAGGGCCAAACTACAGAGATTGGCTCAGGAATGTCAAAATGGCAATCACTTATGACAAGTTGGGGTATCTCCTTACCACCAAAGCTCCGCCTGTCCCAGGACCCACCTCCAGCGTCGCGGATAAGGAAATCCGTAAGACTTGGGAGATCGATTGCGCGAAGGCCAAGTGCCTCGTGCTTGCCTTTATGGACAACGAACATCAGAGGAGGCACGAGAATATGGACCTCGAATCCATATTTCTCCATACAAAAGAACTGTATGGAGAGCAATCTCATATCGCAAGATACGAAGTGTCGAAGAAGCTATTTTCGGCAAGGTTGGCCATTGGATCATCGGTAGCGGAACACGTGTTTAAGATGATTGGCTTCATTGAGGAGCTCGCGGAGCTTAGGACCACGTTAGAGAACGAGCTCTATACAGACTTGATTCTCCAGTCCCTTCCTTCCACTTACGCCCAGTTTATCCTGAACTTCAACTTACAAGAAAAAGAAGTTGAACTTTCAGAACTCCTCAACATGCTGAGGAGTGCAGAGGGCACCCTACAGAAAGGTAGGGAAACATCCACTTTGTTTGTAGGAGGATCTTCCTCTTCTAGGTCCAAGGCGAAAGCCAAGGGAAAGAAGAAGAAAAGCCCCGCCAAACCAAGGGGCGGTGTTAGTAAAGTGGATACGAAGGGAAAAGCAAAAGCAACAAAGGTAGCGGGGAAGCTTATAGGGAAGGAAGAGTGCTTTTTCTGTCATAAGAGTGGTCACTGGAAGAAAGAATGCAGGGCTTGGAAAGCCAGAACACAGGATCTGAAGCATGTTGCGGATTCAGCTTCAGGTGTGTATGTTATTGAAAACTGTCTATCAATAAACTCTACTTCCTGGGTATTGGATACCGGATCAGGATCTCATATATGTAATTCTTTGCAGGCGTTGAGAAACCGTAGGGTTTTGAAGGCAGGTGACATGACCCTCAAAGTTGCAAACAGAGCTGGCATGGATGCTAAGGCCGTGGGGGACTATCACCTGGGGTTGTCAGATGGACACGTTTTGGTTTTGCGTAATTGCTATTTTGTACCGAACGCAACTTGTAATATCATTTCTGTATCTTTGATTTCTAAAGAAGGTTATGAATTTGCGTTTGTAAGTAATGTTGTAAACATTCACCTTAATCAAGTTCTGATTGGGTCAGGTATATTAAGCAATGGTATATACGTACTAAACCAACCACAGATTTTCAATGTCCAGAATACACACAAAAGAAAGTCTCCGGAAATAAATCAGACTTTCTTATAGCATTGTAGACTGGGTCACATCAATGAGAGAAGGTTGATGAAGTTACATACAGAAGGATATTTGAATCCGTTCGAATATCAATCGTATGCCACTTGTCAATCCTGTCTCAAAGGAAAGATGACAAAGACTCCGTTCACTGGACACGGAGTAAGAGCGAGCGAGCTCTTGGGACTCGTACACAGCGACGTGTGCGGTCCAATGTCTACACATGCGCGAAGCGGTTATTCTTACTTCATTACCTTTACGGATGACTTTTCAAGGTACGGTTATGTCTTCTTAATGAAACATAAGGCCGAAGCCTTTGGAAAATTCCAGGAATATAAGAATGAAGTAGAAAAACAAACCGGCAAAAGTATTAAGACACTAAGATCGGATCGAGGTGGTGAATACTTGAGTGCCGAGTTCCTGGACTATTTGAAAGAGAATGGAATTCTCTCTCAGCTTACTCCTCCATACACTCCACAACATAACGGTGTATCGGAGAGACGGAACTGAACCCTATTGGATATGGTACGGTCCATGATGAGTAACGCTGAGTTACCGCGATCATTCTGGGGATATGCACTAGAATCAGCTGCATACCTTTTGAACCGAGTTCCAACTAAGACTGTGCCTACTACACCATATAAGATGTGGTGTGGGAAAAGACCCTATCTTAATCACATTAAGACATGGGGAAGTCCAGCTTTTGTCAAAAAGCAGCATGCGGACAAGCTCGAGGCACGCTCAGTACAGTGCAAGTTTGTGGGATATCCAAAGAACTCCAAGGGATATTTCTTCTATTGCGAAGAGGAACAAAAGGTTTTTGTTTCTCGGCATGCCTACTTCTTAGAAATTCAGTTTTTGGAGAATCAGATAAGTGGGAGCGCAATAGAACTGGAAGAAATTCCAGAACCTCGAGCTATTACTGAAAGCTTAGTAGAACCAGAGGGTTCAAAAGAACATGACATTCCTACGCCGCTCCGCAGGAGTAGTAGGCAGTCTCATCCGCCCGAAAGATACTACGGTTTTCTCATAGACGGGGATAGAGAGGATTGCATCATTGATTATGATGAGCCGACTAGCTTCCAGCAGGCCATTCAGAGCATTGACTCGGTAAAATGGCTGGATGCAATGCGGACCGAAATGGAGTCCATGTACACCAACAAAGTATGGACGTTAGACGTTGCTCCAGATGGGGTAAAACCCGTAGGATGCAAGTGGATCTTCAAAAGGAAGATTGGTGTAGATGGACAGGTTGAGACCTATAAAGCTAGACTGGTTGCAAAGGGTTTTTGTCAAAGACCTGGTTTGGACTATGACGAGACCTTTTCTCCAGTAGCTATGCTGAAATCCATTCGGATCCTTCTTGCCATTACTGCCTTCCACGATTATGAGATTTGGCAGATGGGCGTAAAGACCGCTTTTCTAAATGGAAATTTAGAGGAGTGTGTTTATATGGACCAACCAGAGGGTTTCATTCAGAGTAGGAGCAGCGGAAAGGTGTGCAAGTTGCTTAAGTCCATCTATAGACTGAATCAGGCATCGCGGAGTTGGAACATCTGTTTTGATGAGACGGTCAAGGAATTTGGCTTTATCAAAAATCCAGATGAACCATGCATCTATAGTAGATTTGTAGCGAGAACTGTAGTATTCCTCGTTTTATACGTGGATGACATTCTCTTAATAGGAAATGACATTCCTATGCTACAATCTGTCAAAGGGTTCTTGTCACACAGGTTCTCCATGAAAGACCTGGGTGATGCCTTATACATTCTGGGGATCCGGATCTATCGTGACAGATCCAAGAGGATACTGGGACTCTCACAGTCCAGGTACATCGACACCATACTGAAAAGATTCAGTATAGAAGATTCCAAGCGCGGTAATCTACCGGCTTGTCACGGGATCACCCTTTCCAAAGAGATGTCTCCCAAGACTGATTTGGAAAGGGATCGCATGTCTATTATACCCTACGCTTCTGCGGTAGGCTCTATAATGTATGCGATGTTGTGTACCAGACCAGATGTAGCTTATGCACTGAGTGTGGTAAGCCGGTATCAGTTAAACCCTGGGGAGAAACACTGGATAGCAGTAGAGAACATTCTCAAGTACCTGAGAAGGACTAAGGAGATGTTCTTGGTGTATGGCGGAAAAGACTTCCAGATCAAGGCCTTTGCTGACTCCAGCTTCCAAAGTGACAAGGATGATTCCAAGTCCATGTCGGGTTATGTCTTTACCCTCAATGGAGGGGCGGTGTGTTGGAAGAGTTCCAAACAGGAAACCGTTGCTGACTCGACGATGGAAGCGGAATATATCGCTGCTGCAGATGTCGCAAAAGAAGCTGTCTGGGTAAGGAAGTTCTTAACTGAACTTCAGGTGGTTCCGTCCATTGTTGATCCAATACCTCTGTATTGCGACAACAACGGGGCTATAGCTTTAGCGAAGGAACCAAGGTCCCATCAGAAATCCAGACACATCTTGAGGCGGTATCACCTGATCAGGGAGATCGTGGGTCGCCAGGAGATCGAGGTTCGGAGAGTTTCTACGGAAGATAACACTGCTGATCCACTCACAAAGGCCTTACCCCAGACTCAGTTCGAGCGGCTGATCGAGATGATAGGTCTTCGATACGCCAGTACATGGCCTTAGTGCAAGTGGGTGATTATTAGTGTATATGCCCTAGAGGCCATTACTGTATCATACTAGTATGTATATTACTTAATGGAAGCTTGGGATATTCACCATGTATTGACAATCTTGCTCAATATAGTAGTATGCTACTTGGTTTGTTTCTGCTTTAATGTGTACATGTGTTTATTTTAGCATATCACCTATACACATTAGTGGAGCCCTTAGGATCTTTGCTTGATTACCGGCGTTGTGATGGCAGTCACACTCGTGGGGGCTGGGTAATCTATAAGCACATCCTTATGCAGGTCCCTAGTCGCAGGACTATCGAGACAGGGCATCGATACTCCGGAGTATACTAGCGTATGCGCTTCTCATCCCAGTGTGGGAGACGGTCTGTCCCACAGCCGTCAGTACGTCATACTTGAGATAGTATGTGGGTGCTCGTTAGGTTACGAGTACACTGGATAGGACTCATCGGGAACTGTTGGTTGGTACTATACCTATCGTCAGTTATCAGTTCCCAGGTGACATGAGTTCAGCTTAGTCCGCTGACTTGACACTGTCACTTCGCCTCGAGTGTGTTCCCACTGCACTTAGATTACTACCCTACCATGGCTCAAAGGAGTCGTGCAAACAGGTAGTAGTTGGGTGCAGTCCCGAAGCACTTGGAGGCAGTGACGGTTAGACAAGATTCGCCTCTCCCGGTATTGGGGGTTGACATCGCGCTGTGTCTAGGAGAGCCATTACACGAGTAGTCCCTGGCCAGGGCAAGCGAGATATACTGGTAGGTTTCTAGTGTTATCTCAGGGTGTTCTGGGCTTCACTCCGACACGACTTGTACCTCTATTAGGGGACTGACGTTTACCGCCCCCTAGGCCCGCCATGCGATGTATCAGACGAACAGACCGGACTGTATGGAGATTGTCACATTCAGACTCAGTAGGAGTTCAGATGGGTTTCACCTCGTCAGTCTTCTTGTCGGCATCTACCTGGGGATCGTTATGCACAGCTAGTGCCGCTTGCGGTCTGTGGTTAAACCAGTGCCAGCGTAGTGTCGAGTCTTTAGGGTCCCACACAGAAAGCTATTCGCCTTTAGGAAAAAGAGTAGAGGTCGCATGGTTTTGCGACAGGCCGCATGGTTTTGCGACAGGGTTCGGTCACATCCGTGCACTTGTGCACGTACAGTGTCCGGAAAGTTAACACTAGTGGGCTTTGATTTAAGCCAGATCCTAGTGTACGTTTTAGGATTGGTTTTATCTCGTTTGTATTCGTGTTCCTCGTAACGCGGATGCGGGTGTGTATGCACAGTTGACAGAGAGATAGAGGCAGAGGATTCTCATTCGGGTTGTTGACTGTTGACTATTGACTTTGCTTAACCCTAATGAGAATTAGAAATATAGTTAATGATAATTAAGTATTATTGTGCCATGGTTGGGTTGAAAGGTTGACCTTGTTGACTTGTTGACTTTGTTGACCGGTTGACTAGGTTGGACTTGTTGACCACCATCATTACTATGGCTATCATTTCATGCAAAGACTTTTGGCTTGCTTATTTGTTCACACATTGCATTTAATGCATGAAATGATATTGCCTTTTGTGATATGATAACCATCACATAATACTTGATTATCATTATGGCTCATGATGCTTTTGGATTATGAGAGGTTGGATGAGAAAAGAGAGGCTCATTCTTTCATTTGTTTTCTCTCTCTTGAGCTCTCTCATTCTCAAGCTCTCCCTCTTGCTCTCTCTAGCTCAAGGAAAACCATTCTCATGTGTTGAGACTCATTGCCTTAGAGATAAAAAGACACCAAAACATTCCTCTACTCATTCTAGTTCATAAGGCCTAGCAAGCCAAGTGTTCTAGTTTCTTCAAAGATCGAAGAAGAAGCCAAAGGTAGAAGCTTTCGGGTGGATCCATCTTCGGCGCAAGGAGACGACAAGGTGAGGCCGATCCGTACACCGGGAGGAGTTGAAGACGAAGGAGTTCAAGAAAGGTATATCCCCCTAACCGAGTAGGTAAACTCAAGTTAGGTTGTTAGTTAGTTGTTTAGCAAAGATCCGTATTATGAGTCCATGTTACCACCCTCTTGAAAATCGTTTTTCACCACTTCCGCAACCCCGTAAGCACCGGGGAAGGGTAGAATGGACTTACAGATGTTGTAGAAACTTGTTTAAAAAAAACTTGTAGCTCTAGTTCTTGCTTTGCATAGCGGTGTTCCTTGTAGAACATCCAGCACCTTATTCGATAAGGAAAGAGCCGAGATCCCTTCACCGGGAGTGACCTCTTTAGTGAAACTAGCAGATGCTACAAACTCGGTTTGTCTTTTGATTACTTCTATAGTTCTTGCTTTGCATAGTGATATTTGTGAAATATCCTGCACCTTATTCGATGAGGAAAGGGCCGACGATCCCTTCACCGGGAGTGACCCCTTTAGCAAAACTAGAACAGCCTCAAAAACACTCCATTAAAAATCACTCGATTCTACAACTATATCAAGTTCATTACGCTCATGGTTTTCTTAAAAACCCGCGTAGCCCTCCGTCATTTCAGATAAGTACTACTTAGTATTCGTGTTGCGGTAGTTTGGCATGCGTCAAGGCGTAGTGTACGGTAGCTAACTAGTGCTTATCTTCTAGCATACGATGCGATTGGATTAGGGTATTCGTACGGTGTTGTTTGGCATGCGTCAAGGGTCGTGCGGGTGGGTTTAATTCAATCAAGAAATGTACGGGTTGAACTTGACTAGCGGACTATGGGTTTTTTGGCATGCGTCAAGGTCATAGCACGCTATGGGTAAAATATTATTGGGAATTTCAAGTGTTGAAATTTGCAATGAGATTGCATACCTTCTATGAGATAGTTGGATCCCGATACCCGCTACGAGTAAGAGTTACTCCAGGGAGAGTTTTACACATTACAATTAGCCGATCAAGTAGGTGTCTAGAAAGGTGTTAACGGGGTTATGCCTCTGGGAAAACGAGGTTTACTTTAATTAGGTTCGTGCGAAAGCACGGAGGACCTCCCTCAAAGTACCGACACTGGCCTGGCTGAAAGATTGGCGAACTTGTAGCGTGTAATTAATCCCGGCTAGTCTTTCCTTTTAGGGTTTGAAGCAAGATTTGACTAAAACAGTGGGAGACATCCTGATTAGATATATTAGATAACCAATCTAATCTTGCAAGAGCATACGCTGAGTGTTTTCTTCTCTCTCTCTCCAGATAGCGACCATATCACGCCTTAATCAAGATAATAAAATGGATGAATTGACCGAACCAGCTTGTTATACTGAGCTGGGGAACGTTGGTCCCGCTCCAACTTATAATTGTTATAAGACAGAGCAGGAAATTGGGGAATACCATATTTCCCGTGCCGCCCAAACGAAGAAAGTACATGCTGATGCATCTTCTTCGGGTGTGTTCATTACAGAGAACTGTTTCTCAGTATCCTTTACGTCCTGGGTATGAGTTACCGGATCAGGATCCCGCATATGTAATCTGTTACATGGGCTACAGAAAGGTAGAGAACTGAGAACGGGTGATAAGTTTCATGAGATAGAAACGGTGCAAGTGTTGCAGCCAAGTCTGTTGGTCACTATCACCCTGTATTACCAGAATACATTGATTCTGAACGAATGTTATTAGATACCGAACCTAATATACAACATCATATCAGTCTCTTTATTAGTAAAGAAGGATATAATTTTGTATTGTTGGATAATGTTTTGAACATTTCCTATATCAAAAGTTGATCGGATCAGGCACGTTATCTAAAAGCATAGACGTTCTAAATCAATCCACAGTTCTTAGTATATAGAACTCACACGAGAGGAAGAGTTCAGAAATGAACGAATCCTTCTTGAGGCATTGTAGACTAGGTCATATCAATGCGACCCGACTAGCTGAAGTTACATTAAGATGCATATTTAAATTTGTTTGAATTTACATCTTGTGAAACTTGCCGGTCATGTCAGAAAGATAAGATGACCATAGCTCTGTTTATTGGAAACAGAGAAAGAGTTAGTGAACTCTTGGGATTGATACATGCTGATGTATGAAGGTCCCCTGTCTACACATGCTAAGACCGGTTCTTTATACTTCATTACATTCTCTGATGATCTCTCAAGATTCAGACATATGTTCCTGTTGAAACACAAGTCCGAAACTTTTGAGATATTCACAGAATATGAATTAGAAGTAGAGAACCAACAACAGGTATAAGTATTATGACCTTTGATGAGATCAAGGACGAGAATACTTGAGCACGGAGATCCTGGACTATTCTAAAGGAGAATGAGATTCTCTCTCAGCATTACTCCTCCGTATACACCATATCACGATGGTATATTGGGGTGGAGCAATAGCACTCTATGTGATATGGTGTGCTCTATGATGAATACTACTGGGTTTCCTATTTCCTTTTGGGAGTTATGCGCTTGAGAAGCTGCATACCTATTGAATAGGGTTCAAATCAAATCAGTTGCCTGCCACTTCATATGTGATATGGAAAGGGAAGAGCCCATATCTTAAGTTTGTTAAGATTTGGGGTTATCCGGACAATGTCTAAAAGCAAAATCCGGACAAGCTCGAGGCAAGATCTGTTATGTAGAACTGGAAATGTTCCAGCTATACAAACTGCAACTGATAATTTGGTAGAACCAAAAGATTCAATAGTTTCCAACGAACCTCAGCCTCTCCGCGGATCTACTAGGGTTCCTCACCCACCTGAGAGATACTTCGGTTTCTCTATGACAGTGGGAGCAAGGATTGCATCATGAGATGATGACCCAACTAGTTTCGAGCTTGCCATCAGGAGTGGGACTCTGTAAGAATGGCTGGATGCTTAGCGATCTGAGATGAAATCCTTATACACCAACAAAGTATGGACTTTGGTTGCTTTATCTGAAGGGTTAAATCCCTATCAGGAGCAAGTATATCTTGAGAAGATTACTTGGTGTACATGGAAAAGTTGAGACTTTCAAAGCTATGCTTAAGTCCATCCAGATCCTATTTGCCATGGCTACATACCATGACTACGATATCTGGTGGTTGGGTGTCATGACTGCTTTTCTAAATGATGTTTTAGAAGAGAGCGTCTATAAGTACACAGCCAGAGGGCTTCGTAGACAGTGGGAGCAGCAGAAACATGTGCAAGATGTTTTATATGATAAAGCAGGCATCACGGAGTTGGAACGTCTGTTTTGATGCGGTAGTCAAAGAGTTTGACTTCATCAAAATGGTAGATGAACCTTGTATATACAAAAAGGTAGTAGGGAGTATGGTGGTGATCCTCGTAGAGTACGTGGATGACATACTCTTGATAGGGAAGGAGTTTCCTATGCTACGATCGGTTAATCTCCGTTTATCACAAGGATTCTCCATATAGGATCAAAGTGATACCTTCTAAATCCTGGGTTTTGGATCTATGAGATAGATCTACTTGGATGTCAGGATACTCACTAGTTGTAGTGAGATGGTATCAATCGATCCTGGGGAGAATCACTGGAAAGGTTCCAGAGTGATAATGACGACTGAATGTCAGTCGCAGGCATTGTCTTTACTTTCAGTGGAGGGACGGTATGTTGGAAGAGTTCCAAGCTAGATACCGTGACATACTAGACGATTAAAGGAAAGATACATCGTTACCAAGGATGCTACCAAAGAGGCAGTCTGGATATATAAGTTCATGAGATGAACTCCGTTCCTACCATTGTGTGACAATGGAGTTATGGCTTATGCCAAGGAACTACCGTCCCATCAGAAATCCAGATATAATTCTTAGGCAGTATCACCTGATCATGGAGAAGGTTGATCTCCAGAGAGATCGAGGTTAGGAGAGTAGACACAGAGGACAACAACGCGGATCCACTCACAAAGACCTTTTTCCCAGTAGAGACTTTTATGGGATGATTGAGTATGAGATACTTTAACCACAACTAATTGTTGGGTATGTGATACCACAACAGATGGCCCTAGTGCAAGTGGGAGATTGTTAGTTATATGTATGCCCTAGAGGCCATTACTGTACATACGATGTATATTGTAATGGATGCTTGGACATATATAGGGAGGACTTTCTTGCTCGACATGATAGTATGCTATCAGGTTGTACTTTATCTTAACATGTACTCTGATTGTCTCTATGTTACATGTTGATAAAGCCCTTAGGATATGTACTCGACTACTGGGACTATGATGAGATCATACTAGTGGGTCCACGGTAGTCGACGAGTACATCCTATAACAGTTCCTAGTCGATGGTGTATCGAGACAGGGCATCGATACACCAGAGTAGACTAGCGTATACGCATCTTGACCCATATGATGGGCGATGGATGATCCCATATCCATCGGTGTTTGACATCAAGGATGGTGTACGGGTGCTCAGTAGAGACTGGGTACACTGGACGGACTCGCCGAGAACTCCCAGATGGTATTATACCTCACGTCAGATGGCAGTTCTTCGGTGACACTGGTACATAGTAGTCTGTTGACCCGAGATCGTCATAGAGTCTTGTGTGATTCCCATTATGCTTTGATTTCCATCATACCACGTCCAAGAGGGCGTGCAAAAAGGTGGCTTTTGGGTACAGTCCCGAATCACATGAATGCAATGAGCGATAGGAGGGGATTCGTCTCTCCCGGTATAGGGAGTTGATGTTGTGCTGTGTTCGATTGGCTATAACCGGAAATCTCTGGCCAGGGTTGCTGAGATTTACTGGTAAGTGTTATCAGTAATTTCTCGAACTGTTATAGACCTCATATCGACACGACTTATCAAGCTACTGGGTCTGGCGTTTACCACCCCTAGGCGAGATATGCGACATATCAGACGACGAGACCGGACTGTACGAGAGTGTTACTGATTGGATTCACAAGAGAATGTACAGGCTTTCTTGTTGATCTTCTGAGCGCTCAATACCTGTTTAGCTGTCACGTTTAGCTGACCGCTTGCAGCTTGGTTTGATATGATCATCACCTACTGCCGGCGTATTGACGATTCTTTAGAGTCCTACACAGAGGTTTCTTGGCTCAGGCAAAACGGAGTAGGAGAACATTGTTCCCGCCAAAAATTTCTGCGCAAAAGAGTCCAAGGTATCAAATGGCAGTGATACGCTTAAGAAAATGCGGACTAGTATCTTCCGGCCTGTATTTTGATAAACTCCCCAATGAAGAACTGTTAAATTATGATGGTATTGAAAGCATCTCGAAAAAACCTTCGATTTGATATATTATGGGCCTCATAATTCATCCGGGATCAAAAGTTATGAGCAAATGTCTATGCACATGTGATATAAGGAAGACGATGCGAACCAGTATTTTCCGAGCTGTATTTTGACAAACTCCGGAATGAGAAATGGCTAAATTCTGATGATATTGAAAGCATCTCGAAAAGACCTTCGATTTGATATATTATGGGTCTCATAATTCATTCGGGATCAAAAGTTATGAGCAAATGTGTTATGCACGTGTAACCTAAAGTAATGCTCTACTACATGGGGAATGCATTTTTAGTCCCACATCGGGAAAAGGAGAGATGGCTCCTCTACCACTCCCATATAAATAAGAGGGGATACCTCTTAGAAAGGTAGAGTTAAATCCTCAAAGGATTCAATACTCCAAGGAGCTTAGTTCTCCAAAGGAGCTTAGTTCTCCAAGATAGAAGCTTTGCTTCTCCTCATAATGCGCATGTGCGCCACGTGCAACGCACGTGTGCCCGCCATGCGGCACCACGTGCAACGCACGTGTGCACCACATGAGAACATTTTTTGCTTGGAAAAAAGCCAAGAGCTTCAAACAGAGAGAGAATTCTGAGAAAAGCTCAAAGAAAAAGAAGGTAAAAACCTTTGAGATAAGAGAAAATTCTCTCAAAGAATAGATCATTGATCTAGAACACAAGATCAGTGATCTTCAATAAATAAATAAATAAATAAATAAATAAAAATAATAAAAATAGTGCCTTGCACTTGCTATGAACCTTTGGTTCTCTGATATAAGAAAAACAAGAAGAATTTGTTTTTTCTTAGATCTAAATAAAAATAGTGCCTTGCACTTGCTATGAACCTTTGGTTCTCTGATATAAGAAAAATAAGAAGAATTTGTTTTTTCTTAGATCTAAATAAAAATAGTGCCTTGCACTTGTTATGAACCTTTGGTTCTCTAAGATAAGAAAAACAAGAAAAACTTGTTTTTTCTTAGATCTAAAAAATAGTGCCTTGCACTTGTTTTATGAACCATCGGTTCTTGAACCTAAAAGGTTTTTAAATTAATAGTGCTTTGCACTTTTATGAACCTTTGGTTCTTGAAATAAAAAGGAAAAAACTTGTTATTTTTTGATCTAAATTAGATCAAGAAATCAAATATTGCTTTGCACTTCTTTTATGAACCATTGGTTCTTGAATCTAAAAGATTCTCAAATTAATAGTGCTTTGCACTTATAAATTTGCACTGTTGTGTTTTTTGATTGGCGCAAAGCGCTTGATAAATGCAATGCATTTTCTAAAGGGCAAGGCCCAAACCAAAATGACCTGACAGGCCAAAATAAATTGCAAGGCAATAAATGGGCAGAGCCCAAATAAATTGATGCTTTGCATCCTTTATACAAGGGCAGAGCCCAAATAAAATTGATGCCTTGCATCATTCCTAAAAGGGCAGAGCCCAAAACAAATTGATGCTCTGCATCCTTTCTGGGCAAGGCCCAAATAAAAATAAAAAAAGAAATGCAATGCAAAAGCAAATAAAATGTTGAACATTTCAACTGGACTTAGCCCAATTTTGGCCATAAGTCCTTAAATTAAATTGACTGAGCAAAATTGCTCTTCTAAATCAATTTACATCCGGTTCGAGGGTACATCTCCGAACTTCTTTGACATCCGTCGTTGTAATTCCTCAACGACGTCAAAGAGGTGACGGGTCCCAACGACCACACATCGATATGGACTGCGGGGTCTTTAAACTCGTGGACCGAAATGTCCATAAACTAACATCGGACCGGAACGTCCCTAAACTAACATCGGACCGGAACGTCCCTAAACTAATATCGGACCGAAACGTCCCTAAACTAATATTGGACCACCATGTCCCTAAACTGGCGATGGACCACCACGTCCCTAAACTGGAAAGTGGACCACTACGTCCCTAAACTGGAACAATAGAGCCTCCAAATGCTCTTTTGCCGGATCTAAACGGTCCCGTTTAAGTTGATCTTAGCCCCAAACACGGCTAGCGCATCCTTAGACATTTAAATGAATGATAAAACCCCAAATCAACTCTGGTTCAAGGGTACATCTCTGAACTCCTCTGACACCTATCGTTGTAATTCTTCAACGACGTCAGAGAGGTGACGGGTCCCGACGGCCATAAATGCTATGGACCACCACGTCCCTAAACTGGCACAATAGAGCCCAAATGCTCTTTTGTCGGACCTAAAAGGTCCCGTTAAGTTGATCTTAGTCTCAAACTGGACTAACGTATCCTTAACAAACGTTCGAGTCGATCTTAGCCTCAAAAATGGCTAACGTATCCTCCAAACAGACTTTAGTCCCAAATTGGACTATGAATCTCCCAAACTGGAACAATAGAGCCCAAACGCTCTTTTGTCGGATCTAAACGATCACGTTAAGTTGATCTTAGTCTCAAACAGGACTAACGTATCCTTAACGAATGTTTAAGTTGATCTTAGCCGCAACGCGACTAACGTATCCTTAAACTAAAAACACCAAACCCAAATCTAAGTAAATACGGATTTGGACTAATCCACGTCCTACGGGCGACGGCATTACTCAGTCTCCGTATACAATCCACGGGCAACCACAAACAAAACAAACACACACGACACGAAGTGAAATTCTGGAGAAGGAGAAAGTTGTTACCGCGATGCGGTAGCGTAATTAACTGCAGGGGCTTGCGCCTGCAGGGAAGAGCGTCCCCACAATCAAAAAACCCCTCACCCTGAGGGGGAATCTGACGAAGTCTGCTACATCGGCCGCATCCGTCTAAACCTCCGATACACGGTGCCATAAATCAACTTGGCATCTTCGGAGAGATAGACGGATAAAACCAAATAGCATCTGCCCCGAACCTCAGGCACGGACGTCCTAACGTCTCGGCCGCCGTTCGGAGGGGAACAGATTCTGGCACGCCCGGTGGGACCTCTTCCTCTTTCCACTCCACACTTCGTGTGTCGTGTTCGCGAACAAATCGCGGTTTGCTGTGATTGCCTGTGGATTCAAGGTACTAAGATTTGGTGTCTTGCTCCGTGCAGAAAACAGAAGATCAATGGCTTCGAACTGCATCGCCTGCAGCAACAACTCTCGCTCCGTCATTACTGGAGGAGTGAGTTATGGGCCCCAAGCGGCCTCCCTTTTCAAAATGCCGGTGGAGCAGGTGGCTCAAGCCACCACTGGACTATTTTTTGGGACCATGCTCCCATCAATGAGCTTCAACGCCCCAATGACATTGCAAGAAGCTCCAAAGAAGTCGGTCTTCGATCGACTCATCACTTCCGCGACCCCTCTCAACAGGTCGCCCAACTCCACTGCTTCAGGTTTTAATGGATTAGGCCAGAGCTCCATCGGGCCCATGAAGAAGCCTGCCATACCAGAAGGCGTTATCCCGAAGCGGATAGCCATCCCAACTCCCGTTCCTGGCAAAATCACCAAGGTTGCTTCCTATGTTCAGAAGTCCGCTTCTGACAAGTTGGCCGTCCCTGTTCAACGGGCGTCGATCTTTAAAAAGCTGGTACCGGTATATTCTGACCAACACAGGGGGCATGAGGAGGTCACCCCTATAGCTGAAACAACTCCATCAGCACGACATGCCCGACGTTGCTACTGGCGCCGAGTGAGGAAGGCTGGGGGCAACTCCCCCTCTGGACTTACTCCTCCAACTCTAATGGTGGAGATCGATACTGCTGTTCCAACCAGGAACAGCTTTGAGTTGCTGAACTCGGTGCGCAGAAACTCTCCTGCTGCGGTGCTAAAGCGAACTCCTTCATCTGTGAAGAATATTCCAGAGAAGAAGCTAGAGCAGCCCCTTCAACGGCTGTCCTCTAAAATTTACAAAGTCTGGCGATAGGTTCAAGAGTCGGTGATCGATCAGGACTGCCTCCGACGACAGAAAAAGATGAAGGTTCGGCAGGGGAAGGATTACTCTGTCAAATCACAAAAAGCAAAAGCTACTTGGGTGCCCACTACAACGGCTCCCTTAACTCCAATCACTCAAAAAAGGAGGCCGCAAGAAGCCCCTGTGTCTTCGGCAAATCGCAAAGACACCGAACAAAAACGCCCCAAGTCTGGGGGCATGGTGGTGCACACTGTTTATATGGCTTCTGGAAAGGAGGAAAGCCGCACTTCTACGGGCCACCGACCACTCACCCGATCCGTGACGAAAGCCCAGGTGCAGCAACAGAAGCTTCAGGAGATGATGACTACAATGGCTGCACTCACTGAGCCAAAAGAAAGCTCTGAAACGTCTTCGGATGAGCGTCAAGAACAAGAAACTGACGCTGACTTTTTACGCAGAGTCCTCGAAAAGAGGGACAAAGAAGCTGCAGAGCAAGCGGCTAACATAAAGCAGATGGCGCTCCTCTTCCAAGATATGGTAGGGATGATGTTACAGCCGGACCCTCCTGCTGAAGATCCTCCGATCGTCCTTGAAGACGACAAAGGAGAAACGTCAAATCCTCCGCCGGCTCTATCAACAGCCAAGGAGGAGGCAATCTCCAAAGTCGACCTAGACGAATATATAGCTCAGCAGATCCGGGTTCATCAGGCGAATGAAGCGGCTGGGCAAATTGTTAGAACCGGACGACCGTATCCGAGCTGGTATGACCAAATCAATTACCCGCCAGGATATACGATCCCTAAATTCCACGTATATAAAGGGACAGGGAATCCGCATCAGCATGTCGCTCAATTCAGGGCCTTATGCGGCAATACTGGAGGCGATGACAAATTGTTGCTACGTCAATTCGTCGGCAGCTTAGCAGAAACAGCCTTTGAATGGTATTCGGAGCTACCTAACGACTCTGTCAAAACATTTGCAGAGATGGAACTGCTGTTTACACAAAGATTCGCGAGTGCTAGTGAACGCACCCCGATAACAGCACTGATAAATGCCAGGATAAGGCCCGGAGAAACGTGGGTCCAATACGCAACACGATGGCGAAACCTATGGTCGAAATGCGAACAACGCATAGAAGAGGCACCTGCGGTAGGCATGTTTGTGGGCACTCTCGATCCGCAGGCGACCATCTCGCAATTCATGATGTTCTTCAGGCCGACCACCTTCCAGGCCTTGATTGACAAATTAGCCCAAATGGACCAGATGGGCCATAGGCCTTCTTCTTCAAAGACAGAGCCTTGGAATGAAAAGGGCAAAGGGAAGGCAACCTTCGTTGCCAATACTCAACAACGGTCGAACAACTCAAAGCCGGTCGTTCGCCAAAACAACGTGCGCCCACGCCCATCCCTCGAAGAGAGGCTGGGACGTCCTTACTCGTTTCCGCAGAATAAAACGAGTAGACTGTTTGAGCTGGCAGTGCGCAATGGACTTATTAATCTGCCGAGTCCAAAGCGTCTGTCGCAGCCAGGCGATCTTAATAATCCCAATTATTGCCCTTACCACCAAACGGTAAGTCACCCAATTGAGGATTGTTTCGTCTTTAAGGGATGGATCGAGGATCAATACCTGCAAGGCAAGTTTGCGCTGTCTGAAAGCTGGAAGGTAAACCCCCCACAGCCGCACTCTCCAAAGAAGACGGACACGCCGAGGGCAACTTGTTCTTTCGTCGAGGATGAAAACGATGGAGAAAACTTATCGGATGAATCCGAAGACTACGTAGCGACTTGTCATGTGATTTCTCATTCACTGACGGATGATGAGGAGGATCCTTGCGCTGAGAAATCAATGGCGGAACCTGAAACAGAAATTCCGCGGCCGTCAGACAAGCTGATCGATGCCTTCCTAAATGAAATTCGTCTGAAAGCAAAAGCCAATCAAGAGCATGAAATGGCCATACTGGAAAAAACCAAGGTATTCACGTCAAATCAAAAGCCACACACTGCGGGTAAAAACAAATTCAAGACGAGGAAACGGTTCGCCAAAGCTCTATCAGTAGGAATGAAGCTACCGCCCTCCGAAGAAAATCCTTTCTCTGAGGTAGAGATGCACCCTAACTTCTGTTTATATCATCAGAAGATCATATATCCTACCGAAGACTGCGAATCCTTTAACTGTTGGTGGCAAGGGTATGTCGCTCAAAAGCGACACTTCGACAGGACAAAGTGTGAAGCTTGTGGACATTGGAAAAATGCGATAGATGAGCGCAAAAGAGCCACCGCCGACTGTCATATAGCCGACTTCAAGGGATCACAAATTATCACCTTTGGAAGCGACTCTGACGAAGAAGCTACCCCCAACTCTTCCATCGGGGAATCTATTTCAAAAATAAAGGAATTGAGAAGCTGCGAGAACGTTCAGCCGTGCAATCGCATGCTACTCGGAAAAAATCTCGGCCCCGTAAACAAAGGATCGAACAAAAAGGATAAAAGAAAAGGAAAAAAGGCCCTCGTCGTCAGCACTCACCAACAATCAGGTGACCCTAGACCGATTGCTTGCCAAAGCAACAAGCGGCAATCCCTCCAGGAAAATTTGGAACGCCCTTACTCGTTTCCGCAAGATAAAACAAGGGGACTGTTCGAGCTGGCAGTGCGCAACAGACTCATTAATCTGCCGAATCCAAAACGTCCGTTGCAGCCAGGCGACGTTAATAATCCTAATTATTGCCCTTACCACCAAACAGTAGGTCACCTGATCGAGGACTGCTACGTCTTCAAAAACTGGGTTGAAGACCAATACCAACAGGGCAAGTTCGCGTTGTCCGAAATTTGGAAGGTGAACCCGCCACGACCGCATGCTCCGAAAAATATGGACACGCCGGGGGCATCATGCTCATTCATAGAGAAAGCCTAACGGACCACTACGTCCTAAAACTGGATAACGGACCGAAACGTCCTTAAACTAACAACGGACCGAGATGTCCTTAAACTAATGACGGACCGCAATGTCCTAAAACTTGCAAATGACCGAAACGTCGTTAAACTACTCCCAACCCGCAGCATCTTCAGGCTGACGTTAAAAAAAAATAAAATAAAAATAAAAAATAATAATAACGGTATGTCCACAAGCAAAATGGGCACGGATGAAAACCCGAAGGGGCTCCGTGAGTAAAAACAGCAGGGCTACCGGCGAGTGTTCGTGAAAACCCGAAAGGGCGCGACCTCGTTTGAAAAAAAAAAAGAAGAAGAAAAAAAAAAGAAAAAAAAAAGAAAAAAAAAGAAAAGAAAAAGAGAATAAAAAAAACGGTATGTCCACAAGCAAAATGGGCACGGATGAAAACCCGAAAGGGCTCCGTGAGTAAAAACAGCAGGATTACCGGCGAGTGTTTGTGAAAACCCGAAAGGGCGCAACCTCGTTGAGAAACACTTATAGGGTCCTCTCGACCCTGTAAGGAGAAACCACCTGCGTGAGATCCTTACGACTCACAAAGGAACAACACACTTAGGGATCCCCACGATTCCTAAGGAGAAAATACACTTGCGAGATCCTCACGACTCGTAAAAAGAACTCTCTTGTGGGACCCTTACGGCTCATAAGATTTGAAAGTCCTAAGTTACAGAGGCCTAAATCTGTGCTTAAGCAACCCCCACAACTTTCGACATTGCCCTACAAGTGGTCCGATATTGGCCCTTGTATACAATCCACGGGCGCGAATAATCATTTCCCTAACCAAGTCCCATCCGTGACTAGGGATATGTCCACACGGTGAACAACCCTTATGAGTCCTCTCGACTCATAAGGAGATAACACTCTTGTAAGATCCTTACGACTTATAAGAGAACATACACTTAGGAATCCTCACGATTCCCAAGGAGAAAACACACCTACAAGGTCCTCACGACTTGTAGGGAGAAATACCTTTGTGAGACCCTTACGGCCCATGAAGTCAAAAGCCTTAGCCGACAGGACCCCTAACCCTGTTTACTAAGCCACCTTTGTTCGACATCGACGGAGGCAAATGATGATTCGCTCCTGGCAATATTCCAGTTGTAGCGATGCTGATGCCTAAATCGGTATCAAATTCCAAGTCCTTTCATGGCAGATGATGATTCGCTCCTGGCAATATCCCAGTTGCAGCGATACTGATGCCTAAACCGGTATCAAATTCCAAGTCCTTTCAAGGCAAATGATGATTCGCTCCTGGTAATATTCCAGTCGCAGCGATGCTGATGCCAAGATTGGTATCAGATCCCAAATCCCCTACTCATAAAAAAAATGCATACGAAATAACCGAAATGATGGGGCAACTTGCAAACAAAATCAGCAAGTAAAAATGTATGCACGAGTAAAAAGAAAAATAGCCGAAATGATTAGGCAACTCGCAATAAAAAAACAGCGAGTAAAAATAAAATAAACAGTCGAAATGATTGGGCAACTCGCAATAAAAAACAGCGAGTAAAAAGAAAAAATAGCCGAAATGATTGGGCACCGCGAAAAATAGCCGAAATGATTGGGCAATCGCGATTTTCGCGATATAAAAAGCTGAAATGATAGAGCATCGCGGAAAGAATAAAAAAAATGAAAGAATGAAACTTTTTGCCCTACAGGTGAAATCACATCGATCCCTGTATACAATCCAGGGGCGCAGATAAAGAGGGAACCATACCTTCCCAACAGGCTCCATCAGAAAGCGAAGCCAAATCTCGACGGTTCATAGACAACCTAGAGAAAATCTCGACATTTATCGCAATATTACAGACACGATGTCAACAAATGAAGCAAATGAAGATCCCGAGCTTCAGGGTCTCGACGTCAACATCGACAACTTAGAGACCACCAACGGCGTTTCTCCTTACTCCAACCAGATGCAGACATGACGTCAACAACTGACCTCAGAATCGCAACGAAACGGAACCATGACAAAGTCCCTAGTTCCAAATCTCAATGGCCACGTCTACAGCCTGGAGACCAACAACGGTGTGCCTCCTCATTCCAACAGGACACAGATGTTACACCATCAAGCGGAGCGATGGAAAAAATCCTAGCTTCACCTCAGCATTCGTCTCGATACAGTAGACGCAATGTCAACAACAACGTTCCTCCGCAGTCCAGCTGGAGGCAGATGCAACGTCAACAAAAGACCTCACGGTCGAAACAAAGCGGAGTAACGGCAAAATCCCAACTCCACCTTAGCATTCGTCTCGTTACAAAAGACGCAATGTCAACAACGGCGTTCCTTCACAGCCCAGCGGGGTGTACATGCAAAGTTAACAAAAGACCCCATGGTCGAAACAAAGTGGAGTGATGGCAAAATCCCAGCTCCACCTCAGCATTCGTCTCAATACACCAGACGCAGTGTAAGCAAATGAAGCGAAGGCCACATTCCTAGCTTCAACGTCTTTACGGTAACTCACATAAAACCGGAAAGACAATAGGAGACCATCTCGCATCAGCACAGAGTGGTCACCACCTTGATGTTCGTCTCGATACAGCAGACGAAATGTCAACCCCAGTGTTCTTCCCCCAACAGGATTCG
The DNA here is from genome assembly GCA_030015575.1 of Agapanthus africanus. NCBI lineage: Eukaryota > Viridiplantae > Streptophyta > Magnoliopsida > Asparagales > Amaryllidaceae > Agapanthus > Agapanthus africanus. The sequence continues at coordinate 339,597,008 of CM057339.1, read as the reverse complement.
GACGCGCCAAAGCAAACGAAGCGAAGGCCACATTCCTAGCTTCAACGTCTTTACGGTAACTCACATAAAACCGGAAAGACAATAGGAGACCATCTCGCATCAGCACAGAGTGGTCACCACCTTGACGTTCGTCTCGATACAGCAGACGAAATGTCAACCCCAGCGTTCTTCCCCCAACAGGATTCGGACGCGCCAAAGCAAACGAAGCGAAGGCCAAATTCCTAGCTTCAACGTCTTTACGGTAACTCACATAAAACCGGAAAGACAATCGGAGATCATCTCGCACCAGCACAGAGTGGTCACCACCTCGACATCCGTCTCGATACAGCAGACGAGATGTCGACCCCAGCGTTCTTCCTCCAGCAGGGATTCAGACATGACAAGGCAAATGAAGCGAAGGCCACATTCCTAGCTTCAATGTCTTTACGGTAACTCACATAAAACCGGAAAGACAATCGGAGATCATCTCGCATCAGTACAGAGTGGTCACCATCTTGACGTTCGTCTCGATACAGCAAACAAAATGTTAACCCCAGCGTTCGTCCTCCAACAGGATTTGGACACACCAAAGCAAACGAAGCGAAGGCCACATTCCTAGCTTCGACGTCTTGACGGTAACTCATATAAAACCGGAAAGACAACCGGAGATCATCTTGCACCAGCACAGAGTGGTCACTACTTCGACGTCCGTCTCGATACAATAGACGAGATGTCACCCCAATGTTCGTCTCGACACAGCAGACGCAACGTCATTAAACAAATGGAGCCACGGCAAAATCCCTAGTTCCAAACCTCGACGGTTCACCAGTAACCTAGAGACAACCACGACATTCGTCTCGATACAGAGGACGCAATGCCAGCAAACGAAGCGAAGGCTAAATTCCTAGCTTCAGGGTCTTAACGGCAAGTCATATAAAACCGGAAAGACAATCGGAGATCATCTCGCACCAGTGTGGAGTGGTCACCACTTCGACGTCCGTCTCGATACAGCAGACGAGATGTCACCCCAACGTTCGTCTCGACACAGCAGACGTAACGTCATCAACGGAGCCACGGCAAAATCCCTAGTTCCCACCGCAACATTCGTCTCGATACAGCAGACGCAATGCCAGCAAACGAAGCAAAGGCCAAATTCCTAGCTTCAGGGTCTTAACGGCAACTCATATAAAGCCCGAAAGACTATCGGAGATCATCCCCACACCAGCGCGGAGTGGTTATGACTCATCGGGGCTCTCCAAAATGAGCCTAACCTCAAGTAAAAAGCGGCATGGCAAATTCCTAGCGCTTGCTCTTCTGACGGTCAAACTGCCAAGGAGGATTGCTTGAAGACGTCTTGTCCAGCCCCCGAAGGGATCAGAGACACGGCAGTCGCAGGGCTACTCGAACAGCACGATTGCCTATCGAGAACTATATCAGCTTATGCGACGATACGATGGCCAAAACCCTAAGTACCACCAACCTTAACGGGCTTCTGTCGTAAAGAGCAGAGGTTAAATGCGACGTTAAGATGTTCTTGCGAGATCTGCTCGATCCGTTTCGACTCGTGAGGAAATTGATGTCTTTGCGAGATTTTCTCGATGCGTCTCGACTCGTGAGATAAAGCCTTAGGCAGTAGGGATTAAAAAAAACCTGTTTCCTAAGCACCGGGACCCTGCAAGTCGGCCCAAAACGGTCTCTTGCATACTATCCACGGGTCACACTCTCCAAAGTCGAATCTCGATAAGGAGGGAAACAACCGCTTACGGGTCCTTTCGACTCGTAAGAGGGAAAACTCTCTTATAGGATCCTTACGACTTATAAGAGAAAACACACTTAGGAATCCTCACGATTCCCAAGGAGAAAATACACCTACGAGATCCTCACGACTCGTAGGGAGAAAAGTCTTTATGAGCCCCTCACGGCTCGTAAAGTTGAAAAGCCTTAGGTTGCAGATCCTACCCCTGTCTCCTAAGCCATCACTGCCCTGCAAAGAAGTCAAGATGGGCCGACCATCTATGGGCCACACTTGCCAAAGCTACATGCCACTGAAATGGAGAACTTACTCATAAGCGTATGAACTACTCCACGCCAGAGTGAGACAAAAAAAGAAATAGAAGGATGCGGCTCATGGAGTTAAGGGTTGGAACTATATCCCTTAAGAGTTGAGATTTGAGTCAATGATAAATGACGACGCTTGTGTCCGCTCGTTATCTTCTTAGATCAAGATTCTAAAAGTGATACATCAACCCAAAACTGGTCATACGCCATGCATAACTCTGCATAACTCTGCACTACTTCACCCACGTACATACTTACGTGGGCAAAGTAGTGGGGGGCATTTGTTCCCGCCAAAACTTTCTGCGCAAAAGAGTCCAAGGTATCAAATGGCAGCGATACGCTTAAGAAAATGCGGACCAGTATCTTCCGGCCTGTATTTTGATAAACTCCCCAATGAAGAACTGTTAAATTATGATGGTATTGAAAGCATCTCGAAAAAACCTTCGATTTGATATATTATGGGCCTCATAATTCATCCGGGATCAAAAGTTATGAGCAAATGTCTATGCACATGTGATATAAGGAAGACGATGCGAACCAGTATTTTCCGAGCTGTATTTTGACAAACTCCGGAATGAGAAATGGCTAAATTCTGATGATATTGAAAGCATCTCGAAAAGACCTTCGATTTGATATATTATGGGCCTCATAATTCATTCGGGATCAAAAGTTATGAGCAAATGTGTTATGCACGTGTAACCTAAAGTAATGCTCTACTACATGGGGAATGCATTTTTTAGTCCCACATCGGGAAAAGGAGAGATGGCTCCTCTACCACTCCCATATAAATAAGAGGGGATACCTCTTAGAAAGGTAGAGTTAAATCCTCAAAGGATTCAATACTCCAAGGAGCTTAGTTCTCCAAAGGAGCTTAGTTCTCCAAGATAGAAGCTTTGCTTCTCCTCATAATGCGCATGTGCGCCACGTGCAACGCACGTGTGCCCGCCATGCGGCACCACGTGCAACGCACGTGTGCACCACATGAGAACATTTTTTGCTTGGAAAAAAGCCAAAAGCTTCAAACAGAGAGAGAATTCTGAGAAAAGCTCAAAGAAAAAGAAGGTAAAAACCTTTGAGATAAGAGAAAATTCTCTCAAAGAATAGATCATTGATCTAGAAAACAAGATCAGTGATCTTCAATAAATAAATAAATAAATAAATAAAAATAATAAAAATAATGCCTTGCACTTGCTATGAACTTTTGGTTCTCTGATATAAGAAAAACAAGAAGAATTTGTTTTTTCTTAGATCTAAATAAAAATAGTGTCTTGCACTTGCTATGAACCTTTGGTTCTCTGATATAAGAAAAATAAGAAGAATTTGTTTTTTCTTAGATCTAAATAAAAATAGTGCCTTGCACTTGTTATGAACCTTTGGTTCTCTAAGATAAGAAAAACAAGAAAAACTTGTTTTTTCTTAGATCTAAAAAATAGTGCCTTGCACTTGTTTTATGAACCATCGGTTCTTGAACCTAAAAGGTTCTTAAATTAATAGTGCTTTGCACTTTTATGAACCTTTGGTTCTTGAAATAAAAAGGAAAAAACTTGTTATTCTTTAATCTAAATTAGATCAAGAAATCAAATAGTGCTTTGCACTTCTTTTATGAACCATTGGTTCTTGAATCTAAAAGATTCTCAAATTAATAGTTCTTTGCACTTATAAATTTGCACTGTTGTGCTTTTTGATTGGCGCAAAGCGCTTGATAAATGCAATGCATTTTCTAAAGGGCAAGGCCCAAACCAAAATGACCTGACAGGCCAAAATAAATTGCAAGGCAATAAATGGGCAGAGCCCAAATAAATTGATGCTTTGCATCCTTTATACAAGGGCAGAGCCCAAATAAAATTGATGCCTTGCATCATTCCTAAAAGGGCAGAGCCCAAAACAAATTGATGCTCTGCATCCTTTCTGGGCAAGGCCCAAATAAAAATAAAAAAAGAAATGCAATGCAAAAGCAAATAAAATGTTGAACATTTCAACTGGACTTAGCCCAATTTTGGCCATAAGTCCTTAAATTAAATTGACTGAGCAAAATTGCACTTCTAAATCAATTTACATCCGGTTCGAGGGTACATCTCCGAACTCCTTTGACATCCGTCATTGTAATTCCTCAACGACGTCAAAGAGGTGACGGGTCCCAACGACCACACATCGATATGGACTGCGGGGTCTTTAAACTCGTGGACCGAAATGTCCATAAACTAACATCGGACCGGAACGTCCCTAAACTAACATCGGACCGGAACGTCCCTAAACTAATATCGGACCGAAACGTCCCTAAACTAATATTGGACCACCATGTCCCTAAACTGGCGATGGACCACCACGTCCCTAAACTGGAAAGTGGACCACTACGTCCCTAAACTGGAACAATAGAGCCTCCAAATGCTCTTTTGCCGGATCTAAACGGTCCCGTTTAAGTTGATCTTAGCCCCAAACACGGCTAGCGCATCCTTAGACATTTAAATGAATGATAAAACCCCAAATCAACTCTGGTTCAAGGGTACATCTCTGAACTCCTCTGACACCTATCGTTGTAATTCTTCAACGACGTCAGAGAGGTGACGGGTCCCGACGGCCATAAATGCTATGGACCACCACGTCCCTAAACTGGCACAATAGAGCCCAAATGATCTTTTGTCGGACCTAAAAGGTCCCGTTAAGTTGATCTTAGTCTCAAACTGGACTAACGTATCCTTAACAAACGTTCGAGTCGATCTTAGCCTCAAAAATGGCTAACGTATCCTCCAAACAGACTTTAGTCCCAAATTGGACTATGAATCTCCTAAACTGGAACAATCGAGCCCAAACGCTCTTTTGTCGGATCTAAACGATCACGTTAAGTTGATCTTAGTCTCAAACAGGACTAACGTATCCTTAACGAATGTTTAAGTTGATCTTAGCCGCAACGCGACTAACGTATCCTTAAACTAAAAACACCAAACCCAAATCTAAGTAAATACGGATTTGGACTAATCCACGTCCTACGGGCGACGGCATTACTCAGTCTCCATATACAATCCACGAGCAACCACAAACAAAACAAACACACACGACACGAAGTGAAATTCTGGAGAAGGAGAAAGTTGTTACCGCGATGCGGTAGCGTAATTAACTGCAGGGGCTTGCGCCTGCAGGGAAGAGCGTCCCCACAATCAAAAAACCCCTCACCCTGAGGGGGAATCTGACGAAGTCTGCTACATCGGCCGCATCTGTCTAAACCTCCGATACACGGTGCCATAAATCAACTTGGCATCTTCGGAGAGATAGACGGATAAAACCAAATAGCATCTGCCCCGAACCTCAGGCACGGACGTCCTAACGTCTCGGCCGCCGTTCGGAGGGGAACAAACATATGTGATATGTGCGGGACCGAGGATAATGTGATATGAGATACCATATTCTATTCTCGTGATATATGATATCAGCCGGGTCATCGGATCAAGTGTTGATTCGATGAATCGGTACGGATAAATATTAGTCGGTTATATGCGATATAGCCGGATTGTCGGATCAAGTGTTGATTCGATAATTTAATGTATAATAATATATATGATATATTAAATTACATTAACTAATATTAGCTCACTAAAAGATTCTTTTTCTCACTCGGGTAATACATTGATATATATGCGATATATGTTAATTGTATTATTTTATTTGGTTACAATAAATATTATATATGTGATATATAATATTGAAACATAATATGATAACTAATGCAACATGTTTAGTAGAGATTAAACAAGATTAGGGTTTGATTTTGGTCAATGCTTTCTTGATGATTCTAGAAGGTTTAGTTTTGTTTTGTAAAAGATATTTTGTTATGACTCATGCTTTAACCCAACCCAAACCCTAACCCTAGTTAATTCTCTACATGGGTTTAGTTGACCATGGTTGCATTATTCATCATATTTATCTTTTCATTGTTCATCACAAAAGGATTAAGGCTTCATCTTCTTTCTTCTTCTTCCTTTGAGCAAAAGCTTTCTAGTTTTTGCTTTGTGTTGAAAGTGAGTGAGAAAAAGATTATAAATGAGAGAAAAAATCCTACTTCATCATCCTCATCTATCCTTTCCCTTTAAATGAGAGTGTTCACATCATTTAGTGAGTGTTAGCTTGTGTTAATGAAACTTCAAGGTAGATCATCTTTGTATCGAAGATCGTAAGCAAGACTGCATCTTTCTCTTCATGAAGCCTCTCGAGAGTACGGAACACGATGATCGCAGTGAAGGGACCTCAACACGGAGCTTAAGAAGTGAAGGACCGGATCTACAAAGGTTGTAATCCCTATCACTTAGTGTTAAAGTGTTTAACATGCTTGTTTTCGCATAAACTCTAGTTTAAAGATCCGGATTCGGGTTGTTCAGCACGGCTAATTTTTAAATCGGGCATGGTTGATGCCTCGTAGAACCTTTCGGCAGTGCATAGAAACCCTACAAGAGGAAGAAGAATTTGCTCTTGATCTCTGCCTCGTAGGAAGTAGATGCTCCGTCGAATCTCACGTCGCCTTATCACGTCGAATCGCAGACCTGTCGTGGATCACTTGTTCTTTGACGGTGATTTTCTTCATGTAAAAGATTGATGATTTCTAAGTTTAGCCCTCAGTGCTTTATATAGCCCTAAAATAAGAAACCAAAGATCCCCAGAATTAGGGTTTGTTGTTGCAAATCACAACTAAAAATCCCAAATCCCGACTCTGTGAATCGGCCGCGGATCCGCCGCATATTGCATGGTTTGGCTACGGATCCGCGGTTTGTTGGTGAGATCTTGGCTTCAGAATTCTAGAGCTGTTTTGTTGTGACACGTGGAGATTTATTTGATATCTGGAATCTTCATATCTTTTCTGAGTCTCTGCCAGTATTGATTCTTCGATTTTATTTAATTTTATTGGCAGATTTTTGATTCCCGATATCTCAACATCTCGATCTCCTGACCTGAACTAAACCTTGCACAATATCTCAATGAATAATGTTAGTAATATTTGGTATTTTTCAGATATTATCCTAACCAATTTGATATGATATTATATTTTAAGAATATTGATTAAGGATATTTGATATGATATGTATATTTAAATTATCAAAATATTATATAAATATTATATGCATACATTTTCCTTCATAATGTTAATTATAATATATAAACATAAGATAAATAGTATATTTACAGAAAAACCTAAATATTTGTCATATTTATAATAAATGCCTTTAGATATTTAAGAAAAGTAAGGAAAATGTTATATCAAAAGTGCAATATTTTCGACTGAACAGTTGCTATTTTCAATATAAAAATAATCCATGCTTCATGTGAGATAATGAGTGAGCCATTCTTCACTTGCCGAGACCTTCTTTCATTTGTTCATTCTCATTCTCTCTCTATATTTTCCTCTCCTTCTTCCTCAAGACCCTAACGCTCAAATGAGTTGTGAACCATAGGGTCTCTTGAGATAAAATACTCTATTATATACTCTATATCTTGTAAGCTATCTACCTTAGAAAACTAGGTACCCTAGTTACCTCGGTTTAGAGGTTGGACCTTGAAGTATAGACTCTCGGGTGGATCATTTTCGACACGAGAAGGCCGATGATAAAGCGCGATCCGATTTTCGAGGAGCTCAAGAACAGGAGGAGAAGAAGAAGACCCGAATGACTTGTAAACAAGGGGGTATAAATCCTAACATAGTAGTTAGAATCATCTAGTAGATATAGCCAGTTAAGGTTTTCGTAAAGATCCTGGAGTTAAAGTCGGTGTTGCGAAGTAAGAAAATCGTTTTTTGTAAATTCCGCCTCCCCACAAGTGCGTGAGGTGTGCGACATCGACTTACACTCCGCATTTAATACGATTGACATGCCATCTCATCTGCGACCAAATCATTGATGCCAGCTGGTGTATCTTCCTATTCTTCACACCAAAAAAAAAACAAATTTGAATCATGGCGGGAATTTCGATCGCCATGCTCCGTATCCACCACTCGATCAGGACACGCGCCACTCATCAAACAGTCACCGATCCTTTTTAAACCTGGACCAAATCTCGGGAGAGTCTTCTCCTCCATTTTTCTTCAAATTTGTCCCTTTTGAATCCAGAATATACCAAGGCCTCTACTTCTTCCACCATCCACTACTACAAATAGGGATTGCCCCTACGGATATATCCGTAGGGGCAAGAAATTACCCTGTAGGTGAAAACGTCGTAGGTGCAAGTCTTAGCCTTGAATATACCCCTACGGTCCAAAACTTGCCCCTACGGCTTAATGAGTAGGTCCATATGTCCCTATGGATTAAACTGTAGGGACAAAAAACTTATTTAATTTATCGGTTTATAAAATAAAATATTTATCCCTACATAGTTATCCGTAGGGCCAAATAGTTGCCCCTACGGATACATGCGTAGGTCCCGATGTGTAGGGGCAAAATATCAGGTATCATGATTTTTTGTCCCTACGGATACCTGTGTAGGGGCATGTTTCAGCCCCTACGGACAACTCCGTAGGGACAAGTATAACCCCCTCTTACTGAGATCATAGGGGTAAAATATCATGTATCATGATATTTTGCCCCTACGGATAAATCAGTAGGGACAAAGTAGGCCCTATGGCCTAATCCGTAGGGACATCTTATCAGGTTTTTTTAAAAATGGGCTGCCTGTTTTTTTCTCGCCCTGTGCACAAAAGTATATAAATCATATATAAAATTAATCAACATGCAGAATATATACCGCGGTATTCATAATCACATCTCACACATAATATACAAAAGAAATCAAGAAGCAGAATACGATATCAATATAAACACGCAAACACCACCAATATCAATATCGTCCAAAATATATACAATATGTATCATATAAATAAATACATGTTTAAAATATAAGAATCAAAAAGCTACCCTAGCTCGGTCCAGCTCCACCTCTGATAAACGCCGCAATCTGGCGCGCTTGCTCCTCGGATATACCCTGAGTCAATAAATCATGCAATGCGGAGTGTGCGGAAGTCTGAGCGGGCTGTGGAGCTGTAGGAGTGGTCTGTGCAACCGCCGCCGAGGTAGTGGCTTATGGAGCCGCAGCTGCCGGAGTCTGAGCGGGTAGTGGAGCTATAAGAGTTGTCTGCGGGACCGCAGCCGAGGTAGTGGCTTGCGGAGCCGCAGCCGAAGGAGATGCATGTGGAGGCTCGGCCGATGTACCCTGTCACATCTGGACCTATGTATGTAATAAACGAGTAAGAACTGTGTATTAGTCGAATTTGTATCATTATCAAGTTATTGCGAAACCCCAATCTATGTATACTTAGGGACTTAGGCCTCGTTTGGATATCTTGTTTGGAAGACCGTAGTTTATTTTAATTAGATATGTATGTATGATTAATCAAAGCTAAGTCTACAACCAAATAAGCTCAGGCTACATACTAATATTGGATATATTGCTATCTATAATATGACATAATATTTTACTATTAAGTAGTATACATACCAACATCTCCTTCAACTCCTGAACGGTGGCCTTCAAGCTGTCCAGTTCCTGCTGGAAACGTCGCTCATTGGAGACGGAGGAAGTAACCACCGGAGTGGAGTCCAACCTCATATGGGCCCTGCTAGGACCCAGTCCACGGCCTCTCTCCCAACCTCCGTGTTGCCCTCCGTATGCAGCGTCTAGGACTGGGGTCAGCAGCATCGGATCGCTCTGTCCGGTAAAATCGATCCCCGATGCCTCGTCCTGCTCAACCACCCGCTCCTACACCCACATTAACCAGTAAAATATAAGTATATCATTTAAATTTGAACCTTTCAAAACAAAAATTTCAAATAGGGGTTGAATAAATATTAACACTTACGCAATACTCCTGGGTAGCGGTGTCGGGTATCGAAGCTCGCCCGTGGTGGGATCTGTCGAGGTGCCGTGGACGGCAAGATAAGCGGACAACACGCTCGGTATACCACCCTGCGCCAGGGTCTGAGCTCTCTGCAATTTTAGAAAATAACTCTTAATATTAGATATATTATAATATAACTCTTAATATTACATTATATCATAAAGGCCGGTCTATTGTAATTTACCGATAACTCCATGGCACGAGTAATATTCCTCGAGCCACCTGTAAAAGTGGGGAAACCCCTCTTCGCCGACTTCCTATTCTCTTTATTTTGATCGGCATGTTTCTACACAACACATTCAGATTTAGTTTTCTAATTAAGCAACACAAAAAAATAAATTATATACTAAACAATGAATTACATTTAAAATATATGCCTGTTTGCGATGGGAGTCGAAATATTGGTACAATAGAGGCCATGTATCTACGTCGACTCTCGCAAAGGCCGGAGTAGATAGGAGGGCCGCTCTCTCTGCCTCGGGGGTCGCCATCTACAGGGAATAGCAGTTGGTCTTTAGCTCATTCCTGTTGTATCGGATCTTCGTCTGCATGTTCTTCATTAGGCCATTGTACAGAGCGTGAAGATCGAGCATCCTCTATGGATGATCAGGGTCGGGTACAGCTGAAAATCGTAATCCAACTGAAAATACAAAAAAAAAATATTGTTATTTGATTGCAAGTGTTAATAATAAATATATTGGATAAATCAAATGAAAATATATATTAATATCCGAGCCTGATCCCAGAAGAGGGCAAATGAGCGCCGGTGCTGGTCGCCCCACTCAACGTGAAGTGGATAGTTCTTCACGAGCCGGCTCTCATCCTCCATATACCAGCCGAACCTCTCGGCATGATCGCCGGTATAGCGATAATCAGGGGTAAAAAAGAGGGGGAATGCTGCCTCCCCCTTAGCTCTGTCGGGCCTCAGCCTGTGAGACTGATTCGGGCCTCGAGTCCCCCTCTCGGGATGGGGAGGCCCTGCATCTACTAGAAATATCATGACAATCAGTATTAAGACAAAGTTGTATTAAGAAATCAAGGTTTAACGAAAATTGAAGTGTGATATATACCTCCGGCGACTAAAGCACGAGCCTGGGCCCGGGCAGCAGCACGAGCGGGACGATAGTTCCTCCGGTGAGGAACAGCCGGTGACCCGGACATGGACGCATCTCCAACTAGAAAATAAACATCGATAAAATTACACGAAGTTTATGTTTATTCTTAAAGGATATGTAAAATGAATAAATATTTTATATTTATTCATACAAACCTGCAGACTGAGCGGAGGGTATGGAAGTGATGGGAGTGGCTCCTGCACCAGACGAGGACGCACCACCTATAATTAGACAATCAAGTATCAGCTATATAAGTAATTGCAAAAAGAATGCGTATATCAATAATATAACATTCTAAATCAACATGTATACACTATAGGATATATAAACATACCCGCAGGTATATTATATATAAACATACCTGGAGGTGCGGGAGTGGCCTCTGTCCCTGATGTATGTACGTAAGAGCAAAAAGAATGTATGTATATTTATGATATAGCATTCTAAATCAATATACATGCACTATATGATATATAAACATACCTGGAGGTACGGGAGTGGCCTCTGTCCCTGATGTGGACGCATCACCAACAGCTAGACAATCAAACATTGACAATATAAGTAATTTTGACATGAACATGCATGTATATCTATAATATTACATTCAAAATGAATATGCGTGCAATATACCTGGAGGTGTGGCAAAGTCCATACGGAAGGAGGCATCCGAAGGGGTCTCCGATCGGGGTGCAAGACCGGCCTTCTGAAGCTCCCTACGCAGCTCTCCGGGCGGCAGAACCGCTCTGCCTCTGCCGGTGCCACGGCTGGAGCTCCTGCCGCCCCTCGCTGCTCCCGTCATCGTCATCAAATTTAGATAAATTGTTCGTGGACGCATTAGACAATCATTATAAGTATTGACTATATATGTATAGATCGTAAAATGTGAAGTAATAATATAACAGTACTGATAACCTTTTTTGTTTCGTGGGCGCATTAGACATATCTACTTGGATTTCATCTTCGATGTCATTTCTAACTCACGTAACTTCATGATCAGCCGAAGACAACCCGTCTTTCGAAACAGACAGTCGGAGCACTTTAAGTCTTCTATCTTCTTCATCCTCATCGCTGTCCTCGAATTCTGGGACATCGTAGATATCCTTGGGTTTCCAACGGCATACGACACTCCATCCCGGATGCTTCAAATACTATGAGTAGTATACTTGGAACGCTTGGTTCGGAAAGATAAATGGATCTTCCTGACCGTAAAATCGAAGTGTGTTCACACTGGTCAATCCATATTCATCTTTTCAAGTCCCAAGATTGCTTCTCCACTTATCTGTATCGGTTCGCGTAGCGTACCAAGTACACTGAAATATATAAAAGGGTTCTGATCGTCCGGGATAGTGGATGCCGAGTATACAATTTAAGTATTCATAATAAATCACACCATCCGATCCTACCGTCGCAATCCCACTATTCTGAGAGGTTCTAGATGTTTATATGTCCTTAACTTCGAATTTGTATCCAAGGACACCGAATCCTTTATAATATGCAACCTCCATACTAGGAAATTGAGCTAAACATCTTGAATCACTCTCAAATGATGCAGACAAGTTCGGATCATGGATCTAACAAAACAAATTTTACGACAAATACATAACGATATAAGTTTAGATTAAAACTGATAGCAATAATATGTTATTCGAATAACTTACATGATCTGTAACCCAATCGTCAAAATTATCCTGATGATATTTTTCCAATCGTTCATCGTTCCAATCAGGATGCCCCTCACGTACCTCGTTAAAATGAATTCTGTTTTCGACAATAAATTATGATATTAATATTATATCATTTCATACATACACAAACACAAATATAAAAATTTATCCAAAAAAAACTCTCTCTAATTTTTTGAAGACATGCGCAATTAAGTAAGATAAATCGGTATATCTTGTTGATAAACATAGTGTCTACTCTCTTATAATCGGCTTTACCATATGGCCCGTCTTGAATTCTTCAAGGCCGGTTAAGTCTCGTCTCAATGTTCTCGTCCAGATAGCGGGAACAAAATATGGTTGCTTCATCAAGAAGATAACCTTGCATGATAGAACCTTCTGGTCGATTGCTATTGCGTATATACTTTTTAAGAGTGTAGAGGAACCTAAAGAAAATATGTTGAATAAATAAATACGGGCATACATGACAACAATAATTTTAAAAATTGCGCGAAACGAAAAATTCCACGTAGCTTTCGATGGGATACATCCATCGATATTGTACCGGTCCGGCTAACTTAGCTTCAGTTGCAAGATGAACCGTCGGGTGTATTATGATATCGAAGAATGACGGTAGGAAAATACGCTCAAACTTGCAAAGTATCAACGTGATAGAATTTTATAGTTTATCCAGCATCACAACATCTAGTGTTTTAGCGCATAACTCTATGAAAAAATAACATAGGTCATTGATTATTAGACCAACCGATTCGGGGAGAGAAGTCTTGAGGGCTAATAGGAGAAGGTGCTCCACGATAACATAGTGATCATGACTTTTCAGCCCATCGATCTTGCCTTTCACAATTTTTATCTTCTTACTGAATGATCCTGAGAAACCTGTGGGAACTTTCAAATCATGCAACACCTGCAGGAATCTTTTCTTCTCCGGTTGTGACATATGATAAGCGACATTGGGAAGTACAAACTTTCCTGGTTTACCCACTACCGGTTTAGAATGCAATTCACTTCTTATTTTCCAGTCCTGTAGATCCATCCGAGCATTGAGGCTGTCTTTCGATTTCCCATCTTTACAAAGAAGCAAATTGAGTATGTGCTCGGATACTCCCTTCTATATATGCATGACGTCCAGACAATGATGCACTAAATTTGTTGACCAGTACGAAAGCCCGAAGAAAATGCTTAACTTGTTCCAGAATGGTGGTTTGACCTGTTTTTTCGGATCCATCCCGAAGGTCACATCATTATAACCATCCCACTGAGCAGTCACGTCCTCTCCGGAAAATGGGGCTGGAGGTCCAAGAAGCTCCTGATGACCATCAAAGTGAATAGCGTCTAACCTGTAGGGGTGGTCTAGAGGCAGGAAACGTCGATGGCCGTAATAACAAACCTTCCTGCTAAAATTTAAGAATTTCGATGTTGTGTGTTGATGGCAATGAGGACATGCTTTGTGACCATGTACGGTCCAACCTGATAGCATTCCATACGCAGGAAGTCATTAATTGTCCACATTAAAGCCGCACGCAGTATGAAGGTTGTATTTGTGTTTGCATTGTAAGTCTCTACACCATCAATGAACAAAGATTTTAACTCCTCCATCAGAGGTTGGAGATAGATGTCGATATTGTTTCCCGGTGAGTTTGGTCCGTCGATAAGAAAAGGCATCATAAAGTATGATTGGTCCATAGCTATCCAAGGCGACAAATTATAAATTATCATTACAACGGGCCATGTGCTGTAGCTTCCAGCCATATAGTTGAATGTGCAGAAGCCATCAGTAGCCAGTCCGAGCCTGATATTGCGAGGATCGCTACTGAATATTGCGTGCCTCCTATCGAAATCCTTCCATGCCGGCGAATCTCTTGGTTGGCCCATTTTTCCATCTTCACTTGGAGGAGCACGGTGATGCCAAATCATTGCCTCCGCTGTTTTCTTGCACCTGAATAGTCTCTGCAGCCTCTATGTTATGGGAATGTATCATGCTATCTTAATAGGCATATCGGGCTTCTTATCAAAATCTTTCGGCTTATACCTGGCCTCTCCGCATGTTGAACACTCTTTCAAATCTGAATTCTATTTTCGGCACAACAAACAATTTTTAGGATATGCTTGAATCTTCTCACACTTCAGACCCAAATCAGACATCATCTTCTGGGCTCCGTACCAGCTGTCGGGCACGTTATTTCCCGAGGGTATAGAATCTTTCAAGAACGAAAAAAGCATTGTGAATGACTTGTTGCTCCATCCATTTAGGCACTTAATCTGGAAAAGTTGGACGAACCATGAGAGGGTGGAATATTTTGCATTCTCATAAATTGGTTTTCTAGCATCATTCACGAAATTTTCATATTTATCCGCATGCGGTCCTTGACCGGAAGGAATGTCATCTTCGGTACGAATAGATTCACCGAGGGCAGACTCTACCATATCCTCCATTTCTTCTGATGAAAAGAAATTACCGTTTTCTTCTACTGCCGCATTACCGTCTTCTCCTTCTTCTCCTGCCGCATTATCGTCTTCTCCTTCTTCTTCTGCCGCATTACTTCGTTCTTCTCCTTCCCCGTGATATAGCCAAGTTGTATAAAGTTTAGTAAAACCGTATTTTACGATATGAAGCTCTGCCAATTCTACCTTCTGCCAGTACTTATTCCCACATCTATCGCACGGGCAGAGAATTTTCTTTATCACGATCTTATTATGCGCGCGTGCAAATTCAATAAAAGCAGTAACTCCTGCAACAAAGTTAGGTTGTATACATTGTTGCCAATCCATATACATCCAGTCCTCAACTCTGACGTACTCATGGGCCATGTTAGACTGTATAAAATATAAATTGTAGGTTATGATGACTATATTGAGAAATCTGAGAACGGGATGGTTACTGACAAAGTAGAAAATCCGTGTATATGCTTTGTGTGTGCGTTTGTCGTTGAAAAGAATAAATTATCGATAATCAAAGTTAGATTTGAGGATACTCATGTATGAGAATATGAAAGTTTCATATTATCATCGAGTATCATTTATTGGTTTTAACTTGAACATCTTGAATCACTCTCTAATGATGCGTTTGTTGTGTATTCTTGTTGTATGTGTGTGTTTCGGCTGTCGGGGGTAAGGCTTCTATCCCATTAAGAATGTATAGAGCGAATGCCCATTCGCTTGTGCTTTCAACCGTTTCGAGTAAATTTCGGCAGCACCTCCCCGCTGTTCTTCGAGTACACTGTAATAGAATCGATAATCATTTCAAAGCTGTGAAACAACGTTGAAATGAACATCTAATCTATCTTTGTACACGGAGAACCAACGGAAAGGTACCGACGAAATATCTCGAAATGGATGAAAACACAAGTGGATGAAGGTGTTTGCTTTATACATTCCTAACTTGTCCACACGGGACAAATCTATCGGTTATCATACGATTGAATCTTCTCGTCACATAGACTACACGACGGTTGTTAGTATCGAGCTATACCGTCCGATATTTAACAACCTTCGTATAGTTCTATGTCATGACGAACATCGAACGTATGTTAACCGATAGACGGGGACTAAGTGGCGCTTTGAGTTTCATATATGAGAATCGATGAGAATATGAAAGTTTCATATTATCATCGAGTATCATATATTGGTTTTAACTTGAACATCTTGAATCACTCTTTAATTATGCGTTTGTTGTGTATTCTTGTTGTATGTGTGTGTTTCGGCTGTCGGGGGTAAGGCTTCTATCCCATTAAGAACGTATAGAGCGAACACCCATTCACTTGTGCTTTCAACCGTTTCGAGTAAATTTCGGCAGCACCTCCCCGCTGTTCTCTGAGTACGCTATAATAGAATAGATAATCATTCAAAGCTGTGAAACAAAGTTGAAATGAACATCTAATCTATCTTTGTACACGGAGAACCAGCGGAAAGGTACCAACGTAATATCTCGAAACGGATGAAAACATAAGTGAATGAAGGTGATTGCTTTATACATTCCTAACTTGTCCATACGAGACAAATCTATCGGTTATCATACGATTGAATCTTCTCGTCATATAGATTACACGACGGTTGTTAGTATCGAGCTATACCGTCCGATATTTAACAAGCTTCGTATAGTTCTATGTCATGATGAACATCGAACGTATGTTTACCGTTAGACGAGGTCTAAGTGGCGCTTTGAGTTTCATATATGAGTATCGATGAAAATATGAAAGTTTCATATTATCATCGAGTATCATATATTGGTTTTAACTTGAACATCTTGAATCACTCTCTAATGATGCGTTTGTTGTGTATTCTTGTTGTATGTGTGTGTTTCTGCTGTCGGGGGTAAGGCTTCTATCCCATTAAGAATGTATAGAGCGAACATCCATTCGCTTGTGCTTTCAACCGTTTCGAAAAAATTTCGGCAGCACCTCCCTGCTGTTCTCCGAGTACACTGTAATAGAATAGATAATCATTTCAAAGCTCTGAAACAACGTTGAAATGAACATCTAATCTATCTTTGTACACGGAGAACCAGCGGAAAGGTACCGACGAAATATCTCGAAACGGATAAAAACACAAGTGAATGAAGGTGTTTGCTTTATACATTCCTAACTTGTCTACACGGGACAAATCTATCGGTTATCATACAATTGAATCTTCTCGTCATATAGACTACATGACGGTTGTTAGTATCGAGCTATACCGTCTGATATTTAACAACCTTCATATAGTTCTATGTCACGACGAACATCGAACGTATGTTAACCGATAGACGGGGACTAAGTGGTGCTTTGAGTTTTATATATGAGTATCGATGAGAATATGAAAGTTTCATATTATCATCGAGTATCATATATTGATTTTAACTTGAACATCTTGAATCACTCTTTAATGATGCGTTTGTTGTGTATTCTTGTTGTATGTGTGTGTTTCGGCTGTCGGGGGTAAGGCTTCTATCCCATTAAGAATATATAGAGCGAACACCCATTCGCTTGTGCTTTCAACCGTTTCGAGTAAATTTCGGCAGCACCTCCCTGCTGTTCTCCGAGTGCACTGTAATAGAATAGATAATCATTTCAAAGCTGTGAAACAACGTTTAAATGAACATCTAATCTATCTTTGTACACGGAGAACCAGCGGAAAGGTCGACGAAATATCTCGAAACGGATGAAAATACAAGTGAATGAAGGAGTTTGCTTTATACATTCCTAACTTGTCCACACGGGACAAATCAATCGGTTATCATACGATTAAATCTTCTCGTCACATAGACTACACGACGGTTGTTAGTATCGAGCTATACCGTTCGATATTTAACAACCTTCGTATAGTTCTAAGTCACGACGAATATCGAATGTATGTTAACCGATAGACGGGGACTAAGTGGCTCTTTGAGTTTCATATATGAGTATCGATGATAATATGAAAGTTTCATATTATCATCGAGTATCATATATTTAACTTGAAAAATGTGCCGTTGAAACAAATTATTGTTCTCTACCTTACACTCTTTTAACAATGGTACATGCATTAAACAACATGTAAGAGCTATCTATAACAACTCTAAACTTTCACCTGTTGGGTTCAACAAAAAGGTTTTTGATATAACAAACACAACCTTCCTCAATTTTTTTGGAGACAAAATGTAGAAGGCATTTGTTTTGAGGAGCATAAACAGATTGTTCATATGGCAGCTTCTCATTTTGAAAAAGCTTTTACTTCACAAAATATAAATGCAGAATTTGATTGCAGACATATCATCTCTAATATGATTTCAGATGTTGAAAATAAAATACTTAATGATATTCCTTTTATTGAAGAGCTACAAAGTTATATTAAGACTATGGATCCAAATAGTGCTTCTGGTCCTGATGGGTTCTCTGACAAGTTCTATTTGGCTGCATGGCAGATTATTAGTGAAGATCTTTTGGAAGCTGGGAAATATTTTTTCAAACATAAAGAGGTGCCCAAGGCTGTTAATTCTACTCTCGTTTGTCTTATTCCCAAAAAGGCAAACTGTTGCTCAATCATCGATTATAGGCCTATAAACCTTTATAATTTTCTATACAAAATTATCATTATCCTTAACCCTAGCCCCAGCCCTAGCCCCAGCCTAACCCCAACCCTAACCCCAACCCCAACACTAGCCGAACCTCAACTCCAACCGAACCTTAACCCTAACCCTAACCCTAACCCCAACCGATGCCTAACCCTAACCCTCATCGGTACCCAAATCCTGAACCCTAGCCCTAAAATCATCAAAATTATGTTTAATTAGAGATTTACTAACCTGTAGGTGGTGGAGGTTACGACGGAGACGCTCGATCGGTGGTCGACGACGCGCGCAATCGGCGACGAGGAAGAACGAGGGCGGTGGCGACGACGAGAACGGAGGGCGGTGGCGACGACGAGAAAACTGCAGACGCGGGAACGAGATTTTTAGGAATTTTGGGAACGCGCGAGGGAGATCGAGGCGTAGGGCATTTTTGTGCCCTTTTTTTTATTAAATTCCTATTTAGATGCCCCTACGGATTAGTCCGTAGGTCATTGGTTTGCGGCTCCGTAGGGCCAAACAATAAATTACGATTTAATATTTTTAAATTAAAACATCGGGCACCGTAGGGACAACCATTAGGCCCTATGGATTAGTCCGTAAGGGCAACAAACATCTGCCCCTAAGGATTCCGTTATCCGTAGGGGCAACCCCATATTGTAGTAGCGATCGTCCTCTCCGACCTGTTAGTCATTTTTTATGGCGTCCAAAGCTTCGATTCCCCCTCTGATCACTCACATGCTTGTGAACCTCTCATCTAATGAAATTCTCTCAGACAAAGAAATCTTCTGTGGAAACTCCATGGTCCCAGTCCCATATCACCATGAATTCTTAAGGCGGCCAGACATCGTTCGTATGGAAACAGTTTGTCCCCTTCCCACTTTCGACTGAGAAGACCCCCTTCGAGCCTCAGATGCTCCTGGCTACGCGTCTATGGGCCCTCAATATACCATCGAGACACCACCGACTTTGTGATCCAACTTATTCCCCAGGTGGTCGGATGAAACAGGTCTTTTCGGCTATGCAGTTTCGGCCGACTCTCCAGCGTTTGAATACTTCGGCTCCTGTCTTGAAAAGCTCCCAGAATTATGACCCAAAAATGTCCCAAAGGGATGGGATATTTGGTATCAAAGGGTATACTCGAAGTACCATGCTCAATGGAAAAACCAGGGCATTTACTCACTCCTAACCCTTTCTTTGGGATCTCTTCCCCTCAACACAGATTTACAGTTAGCGGCACGGTCAATGGATATAGCACTTGTGGGTCGATCGCAAATTTTAGTCTAATTCTAACGAATTCAAAAATAGGATTTAGAAACGATTTTATTATCTATTACTTATTTAAATACTGAAATTTAAGCTAACTGAATTAGAGATAACTAAAGATTCAAACAAATAAATTGAAATACTCGATTATCTAAAAAAACAATATTTAAATAAAAATCAAATGCGATAACTAAGAGAAAGAGAATTGAAAAGGCAATAGAATTAAATGCAGAAATTGAAAAGCAAATAAAAAGTAAAACTTTTATCTGAATATGATAATGGAAATACCTAGGGTTTCGAATCCACCAGGTTTGTTCATAGAGATTTCAAAATATATTTTTTCATTTCTAAAATTCCACCTCTAAAGTAATTACTAATAAAAAGAAAAGGTAATCATCCTAAAGATTATTTACTAGTTAATTAAGAATATAACTTGATCTATCTTTCCACTAAGTCAATAAATTAATCTACTTAGTTTTATGAACCATTCAAATTAAACCCTAATTAATTAGGTCGATTCTTAAACAATAAAAATACTAACTTTACCTTTCCTACCATCCTCATAGTTGTCAATCGATATAGATTATCAGCAATGCTACCCTTTCCCTCAATAGATCTCAAGGCATTCAATCTATCCTTGATCTACCAAGTTTATTAGAACAGCAATAAAAAAAGACTATTTTTATTATTATAGAAATCGCTATTAGGCATTATGAAAGAAAAACTCAACTTTTAACTACAGCTCTATAAAAAATCCTAATATCATCTAACCATAGACTATAAAATTAGCTACTCATGATCATAAAAGAAAAGCAAGTAATTAAAATAAAAGTCGTTGCATAGAATAAAAATAATAAAGAAGAAAGTCTTACAACCTAATTCGCTCTCAAACCCTAACCGCAAGAAAAAGTAAGAGAAGAAGAAAGTTTTAGCTCTCTGTATCGATGATTATATATAGGAGTTCTATGGAATATAGGATACCAACAGATTCACTTGAAAATAACAAATCTATAGAGAAAAATCGAGAATATTTGGGCCCCAATTTAGTCTCTGACTTCCTTGCTCTGAATTGTCTGTTTTTTGGTATTTTGATCACTTGAAATCTTTTACATGTGCTTCTGTTCCCTTTTTAACTCATTTTATCGACGTGAACCACATATGTTGATCTCTTTTCTTTTCTTTTTTGCAATCAAGCTATTATCACATGCAAATATCATATAAACACCTTGAGTAGCATTAAATATGACAAAATAAGAATAAATATGCATAAAATGCACCAATTAAGAAGCCCTTCTTTTCTAGTCACTCCCACTCTTCTTGATATGCAGCTACTTTTTGAGGTCAACATTCGGAACCGCTTCAACCCGCTTCCTCAACAAAAATACGAGAACCGGACTTCGGTGGTAGCACAAATGAAATGCTCTTTCGGGTGTTCTCCACGGATGAATCCTCATGAAAGCCAAGAGAAGAGGAGCAGCGGCACGAGGTTTGTTTTTATATGAAAGTACAAGTAGCCCAGTGGCGACGTTTCTAAAGATGAACATATAGCCTTCCTACTGTTCTGACTAAGTCGGAACATTTTCATGACTGCCGCTAAAAAACGGCCCTCGGTATCTTCCCCTATCTACGCTTTGGCCAAGAGAAACACTCTTCCTTTCACCCAGATTCTTCTTTCAAACCTTTACGGTTGCTTCAACCTTTAGACCAAGGGAGGCCTACACCAAATCCACAACCAACCCAGCCCCCTTTGGATCCTTCAGTTGTGGTTGTTGATGTATTTCTCGGAATTCCATAACATGCCGAAGGACATTATTCCATAATTTCCTCTTTGGCAGGAGATCGTTCGATATAGAACACTCCCCTTTTCTCAATACTTCCATAAATTCTATCGAGACGAGGAGCATGACCTCCTTCTCTACACTGGTCAAAAATTACCCCCTTGGTCTCCGGGGTTCTTACAGGAGTATTCTCGTTCTAAGGGATCTCTAACTCAGTGTGACCCTGCACGAGAAAACTAATGGGGTTGAGGCTTATCACCCCTATATAGCTGCTTGGCAATTCGGCATGGCACAAGGCATCCCTGTCCCCATTGTATACTCGGTTACCTTCGGCCACTGAGACCCTATCTTTCCCAATCTCGATCTTATGAGTGGAATTTCTGAGTTTCATATACCTAATTGAGAACTGCCGACCACTGTATTGATTATAGACCTTCTTCGGCCTCGTACGTGGTTCACCTTCCCGCCTTCACATTTTGGTGGTCAGCGTTTTGGGTTCATTTCTTCTATCAACCGTATAACCATGTCATATCTCATGTGCCCCAGAACTCAATTTTTCTCTTTGACGAAACTCCAATGAGGAGTAAGTTTCAAGGTCAACCAACCAACCTTGATGTTCTCCTATAGTGTGGACTACTCGTGCCTCAGCTATCCCTGTTACCTCAAGCATGCTCCACTCGACTTCCTCTAGCCGAAAGGGCAAGGAAATTGTCGTCGAACCCTCGAGGCCGAAGCAGGCCACCAGAAAATGCCCGCGTGTCCAAGTCGTCCCGGACATTCCGGTTGTTCTCCCTCCTTCTTTATCACAGCAACGGGTGACTCGCTTACCGCCCTTGCTGGTAGATCACGAAGCGGGTACCTAAAAGGGAAATCGGTGAGTGAGAAGTAGAAGTTGCTTCTGAAAAGGAGCTGCTACAATGCCGGCAGAGGTGTGCCAATATAGAAGAGCCCTAGGCCAATATTCACTCGCCAGCCCCCTTGACCGATGTTACAGGCGTCGAGTGTGGAGTTCCCTCAACCCGTCCTCCCGATGCCCGGCAAGATGCTGCTGGACCAGGCATTGAGACTTCCCCACCCATGCGTCTATCGGCTCCCGTTGATCATAATGCAGAGCAACTGGTACATGTATTCTTACTTTAATGCTATTTCTTTAAATTTTGTATCGGATGTCGTATTAATGATTTGTCCTTTCTCTCCTCATGCACTCAAGGCGAAGGCTATCGGGTCTCCTCCTCACTTATCTCCGCCGGCTATCATTGATATAGTAGATAATGAAGTATCACCTCCCCTGACCGTCAGGTAAGATATGATATTTTCCATGATGCTTATTTACCCATCCTGAGAATCATGACTTCTATGTTTCAGGAAACTAATGTCCAAACGACATCTGTGCTAAATCTTGTCGTTCCCTAGCTATAGTTCCAGCTCCTTTGGCCAAAGCTGCTTCTTCGGCTGCTGGTTAAGCCTCTAGTTCTGACGTTGCTAGTACTGTCTTTTCCCCGGAAGAAATACGTATTAGTCTATGGAGATCTTAGACACTTTAGTTATTCCTATCAGGGATTTATCTCGTTCCTTCCTAGAGGAGATATTAAACAGGATTCTCCGCCTGACATCGTCGGAACCTTTCTTAAGCACAGTTGGTGGAGTGAAAGACCTAGAGGAGCAGCTCATAGGGGAACGGGCATTTTATGATCACAATGTTGGCATCATGGTACAAAACCGGAATTTGGTCAATGAGTATGAGTAGCTGTCGGCAAACCTGGGAAACTTATCTTCCCTTCTCCGAGATGTTCAAGACTATATCACTACTAAAGTTGAAGGTCTGCATACCCAGCTTGCGACGACTGAACAGAGGCTTACCGAGGCGGAATATCGGCTTCAAAAAGAACCCCAAATACGGGAGGATATGCAAGCCCACCATGCTTTTCTGGCCCAGGGTAACTCCAGGCAGAAACAATCTCTCCGCTCCTTTCGTTGTCATCCTAAAATTTCGGACGCAGAAACGCCGACACTGTTGGCCGAAGTAAGGGCCAACTCAGTTTGTAAATGTGATGCCCAAACTCCTTTGTTGATTGGGTTAAGCTGACCGAGATATATTATGGTCAGCCTTCCTATTTTAGACTGATATCTTTCTATGATTTTGTAACTAGACGAATCGATCTAGGACTTTCATTTTGATAGTATATTTAACTAAATTTTTTTATCGAAATCTTTTACCAACTTTTAAAATATTGTGTGCAATTTTTACTCTAGGATTTGGAAAGATTTTCTTTAAAATGAACCATTTTTTCCACAAATTTTGATGGCTTTCGCGAATCGAACAGTCTTCATACAATTCTAAATCGGTTTGTGCAAAATCATATAAATACAGGGTTCACCTCCTTCTGATTTTCCTATAACCAATCTCTTTCTCTTCTTAATCTTTTCCTCCTTTATATCGAAACGTCCTGCCTCCCCTTCGGCCGCGATGAACCTCCAACGCCGCCGCTTTGAAGACCCTCCACAGTTCCGTCTCGGCACCGATCTTCCTTACCATGGCTTGGTATTGCACAACCTCGTCCTTCTTATGACACCTTTCTTCCCAATTCCCGACAGAGATTCCATGTTTAATAGGAACCGGGATTTTCTGCCCCTGGACTTGGTGTGTTTTGTCTCTGGCAATGTCTTTGTGGGCTATTATGACGTGTTCCTACACCACCTTCAGGAGCAAGTTAGCCTTCCGCTCCCTATCGGCTCGGTTGGACTATGTATCCTTCTTCGGTCGGTCATGGCCTTCATCCCACCGCCGCCAAAGAAGATGACATTCGACTATCTTGGGGAGACCCAACGTATCCTCGACTTCCTTCAGCAGCCCGGTGTTCTGTCCGATCCGGTTTCTAAGGAGGTGGGCGGAGTTCTGGTACCAATGCTCACCCATCGGCACATTCTCTTCCAGCTTAAAGAGGCTCTGAGGATGCATGAGAAGCCTATAGAGGTGCTGAAACAAATGAAGAAAGAAAGAGGGGACATCACCATCTCATATCATACATCCAAGGAGGAACTATCTGAATGTAACCGCCGAGTTGCCAATGTTGAGGCGGCATTGGGTACCTTTTGGGCGCAACGTGATGCAGTCCAATATAGCCTCGACCAGAAGCTCGTCTATCGAGAAGATGAAAACCGGCGTATTGCCTACTTGGTGAGAATGATGCCAATCAACGAGCAGGTGGCCCTGCAATCCCACCACATCGGGGAAGCCTTGACCGAATACCGGATATTGTCTGAGCATTTTCTCTCCCCCAGAAGCAATAGTCATTTTATATTTTTATTATTTGTTTTTATTATTTTTTCTTTTTTCTTTTTATTGGTTGGGCCGATTGATCTACTTTGTGATCGGCCCTCCTCTTCCGGTTGAGCCGATCATTTTTTGAGATCGGCCCTACTCTTCTGGTTGAGCCGATCATTTTTAGAGATCGGCCTTCATTTCAACTTTCATTAATGATAACATTAATTAGGCCTTTCTTCAAATTTCTGAGTGTGGTAAATTATCTTCCTTGGTTAGCATGAGCCTGTTGTAGATTGTCGAGTACGATCCTTTGAGCGCCACACGTGATGCTTATTTTGACCGGAATGCCTATAAAGAGGATCATTTGTTGCTATGAAAGTTTTAGCATCGACCCCATGGCTAAATACTTTTCAAACCCCGGTGGCCTTAGACGTAGACTCTTCGATACCATTACTGATAACGTTCTTCTGAGGTTCGTTCAGGAGAAACTCTCGTGGTCTACTCATCATACTTACGCTTTCATTCTTCATCTTCTCTCTGCTATGAAGGAGAAACCCCTAATAAGTAGTGATTTAGCCCTTCGTCGGATAATGACATGCTCTTTCTTGGCCGTGATGCCGCCCATTCCTGACGAGCCGTTACTTTCCGATTATGAAAGTGCCTCTCGTCATCATTGGTTCTTCCACTCGCCGGGAGCCATCAACAACCAGACCTGATCCATTGTTGCCCCCTGGTTGCATCGAGTGTTTCTTCAGCAAAGGACCCTATTCTATGCCTTGCTTTCTTAGAAAGAAGAGAATCTTCCTTGTCGGGCGTTTGACCTGTTGGATATGTATGCCCTAGAGGCCATTACTATATATGTATACATGTGGATGCTTGGACATATATATGTATAGGACAGTCTAGCTCGATATGATAGTATGCTATATGGTTTGCATTTATCTTAACATGTGTGTATATTTTACTTGCTATTACATATCTTTTATACACGTTGATAAAGCCTGTAGGATCATTGCTAGACTACCTGCGTTGTGATGGCAATCATACTTGTGGGAGCTGGGTAGTTGGTACGCACATCCTTAAAAGGTCCCTAGTCGTGAGAGTATCGTGACTGGGCATCGATATTCCGGAGTAGACTAGTGTATACATTTCTAGACCCCGACGAGGGGCGATGGTACGGTCCCGCAACCATTGGTCTTTCGCACCTAAGATCGTATACATGTGCTCACTAGGTGTGAGTACACCGGAAGGACTCGCCGGGAACTTCCAGATATTACTATACCTATCGTCAGGTGGAAGTTCTCAGGTGACATGAGTACAGGTTAGTCTTTAGACCTGAGATCATCATTTATCTCGTGTGAGTTCCCAATGTGCTTTGATCACTACCCTACCACCGCTCTACTGAGTCGTCCAAACAGGTTTGGTTGGGTACAGTCCCGAGCTACATGGAGGCAGTAAGTGATTGTCGGGGATTCGTCTCTCGGTATAGGGAGTCGATATTGCACTGTATTCGATTGGTCAGGACCATAAGACCTTGGCCAAGGCAGTTGGGATTTACTGATAGGTTGATCAGTAGTTTCCCGGATTGGTCCTGAGCCGCATCAGCTAGAATTATCGGGTTATTAGGGTCTGACGTTTACCACCCCCTAGACCTGGTATGCGATACTCTCAGACGAAGAGACCGGACTGTACGGAGATTGTCACAGATAGGCTCAGTAGAGATCCGGATGAATTTTCTTGTCGAACTTCCTTTTCAATAGATACCCGAGTAGCCGTTATGTACAGATAGTGCTGCTGACGTACTTGTGGTTATGGATTTATCCAGTAACTCACTACCGGCGTACTATCGAGTCTTTAGAGTCCCACACATAAGGTTTCCCTGGTTCAGGTGAAATGATGTAGTAGCCGCATTGGATACGTGCAGGGTTCCGATCGATTGATGTACTGTGTACCCAGACTTTCGATTGGACAGTTGGTAATACTAGCCGACTCGGGTTTTGAGCTGGATTATTAAATCAGGTATTGATTTAATAATTTACATATATGTATTTCGATATGTATATTCTAGTATTACGTTCTTCATGTTATTCTATCTCTTTGAGTGTTCATGTTTTTATGCGAATACAGGTATGTATATACGGTAGACTGTAATCCGTATTTTATTACGGATAACATTCTAGAAGGTGGACACCTCATTAGTCTTATTCTATTTATTTGATAAATGGAAATGAGGTGTAAATTGAAGGAGAGGGGGGTATGGTGAGAGCCATGGCATCAATAGTTGACAAATGAATTATTAATTCATTTGTGGCAATTATTGAAGCATGGTTGATATATTATATTGATGGATATTGTTTTACAAAACCATTGCCATCTATTTTCTTTCACATGCTTGCTCATTTTTCATTTATGCTCACCATTTTCCTTCCCCTCCTTCTCCTTCTCTTGAGCTTCACCACCTTCATCATCTTCCTCCTCTCTACACTCTCATGTTTTGAGAAACAAGAGAGGAGGTAAGATAGAGATAGAAAGTCACTTAGAACCTCACACTACATCCTAGACTTCTTGGATTAGCAACCCAAGTTCTCTAATTGCTCCACTCGACATTAAGGGTAGAGCTAGAGTCATAGATCACATCTCTCGGGTGGATCATCTACGACAAAGGAAGACCGAAGAGCAAGATCGATCGCGGAGAACTGAAGGAGCGAACAAAGAAGATCAAGCACGATCATGATGGCCACTTGGAGCGAACGATGAGGAAAGAAGACTGAAGAACGTGGATCATTTGGTGAGTCTTCTTTTCATAGTAGTTAGCTCTCTTAGTTTAGCTAGTTTGGTTTATGGAAAGATCTGGTTTAATGGGTTATTCTAGCGCCATTTTTAAACTCGTAGAAAAAAATTTGTTCCGCAAACGGTCACGGATGATGGCTAGGGCATTAAGGTAACCCAACATGGTATCAGAGCCACCCCATAAAACCTATATTAGCTAGTTTTGACGTGTTTAAAATATCGATCAACCGAAGTTTTCCAAAACCACAATTTCATTTTGTAGTTTCTGTCGATTTTTAAAAGGTGTTAAAAATCATTTTCGGTGTATCAAAAATTCGTACAGGCTATTTTAAGACACCGGAAGAAAATTGGGCACACAATCCCACTATAGCGCCGCAGAATCGCAGCATAACATCCATGTTTGCCGTGGTTGCGCGGCCGTATT
Organism: Agapanthus africanus; assembly: GCA_030015575.1. NCBI lineage: Eukaryota > Viridiplantae > Streptophyta > Magnoliopsida > Asparagales > Amaryllidaceae > Agapanthus > Agapanthus africanus. The sequence goes on along the minus strand of CM057339.1, from coordinate 339,568,759 downwards.
GGGGCCTCTGTGCATAATTTTTCTTCTGGGGCTCTTATGTTTTGAATTGTGGTTTCTGGGATGTTTAGTTTCTGGCCCAGATTTGTTTGAGTACTGGATTAGCACTTAGGGCCTATTCGAAAAGGTTTAGTCGATCGAAATTTTAAAATATGTGTTTATTATCAGTACTTAGATTAGCATCTGCGGCCGTGAATGTCATTTGATCGGTATAACCCGTCTAACTGCTATATGTTCTTTTAGACGGGTTTGCGAACATGACATTCACGTTGATGTTCTGTGATTGTGCTGATATTATGGTTGGATTATCGTGGTGGATAGCCGGTGGTGCAATGGTTTAGTATAGTGTATATTCATTTGAACATTTGTTATTTGCGGGGAGAGCGTCGACATGTGGACAGCCGTTTCTGCCGTGTTGTATATTATTTTATTGGGGCACGATCGGATTGAGGTCAATGTCACCTTTGTACATATTTTTTTTATTTTCTATACTAGGATTACCCCACGGTGGAGAGCTCGAATAGCCGGGTTATAGGAGGCAATAAGCCCGCATCTCATGGCGTTGAGACGGAGGGGGCTTCACTTTAGAATTAGCGGGCTATTTCACTGCACTCGTAAGGGGTATAGGATGACCCATGGAGGGGCGCTCAAGTTACGGGGTCCTGTGAAGTGCTGGGTGGCCCATTCACTTTATTGATTAGGGTTGCCTCACTTCTGGGATTAGCAGGTAACTTGCCACGCTCGTAGGGGTCCAGGTTTTCAATGCACAGGCTATCCACACGACCGGAAATGTCGGGTCTCATTTGAGCTCAAATGAAACCCGGGGCTCCAAGATTATCCACCATTCTGTGTTGCTTGCTGAGATTCTGTAATATTTCCTGCTATCATGCCTGGATGAATGTTATATATATTTATATATACTAGTAGATGTTGTATTTGTTTTGCACCCGCACTAGTCCAGCCCCCGCCCTGCCGGTAGTTAAGTAACCTAACGGTGTATGATGGGGCCCCGGAGCGAATGCGGATGGCATATACGTATATTTTATTTTCGTTCTTTTCTGGTGTGATAGCATTAATTGATAGGACCACATTAATTTTGTTTAATGCAAGATAAGAAACCTAAAAGATGTTGTTGGAATTTTTTTTGAAAAACTGTAGTTATATTCATCCTCTTTGCATAGTGGTATTCGATCATGAATATCCAGCACCTCATTCGACAACGCAAGAGCCGAGATCACTTCGCGGGGAGTGACCTCTTGAGCAAAAGTTTATACTGTAGATTACTCGGTTTCTTCAAAACCATAATTTTTCAAAAGCGGAGCCTAAACCACTCCTTTTCAAAACTGCTCAGGTTCCTTCAACGATATCAAGTTCATTACGTTAAAGGGTTTTTCGCCAAAAACCTAGCCGTAGCCCTCCATCATTTCGGATGAGTTGTGCCTAATATCCGTGCTACGTTTGTTGGCCTTTGTCAACGCGTAGTGTACGGTAGCTAGATACTGCTTGTCTGTTGCATTGAGATGCAATTATCTAGGACAGTCGTATAGCCTTGTTGGCCTTTGTCAAGGGTTTGTACGGGTGGGTCTAGATTAATCTTGGATAATGATGGGTTGAACTTGACTAGTGATTATGATTTGTTGGCCTTTGTCAAGGTCATAAACCGCTAGGGGAAAAAACCACATCGGGAGTTTCAAATATACAGGAAACTTGCTAATGTTGCATACCTTCTGGAGTGTGGTGACTAGAGTGGCTTCCATATAGGTTATCACGCGATGATAGTTGGATCCCGATCCCATTGATGAGTTGGTTTAGTTTTGGGAGATTATTTCACTTAACAATCAATACTATAAACCAAGTAGGTGTCTAGAACGGTGTTAGCGTAGCTACGCCTCCAGAGAAAAGAGGTTATATAATTAAGGAATTTCTTAAAAGCGTTGGAAAACCACCCTCGAAGTATCGACACTGGCCTGGCCGAAAGGTTAAGCAAGTATAATAACGTGCGATTAATCCCATCTAGTTCTCCTATTTAAAGGTTTGAAGGAGAATTCGAGAAAACAGTGAGAGTCATCCTAATTAGATAAACTAATAACTAATTTAATCTTGCAAGAGCACACACAGAGTGTTTCTTTTCTCTCTCTCCAGGTAGCAACCATATCACGCCTTAATCAAGATAATAAAATGTATTGTTTGACTGATCCGAATTCTAATTTGGGGCTGGGAAACGTCAATTTGGCTATAAGTTATGACAGCAGTCATGGGTATTGATTAATCATGAAAAGTATTTGTAGAATAACAGCAATCAATAACGGTGTCTCGTGTAGCTAGCCGAGATGAGTACGGGTCATCCTCAGATATTCGTGGAACTTTCAATCTTACTTTAGACGTGTTGATTAGAAAAGAGGAAGGAGAATAGAGAATAGTGAAGAATAGATTCTAGATCTACGGTAAATACGGATGTAGAATATATATTTTTCAGATCTAGTTTAAATAAGGATATAGAATATATAAGAAGAAGGCTTGTAGGGTTCGATAGGATTTAGTAATCATGGATGACTAATAAAGATTACTCCTTTTATCTATTGATAGATTAAAAACTAGATTGATAGTGATGAATGAAAATTAGGGTTCTTGGAAGAAACTAGGGTTTCCACACTATTGACCCTTGTCCTTTCATTGATCTCTATTCATGTCTAGCCCTTAACAAAACAATTGTTAATCTGATCTCAAATCGCGGTCGAGACTAGGAATAAATTAGTAGCGCGCCTGATTAAGATGTTAATGATTCTTTTGCTAAAGTTTATAAACTTCATAAGACTTAAAAGAAGTTCAAATATTTTCTCATCCATTATTCTACCCTAATCCTACGAACCCTAGCAAGCTAGGAATTACTCACGCATGTTGTGAGAAGAAGAAGAAGAAAGGATAAAGAATGAGATCATAATTAAAATGAAGAAAGTAAAAATATAGAAAATAAATAATTAAACAAAATGATCTACCTTTATTAATCAACTTCACAAGTACAAATCCTACGAATTTAGATTACAAGAGGAAGAAGTTGCTCTCGATCTATGTCTCGTAGGAAGTAGATGCTCCGTCGATTTTCACGTCGCCCTATCACGTCGAATCGTAGACCTGTCGTGGATCTCTTGTTCTTTTACGGTGATTTTCTTAGTGTAAAGGTGATGAGTTTTAACTTTAGCCCTCGGTCCTTTATATAGCTCTCAAATCAGAAAACCAAGTTACTTAATATGGTGATTGCCTAATATGGTGATTTCCTAATATGGTGATTTCCATGCCTGGACTCTGAGTCTTTGTCAGTATTGATTTTATGATTTTGGCAAATTTTTTATCGTGACATCTTGAATATCTTGATCTCTTGACCTGAGCTAAATCTTGCATAATATCTCCATGAATAATGTTAGTACTATTTATTAAATTAGAGAGAGTATCTTAATCACTATATATGGTAATAAATTTTTAAGAAACGTGATTAAGAATATTAATATGCTATGCATTTTTTAATTACTGAAATATTATGCATATATTTTGAAACATTATTCTAACCATTTGTATGATATTATTTCTTTTAAGAATCTTGATTAGAATATTTGATATGATATGCATATTTTCAATTACCAAAATATTATATAAATATAAAATGCATATATTTTCCTTCATAATGTTAATTATAATATATAAGCATATGGTAAATAGTATTTTGCAGATATATCCAAATATGTTCTATATTTATAATAAACACCTTTAAATATTTAAGAAAATTAAGGAAAATGTTATATCAAAAGTGCAGTTTTTTTGACTGAATAAATACCCCAAAACTTAACTTTGATCGTCCCGAGAAAACTTGTTATTCAAGAGAGGGAGAAAGAAGACAAAAGATAAACTAACTAGCACACTTTCGTAGGCAACACGATTGCATTGAGCACGTGCAACAAGCCTTTAAATCTCTAGGTGTCGCTAGCAGGAGGAGTGTTGTCTCCTGAGGGTTTTCAGTGGATTACACCCACAAAATCCCATAATAAAAGGAAGATGGTGAAAGTTACATATAAAGATAAGAATTATAAAAGAAAGACTTAAAAATAAGAGTTTTCAACTACACTAGCTTTTCAGTTGCCATGAGCCCTATCTTAATGGTCATGAAAAGATATCAGAAATCACATCACCCCTCAATAAAACATCGCCGTTAGTCTTCCTCCCTATCTTTCATCCAAACATCGATCATATACCTCTACATATGTGTAAAAGACAGCCCTACACGCAGAGAATTCAATTCAAGCTATCATACTCTCGTCCATCTACCTCAATATATTTTTTTATAGTGAATATTTTAGATGCTTCTCGCTTACACATTCTTCATGCGACCGTTAATACTTCTTGAGGTACTAACCAACCGATTACCAAATGTGCTCGCTCATTACAATATTCTCGTCTTGCAACACCTAAGGCTTAGCAGTGGCTCCCAAACTAGTTGGTCTAAGGCACTAGGTGATAAAGCACCCTCGCTATATTTTTTTTATGTTGCCTTGGAAATTACAAAACCAGTGTTCATATTTTTCTTCACCACTTATAAATTTTTTTCATACTAAGGCTTTTAGACAAGAGAATTTCAAGGTATCCTCTACTATCCCAAGTTTCAAGACGTGTGAAAGTGCGTATAGCAGGATATCAACGTTCAGATGTCTGACTTCAAGAATAGAGACTATTTTCAGACTTATTTTTATCCTCAGACTAGTAATTTCTTTTATCTTACTAACCCTTAGGACAACGGCTCATAATTACCTATTACTAGTTTCGTTTAGGAAAACATCTAATTTTCTTGTTTTTCTTAAACTCTTCCTATCTTTCATATATAATTTTTCACTTTCTAACTTTCATTATCAATTTTTTTGCTTATATATAGTATAATGCAAGATAATATGTGAATAAGCACAAACCTCCCCCAAACCTGTTTGCAGCAGTGTCCTCACTGATGTCATCTGTTAAGCTTAAAAAATACTGTAGATTTGGGAGGAAAAGTAATGGGGACAAGAAATAATGAAAGTGAAATTCTCCCCCAAACTTATTTTTGGCTTACAATTTTGTAAATTTTTTCTTTCAAGCGCCAAAATATATCCCTCCCCCAAACTTGAGTAAAATCGTATTAAGCATTTAAAATTATGAGAGGGGTTAAAGTTATTGGTCCATGCAAAGTTTTACAAAGACCAAAAGTCAACACCAACCATTCAAATATTTTACCGATGTAACGCACTGGTTGGTAGAAGAACATGTCACCTATCGACGTGAAGAAATGGAGAGGGGATAAAGGGTGGAATAGAACATGTTTACGTCTCGGTTTATAGAGACGAAACAGTGATGGTGGATTACTCGCATTCTTTTTATTGATAAGAGGAAGTGGTGGTTCAACTTTTTTTTGTTGAGCTTGATTTATCATAACACCCATGTTTTTTAAGAATGCGAGTTTTTCAGCGAAAATTTCTTCAAAGCTTTCATCGATATCCCGAATAATAATCTCATCGGAAAGAATAGGATGATACTCAGACTCCATAAAAGTTTCATAATTAGCGTTAGATGTTGACCCGGACAACTCGATAGAAGGGTCTGTATGTGTATAATAAATAGCAGGGTCAAACAACAACGTAATAGCGATTGAGATTAGTATTGTGAAGCTGTTCAAATTCACAGTTGTCGGAATTTATTGCTTCGACAGAAAATACTTAAGCATAGGGTTCAGGGGTTCACTTCCCAACTTGTAAATGTTAAGCTCAATTGACATCTTCCCGAAGGATAGGGTCATAGAGCCGTTTCGACAATTGATTGTTGCGTTGGAAGTCACAAGAAAAGGTCGACCTAAAATCACCGGGATTTGGTTTCGTGGGTTAAGTACAGGCTGTATATCTATAACGATAAAGTCCACAGGGAATATAAATTCCCCGACTTTGATTAACACATCCTCGAGCTCACCCCGCTGTTGGGTGATAGATCGATCAGCCATCTGAAGAGTGCAGTGCGCCGGTTTTAACACTCCGATCCCTAATTTCTCATACACAGAATATGTAAGCAAGTCAATACTAGCACCTAAATCGAGTAGAGCACGATTGATATCTTTTCCCCAATAGAAATAGATATGGTAGGACTTTCGGGGTCTTTTCGTTTCTTCGGTAGTTGTTGGGTAAAAGCAGTGCTTACATTACTCACTAAGAAAACTTTTTTAGGCACTTGAGTTTTTCTCTTCCTAGTGCATGTTCCCCGCCGAAAACACGGAGACGCGACCGCGCAGGTCCGTCTCGCCTGAATTTCGGGGCAGATGCTAATTGGTGCTATCCGTCCACCTCTCCGAAGATGCCAAGTTGATTTATGGCACCATGTATTGAAGGTTTAAACGGATGTGGCCGATGTAGCAGACTTCGTCAGATTCCCCCTCGTTGAGGGGTTTTTGATTTTGGGGACGCTCTTCCCTGCAGACGCAAGCCCCTGCAGTTAATTACACAACGCATCGCGGTAACCACTTTCTCCTTCTCCAGATGGTCACTTTGTGTCGTCGGTGTTTGTTTTGTTTTTGGTTGCCCATGAATTGTATACGGAGACTAATTTATGTTGTCGCCCGTAGGGCGTGGATTAGTCCAAATCCGTATTTTTTTAGATTTGGGTTTGGGGGTTGGGTTTAAGGATACATTAGTCTCATTTGGGACTAAGATCGACTTAAATGTTTGTTAAGAATACGTTAGTCTAATTTTAGACTAATATCAACTTAACGGGATCGTTTAGATCCGACAAAAGAGCATTTAGGCTCTATTTTTTTAGTTTAGGGACATTGCGGTCCATAATTAGTTTAAGGACATTACGGTTCAATATTAGTTTAAGGACATTTCGGTCCACTATTAGTTTAAGGACATCTCGGTCCAACGTTAAGGACATCATAGTCCATGAGTTTAAAGACCTCACAGTCAAGGTTAAGGACATCATAGTCCGTGAGTTTAAAGACCTCACAGTCAAGGTTAAGGACATCATAGTCCATGGGCTTAAGGACCCCATAGTCCATGAAATGTGTGGTTGTCGGACCAGTCACCTCTCTAAATACGTTGAAGGATTACAACGACATATATCAGAGGAGTTCAGAGATGTACCCTTAAACCGATGTGGGTTGAGAGACCTGTAGTCCAATTGGGACTAAGATCTGTGATTTATGAGAATATGAACTCAATTAATTTGAATTGAGGACTTATGGACAATTTGGGCTAAGTTCATTCAATTACAATGTTCAACATTTTTTTTTGAGTTGTTAGATGTTTGTTTGAGCCCAATCCTTTTAAAAATGCTAAGCATTGGTTTGGTCTCTGACAATATTTTGTCTTTAGTTGAATGCTGTGCATTTAGCTCCAGGCTTATTCAAAGAACAGTTTATGTTCTGTCCAAGCGCACATAAAAGCATGAGGCGTTTGGCGCTGGTGCCATATAATGAGCGTGAAGCGCTTTTAATAATGCAGAGCACAAGTGGGGAGCACGTGGCATGCTCAGCGTTGAGCGCTAGCCAATGAGCGCAGTACGCTGTGTTTGAAGCGCTATGGTACTGCAACGCTTTGCGCTAGATGAAGAGCACTAAGGCACTTTTAAATTAGGAGCGCTAAGGCTCTTCTTAGGTTATCTTTGCGCTCTGCAGATTATCTGTTCTTTGATAAGAGACTTTGTCTCAAGATTCTAAGAACCAAGTTCTTAGTTCATAGGAAATATTTCAATCTCTTTTTTGATGAAAGGCTTTGCCTTTATGGATCTGTGATCCTAAGAGAATTGAATAATTCTCTCCCTTTATAATGAGATGTTCATAATCTCTTTTGTGAAAGACAACTTTGTCTTATAGATCTATGATCTGTGAAAAAAGTAAATACTTCTGTTTATATTGAGACGATTTCGTCTTTCTATTCTTTTTATCTTGAAAAAGAACTGTCTTCTTTTGTTGAGAGCTTCTTCTTCTTTCCGAGATTTTCTCAAAGTTTATAGGGGGGTTCCTCTGTACAAGACTTGAAGTCTCGGGTCTTTTATATAGGGGTGGCTGATTTGTTGAATCAGTTAAAGAGATTTATTCTCTAATAGATTTGGGAATTTCCCCACCGTCGGATCTTTGATCCAAGGGCTTCTGGTTTGTAGAAGATAATCTTCTTGTTTTAATAAGATTGAGAAATCTTTCCCCTTTACAGAATTTGTTCTGTATTTTAGTGATTTTCAATCACCATTGGATCATTGATCCAATGGTTTTCCAAATTCAGGGCACAATTTTTTCTGTTTGGAAAGATTCAACAGAATCTCATTCTTGTTATTTGATGATTTAATCATATCCGTTGGATATTTGATCCAACGGTGATGAACATTTAGTTCCAGCGCTAGCGCTTATGCGCTCTGCCCATGGTGCGCTGCTTGGAGTACAGCGCTCTTAGCGCTAGCGCATATGTGCTTTACACGTGGTGCATTACTTGCAGCGCAGCACATCTAGCGCTAGCGCCTATGCGCTTTGCATGGGGTACACTAGTTGTAGCGCAGCGCTTTTATAAAAGTGCAGCTTCAATTCAAATTCTAAATTTTGAACAGAGCTTTGCTCTAATTGGGGAAACAAATGCGCCCCCACCGTTGAGCTCACGGGGCCCACACGTGGGTGCAGCGGTGGCAACATCTCGACTCTTGGATCACCCAAAGAACTGAAACGGTGCTTAGTGCCTATAAATAGGACCCTTGGCCCTTGAGATGACTTCTGTTCATCTTCAATCCTTCATAAAAATTTATTTTCTTATTCAGAGTGCAGCTCTTCCTCTTAAGAATTTTTAAGGATAGAACTCTGTCAGATTAGGTAAAAGATTAAATCTTTTTGAAAAATCTTTTAGGGTTTCACCCACTAACAGAGCTTTGCTCTTCATAGATTTTTGATCTAAATAAAATCCTTTTTAGGGTTTTATTAACAGAGCTTTGCTCTCTAAAAGGATCTTACTTACGATTTCTTAATCCATTAATAGAGCTTTGCTCCTTTCAGATCATATAGAAGAACTCTTAAGAGTTTGTTCATGGATCTTGAAGATAAAAAAAGAAATTTTATTATTGATGGATTATTCCATCACCTTCTCAGAGCAAGGCTCTTCTTGAGGAATTTTATTCCTTTATCATTAGACTTTGACAGATGTCTGTCTAGTGAAGAGCGCTGCTCTCAATGGGAGTTTTACTCCTCTGCCCGAGGGATTTCTCATTTAATGAGAATCTCTTGAGGATTTCCTCATTTAATGACAACCTCATCCAATGATGAGACTGTTGTATTAATGATGAACTGTCATCTAGAATTTGTGGGTCCCCTTTGGTCCCTTTTAATTGCATTGCAGTGCGGTGCGGATTTAGAATTTAATTTATAGCATTGGCGGCAGAAAATTCATTATTTTCCGCGCAGGTACTATGTTTTCCGACACCTCCTTCCCGTTCATTCGCTCAGAAGGCGGGTTCCCTGAAGCACCCGTAGACCACGAGGTTTTTGCGTTGATAAAAGACCATGACCCGGAGCACAAGAGTCTTCGTCTATGGGGTAAATGGTACGACCAAATTATCATGGGCCGACGGACCTTTTCCTGTGCGACACCCTCGGAGCCTATTTCAACGATCGCCTATGTAGATGCACCTCCGATAAATTACACTGTGGAGGAGGTCAACTGGACTTCAGAAGGTCTCCTTCTGCCTTCTATTGCCGCAGTACCCGTGCAGCCGCCGGTGGGTTTGGACATCCTAGGGCGACACATATGTCAGGGCGAGTCGCGCCCTTGGGGACAGCCATACAATGTAGGACTAACTCCCTGTCACCCAGCCGGGTATTTGCAGTGGGCTCGGTTTATTTTATCGGCGAAGAAATCACAGTTGATGAAGCTCGGATTGTATCCCGCCGTTTATGCTTCTTTGTTTCAATATTCCACACCCCCTACATGGTGGGTCAGGGCATTTCTAGAGCAGTGGAACATTCCAACCCACACCTTCCTCCTATCAGATCGAGAAGCCTCTATTTCTTTGGACGAATTTGCAGAAGTCTCGGGTTTACCCATTAGGGGAGAACATTATGAGGAGTTTCTTTCCCCGGATGAGTATATTTTCGCCACCAAATCAGTGGTAATGGATCTTACTCCCGAGAACGCTATTCAACACCGATTTCCGAGTTTGATAAAGGTTTTGAATATCTAAGAGAACCTCTTTCTTGCATCCGAAGGTCGTGGAGTTAATTTTATGACTTTTATCGCTGATTTTCTTCGCCCAGAAATATTGAAGGAAGAAGTCGAGAAATTCGCCAGTCTTAACGACCCCTTCGGCTTGGGTTTAGGCAATCTGCCAGCGGCGGAGGCGGATCAGAAGAGCTTCTTTCTACCCGATACCCCGGTCATCCCTTTTGCAGAGCTGGCAGCTCCTGGGATTGATGAAGAAACGTTCTTTTTATGGTTTCTTGGCTTATGGCTGAGTTGGTTTGTGCTTCCCATGCACCCTCGCCGTATGAGGCCTTCCATCTTCTATCCTGTGCATCGGATGGTTGCTGGGATACAAGTGGTTGTAGGGATCACTTGGTTAGCCTATGTGTATCACGGCCTCAGCCTGGCAGCGGATACCACTGAGCCAGGGGTGCAGTCGGTAAATTTCCCGATGCATTATTTTACGTCATGGCTCAAGTTGCACGTGTTAGGCGTCTTTGGCATTCACAAGAAGCCGAGTTTTTATGACAGGTGCAGGTTCCCTCGAATCATACGACTGGTCGGCGCCTCTATTGTGACTCCAACACAACGGGAAGCTAGAGGCTTGCTTCTTCGCCCACGCACGGTTGGAGCTGGCATGTCTTTTACTGATAAAATTTTGACCATCGGCCAGGAATCGGGGAAGACGGTGCTGCCCTTGCAGGACATATTTAAGGATAAGGCCTCCGTCTTGAAAGCTCGGGAAATTCTTCATCTGTACTCTATCCGACCGGGCTTTCTCGTATTCAAGATGAATGACTCGACTTTATTCATGAGGTATAACCCGCATCGCTTCGCCCAGCAGTTAAGCTACAATCAGGGCGTCCCACTCGAGGCTTTCTTGGTAGAACCGGCTGCCGCTGAGGAGGGTACTCGGAGCGCACTACATCATTTCATGCGCTTGAATACAGGGTCTAACTTCTTTATCAGCGAACCGAGTTGTGTTCCGCAAGCCTTAAATGTGTATGTGGTGTGGTACCAACATTCGATAGGTGCCGTCATTAGGGAGGAAAAACGATTGCTGCTTGATCGCAAGGGCGCAGTGCCGGCTGGTGATCGAAATGTTCCTCTGAAGCGACGGAACATTATTCATCCTCCCCTGAGAAAGGTCACTGCAGTTGAGCCTCCACACATGCTAAGCCCTACGCGTGGGTTGCCCCCATCCAGCATGCCTGAAAAAGAGGTAGCTGTCGCGTCCCCCGAGTCGGACGTAGGAAAAGAAATTGGGACTCGTCGTCCAAAGGAGTCTACCAAACGCAAACTCGTGTTATCGACCACCGGCGCCCGTCCTCAGAAGAAAAAGAAACAAGTACTTTCTTTGGACACCATATTAGGCTCGACGACCCCTGCTCCGTCTAGCGAAGGCTTGAGCGAATATAGGACCAATGAGGGTTTATTCAGGATGCTTGATGATACCGATTTGGAGACTGCCATCGAAGCTTCCAAACAATCAGCCATCCTCGAAAAAGAACTGGCCGTCTTTGCGCAGTCAGGTATACTTTACCCTTATCTCTCCGATGTTCATTCTTTTATCATGCTTTGACTGACGCCTGCTGTTTTAACAGGTGCCTCCATTGAAGAAGCTATTGCTGCTTCGCTTAAAACCTTTGGACAGGAGGAAAGGCTTTGCGTCTCATTGCCCATAGAGGCTTCGCTTGAACGACCGATGACGGATACCGTAACGGTTCCGGAGGTAAAACCTAGCTCTGATGTTAATATCCCCTTGGCGAAGGTCCCGAAGAAGTCTCCTCTCCCTGTCAAAACCGAGAAGCAGCTCAAAAAGCGGACGACAAGGGGAAAGAAGCAATCTTCTACAGTCATTAGCTCTGGGCTAAAACGGGGGAAGAAGTCCGTTACTAGTCCGCCAGGAGACAATCTTCTTTTCCCTGGTTCATCTGCCAAGGAAACCGCACAACTGGCGGAGGCCATAAGAAGCTCACAGGTTGTATCCCAGAATTTAAGGATCCGGAAAAGGCCTTATTGTCACGCCCCGAAAGTACGGAACATGACCGGCCCTTAAACTACAAACGTCTCGAGGCGTACGTAATCTAAGTGAGCCGAAAACCCAGAAATCCAAACCAAGAAATTTAGTAGAGTGAAGGAACAAATTTAAAATCAAGTAGTTTTAATAGCATAAGCCGAATTATGTGGTTTTTAAAAACATCAAATATTTCCTGAAAATTTCGGCAGAGTATCCTTTGTAAATACAGACCCCCAAACGGGATACAACATGAATAGTATACGAAATCAAAAAAGGCATCCCCAAGCGGGAGCTAGCTCTTCGTTAATCGACGGTTACAACCACATAAGTAATATAATATACAACGCCAAGGGCGAGGATCAAAACTCAAAAGGAAACGCAAAACAACAAGAAATCCACAGAAATACAACGCACGACTCTAAGGTCGAAAGAATAACATCACTGGTCTCTATCTCAAAAATAAATACATGTTTGGTTGATGGAACTTCTAGATACAACTGAATAATGATATACAAGATATAATGATGGGTGCGATACAAATAACCCACCTGCTAGCAAGTCACCCGGAAATGGACCAGCAAAGCCGTAATGAAACCTGTACGGCGAAACCTGCAAGAACTGTGGCACAACGGGGGTGAGTTTCCAACTCGTGAATAGAAAAACATCTACGAACAGAAAATCGCATGTAAGACGCAATCCTAGGTCATACGATCATAATATATCCTCAAAATATAACCAGCAGTCTAACAATGACTAGGATAAATATCTGACCCAAGTGTAATCCCATAGGCCCGTGTCAGTGCCTCAGGTAGCAATATATCATATGGATGATGTATGAATGCATAAAACAGAATGCATGTACTGAAGAAAACTGCTTTCATAAATTAGTGAGATTTCTGTATTTTTAAAATGAGGTATCATAATGAAATCAGCATAAAACAGTGCCTAGCATCGGCACAAAACGTAATCCCAATATCTCGATATCTTTGTATCACAGTCTCTGTACCTCAATATCTCGAAATCTCAATGTCTCAATCATAATATCTAGGGCACCGTCAGTCCAGACCGGCCCCTACCATCCATCTCAAGACTACGACGGTATCCTCCGGATATCCGACGCGTCGGGTAATATCACCGGTAGGTAGTGCTCCCCTGCCAGGCTCAACGTCAGCGACACGACCTTCTTGCCCCGGGGTACCTTACCGGGCCCACCATGTACCCGAAAAGGTTCATCCATCTCCTCGAATCGGGTCTCGAAATCCATCAGCAAACTCATGGTGGATGACTCATACATCATGGGAAAACCGTATTTTTATTTAAAAAGAGAGAAAGCAGTTTATATATGTTTTGCGGTTTTCCTCCAAATCCAGAAAATATCATGGAAATCCGAATCGTTAATAGCATGTAAAAACATGAATATAAGCATGAGAATCCATGAATACGGCATAACAATGAATAACAGTATGCATGAAGCGACAAGTAATAACTACAATATCTAAGCTGACATATAAGGTATGTACGCTAATATTATGTCAAACTACTAGCTATCAAGCTAAGTTAAGCAATAATATTTTCTAAGGTGTACATGACATGGCAATTACCGATGAAGATGTGTGTGAGCCGGCAAGTAAGTGTATGTGGTACATACGCATCATCGGTAATGGTGCTGGTGTCCTAACAGCATAATGTCAACAATGCAATATGAAATAACAATGTAAGTATGCGATGCGGAGCGAGCAACCAAAATGAGCAGAAGCTAAATATTAAACAATGGTGCCATTTGAAATAACACGAATCACGGGGTTTTGAAAATAGGGGCTACAGTGGTTTTTAAGAAAGGATACGTCTTTTGAAATATCCGTAGATCCCTTGACCTGTCTTTTAAAATACCCAAGATCCGCTAGTTTTGAAATAGGTAGGAGTCTAATCTAATCTAACAACTACACTAAACTATACAGCTGAACTAACAAGCTGAACTACGGGTAAGGAAACCGCCTATCATCTGAGTCGATACATATACATACCTGTATATGTATAGTCGGTGATCCCGCCTCAATAATATCATATCCGATACTATATCTATAATCAGGCATCCCAAGTCAAGAGTGCGGATCAATCATCAATATTGCTCGTACGTAAATCCGTCGTACGGCATCCCAAATCTGGGTACGGGTCAATATCACATTCATCATACTATTCACCTGGTATCCTCTTTATCAAATATCATGATCGGGGTACTGATCTACGTCTAGTACAATACTAATATCATCAATATAGTCATGATCTGGCTACTGATCGACAGTCTCGTACAAACTGATATCATCAGCACATATCATCATCAAGGGGTATACATCGCCCAATACAGCCTAGGACCAATATCCTAGCATACCATATCTCATATCATGATCACATGTCGACCATTAATTAATAACACTGTTCACCCGTATCGACGTCCCAAGATCCGCTATAACACCAGGACGTACCTCAAGTACGAATCCTGCCATATCACCGTTCTCGCGGTCTCAATCCAATCTTATCGACTCATCTCAAATCCCAAATTCTATCCTCAAATCCAGTATATGATCACATAGTCCCATACCTATGTGAACACATAAATATATATATTCCCGTAAGCACAAAAGGAAGAAGAATGTATGCAAGTATGGGTGGGTGTGTGCATGTATGGTGCGACCATTACTCTAGGGTTTCGCGACACTAAATCATCCATATTTATCATCAATAACTCATACAATATGTAATAAAAAAATGTGTGTATACGTATTCGTATACATCACCACAAACTGCGGGGGTGCTATACGCCATCCACCCGACTTCTCCCCGTAGATATAAATCTACTCACCTGGTCCTCGCTCGCCGGTGCTGACGTCGCCACGCGCTTGCTTGTCGTCTCGAAGTCCACATGGGGTACCTACATATCATAATGCACCGTATCGCATAAAAACCAAATCCGAAATCGATACGGTATACGAAAACCAATTCGGCACGCGTATCACGCAGAGGTCAAAAGCTATCGGCTACGCATGCAAGAATAGCTAAACCAACACTCGATATCGATGTACAACCATCGAGAAAAACTCAACGTACCAATCACGCATTCATAACGCACTAAAATTTATATGAAAATATGGTGCAATTCATAAAAACCTTAAAATTGCTCAAATCGATTTATTTTCAAGAACCCTAGTAAGCTTAAATTTCCTGTTTTAGCACCAATCTAAATGTTTTAACATTTTTAGTGGCTATAATGTTCGTTAAACATCTTAATTAAGTTATATAAAAATTTACTAGATTTTATCACAATATTTTGTATTAATTTAAAAAAAAACTAGTTTGCAAAGTTAACCACTTTTAACAATTTAAACTAACAATTAGCAACCTAGCTACTAGCTTTGTTTTAACATGCCATAAGAGGTTAAATACAACACACAACTATAAACCAATTACTCAAAACCCTAACTTGCATTCAAACCCTTCTCTTGAAAGTTAATGTTTAATTAATTCCATAATTAAACATCTAATTAAACTAGATTCAAACATACAATTAGCATGTAACAAATTTGGATGAAATTTTATACCTCAATAACAAGAGATCAAAGATGCAAATCGTAGCCTCTAAAGTGCCAACTTTTCTTCAAGATCCAAACTAGATAGGCCAAAGAATAATGGGTAGAGAATGGATTTGGAATTTGTGAGGTTTTTGTTGGATTTTTGATGCAAAATTTGATGGATTTTAGTATCAAATGAGGGGGGATTTTGGGGAGGGCTGAGGCAGAAATGGGGAGGTGAGGGGCTCGGCTGGAATTGGAGATGAGGGGAGAGAGAAAAATGGGGGTGGGTGTGAAAGTCAACAAAGCCCATTCCATATATATCTAATTCCATAACACTTCATTACCCATTCATTAATTTATTAATTTTCTTTTATTTTGGTAGCAAGGAATCACATGTTGAAAGGTAAGAAGGGGCAACAGATCATGGCTCGGCCATTAAAGGAAAAAGTGGGGTGTGTTGTTTTTTTTTTTGTATAGAAATTTCTATGTTAGACAACCAAGTCTTATTTGATGCACTTTTCTTTAATTTTCTAAACCGTTTTGGCAAACCATTTCATTTCAAAAACTACATGATAAAATTTTATTTAATATTTTAGGATGTACAAAATTTGTTTCAACTCATTCCATTTTGTAATTTTTCCTAATTAAATGTATTAGTGACGGCTTAAAATAATATTAAAATAATTAATTTCGGAAAATTTTTCAGAAAATTTGAAATTTTACCAGTGGCTCAATAAACACCAAATACTAGCAATTACATAGATAGAATATGTATATTTAATCTTATAATAAAGATATTTGCATTTTGACTTTTTACAGAAAACCCATCTTTTATGAAGATCCTCCATCGATACGGCGAATATTCGTAGGTCCTTTGGAAGAAGGGGGCGAGAGAGCCCTAAAGCAGGCTATCTCAGCTGACGCCGAGGATGCACTTTCGTTATGGACTGGTGGCCACGAGTCTACCCTCGAACCCCGGCGGGCATACCTCCTCAGTAAGGAGCGTCAGCTTGAACAAGCCATACGAAAAGCTCCTTTACGCATTGGTATACTTATATAGTCTTTTATAGTATTTTGCACTGCTTATATATATATATATATATATATATATATATATATATCCTTATATTCGTGCAAACTTTGCAGGGACTTCGCTGATGGCAAAGGATCTGAGTCCACGTCGCCCCCTGACTATGGACTCTGCAAATATCCCCAATGAGGCACTAATCAGTGCGGAGGGGGTCGATGCAATTGTTGTTCCTGCAATAGAGCTTCCCTCGGTGATTCCTGCTCCCCAGGTGCTTGTTCCTCCAGAAGAGGCATCTTCATCGGCCGTGGATTCAATGGATCTCTCGGGGGTCGGCCCGGAGACTGCGGGACATGTAGTCGAGGTCACCGTCCTTGGATTCGAGCCTGTAGCGATGGTCACTGCTCCTCCACCGGAAGTTATGATACCGGCCCACATCCCCGATGATGTGCTTGGGGGCACAGAGGAGGCCGCCGAAGCTGCCATCCCTCCAACTCAGAGTCGGAGGAGCATCGAAGGTATTGTTCTTTCTTTTATTTTAACGATCTCTTCATTATCTGAACTTTCCTGTCTTTTCAGAGCTACGGGGATTGGCGGCGTCCATCGCTGGGCTGTCTCCCAGGAAGTCTTTCCAGTGTCTACTGGAACTAGCTGCTCCACAGGCGATATCCCCTCAGCGCATCATTCTATCCTCCGGGCAAGGTTAGTATTGTTCGCTCCTTTCTCGATATCGTTACTTTTTCATGTAACAATGTTCATGTCTTCTGTAGTTCTGGAAGCTGACGATGAGGTTGAGGTCCTTGATGGGCCTGGAGATCTTCCAGACTCTTCTTGTATAAACATGGGTAAATAAGGTTTCGACGCTTTTGCATCTGTCTTCTGTTTGCAACCTTCGCTGATCATTTAGCAATCTTGAACAGGTCTGCCTACTTTTACCCCGTTGAAGACTCGCATTCTCATGCCGTCTGGACTTTATGCGCTGCGTGCATCCGAACGTATGGCCAAGTTGAGTCTTCACTCTTTGTTAGCGCTGATCGAAGATCTTCGTGTTGGTAGCTCACTAACGGCCGAAGAATTTGCTGCTGAAGCAAACAGTTCTCTCATCTTTCTTGCCACTTATCACAGTGAAGCATTTGTGCAAGTCTGGGTCGAATTCTGTCGTCTAGTAGAGGCTTGCTTGTATAGTATTGAATGCGCGTTCCTTCCTTCGGAGGTGGTGGCTGCGAAGACAAGCTTGCAGGGACTGATTAAGCGATATGCCTCTAATACGCTTTCCTGTGAAAAGAGGCTTCGCCAAGAGTTCTCAGAGAGGAAGCTGGCTTCAACCGCGCTCGGGGAGCTTCAAGCCGAACTTACAGCTAAGACCACCCACGCATATGAACTTTGGCAGGAGCTTAAAGCCACAATCAAGAACGTGGTGGCTGTTGATAAAGCTGTTACCTTTACCCGCACGATGGTCGACGCTCATAAAGCTATTGAGCAGGAGCTTGAAGGCCGACTTGCCTCGCATCAGGCCCAACAGTCGGAAGCGGAGGCCCGTCTCGCAGCCATAGTCAATTTTGAAGCAGAGACCCAAGAAAGGAAGGATGAACGGATGAACCTTTTGAATCATCCGCTAGCTTGAAGAATTGTATATTTTTTTATTCTTCTTTTGTACATACTCCTGAATAAGAGTATTTTTTTATTCTTTCATAAATTGTACTTTGTATTCATTTTGATGCATGAATAAAAGACATATTTTGCTTCATGATGATGTGTCCCTTTTAGTAAGTGTATTTTGTGGACAATCTATTTTGATTTCCTTGTAGGACAGCGATGGCTTAGGAGCCAGGTCAAGATCTGCCTCCTAAGGCTTTTCAACTTTATGAGCCGTGAGGGTCTCATAAAGAATTTTCTCCTTGTAGGTTGAGAGGATCCCGTAGGTGTAATTTCTCCTTAGGAATCGTGAGGATTCCTAAGTGCGTTTTCCCTTGTAAGTCGTAAGGATCTTACAAGAGAGTTTTCTTCCGTACGGGCCGAGAGGACCCGTAAGTGATTGATGGGGTTGACATTATCCGCATTTCACGGAGTCAGGGGTTGCTCTGGGCGTTTCCCACGGGGTTGAGATTGACTCTAGCCGTGTTCCACAGGACCAGGATTTGCTTTGGATGCTTCACACGCGGTCAGGATTAACACAGCCATGTTCTGCGAGGACCAGGACCCGCTCTGGACATTTCCCACGGGGTCAGGATTGAAATAGGCCGTGTTCCACGTGACCAGGAATTTGCTCTGGATGCTTCCCACGGGGTCATAGCCATGTTCTGCGAGGACCAGGCACTGCTCTCGACGTTTCCCACGGGGTCAGGATTGACATAGGCCGGGTTCCACGTGACCAGGAATTTGCTCTGGATGCTTCCCACGGGGTCATAGCCATGTTCTGCGAGGACCAGGCTCCGCTCTGGACGTTTCCCATGGGGTCAGGATTGACAAAAGCTGCGTTCAATGAAACCAGGAATTTGCTTTAAATGCTTCCCACGGGGTCTGATTGACATAGCCGTGTTCTGCGAGGACCAGGCTCCGCTCTGGACGTTTCCCACGGGGTCAGGATTGACATAAGCCGCATTCCACGACACCAGGAATTTGCTCTGGATGCTTTCCATGGGGTCTGATTGACATAGCCGTGTTCTGCGAGGACCAGGCTCCGCTCTGGATGTTTCCCACGGGGTCAGGATTGACATAAGCCGCGTTCTACGTGACCAGGAATTTTCTCTGAATGCTTCCCACGGGGTCAGGATTGACATAAGCCGCGTTCCACGATACCAGGAATTTGCTCTGGATACTTTCCACGGGGTTTGATTGACATAGCCGTGTTCTGCGAGGACCAAGCTCCGCTCTGGACGTTTTCCACGGGGTCAGGATTGACATAAGCCGTGTTCCACGAAACCAGGAATTTGCTCTGGATGCTTCCCACGGGGTCATAGCCGTGTTCTACGAGGACCAGGATCCGCTCTGGACATTTCTCACGGGGTCAGGATTGACATAAGCCGCGTTCCACAAAACCAGGAATTTGCTCTGGATGCTTCCCACGGGGTCATAGCCGTGTTCTGTGAAGACTAGGATCCGCTCTGGACGTTTCCCACGGGGTCAGGATTGACATAAGCCGCGTTCCATGAAACCAGGAATTTGCTCTGGATGCTTCCCACGGGGTCTGATTGACATAGCCGTGTTCTGCGAGGACCAGGCTCCGCTCTGGACATTTCCCACGGGGTCAGGATTGACATAAGCGCGTTCCACAAAACCAGGAATTTGCTCTGGATGCTTCCTACGGGGTTATAGCCGTGTTCTGTGAGGACCAGGATCCGCTCTGTACGTTTCCCACGGGGTCAGGATTGACATAAGACGCGTTCCACGAAACCAGGAATTTGCTCTGGATGCTTCCCACGGGATTTGATTGACATAGCCGTGTTCTGCGAGGACCAGGCTCCGCTCTGGACGTTTCCCACGGGGTCAGGATTGACATAAGCTGCGTTCCATGTGACCAGGAATTTGTTCTGGATACTTCCCACGGGGTCATAGCCGTGTTCTGCGAGGACCAGGATCCGCTCTGGACATTTCCCACGGGGTCAGGATTGATATAAGCCGCGTTCCACGAAACCAGGAATTTGCTCTGGATGCTTCCCACGGGGTCTGATTGACATAGCCATGTTCTGCAAAGACCAGGCTCCGCTCTGGACATTTCCCACGGGGTCAGGATTGACATAAGCCGCGCTCCACGAAACCAGGAATTTGCTCTGGATGCTTCCCATGGGGTCATAGCCGTGTTCTGCGAGGACTAGGATCCACTCTGGACGTTTCCTACGGGTCAGGGTTGACATAAGCCGCGTTCTTGAAACCAGGAATTTTCTCTTGATGCTTCCCACGGGGTCTGATTGACATAGCCGTGTTCTGCGAGGACAAGGCTCCACTCTAGACGTTTCCCATGGGGTCAGGATTGACATAGCCGCGTTCTACGTGACCAGGAATTTTCTCTTGATTCTTCCCACGGGGTCATAGCCGTGTTCTGTAAGGACCAGGCTCCGCTCTGGACGTTTCCCACGAGGTCAGGATTGACATAAGCCGCGTTCCACGTGACCAGGAATTTGCTCTGGATGCTTCCCACGGGGTCATAGCCGTGTTCTGCGAGGAAAAGGATCCGCTCTGGACGTTTCCCACGGGGTCAGGATTGACATAGGCCGTGTTCCACGTGACCAGGAAAGGTTGACTCTCGGTTGTTTGTGTATCGTCGAGTCATGGAACTGGGGATTTTGTCGCAGCTCTGATTTGTTGATGTCGTGTCTGTTGAAATGAGACGGATATTGAGATGATGTCGTGTCGTGTCTGGGAATGCAAGGTGTGATTCCTTCTTTGTTTGCGCACCTGGATTGTATATAGGGATTGATGTGATATCACCTGTAGGGCAAAAGTTTTCATTCTTTATATATATTTCTTTCCGCGATGATCTATCATTTTAGCTTTTATATCGCGAAAGTCGTGATTGCCCAATCATTTCGGCTAATTTTCGCAGTGCCCAATCATTTCGGCTATTTGTTTTATTTTTACTCGCTGATTTTTATTGCGAGTTGCCCAACCATTTCTGCTATTTTGCATGCATATATTTTTACTTGTTGTTTTTGTTTGCAAGTTGCCCCATCATTTCAGTTATTTTGTATGCATGTGTGGTTCGCTGGCTTTTCGCTGCAAGCTCGGAATTAGACACCGATTTCGGCATCAACACCGCTACAAATGGGATATTGCCAGGAGAGAATCATCATTTGCCTCCGTCGTGTTAGTTATGTATATGCCCTAGAGGCCATTGTTGTACATATGATGTATATTATGATGGATGCTTGGATATATACAGAGAGGACTTTCTTGCTCGTCATGATAGTATGCTATTTGGTTTCACCTTATCTTAACATGTTGACTTGTACTGGTTTACTGTCTTTCTCTCACATGTTGATAAAGCCCTTAGGATCTGTACTCGACTACTGGGATTATGATGAGATCATACTAGTGGGGCCACGGTAGTCGATGAGTACATCCTATAAATGTTCCTAGTCGAGGGTATATCGAGACAGGGCATCGATACACCAGAGTAGACTAGCGTATACGCATCTTGACCCATGTGATGGGCGATGGATGATCCCATATCCATCGGTGTTTGACATCAAGGATGGTGTACGGGTACTCGGTGGAGACTGGGTACACTGGACGGACTCGCCGAGAACACCCAGATGGTGGTATACCACACGTCAGATGGCAGTTCTCCGGTGACACTGGTGCAGGGTAGTCTGTAGACCCGAGATCGTCATAGAGTCTTGTGTGATTCCCGCTATGCTTTTATTTCTACCTTACCATGTCGAAGAGGGCGTGCAAAACGGTGGCTTTTGGGTACAGTCCCGAATCACATGGAGGCAATGAGCGATAGGAGAGGATTCGTCTCTCCCGGTATAGGGAGTTGATGTTGTGCTGTGTTCGATTGGCTATAACTGGAAGTCCCTGGCCAGAGCTGATATAGAGATATACTGGTAAGTGTTACCAGTAGTTTCTCGACCTGTTATGAGCCTCACATCGACACGACTTATCGGTTACTGGGGTCTGACGTATACCACCCCTAGACTTGATATGCGATATATCAGACGAACAGACCGGACTGTACGGGAGTGTTACTGATTGGATTCACAGGAGAACGGACATGCTAGCTTGTTGATCTTCTGATCGCTAAATACCTGGGTGGCTGTTACGTTTAGCTGACCGCTTACAGCTTGTGGGTGTTTGATATGATCATCACCTGCTACCGGCGTATTGACGATTCTTTAGAGTCCTATACAGAGGTTTCTTGGCTCAGGAAAAACGGAGTAGAGGCACATATGTGATATGTGCAGGACCGAGGATAATGCTATATGTGATACCGTACTATATTCTCGCGATATTTAGATATGAACCGGATCATCGGATCAAGTGTTGATTCGATGAATCGGTACATGATATATTAGTCGGTTATATTCGATATAGCCGGATCGTCGGATCAAGTGTTGATTCGATGATTTGATGTATAATAATATATATGATATATTGTATTACATTATCTAATATTGGCTCGCTTTATTATTTCATTTTCTCACCGGTTAATACATTGATATATATGCGATATATATTAATTGTATTATTTTCTTTTGTTACAAATATAATATATATGTGATATATATTATAGTAACATGATATGATTGATAATGAAACAAGTTTAGAGATGATAAAAAGGGATTAGGGTTTGATTAGGGTTAGCTTCTTCTTGCACCATCTAGAAGCTTTGCTTTTGACTTGGTTAAGATATTATGGTTGATATTTATCCATGACTCATTTTCTAACCTGACAAAACCCTAGCCCTAGTTTATTCTCTACAAAGGTTAAGCTTCTCATGCTTGACCATGGTTCCATAATCAATCATATATTCTTATCTACTATTCATCACAAAAGAAATTATCTCATTACTTCTTCATTTTCTTCTCTCTTGAGTTTTAGAGTGAGCCCACTTATGATTTCTTTTGTGATGATTTCATGTGAGATTATGATATAAAAGGAAAGCATAAATACTACTCCATCATCCTCATCTAAACTAGCCCATTAGATTAGGGTGTTCACCTCATTAGAGTGAGAGAGCTTGAGTTATAGCAAATTCGACGTAGATCATCGGAGAAGCGGAACACTACAAGCTAGCATGGATCGTTCGAGTCGTGGAGCCTCTCTTGAGTCCGGGAGATCATGGATCGCGGCGAAGGGGCTTCTACTCGGAGCTTGTGAAGCGAAGGAGCGGACTACAAAGGTTGTAATCCCTCACACTTAGTATTAAAGATGTTATCTTGCATGTTAAACCCTAATAATCTAGCAAAGATCCCGGCTTTGGGTTGTTCGGCACGTCTAAAATTTTATTCGGGCATGTTTGATGCCTTATGAACCTTCAAAAGAGTGCCTAGGAACCCTACAGTGGTATCAGAGCCTAGCTAGAGCATTAGGCGACGTGTATACGAAGTTAAAACTCCGATCGAAACCGAACCAACAAAATAAAACCCCTCTCTGGATATTTTTCAAAAACTGTGATTTTTCTGAATGAAAAAAACCTAAAAATAACAGCACGAAATTATAAGAATTATGGTGCAAAATGACAGTGTAATGTGTACGGACCACCGCGGAACCACGGCCAATCCCTGCTTGGGCCGTGGATCCGCGGCCGTACAGTTGTGTTTTGCCTGTCTGTTTGCACAGTAATTTCTAATTCTGTTGTTATTAATTATGGGTATTTTTAAATTGACTCTAGTGTTGAGTGTTCTGGGTTTATTTTGTAATGGTTGATTCGATCGGAAAATTTAAATTCGTTATTATTTCCGGATATTTAGAAACTGTTAAAATGTTCGAACGGATATCATTAACTCATTTTTTCCCGGCACGAAAATCTTTCAAGAGTTGAATTTTTTTTCGGGTTTAAATCTTTCGGAAAAACGTGCATGTGACGCGATAGACCCTCTAGAAGACAACAAACCTTAACTCGATTATGTGACAGTCTTGAACTGCCTTTTGAACCTTAGGGTTTGGGGCAGTACGGCGTGCCACATGTGAGGCGTTGGCTTGACCCTTCTACGGCTGGACCGTTGCTACTGTGACGTATTATGGAACTATTTGAACTCCGCTCAAGTGTTGAGCAATTTAGGAAATTTTGGGTATTTGATTATCTGTTCGGAAAGTTTAATACTGTCTATTTATCTAGAATGTGATGCAATATGTGGAATTCATAGAGTTAGGCATGAAATGCGAAGTATGTGATATTTCGGATTTACGATATCTAAAGTGATTGTGGATTCCAAATATTGTAGTTTTACAATTTCTTTTCTGTGACCGTAAGTGTAGTATGTAGTTGTATTGCCGGTTTTTGTTGCTATACGACAACGACGATCGGTGTATGCATACTTGTTGGGGTAAAAATTTACACCCCGGTTGACCAAGTCAAAATCAAAGTCAACCCCAAGCCAGGTGGACCCAAGCCCAGGTCAAGCGGGCCCATGCCCAAGTCAAGCCCGCAGCCAGCCTCCCCATGCCAACAACAAAATCATGTAATAAATAATTTTTATGTAATTGTTTATGCATGAATGTAAATAAAATGGGCATAAAGCCAATATTTTGTAAGCCCATGGATTATGTGCAAAAATTAAATGGCACATGAGCCATGGGATGGCTAAAATGCCATTTTTGTAAAGCCCAAGGGGCTATATGTAAATATATAAGCCTATATAAGGCAACATGATGATGAATAAAGCAATACTTTTCATTCCCCCAAAAACTAGGGTTCTTTGTGCCTCCTGCTCCTTCAACAAGGTTCGAAACCTTCTCATTTCTTTTGAATTAAATCAAGAGTTTTACTCTTTCTTTTCCAAAACTAAGTAGTTTTCCACCACAAAACCCGCAAAAGGGAACTCAAATCTCCCATCAGATCTCAAAAAGGAGAGATTTTGAGATCTCACATCTCTTGATCTTCAAGATCCGGCCAAACAACAGGAGGAAGAAGAAGAACCCCCCTTCATCATCTTCAAAACATCCTAGGAGTTTAACTCCATACATATATATATAATAAATATTTCCTTTCTGAAGCATAGCTTCTGTTTCTTAGGCTAAAAGCCTCCTTTTCTCGCCGGCGCTTAAGCGCAGAGCGCCCGCGTGTCGACACGTGGCGCGCTTGCGCTCAAGCGCAAGCGCGAGTCGCCCCGGTGTCGACACGTGGCGCGCTTGCGCTCCAGCGCAAGCGTTCGAGCGCAAGTCACCCCGTGCCGACACGTGGCGCGCTTGCGCTCCAGCGCTCGAGCGCAAGTCGCCCTCGTGCCGACACGTGGCGCGCTTGCGCTCAAGCGCCCAGCGCTCAAGCGCAGAGCGCCCACGTGCCGACACGTGGCACTCTAGCGCATGAGAGCACAGCACCTAGGCGTACAGCGCCCAAGGTGCTGCCCCACGCATCCTTTGGATGTCTTTTCCTCCTTCAAAACACAACACACGCACACTGCACATTAAGTTCGCATGACCAGTTTAACCCGTTAATCGGAGGTTCCCTCGCCCCAAAAGTGAGGGGTAATTAACGGCAGCTTAGTCCGCGGCTGCCGGAGATTCGGATCCCCACAATCATTAAATCCCGGCCTACCCTAGGCAGGGGGAATCTGTAGTACGCCTGACAAGCGTGCGCGTATTCCCATCTCAATGGGGTGACGAAAAACACCTTACAGATTCTGGCACGCCCGGTGGGACCAATCTCTCCTCCCATATTTCGGGTTAAGCATTCATGTGAACTCAATCAATATACATACCTATATTTAAACTAAAATAATGCTTTTTCATGCAGGTTTTCAAGCAATCACTCTCCAACAATGTCTCCAAGGACGATCTCAGCTCTATGCACGACTCCCGTCTCCTACACGATGAGGATAGACTCTAGGACGGTCCTTCCGGCCAGGCTCCGGCGACAATGGGAGGAGCCGCTGCTACCATTCGGCTCTATCATGTTCATGCCAGTTGGCGCCATCCCAGCTCCTCAAGCTCCAGCAACAGACAGACCGGTCTCGAAAGGAAAGAGACCAAATGTTGTAATCTCGAGGGCGCCCTAACCCAAACGCAAGTCGGTGCCTGAACGACTTTCCATGGCCCCAACTGGGGACAAGGACATCAACACCAACAAAGCTACAACGCGTCTTGAGCAATCTCCAGCGGCGCCTCCGACAACTGCTCGATTGGGTGTCTTCTCAAGCCTCCCCATCACTCAGCCTATGGCGGCTCCCCAAAGAGCAGAAGCCCGCCAAGCGCTTAAGGCAGAGAAGCTGAGGCAGAAGCGGCTCGGATATAGATCCAACAAAAGGGCTAGGGCTCTGGCTATGTTAAAATTTATGAATTTCCAAAGCCCAGACCGCTCCACGAAACTAGCCGCCAAAGACAAAGAGATGGCTGGGTATGTGTTCTGCACTGTCTATATGGTCGGACATGAAGAAACGAACCCGCCTACGCTTCACAGCCATGGTGATGATATGGTTGACGCTATCCAGCATCGGCTCGATCTAAATGATGAAGAGCCCGCCCAGACCGATAAGCCAGAGGAACTCGTGGTTCCTACGGAATTGAGCTCAGGCAATAAAGATTACCCGGTTGTCATAGCCGGAACTACAGAACAGGCATTATTCCAATGGCTTCAAAGGAAATTTCAAGACAGGGATGAGACGATGGCCGAGGTCTATTCCAAAGTCGACAAGCTGGCAAACGTCATCGCAGATCTCGCATCCCAAGTCGCCCGATTGCAATTACAACAGAATAAAATTTTGGCTCATGAGCCAGGGATTGATACCCGGGGGCAGCCAACTGATATCCCTTTGAACCTAGAAGCGGAGCGCCTTCGCGAAAAACGGCCGCAATCATCCTCCAGTCACTCCGATACATACGCCGGGGGGAAATCGCCTCTGAAAGAGAAGCTGGAAAAGTTCTATTCCTTCAAGAGGGAAAAGGTCCACAAGATATTCAGGGACGCCCTAAGAAACGGTCTACAACTGCCAGAATCAAAGAGACCGCAAGAAGAGAATATGACTGACGACCCAAAATATTGCCCCTATCACAGGGTGATAGGTCATGCCATTGAGGACTGCTTCGTCTTCAAAGATTGGGTCGAAAGGCAATACAGTGCGGGAGAGATAGAACTGTCTAAAGGCGCGTTAGCAAACAATCAAGCTACGACCGCCGATTTCATGCAAATAGAGACCGAAGCCTTTCGGGAACCTAATCCTCCAAGACATGTGCCATTATCTGAAAAGGGCGAACCAAAGACCGATCGGCCTCGAGGACCAGCATCAGTAAAGGCACCTACTCCAATGGAGAGAAAGAAGAAGGTATACTCTTTCAGGAGGGATGAAGTCCGCAAAATATTCATGGACGCCTTGAACAACGGTCTGCAACTGCCTGTTCCAAAGAGGCCACAGGAAATGAACTTGACCGGCAATCCCGTATACTGCCCATATCATAGAGTGGTGGGTCATACCATCGAAGACTGCTATATTTTCAAAGATTAGGCAGAGGAACAATATAAGCTTGGAAAAACCTCACAATCCTCGGATGTATCGGCAAGCCACAGAGCTAGGTCATCAACACAGCTCCGCCAAGATCAAAGTTCAAGGAGCCGGGATAAGCAAAGAGGACCACCACGTCGTTAAACTGGGAACACCTGATGACCACCACGTCGTTAAACTGGGAACCGTCGACCTCTAAGTCGTTAAACTGGGAATGTAAAAAAATATATATATGTATGTAAATGAAAAAAATGTGTAAACAAAGAAAAATAAAGAAAAGCCGAAATGATGGGGCAACTCGCAATAAAAATCAGCGAGTAAAATAAAGATGAAAATAAAGCCGAAATGATGGGGCAACCACGAATAAAAGCCGAAATGATGGGGCAATCGCGATCTTCGCGATAAGAAAAGCTGAAATGATAGAGCAATCGCGGTAAAACAAAAAAAAACAAAAAAAAACAAAACAAAGGCGGATGATGAGTTGCACCTGGCATTATTCCAGTGCAGCAATGCAGACGCCAACAAAAATCCGATTTTTCAAATTTCTCCCGGCCCTACGGCCAGTCCCCAAATTGACTGCCGTATACAATCCACGGGCTCAAATAATTCTCATCATACTCATGCCCCACCGCAACCACCAGCTACGCGGCTGGTCTCTGCCTTTGGAATTATGCTCCATTGGGAAGACCCACTCATGTGTCCTGGCGCATGTGCCTCAGTGTTAACAACGCTGAGGCCGGCCCCTATCCCGAAATTCCAAATCAATCCAATAGACCTCTAAGTCTTTAAACTGGAAATAGAAGACCTCTAAGTCTTTAAACTGGAAACATATGACCACCAAGTCGTTAAACTGGAAACAGATGACCACCAAGTCGTTAAACTGGAAACAGATGACCTCCAAGTCGTTAAACTGGAAATAGACGACCTCTACGTCATTAAACTGGAAACAGACGACCACCACGTCGTTAAACTGGAAAAAGACGACCCCTATGTCGTTAAACTGGAAACAGATGACCTCTAAGTCGTTAAACTGGAAACAGTCGACCTCTAAGTCCTTAAACTGGGAACGAGGGAAATCCACTCATGTGTCCTCACGATACATGAGGAGAACAAACCTTTGTGGGATCCTTACGACTCGCAAATGAAAAACGCCCTTAGGAATCCTCACGACTCCTAAGGAGAAAATACACATGTGGGATCCTTACGACTCGCTGGGAGAAAATGCTTTTATGAGACCCTCACGGCCCATAAAATTGAAAAGTCTTAGGTGACAGGGATCTAAACCTGTCTCCTAAGCTATCGCTCCCCAACCCCAAAGTGGCGAATGATGAGTCGCTCCTGGTACCATGTTCCAGTGCAGCGATGCAGACGCCAACCAAATTCCAAATTCAAATCCCAATGGCGAATGATGAGTCGCTCCTGGTACCATGTTCCAGTGCAACGATGCAGACGCCAACCAAATTCCAAATCCCACACCCCAATGGCGAATGATGAGTCACTCCTGGTACCATATTCCAGTGTAGCGATGCAGACGCCAACCAAATTCCAAATCACATACCCCAACGGTGAATGATGAGTCGCTCCTGGTACCACATTCCAGTGCAGCGATGCAGACGCCAACAAAGTCCTGAAATTTTTCCGGCCCTACGGTCTGGATCATACATCCTGCAAAACCGTATACAATCCACGGGCGTAAAACAATCCCGATCTCTACAAAAAAAAAAGAAAAAAAAAAGAGAAGGTATGTCCACAAGCAAAATGGGCACGGATGAAAAGCCGAAAGGGCTCCGTGAGTAAAAACAGCAGGACTGCCGGTGAGTTTGTGAAAACCCGAAAGGGCGCAGACTCGTAAAAAAAAAAAGAAATGAAATGCACTCGCAAATTCCTCTCGACTTTGTGAGGAGAAAATCCCCGCGTGAGATCCTTACGACTCACAAAGGAGCAACACACTTGGGAGTCCACACGACTCCTAAGGAGAAAATACACCTACGAGATCCTTTCGACTCGTAGGGAGAAAATGCTTTTATAGGACCCTCACGGCCCATAAAATTGAGAAGCCTTAGGCGATAGGGATCTAAACCTGTCTCCTAAGCCACCAATTCCCAAATCCTCCCGAGGCAAATGATGAGTTGCTCCTGGCATTATTCCAGTGCAGCAATGCGGATGCCAAACAAAAAAAAAATCCAAATCCTCCCGGGGCACATGATGAGTTGCTCCTGGCATTATTCCAGTGCAGCAATGCAGATGCCAAACAAACCATATCCAAATCCTCTCGGGGCACATGATGAGTTGCTCCTGGCATTATTCCAGTGCAGCAATGCAGATGCCAAACAAAAAAAAAAACAAATCCAAATCCTCCCGGGGCACATGATGAGTTGCTCCTGGCATTATTCCAGTGCAGCAATGCAGATGCCGACAGAAAACCAATTCCCAAATCCTCTCACGACAAATGATGATTCGCTCCTGGTACCATATTCCAGTGTAGCGATGCTGATGTCGACTCAAATCAAACAAATCAAACCAACCAATTCCAACATCGACCTCTGCGTCAACAAGCGACAGTCTGCATCGGGGAAACGTCCAACCCAGACACTCCGCATCAAGGAAACGTCCGACAGCGACACTCCGTGCCGGGGAAACGTCAAGCAGACACTCCATGCCAGGGACACGTCAACCCGCGACACTCCGCGCTGGGGAAAAGTCGATCAGCGACACTCCGTGCCGGGGAAAAGTTAACCCGACACTCCGCACCGGGGAAAAGTCGATCAGCGACACTCCGTGCCGGGGAAAAGTCAACCAACGACACTCCGCGCCGGGGAAAAGTCGATCAGCGACACTCCGTGCCGGGGAAAAGTCAACCAGCGACACTCCGCGTCGAGGAAAAGTCGATCAGCGACACTCCGCTCCGGGGAAAAGTCAACCCGACACTCCGCGTCGGGGAAAAGTCAACCAGCGACACTCCACGCCGGGGAAAAGTCGATCTGCGACACTCCGTGCCGGGGAAAAGTCAACCCGACACTCCGCGCCGGGGAAAAGTCGATCAGCGACACTCCGTGCCGGGGAAAAGTCGATCAGCGACACTCCGTGCCGGGGAAAAGTCAAACAACGACACTCCGCGCCGGGGAAAAGTCAATCAGCGACACTCCGTGCCGTGGAAAAGTCAACCAGCGACACTCCGCGCCGGGGAAAAGTCGATCAGCGACACTCCGCGCCAGGGAAAAGTCAACCCGACACTCCACGAGGGGGAAAAGTCGATCAGCGACACTCCGTGCCGGGGAAAAGTCAACCAGCGACACTCCGCGCCGGGGAAAAGTCGATCAGCGACACTCCATGCCGGGGAAACGTCAAACAGATACTCCGTCTCGGGGATACGTCAACCAGCCGATACTCCGCCTCGGGGAAACGTCAAGCAGACACTCCGTGCCGGGGGCACATCGACAACAGACACTCCGTCTCGGGGATATGTCAACCAGCCGATACTCCGCCTCGGGGAAACGTCAAGCAGACACTCCGTGCCGGGGGCACATCGACAATAGACACTCCGTCTCGGGGATACGTCAACCGGCCGATACTCTGCCTCGGGGCAATGTCAAGCAGACACTCTATGCCGGGGGCACATCGACAACAGACACTCTATAATGGGGAAACGTCAAGCAGACACTCCGTCTCGGAGACGCGTCAAGCGCCGACCGTCCATGTCGTAAATAGGGCAGTGCATCCCAAAAAGTGGGAACCAAAGCAAGTCGCCTTCATTCAAAAGAAGATCCATCAATTTCATGCACACGACCCACATATGCTGTGTGCATTTATTGATGGGGGGCAATTTGTTGGGGTAAAAATTTACACCCCGGTTGGCCAAGTCAAAATCAAAGTCAACCCCAAGCCAGGTAGGCCCAAGCCCAGGTCAAGCGGGCCCATGCCCAAGTCGAGCCCGCAGCCAGCCTCCCCATGCCAACAACAAAATCATGTAATAAATAATTTTTATGTAATTATTTATGCATGAATGTAAACAAAATGGGCATAAAGCAATATTTTGTAAGTCCATGGCTTATGTGCAAAAATGAAATGGCACATGAGCCATGGGATGGCTAAAATGCCATTTTTATAAAGCCCAAGGGACTATATGTAAATATGTAAGCCTATATAAGGCAACATGATGATGAATAAAGCAATACTTTTCATTCCCCCAAAAACTAGGGTTCTTTGTGCCTGCTGCTCCTTCTCCAAGGTTCTAAACCTTCTCATTTCTTTTGAATTAAATCAAGAGTTTTACTCTTTCTTTTCCAAAACCAAGTAGTTTTCCACCACAAAACCCGCAAAGGGGAACTCAGATCTCCCATCAGATCTCAAAAAGGAGAGATTTTGAGATCTCACATCTCTTGATCTTCATGATCCGGCCAAACAACAGGAGGAAGAAGAAGAACCCCCCTTCATCAGCTTCAAAACATCCTAGGAGTTTAACTCCATACATATATACATAATAAATATTTCTTTTCTGAAGCATAGCTTCTGTTTCTTAGGCTAAAAGCCTCCTTTTCTCGCCGGCGCTCAAGCACAGAGCGCCCGCGTGTCGACACGTGGCGCACTTGCGCTCAGGCGCTCAGCGCTCGAGCACAAAGCGCCCACGTGCCGACACGTGGCACGCTTGCTCTCAAGCGCAAGCGCTCGAGCGTGAGTCGCCCCGGTGTCGACACGTGGCTCGCTTGCGCTCGAGCGCAAGCGCCGTGCCGACACGTGGCGCGCTTGCGCTCCAGCGCAAGTGCTCGAGCGCAAGTCACCCCGTGCTGACACCTGTCGCACTTGCGCTCAAGAGCTCGAGCGCAAGTCGCCCTCGTTCCGACACGTGGCGCGCTTGCGCTCAAGCGCAGAGCACCCACGTGCCGACACGTGGCACTCTAGCACCTGAGCGCACAGCACCTAGGTGCACAGCGCCCAAGGTGCTGCCCCACGCATCCTTTGGATGTCTTTTCCCCTTTTTATATATATACATGTATATCTATACATATGTATACATATGTACATACACACATACTCTACGACACTCTCCCTGTTAGAAAAAAAATTCTAACAGGGCGCTGCCCCGCACCCCGCAAGGGGGCTGCTCGCCCCCTTGACCCCCAGCCCGCTATCCGGGTAGCGGGGCCCCCGTAAAAACTCTGCGTGGCTCCCAATATATCCAAAACCCCCCTTTCAAAACAAAACACACGCACACTGCACATTGAGTTCGCATGACCAGTTTAACCCGTTAATCGGAGGCTCCCTCGCCCCAAAAGCGAGGGGTAATTAACGGCAGCTTAGTCCGCGGCTGCCGGAGATTCGGATCCCCACAATCATTAAACCCCGGCCTACCCTAGGCAGGGGGAATCTGTAGTACGCCTGACAAGCGCGCGCGTATTCCCATCTCAATGGGGTGACGAAAAACACCTTACAATATTTACTTACGTTGATGATATGTGATATTATGTGTTGCTGTGATATGTTATATTGGATCGTCGTGTTCTGAATTGCCGGGGGTTTTATGTGAGATGAGGGTTTTTATTTTTATTCATGTAAAATTCAATTGTATGTAATATTCTTTTATTGGGGCACTTCCGGGATGAGGTTGATATCACCATTGTATATTATTTACTTTTCCGCATTAGGTAGACCCAAGGAGGGGAGCATAAGTAACCGGGTTCTAGGGTCCAGTGGGAGGCCATCTCGAGGAGTCGAGACCGGGTCTCCTAACCCTAGAATTGGCAATGTTACTTGCCGCTCTCGTAGGGGTCTAGTGATGTGGGTTTGGCTATTCATCGCTACCGTGGAATCCGTGTTTTATACAGGCTCGTATTGAAAACACGGACGCCCTAGTATATCCAATATTTCATATATGTTCTTCTGCTGCAATGTTCTGTGATGAGATCATATCACTGCCTGAGACGAATGCTTATACTATATATATATATATATATATATATATATATATATGCTGATATATAAATATTACTGCTTTCGTTTCTTCTGTGATGCTTAGGAAGCATAAGCTGATGAGATTTTTTATTAATGAGATTAATAAAAGGAAAAGAAACCTAAAAGATGTTGTAGAATCAAAACTTTATAAAAAGCGTAGCTACAGTTTTTCTTTGCATAGCGGTATATATGATATACCCTGCACCTTATTCGATGAGGAAAGAGCCGAGATCCCTTCACCGGGAGTGACCTCTTTAGCGAAACTGGCAGATGCTACAAAACTCGGTTTGTCTTTTGATTGTTTTTAGAGTTTTGCTTTGCACAGTGATATATATGATATGTCCTGCACCTTATTCGATGAGGAAAGAGCCGAGATCCCTTCACCGGGAGTGACCTCTTTAGCAAAACTAATGAAAGCCTAAAAAACACTCCATTTCAAAATTTCACATGATTCTACGACGATATCAAGTTCATTACGCTCATGGTTTTCTGAAAAACCTGCGTAGCCCTCCGTCAATTTAGATAAGTAATATTTAGTATTCGTGTTGCGGTAGTTTGGCATGCGTCAAGGCGTAGTGTACGGTAGCTGATTATTACTTATCTGTAGAATGAGATGCGATTGGATTAGGGTATTCGTACGACGTTGTTTGGCATGCGTCAAGGGTCGTATGGGTGGGTTTAATTCAATCACGAATTGTACGGGTTGAACTTGACTAGCGGACTATGGGTTGTTTGGCATGCGTCAAGGTCATAGCACGCTAGGGGCAAAATATTATCGGGAATTTCAAGTGTTGAAATTTGCAATGAGATTGCATACCTCCTATGAGATAGTTGGATCCCGATACCCACTGCGAGTAAGTGTTACTCCTGGGAAAGTTTTACACAGGACAATAAGCCGATCAAGTAGGTGTCTAGAAAAGTGTTAACGGGGTTACGCCTCTGGGAAAATGAGGTTTACTTTAATTAGGTCCGTGCGAAAGCACGGGGAACCTCCCTCAAGTACCGACACTAATCTGGCTGAAAGATTGACGAAATTGTAGGGTGTAATTAATCCCGGGTAATCTTACCTTTTAGGGGTTGAAGGTAGATTTGATAAAAACAGTGGGAGACATCCTGATTAGATAAGATAATAACCAATCTAATCTTGCAAGAGCATACGCTAAAGTGTTTTCTTCCCTCTCTCCAGGTAGCGACCATGTCAGGCCATAATCAAGATAATAATATGGATGTATTGACTGAACCCGCTTATTATACTGAGCAGGGGAACGTTGGACTCATTCTTTCTTATGAGAGTTATAAGACTGAACAGGGAATAGGAGAATATCTAGATTCTCAAGCCGCCCAAAAGAACATGCATGTTGATGCATCTTCTTCAGGTGTGTTAGTTATTGAGAACTGTTTCTCAGTTCACCATACGTCCTAGGTATTAGATACCGGATCAGGATCCCACATATGTAAATTGTTACATGGGTTGCGGAAAGGTAGAGAACTGGGAAAAGGTGATCATTCCATTCAAGTAGGGAATGGGGCAAATGTTGCAGCCAAAGCAGTTGGCGAATATCACCTAGTATTACCAAGTGGTGATACACTGATTCTGAATGAGTGCTATTATATACCGAAAATGATGTGCAACATTATATCAGTTTCTTTATTAAGTAAAGAAGGATATAATTTTGTAGTACAGGATAATGTTATGAACATATTCCTAGATCAAAAGTTGATTGCATCAGGCTCGTTACATAATGGCATATTCATTCTAAATCAAAATACAGTCCTCAATATACAAAACACACACAAGAGGAAGAGTTCAGAAATGAACGAATCCTTCTTGTGGCATTGTAGATTTGGTCATATCAATGCGACACGACTGGCTAAGTTAATAAAGATGGATATTTGAATCCGTTCGAATTATCATCTTATGATACTTGCCATTCATGTCTCAAAGGAAAAATGACCAAAGCTCCGTTTAGTCGACACGGAAAAAGAGTTACGGAACTCTTAGGACTGGTACATAGTGATGTATGCGGTCCCATGTCTACGCAAGCCAGGAACGGTTCTTCCTACTTCATTACATTCACTGACGATCTCTCTAGATTCGGACATGTGTTCCTAATGAAACACAAGTCTGAAGCTTTTGAGAAATTCAGAGAATATAAGCACGAAGTAGAGAATCAAACGGGCAAAAGTATTAAGATTCTTCGATTTGATCGAGGAGGTGAATACATAAGCAATGAGTTCCTAGATTATCTAAAAGAGAATGGGATTCTCTCTCAGCTTACTCCTCCTTATACACCAAAGCACAACGGTGTATCGGAACGGAGGAATCGCACCCTATTAGATATGGTGCGCTCGATGATAAGTACATCTGAGTTACTTATTTCCTTCTGGGGATATGCGCTTGAGACAGCCATAGATCTATTGAATAGAATTCCCACCAAATCTGTGCCTACCACTCCATATGAGATATGGAAAGGGAAGAGACCACATCTTAATTATATTAAGATATAGGGTTGTCCGGCCTATGTCAAAAGGCAAAATCCGGACAAACTCGAGGCAAGATATGTCTTATGTAAGTTTGTAGGATATCCTAAAAATTCACAAGGGTATATCTTCTACCACCCCGAGGAACAAAAGGTGTTTGTTTCTCGACATGCCACTTTCTTAGAAAAAGGTTTTCTTATGAAACAGAATAGTGGCATTGAGGTAGAACTGGAAGAGGTTCCAGCAACACAAACTATAACAGAAGACTTGGTAGAACTAGAGGATTCAGTAGTACCCGACGAACCCCAGCCTCTCCGCCGATCTAGTAGGGTTTCTTGTCCACCTGAGAGATACTACGGTTTTCTCATTGATGGTGGAAGCGAGGATTGTATCATGGAAGATGATGACCCAACTAGTTTCGAGCAGGCCATCACGAGTGGTGACTCTGTGAAATGGCTGGATGCAATGCGATCTGAGATGGAATCCATGTACACCAATAAAGTATGGACTTTAGAAAATGCTCCTGAAGGGGTAAAACCCATTGGGAGCAAGTGGATTTTTAAAAAGAAATTTGGTGTAGATGGAAAAGTTGAGACTTTCAAAGCTAGACTTGTAGCAAAGGGTTTTCGTCAATGACCAGGTGTGGATTATGACGAAACCTTTTCTCCAGTGGCTATACTTAAGTCCATCCGGATCTTACTTGCCATTGCTGCATACCATGACTACGAAATCTGGCAAATGGATGTTAAGACCGCCTTTCTAAATGGTGATTTAGAAGAGTGCGTGTACATGACTCAGCCAGAGGGCTTCGTAGATAGTGGGAGCAGCGGAAAGGTGTGCAAACTGCTTAAATCCATTTATGGGTTAAAGCAAGCATCGCGGAGTTGGAACATCTGTTTTGATGTTGTAGTCAAAGAGTTTGACTTCATCAAAAATATAGATGAACCTTGTATCTATAAGAAGGTGGCAGAGAGTAAGGTTGTCTTCCTCGTATTGTACGTGGATGACATACTCTTGATAGGAAATGATATTCCTATGCTGCAATCAGTCAAGCTCTTCTTATCACAAAGATTCTCAATGAAAGATCTTGGTGATGCCTCCTGCATATTGGGGATTAAGATCTATAGAGATAGATCCAAAAGGATACTGGGATTGTCCCAATCCAGGTACATTGACACTATACTAAAGAGGTT
The DNA here is from genome assembly GCA_030015575.1 of Agapanthus africanus. Lineage (NCBI taxonomy): Eukaryota > Viridiplantae > Streptophyta > Magnoliopsida > Asparagales > Amaryllidaceae > Agapanthus > Agapanthus africanus. Next base: position 339,531,210 of record CM057339.1, on the reverse strand, counting down.
TAGTATGGAAGAATCCAAGCGTAGGAACCAACCCATGATCTCTGGACCCACTCTCTCCAAAGAGATGTCTCCCAAGACTGATTTGGAGAGAGCTCCCATGCAAGGGATACCCTATGCTTCGGCAGTAGACTCTATCATGTATGCGATACTAAGTACCAGACCCGATGTAGCATACTCACTAAGTGTAGTGAGTCGGTATCAAGCAGATCCTGGAGAGAGTCACTGGACAGCTGTGAAGAACATTCTCAAGTACTTACGAAGGACTAGAGACAAGTTCTTGGTGTATGGTAACGGAGAGCTCCGGGTGGAGTCCTTTACCGATTCCAGCTTCCAAAGTGATAAGGACGACTCTAAGTCGCACTCGGGATTTGTCTTTACCCTCAATGGAGGGGAGGTATGTTGGAAGAGTTCCAAACAAGATACCGTTGCAGACTCGACGATGGAGGCTGAATACATCGCTGCCAATGATGCTGCCAAAGAGGCTGTCTGGATGAAGAAGTTCATTAGTGAACTTGGTGTGGTTTCATCCATTGAGTATCCAATACCTCTGTATTGCAATAACAATGGAGCTGTGGCTTTGGCCAAGAAACCCAGGTCCCATCAGAAGACCAGACATATTCTGAGGCGGTATCACCTGATCAGGAAGATAGTTGATCGCCGGGAGATCGAGGTCAGGAGAGTAGATACGAAGGATAACACTGCGGATCCACTCACGAAGGCCATTCCCCAGATACAGTTTGAGAGATTATTCGGGATGCTAGGTATGAGATACTACAACAGCTGGCCTTAGTGCAAGTGGGAGATTGTTAGTTATGTATATGCCCTAGAGGCCATTGTTGTACATATGATGTATATTATGATGGATGCTTGGATATATACAGAGAGGACTTTCTTGCTCGTCATGATAGTATGATATTTGGTTTCACTTTATCTTAACATGTTGACTTGTACTAGTTTATTGTCTTTCTCTCACATGTTGATAAAGCCCTTAGGATCTGTACTCGACTACTGGGATTATGATGAGATCATACTAGTGGGGCCACGGTAGTCGATGAGTACATCCTATAAATGTTCCTAGTCGAGGGTATATAGAGACAGGGCATCGATACACCAGAGTAGACTAGCGTATACGCATCTTGACCCATGTGATAGGCGATGGATGATCCCATATCCATCGGTGTTTAACATCAAGGATGGTGTACGGGTGCTCAGTGGAGACTGGGTACACTGTACGGACTCGCCGAGAACTCCCAGATGGTGATATACCATACGTCAGATGGCAGTTCTCCGGTGACACTGGTGCAGGGTAGTCTGTAGACCCGAGATCGTCATAGAGTCTTGTGTGATTCCTGAAAGGTTCCTAGGCACTCTAGTAAGGTCTCACAAGGCATCGGACATGCCAATTTAAAATTTTTGTACCGAGAAACCCTAGACTACGGATCTTTAGACTAGATGTTTAGGCGAAAAGATAAAGCTAGTTAACAAATTAACTATAGGTTAGATGCTACAACCTTTGTAGATCCGGATTTCCACCTCCTTAGCTCCACTTGGTCATGCTCTCGCTGTCCATCATGAATCCTCGACTCACACGTCGGCTTCATCGGAAAATCGGGCGAGCAAGGTCGTCGGCTTCGTGTCAAAGACGATCTACGTCGAGGTTGCACTAGTTCAAGCTCCGACTTCACAAACTTGTAAAACTTGTGAAGAAAACACCCAAAACCACTTGGCAAGAGGTAGAGGATGAAGAAATAGGAGATGGGTTCACTTTAGATTTGGATTTCTCACTCTAGATCACAAGTTGCCATTAATGGCATCAAGGTTTCTCACTTTGAGAAGAAGAAGAAGATGATAGAAAACTCATGATAAGTTATTTCTAAAATGAATAATAAAGGAATTCTTATCATCTTCTAACCATGGTCAAGTGTAGAGAATTGACCATGGTTAGTGGGAGTGGTTAGGTTTAAGCAAGGAGACAAAATGGCATCATTACAAAAAGCTTCATGAAGCTTCACCACACTTCATGATAAAATGAAACCCTTTTGTTTCCATAAATCTATTTAATAAATAATAAATGGATTTAATAATAAGAGAATAAATCTTAAACCCTAACCACTCTCATAACCATGGTTGCATTCTTTACACAAAGCCAAAACTACATGCATCATCAAACATGATACATATATTTGCACAAAAGTATATCACATATACAATGTGCAATCCAAGTGAGAAAAATCCGTTTAAAGTGAACCAATACTAGCTAATGCAAAGTAATATATCAAATATATAATTATACATTAAATCATTAAATCAACATTTGATTCAATGATCCGGTCATGTCGCACATAACCGACTAGTATTGAATGTATCGATTTATCGAATCGATCTTCGATTCGATAACTAGGTTATATCGCATACAACCATACGAAACATTAATCGCGAGAATTAAATACGGTATCACATACACGCATTATTCTTGGTCCCGCACATATCTCATATGCGCTCCTATTTCATTTCGCTTGAACCAGGAAACCTCTGTGTAGGACTCTAAAGACTCGTCAATACGCCGGTAGCAGATGATGATCATATCAAGCATCCACAAGCCGCAAGCGGTCTGCTAAACGTAACGGCCACCCGGGTATTGAGCGATCAGAAGATCGACGAGCTAGCCCGCTCACACTCCTGCGAATCCGACCAGTAACACTTACCGTACAGTCCCGTCTGTTCGTCTGATACGTCGCATATCAAGTCTAGGGGTGGTATACGTCAGACCTCAATAACCGATAAGTCGTGCCGATGTGAGGCTCGTAACGGGTCGAGAAACTACTGGTAACACTTACCAGCAAATCTCTGATCAGCCCTGGCCAGGGACTTCCCTGCTACGGCCAATCAAGCACAGCGCAACATCAACTCCCAATACCGGGAGAGACGAAACCCCTCCTATCGCTCATTGCCTCCATGTGACTCGGGACTGTACCCAAAGACCACCGTTTTGCATGCCCTCATGGACGTGGTAAGGTGGAGATCAAAGCACAGTGGGAATCACACAAGACTCTATGACGATCTCGGGTCTACAGACTAACCTGTACAAGTGTCACCTGAGAACTGCCATCTGACGTGAGGTATAATACCATCTGGGAGTTCTCGGCGAGTCCGTCCAGTGTACCCAGTCTCCACTGAGCACCCGTATACCATCTCTGATGTCAAACACCAATGGATATGGGATCATCCATCGCCCATCACATGGGTCGAGAAGCGTATACGCTAGTCTACTCTGGTATATCGATGCCCCGTCTCGATACACCCACGACTAGGGACCTTGAAGGATGTACTTATGGACTACCATGTCCCCACTAGTATGATCTGCATCATAGTCCAGGTAGTCAAGTACACATCCTAAGGGCTTTACCAACATGTAACTACAAGACAGTATAAAGAGACTAGTGTACATGTTAAGATAAAGAGTAACCAGATAGCATACTATCATATCGAGCAAGAAAGTCATCTCTATATATGTCCAAGCATCCAATATAATATACAACATCTGTACAATACTGGCCTCTAGGGCATACATACAACTAACAATCTCCCACTTGCACTAGGGCCAGCTGCTGTAGTATCGCATACCGAGCATCCCGAAGAGTCTCTCAAACTGTGTCTGGGGAATGGCCTTCGTGAGTGGATCCGCCGTGTTGTTCTTCGTGTCAACTCTCCTGACCTCGATCTCCCGGCGATCAACTATCTCCCGGATCTGGTGATACCGCCTCAGAATATGCCTGGATCGCTGATGGGACCTGGGTTCCTTGGCCAAAGCCACCGCTCCATTGTTATCGCAATACAAAGGTATTGGATGCTCAATGGATGGAACCACTCCAAGTTCAGTAATGAACTTCTTGATCCAGACAGCCTCTTTGGCAGCATCGTTGGCAGCGATGTATTCAGCCTCCATCGTCGAGTCTGCCACGGTTTCCTGCTTGGAACTCTTCCAGCTAACCGCCCCTCCGTAAAGGGTAAAGACAAAACCCGATTGCGACTTAGAGTCGTCCTTATCACTCTGGAAGCTCGAATCGGTAAAGGACTCCACTTGGAGTTCTCCGTTACCATACACCAAGAACATATCTCTAGTCCTTCGCAAGTACTTGAGAATGCTCTTCACAGCTGTCCAGTGACTCTCTCCAGGATCAGCTTGATACCTGCTCACTATACTTAGTGAGTATGCTACATCGGGTCTGGTACATAGCATCGCATACATGATAGAGCCTACTGCCGAAGCATAGGGTATCCCTTGCATGCGAGCTCTCTCCAAATCAGTCTTGGGAGACATCTCTTTGGAGAGAGTGACTCCAAAGATCGTGGGTAAATTCCCACGCTTGGACTCTTCCATACTAAACCTCTTTAGTATGGTGTCAATGTACCTGGATTGGGACAATCCCAAAATCCGTTTGGATCTATCTCTATAGATCCTTATTCCCAATATGCAGGAGGCATCACCAAGATCTTTCATTGAGAATCTTTGTGATAAGAAGAGCTTAACCGATTGCAGCATAGGAATATCATTTCCTATCAAGAGTATGTCGTCCACGTACAATACGAGAAAGACAACCTTACTCTCTGCCACCTTCCTGTAAATACAAGGTTCATCTGGATTTTTGACGAAATCAAACTCTTTGATAACGACGTCAAAGCAGATGTTCCAACTCCGCGATGCTTGCTTTAATCCATAAATGGATTTAAGCAGCTAGCACACCTTTCCGCTGCTCCCAGTATCTACGAAGCCCTCTGGCTGAGTCATGTACACGCACTCTTCTAAATCACCATTTAGAAAGGCGGTCTTAACATCCATTTGCCAGATTTCGTAATCATGATATGCAGCGATGGCAAGCATGATCCGGATGGATTTAAGCATAGCCACTGGAGAAAAGGTCTCGTCATAGTCCACACCTGGTCTTTGACGAAAACCCTTTGCTAAAAGTCTAGCTTTGAAAGTCTCCACTTTCCCATCTACACCAAGTTTCTTCTTAAAGATCCACTTGCTCCCAATGGGTTTTACCCCTTCAGGAGCAATTTCCAAAGTCCATACTTTGTTGGTGTACATGGAATCCATCTCGGACCGCATAGCATCCAGCCATTTCACTGAGTCCCCACTCGTGATGGCCTGCTCGAAGCTAGTTGGGTCATCATCCTCCATGATGCAATCCTCGCTCCCACCGTCCATGAGAAAACCGTAGTATCTCTCAGGTTGGCGAGGAACCCTACTAGATCGGCGGAGAGGCTGGGGTTCGTCGGGTACTACCGAATCCTCTGGTTCCACTAAATCTTCAGTTTGAGTTTGTGTAGCCGGAATTTCTTCCAGTTCTACCTCACCGCCACTAATTTCTTTTGCAAGAAATTCCTTTTCCAAAAAGGTGGCATGTCGAGAAACAAACACTTTTTGTTCCTCTGTATGGTAGAAAAGATATCCATGTGAATGTTTGGGATATCCCACAAACTTACATAGAACTGACCGTGCCTCGAGTTTGTCCGGATTTTGTCTTTTGACATAGGCCGTGCAACCCCATATCTTAACTCGTTTAAGACATGGTCTCTTCCCACTCCATATCTCATATGGTGTGGTAGGTACAGATTTAGATGGAACTTGATTCAATAGGTATGCTGCTGTCTCCAGCGCATAACCCCAGAAGGAAATAGGCAACTCAGCTGTGCTCATCATAGAGCGCACCATATCTAATAGGGTGCGGTTCCTCCGTTCTGATACACCGTTGTGCTGTGGTGTATATGGAGGAGTCAGCTGAGAGAGAATCCCATTCTCTTTTAGGAAGTCCAGGAATTCATTGCTCAAGTATTCACCTCCTCGATCAGATCGAAGGATTTTAATACTTTTTCCGGTTTGGTTCTCGACTTGTTTATATTCTCTAAATTTCTCAAAAGCTTCTGATTTGTGTTTCATCAGGAACACATATACGAATCTAGAGAGATCGTCAGTGAATGTAATGAAGTACGAAGAACCATCCCTGGCATGTGTAGACATGGGACCACATACATCACTATGTATAAGTCCCAAGAGTTCGGTAACTCTTTCTCCGTGTCCCGTAAACGGAGTCTTGGTCATCTTGCCTTTGAGACATGACTGGCAAGTGTCATAAGATGAAAATTCAAACGAATTTAAATATCCATCTTTATGCAACTTAGCTAGTCGTGTCACATTGATGTGACCCAGTCTACAATGCCACAAGAAGGATTCGTTCAGTTCAGAACTCTTCCTCTTGTGTGTGTTTATTATGCTCAGAACTGTTGATTGATTTAGAACATAAATGCCATTGCATAACGTGCCTGATCCAACCAACTTTTGGCTATGGAAAATGTTCATAACATTGTCCTGTAATACAAAATTATATCCCTCTTTACTCAACAAAGAAACCGATATAATGTTGCATATCAGGTTCGGCATGTAATAGCATTCGTTCAGAACCAATGTATTACCAGTTGGTAATACAAGGTGATATTCCTCGACAGTCTTAGCTGCAACAATTGCACCATTTCCAACTCTAATGTCTTTATCACCTTCTCCAAGTTCTCTACCTTTCCTTAGCCCATGTAACTGATTACATATATGGGATCCCGACCCGGTATCTAATACCCAGGACGTAGAGCAAATAGAGAAACAGTTCTCAGTAACGAACACACCCGAAGAAAATGCATCAACATGTATTTTCTTCATTCGGGTGGCATGGAAATCCTGGTATTCCCCTATATCCTGTTCATTCCTATAACTCTTATAGGAAAGAACGGAACCAACGTTCCCCAGCACAGTATAACATGCGGGTTCGGTCAATACATCCATATTATTATCTTGATTAAGGCATGAACTGGTTGCTACCTGGAGAGAGAGAGAAGAAAACACTTTAGCGTATGCTCGTGCAAGATCAGATTGGTTATTATCTTATCTAATCAGGATGGCTCCCACTGCTTTTTATCAAATCTTCCTCCAAACCCTAAAAGGAAAGACTAGCCGGGATTAATTACACACTACAAGTTCGCCAATCTTTCAGCCAGGCCAGTGTCGGTACTTTGAGGGAGGTCCCCCGTGCTTTCGCACGAACCTAATTAATGTAAACCTCATTTTCCCAGAGGCGTAACCTCGTTAACACCTTTCTAGAAACCTACTTGATTGGCTAATTGCACTGTGTAAAACTCTCCCAGGAGTAACTCTTACTCGCAGCGGGTATCGGGATCCAACTATCTCATAGAAGGTATGCAATCTCATTGCAAATTTCAACACTTGAAATTCCCGATAATATTTTGCCCCTAACCTCCTATGACCTTGACAAAGGCCAACAAACCATAGGATGCTAGTCAAGTTCAACCCGTCATTTCTTGATCGAAATAAACCCACCCGCACGGCCCTTGACAAAGGCCAACCAGGTCGCACGACTACCCTAATCCAATCTGCATCATATGCATAAGCAGATAAGCACCAGTTAGCTACCGCACACTGCGCCTTGACAAAGGCCAACAAACGCAGCACGAATACTAACTACTACTTATCTGAAATGACGGAGGGCTACGCAGGTTTTTCATAAAAACCATGAGCGTAATGAACTTGATATCGTTGTAGAATCAAATGAAGTTTTGAAATGGAGTGATTTTGAGGCTTTTCTAGTTTTGCTAAAGGAGTCACTCCCGACGAAGGGATCTCGGTCCTTTCCTCGTCAAATGAGGTGCGGGATATATCATATATATCGCTGTGCAAAGCAAAAATCCAAAAGCAGTCAAAAGCAAACCGAGTGTGTAGCATCTGCCAGTTATTGCTAAAGGAGTCACTCCCGGTGAAGGGATCTCGGTCCTTTCCTCATCGAATAAGGTGCAGGGTATATCATATATACCGCTATGCAAAGCAAAAAACTGTAGCTACCCTTTTATTTTAAAATTCGATTCTACAACATCTTAGGTTTCTTTATCTTTCATTAATCACATTAATGAAGTCCCATCATTTAAATACCTAAACATCACAGATAGATATGACGTACACTTATGCCATCCGCATTCGCCTCGATGTCCCCTCGTGCACCGTTAGGTTAGGTAACTAACGACAGAGCAGGGCAGGGCTAGCGCGGGTGTAAAACATAAGTAACGTCTATATAATATATCATATATATCATATACTAAATCCATCACAGAATCGCAACACAGATATCGCAGCAGAATAAACATATGAAATATTGGATATACAAGGACGTCCGTGTTTTCAATACGAGCCAGTATAAAACACGGATTCCACGGTCGTGATGAATAGCCAATCCCACACCCCTAGACCCCTACGAGAGCGGCAAGCAACCCTGCCAATTCTAGGGTTAGGAGACCCGGACTCGACTCCTCGAGTTGGTCTCCCACTGGACCCCAGAACCCGGTTACTTGTGCTCCCCTCCTTGGGTCTATCCTAATGCGGAAAAGTAAATAATATACAAAAGGTGACATCTTCCGCTACTTGGAAGTGTCCCAAATAAAAGAATATTACATACAAGTTTTTACATGAATGAAAATGAAAAACACTCATCTCACATAAAAACCCCCGGCTATTCGAATACGACGATCCAATATAACATATCCAGCAACACATAACATCACATGTCATCAACGTAAGTAAATATGCATACCCCAATTGTCGTTGACGTATAGCAACGAAACCGGCGATATGAACATACTACACTTACGGTCACAGAAAAGAAAGTGTAAAATTACAACAATTGGAATCCGCAACTTCTTTAGACATCACATGCCTAACAGATATAAATCCCGCATTTTAGTCTCATTATCGAAAACTCTTTTCAATATCATATGGGACTAAACTGCTAAATTTATAACATTCATCCAGTTATCTCATAACTGTTTGTGAATTCCAATTATTGTATCACATTCCAGATAAACAGATAATGTTAAACTTTCCGATCGAACAGTCGAATACCCAAGTTTTCCCGACACAGTCCATCACATGAAATAAGTCTAACAACATTCAGTTCGTGCCTCAGTACCGACGGTCCAGCCGTAGAAGGGTCAAGCCAACGCCTCACATGTGGCACGCCGTACTGCCCCAAACCCGAAGGTTCAAAGGGCAGTTCAAGACGGTCATATAATCGAGTTAAGGTTTGTTGTCTTCTAGAGGGTCCATCGCGTTACTTGCACTACTTAGAACGTCGTTAAACTTCGGAAAAATCCAACACTTGGAAATTTCCCGACAGGGGAAAAATTGGGTATTTATATCCGGTCGAACTTTTTAACATATTCTGGAAATTATCCGGAAAAACACAAAAGACGAAATTTGATAATCCGATCGAAATACCGAATCCCCAAAACAACCCCAGAAAATTCAACTCTTGAATAAATATTAAAAATTCCCAGTAAACTCAGCAGAATTTATCAGGTGTTACTGTGTAAAATATATAAAATATGGTGGCCGTACGGCCGCGGAACCGCCGCACGAGGCTTGCTCGTGCCGCGGAACCGCGGTAGTTTGATGGAGTTAGGGCTACGAATTTTACAGAAACTCCTAAATTCACCTGCTGAATTTTTTAGAAACTTTTAATATGGAAAAATCCACGTTTTTGAAAAAAGGATAGAGAGCATTATATGAGATGGGGTTTCGGGTCGATCGGACTTCAAACTCCGTCGGGACTTCGCCTAAGGCTCTAGCTAGGCTCTGATACCAGTGAAAGGTTCCTAGGCACTCTAGTGAGGTCTCACAAGGCATCGGACATGCCAATTTAAAATTTTTGTGCCGAGAAACCCTAGACTACGGATCTTTAGACTAGATGTTTAGGCGAAACGATAAAGCTAGTTAACAAATTAACTATAGGTTAGATGCTACAACCTTTGTATATCCGGATTTCCACCTCCTTAGCTCCACTTGGTCATGCTCTCGCTGTCCATCATGAATCCTCGACTCACACGTCGGCTTCATCGGAAAATCGGGCGAGCAAGGTCGTCGGCTTCGTGTCAAAGACGATCTACGTCGAGGTTGCACTAGTTCAAGCTCCGACTTCACAAACTTGTAAAACTTGTGAAGAAAACACCCAAAACCACTTGGCAAGAGGTAGAGGATGAAGAAATAGGAGATGGGTTCACTTTAGATTTGGATTTCTCACTCTAGATCACAAGTTGCCATTAATGGCATCAAGGTTTCTCACTTTGAGAAGAAGAAGAAGATGATAGAAAACTCATGATAAGTTATTTCTAAAATGAATAATAAAGTAATTCTTATCATCTTCTAACCATGGTCAAGTGTAGAGAATTGACCATGGTTAGTGGGAGTGGTTAGGTTTAAGCAAGGAGACAAAATGGCATCATTACAAAAAGCTTCATGAAGCTTCACCACACTTCATGATAAAATGAAACCCTTTTGTTTCCATAAATCTATTTAATAAATAATAAATAGATTTAATAATAAGAGAATAAATCTTAAACCCTAACCACTCTCATAACCATGGTTGCATTCTTTACACAAAGCCAAAACTACATGCATCATCAAACATGATACATATATTTGCACAAAAGTATATCACATATACAATATGCAATCCAAGTGAGAAAAATCCGTTTAAAGTGAACCAATACTAGCTAATGCAAAGTAATATATCAAATATATAATTATACATTAAATCATTAAATCAACATTTGATTCAATGATCCGGTCATGTCGCACATAACCGACTAGTATTGAATGTATCGATTTATCGAATCGATCTTCGATTCGATAACTAGGTTATATCGCATACAACCATACGAAACATTAATCGCGAGAATTAAATACGGTATCACATACACGCATTATTCTCGGTCCCGCACATATCTCATATGCGCTCCTATTTCGTTTCGCTTGAACCAGGAAACCTCTGTGTAGGACTCTAAAGACTCGTCAATACGCCGGTAGCAGATGATGATCATATCAAGCATCCACAAGCCGCAAGCGGTCTGCTAAACGTAACGGCCACCCGGGTATTGAGCGATCAGAAGATCGACGAGCTAGCCCGCTCACACTCCTGCGAATCCGACCAGTAACACTTACCGTACAGTCCGGTCTGTTCGTCTGATACGTCGCATATCAAGTCTAGGGGTGGTATACGTCAGACCTCAATAACCGATAAGTCATGCCGATGTGAGGCTCGTAACGGGTCGAGAAACTACTGGTAACACTTACCAGCAAATCTCTGATCAGCCCTGGCCAGGGACTTCCCTGCTACGGCCAATCGAGCACAGCGCAACATCAACTCCCAATACCGGGAATGACGAAACCCCTCCTATCGCTCATTGCCTCCATGTGACTCGGGACTGTACCCAAAGACCACCGTTTTGCACGCCCTCATGGACGTGTTAAGGTGGAGATCAAAGCACAGTGGGAATCACACAAGACTCTATGACGATCTCGGGTCTACAGACTAACCTGTACAAGTGTCACCTGAGAACTGCCATCTGACGTGAGGTATAATACCATCTGGGAGTTCTCAGCGAGTCCTTCCAGTGTACCCAGTCTCCACTGAGCACCCGTATACCATCTCTGATGTCAAACACCAATGGATATGGGATCATCCATCGCCCATCACATGGGTCGAGAAGCGTATACGCTAGTCTACTCTGGTATATCGATGCCCCGTCTCGATACACCCACAACTAGGGACCTTGAAGGATATACTTATGGACTACCATGTCCCCACTAGTATGATCTGCATCATAGTCCAGGTAGTCAAGTACACATCCTAAGGGCTTTACCAACATGTAACTACAAGACAGTATAAAGAGACTAGTGTACATGTTAAGATAAAGAGTAACCAGATAGCATACTATCATATCGAGCAAGAAAGTCATCTCTATATATGTCCAAGCATCCAATATAATATACAACATCTGTACAATACTGGCCTCTAGGGCATACATACAACTAACAATTCCCACTGTGCTTTGATTTCCACCTTACCACGTCCAAGAGGGCGTGCAAAACGGTGGCTTTTTGGTACAGTTCTGAATCACATGGAGGCAATGAGCGATAGGAGGGGATTCGTCTCTCCCGGTATAGGGAGATGATGTTGTGCAGTGTTCGATTGGCTATAACTGGAAGTCCCTGGCCAGGGCTGATATAGAGATATACTGGTAAGTGTTACCAGTAGTTTCTCGACCTGTTATGAGCCTCATATCGACACGACTTATCGGTTACTGGGGTCTGACGTATACCACCCCTAGACTTGATATGCGACATATCAGACGAACAGACCGGACTGTACGGGAGTGTTACTGATTGGATTCACAGTAGAACGGACAGGGTAGCTTGTTGATTTTCCGATCTCTCAATACCTGGGTGGCTGTTACGTTTAGCTGACCGCTTGCAGCTTGTGGGTGTTTGATATGATCATCACCTGCTACCGGCGTATTGACGATTCTTTAGAGTCCTACACAGAGGTTTCTTGGCTCAGGCAAAACGGAGTAGAGGCACATATGTGATATGTGCAGGACCGAGGATAATGCGATATGTGATACCGTACTATATTCTCGTGATATTTAGATATGAACCGGATCATCGGATCAAGTGTTGATTCGATGAATCGGTACATGATATATTAGTCGGTTATATTCGATATAACCGGATCGTCGGATCAAGTGTTGATTCGATGATTTGATGTATAATAATATATATGATATATTGTATTACATTATCTAATATTGGCTCGCTTTATTATTTCATTTTCTCACCGGATAATACATTGATATATATGCGATATATATTAATTGTATTATTTTCTTTTGTTACAAATATAATATATATGTGATATATATTATAGTAACATGATATGATTGATAATGAAACAAGTTTAGAGATGATAAAAAGGGATTAGGGTTTGATTAGGGTTAGCTTCTTCTTGCACCATCTAGAAGCTTTGCTTTTGTCTTGGTTAAGATATTATGGTTGATATTTATCCATGACTCATTTTCTAACCTGACCAAACCCTAGCCCTAGTTTATTCTCTACAAAGGTTAAGCTTCTCATGCTTGACCATTCCATAATCAATCGTATATTCTTATCTACTATTCATCACAAAAGAAATTATCCCATTACTTCTTCATCTTCTTCTCTCTTGAGTTTTAGTGTGAGCTCACTTGTGATTTCTTTTGGGATGATTTCATGTGAGATTATGATATAAAAGGAAAGCATAAATACTACTCCATCATCCTCATCTAATCTAGCCCATTAGATTAAGGTGTTCACCTCATTAGAGTGAAAGAGCTTGAGTTATAGCAACTTCGACATAGATCATCGGAGAAGCGGAACACTACAAGCTAGCATGGATCGTTCGAGTCGTGGACCCTCTCTTGAGTCCGGGAGATAGTGGATCGCGGCGAAGGGACTTCTACTCGGAGCTTGTAAAGCGAAGGAGCGGACTACAAAGGTTGTAATCCCTCACACTTAGTATTAAAGATGTTATCTTGCATGTTAAACCCTAATAATCTAGCAAAGATCCCGGCTTTGGGTTGTTCGGCACGTCTAAAATTTTATTCGGGCATGTTTTATGCCTTATGAACCTTCACAAGAGTGCCTAGGAACCCTACACGTCGATGTCGAACAAAGATGGCTTAGTAGAAAGGGTTAGGATCCTGTCGACTAAGGCTTTTAACATCATGAGCCGTAAGGGTCTCATAAAGGTATTTCTCCCTACGAGTCGTGAGGATCTCGTAGGTGCGTTTTCTCTTTAGGGATCGTGAGGATTCCTAAGTGTATGGTCTCTTATAAGTCGTAAAGATCTTACAAGAGTGCTTTCTCCTTATAAGTCGAGAGGACTTACAAGGGTTGTTCATTGTACAAACATATCCCTGGTCACGGATGGGACTTTGTTAGGGAAATGTTTATTCGCGCCCGTGGATTGTATACAAGGGTCAATACTGAACCACTTGTAGGGCAGTATTGGAGGTTGTGATGGCTTAAGAACAGGTTCAGATCCCTGTAGCTTAAGGCTTTTGAATTCTATGAGCCGTGAGGGTCTCATAAGAGGGTTCTCCTTAAGAGTCGTGAGGATCTCGCAAGTGTAATTTCTCCTTAGGAATCGTGGGGGTCCCTAAGTGTGTTGCTCCCTTGTGAGTCGTAAGGATCTCACGCAGGTGGTTTCTCCTCCCAAGGTCGAGAGGACCTTGCAAGTGTCTTTTAATGAGATCGTGCCCTTTCGGGGTTTCACAAAAACTTGCCAGTAGCCCTGCTGTTTTTACTCACGGAGCCCTTTCGGGTTTTCATTCGTGCCCATTTTGCTTATGGACATACCGTTTTCTTTTTCTCTTTTTTTTATTTCTTCATTTTTTTTGTCAGCCTTGGGATGCTGCAGTCCACAGTAGTTTATCAACGTCTCGGTCAACAGCCAGTTTTAGGACATTGTGTTCCATCGTTTGTTTAAGCACGTTTCGGTCCGTCGCTAGTTTTAGGACATAGTGGTCCATCGTTAGTTTAAGGACGTTTCGGTCCAAAAACCGGCTACTACTTATAGAGTTTGGGCTTAGGAAGATAGCGAGCGGACATAGACATCGTCATCTATCATTGACCAAGGCCATGACTCGTCAGGCGTAGTACATTTTTAGGAAACGACCGTTTATTGGACTGAAAGGTCTTTCACCATACATGTCCATGAGTAGGTAGGCTCCACCATGGTAAACTTTGTCTATGATATACGAGCCTTCATAGTTCGGCTCGAATTTCCCCCGTTTGGCACGATTAGGGATCATAGGTCTTTTGACCACTAGCACGAGTTTGCCTTGGCGGAATGTTCTTGGCATAGTCAATCTCTCATATGAGCGCGTCATCTTTGCTTTATAAGCCTCCAGATTTTGTTGCGCTATGAGCCGGGTTTCATCAGGGGCATCGAGCTCCTCAAGCCGAAGGTGAGCATTTTCTTCGTTTGTTAGCTCGTAGTGAACTGCCACTCGTAGAGAGGGTAGCTCTATCTCGAGGGGGAGTACCGCTTCCGTACCGAATACCAATGCGTACGGCGTTGTGTTCGTGGCCGTTTTGAACGTATTTCGATATGCCCAGAGAGCTTCATGCAGTCTCTCATGCCAGTCCCTCTTATTTCGAGACACCGTCTTTTCACGATCTTCGTCAAGGTCTTGTTGAAAGCCCCAGCTAGACCGTTAGCTCGGGGATTATAGACTGAAGAGTATCTCCAGTCTATGTTATGTTGTTGTGCAAAGTGACTAATCTTATGATTTCTGTAGGCTGGCCCGTTATCAGAGATGATCCGTCGCGGAGTTCCAAACCGATAAATGACATGCGTCTTGAAGAAATGGAGGATATTCTCTGTCTTCACCTCCCTCAACGGTACTGCCTCTGCCCATTTGGAGAAGTAATCAGTTGTCGCCAAAATGAATCGATGTTCTCTGGACGATACTGGTTCGATGGGGCCGATTATGTCAGTTCCCCACATTTCAAACGGCGAGCCAGCCACCGTTGGATGCAGTGGATTTGGATGCTGATGGATAAAGTCTCCGTGAATCTGGCACGAGTGGCACTACTTTGCGTATTTTAAGCAGTCTTGGATCATCGTGGGCCAATAATAACCCATCCGTTTGATCATCAACTTCATCTTCAGCCCGGCTTGGTGAGAACCGTAGAGTCCGTCGTGAGTTTCTTGGATGACTCTCTTTGCTTCTTCATGTCCCAGGCATCTTAACCACAGAGAATCAAATGACCTTTTATACAGAGTATCATTGACAAAGGCAAAAGACAGAGCTCGTTTCATAAGCCGATGTCTTGATGATGCATCTTCAGGCGTTCGACGGGATTTGAAATAGTCTATAAAAACTTCTCTCCAATCCTTAGCCTTTTTCTGATCTTTTATTTGCAGAGTCGTTTGCTTAATAGCTCCCTTTTCTTCTGGCAACTCCGGAGATATTTCTGCCGTTGCAAGAACCCGATGGCTTTGCACAACGAACCTCACGTCATCGAGGTTCTCGTCATCCGGTTCTTTAGTGAGCTTGGCTAACGCATCTGCCTTGCTATTTTCCGCACGCGGTATGCTTTCCAGGGCGTAGGAAGAAATTTGAGTCAGCAGTTGCTGCACTCTCTCGCCATATTTCACTAACTCTGGTTTGCACGTTTGATAGTCACCGTTTACTTGACTAACGACCAGCTGGGAATCTCTGTATATGAGAAGGTTTTCAATTCCCATGTCGACGGCGATCTTAAGACCTGCTATCAAAGCTTCATATTCGGCTTCGTTGTTCGTCCTCGGCTCTATTAAGGAGAAGGCAAAGTGCATTATCCCTCCTTGTGGAGTCACGAAGATGAGGCCTACCCCTGATTTGATTATAGGGGTGCTTTGTTTGTGCTTCTTCATGGAAGACGCTCCATCAAAATAGAGTTCGCACCGGATATCATCCCCGTCGATCATGTCAAACGCGTGCTCGTCGGGCAATTCGTAGTTCAAAGGAGAGTCGGCAGGTATGGGATGTTCAGCGAGGAAGTCGGAGATGGCCTGGTCTTTCACTGCCTTAAGAGGCCGATAAGTTATCGAGAACCCCATCAAGAGCAGGGCCCATTTAGCGAGCTGCCCCGTTAATATGGCTTTTGACATCAAATACTTGAGAAGATCCACCTTTGATATGAGATGGACATCATGTGCCAACGCATAGTGTCTGAGCTTTGTTATCGCGAAGATCAACGCCAGGCAGTGTTTTTCAATGGGAGAGTAATTGCTTTCTGCCCCCAGGAGAACTCGACTCAGATAGTAGAGGGCTCTCTCCTTTCCTTGGTCGTTCTCTTGTGCCTATAATGCGCCTAATGAATCTTCAAGGGCAGTTGTATACAGAATGAGGGGTTTTCCCTTGATTGGAGCGGTTAGCACCGGAGGATTCTGTTGGTATTGCTTGATTTCGTCCAGTCCACTTTGGCATTTGCGATCCCAGACGAACGGGGTCCCTTTCTTCCTTAGGTGACTGTAAGGGCGGCACTTACCGGAGAGATTGGCTATGAACCGCTGGATATACGCGAGCTTTTCTTGGAGAGACCGCAGTTTCTTGAGAGTCTTTGGCTGGGGCACCTCCATGATCGCCTTGATTTTTGAAGGGTCTATTTCGATGCCTCGGTGTCGGACGACGAATCCCAGGAACTTTCCCGAGGAAACTCCGAACGCACATTTGAGAAGATTCATCTTCAAGTTGTATTTCCAAAGGCATTGAAACACGATTTTCAGATGCTCTAGATGTTCCTCGTATGATTTGCTTTTAACTACGAGGTTGTCAATATAGCATTCGACGATTTCATGTATGAGATCATCGAAAATCTTCATAATGGCTCTCTGATAGGTGGCACCGGCGCTCTTCAGACCGAAAGGCATCACCTTGTAGCAGAATATGCACAAAGGGGTTCGGAAAGCGGTATGTTTCTGGTTTTCGGGATGCATCTTTATCTGATTGTATCCTGATGAGCCGTCCATGAAGGAGAAAACATCGTGAGTGGACGTATTATCTATTAACGGCTCAGTGACTGGTACTGGGTAGTCGTCCTTCGGACAGGCTTTACTGAGTCCCGAAAGTCCACACATATGCGCACCGTCCCATTTTTCTTCATCACCGGAATGATATTGGCGATCCAGTCAGGATATTGAACCTCTTGGATGAAGCCGGAGTCGATTAGCTTCTTGACCTCGGCGTTGATGCTCATCTTAAGCTCGAGCCGCATTCTTCTCGGTGCTTGTTTGATCGGTATGACGTCCGGGGATATTGTCAATTTGTGTACAGCATTCTCACGATCTAGTCCTGGCATCTCGGAATAGTTCCATGCGAAGCAATCTTTATACTGCATGAGAACGTCCTTTAGCGTAGCCACCCTTTTTTCAGACAACAGCTCACTGACGTGTAGGGTTCCTAGGCACTCTAAGGAGGTTCCATAAGGCATCATCCATGCCAAATTCAAAAATTTCCGGTGCCGAGAAACCCTAATGCGATCGTTGACTAGAGTTTAAGGCGAAAACGATAACTAGTTAACAACTTAACTAAGAGTGAACGGAAAATACAACCTTTGTAGATCCGTTCCTCCACTTCCTTAGCTCCATGATGATGTCCCTCCGCTGCGATCATCGGATCCCGGACTCTAGCGATGGTTTCGTCGAAGAAATGATCGGGCTAGGTCGTCGACTTCGATGCCGAAGATGATCTACGTCGAGCCAACTCAAGATCAAGCTCCAACTTCACCAAGTCATAAAACTTGTAAAGAAAACACCCTATACTACATGGCAATTGGTAGAGGATGAAGAAATAGGAAGTGGGTTCACTTTGGATTTGGATTTCTCACTAGAATTCATCACTTGAAATTTTTGTAGAAAGCTTTTCTTCTCTTCACTTGAAGAAGAAGATGATGAATAAGAAAAAGAATAATGAATTAATTTTAAAAAGAAAAATGAAGTGATGGTTATCATAATGCAACCATGGGTGAGGCTAACTCATGTAGAGAATGAACTAGGGCTTAGATAAATGGTTAGGGTTAAGGAAAGAAACAAAATGGTCAAGCTTTCAAAGCTTCATGAAGCTTCAAGAAAATCCAAACAAAGCCACCATTTTATTTCTAGCCAAAATGAATAGATAAATAAATGAATAATTAAATAATTCAAATGAAACCCTAACCATTTACTAAACATGGTCTAAATCAAGCATACACCCAAGTTTGCATGTATCATCAAACATGATACAATCGTGTGCACAAAAATATATCACATATACAATGTGCACAAACAAGTGAGAAAAACATCTTAAGTGAACCAATATTAGTTAATGTAAAGTGATATATCAAATATATAATTATACATTAAATCATTAAATCAACACTTGACTTAATGATCCGGTCATATCACATATAACCGACTAATATCAATAGTAACAACTTATCGAATCAACACTTGATCTGATAACCCGGCTATATCGCATATAACCGATCAATGTCACAAATCGCGAGAATCGAATACAGTATCACATACTGGTATTATTCTCGGTCCCTCACATATCTCATATGCGCTCCTATTTCGTTTCGCTTGAGCCAGGAAACCTCTGTGTTGGACTCTAAAGACTCGTCAATATGCCGGCAGTAGGTGATGATCATATCAAACACCCACAAGCCGCGAGCGGTCTGCTAAACGTAACGGCCACCAGGGTATTGAGCGATCAGAAGATCAACGAGCAAGCCCGCTCACACTCCTGTGAATCCAACCAGTAACACTTACCGTACAGTCCGGTCTGTTCGTCTGATATGTCGCATATCTCGTCTAGGGGTGGTAAACGTCAGACCCCAATAACTCGATAAGTCGTGTCGATATGAGGTCTATAACAGTTCGAGAAACTACTGGTAACACTTACCAGTAAATCTCAACAACCCTGGCCAGGGATTTCCGGTTATAGCCAATCGAACACAGCGCAACATCAACTCCCTATACAGGGAGAGACGAATCCACTCCTATCGCTCATTGCCTCCATGCGATTCGGGACTGTACCTAAAAGCCACCGTTTTGCACGCCCTCTTGGACGTGGTAAGGTGGAAATCAAAGCACAGTGGGAATCACACAAGACTCTATGACGATCTCGGGTCAACAAACTACTCTGTACCAGTGTCACCAGAGAACTTCCATCTGACGTAAGGTATAATACCATCTGGGAGTTCTCAGCGAGTCCGTCTAGTGTACCCAGTCTCCACTGAGCACCCGTATATCATCTCTGATGTCATACACCAATGGATATGGGATCATCCATCGCCCGTCTGTATGGGTCGAGAAGGTATACGATAGTCTACTCTGGTATATCGATGCCCCGTCTCGATACACCCATGACTAGGGACCTTGAAGGATGTACTTATAGACTACCATGTCCCCACTAGTATGATCCGCATCATAGTCCAGGTAGTCAAGTACACATCCTAAGGGCTTTACCAACATGTAACAGAGAGACAATCAGTATACACGTTAAGGCAAAGAGTAACCAGATAGCATACTATCATGTCGAGCAAGAAAGTCCTCCCTATATATGTCCCAGCATCCACTACAATATACATCCTATGTACAGTAATGGCCTCTAGGGCATACATATAACTAACAATCTCCCACTTGCACTAGGGCCATCTGTAGCAGTGGTTGCAGTATCTCATACTCAACCATCCCATAAAAGTCTCTCTCTGGGAAATGGCCTTTGTGAGTGGATCCGCCGTGTTGTCCTCTAAGTATACTCTCCTAACCTCGATCACCTTAGAGATCAGCCATCTCCATGATCAATTGATACCGCCATAGAATATGTCTGGATCACTGATGGGACGGACGTTCCTTGGCATAAGCCACAACTCTATTGTCACACAATGGGAGGAACTAAGTTCATCTCATGAACAATTATACATCCAGACTGCCTCTTTGGTAGCATCTTAAGTAGCGATGTATCCAGCCTTTATCGTCTAGTATGCCACAGTATCTAGCTTGGAACTCTTCTAACATACCGTCCCTTTACTAATGGTAAAGACAATGCCTGTGACTGACTTTCAGTCGTCCTTATCACCCTGGAACCCTTCCAGTGATTCTCCCCAGGACCAATTGATACCATCTCACTACAACTAGTGAGTACCCTAATATCCAATTAGATCTATCTCATAGATCCAAAACCCAGGATTTAGTAGGTATCACTTTGATCCTATATGGAGAACCATTGTGATAAGCGGAGATTGACCGAGCGTAGCATAGGAAACTCCTTCCCTATCAAGAGTATGTCATCCACGTACTCTACGAGGATCACTACCATACTCCCTACTACCTTTTTGTATATACAAGGTTCATCTACCATTTTGATGATGTCAAACTGTTTGACTAACTCATCAAAATAGATGTTCCAACTCCGCGATACCTGCTTCATCACATAAAATATCTTGCACACGTTTCCGCTGCTCCCACTATTTACGAAGCCCTCTGGCTGTGTACTTATAGACGTTCTTTTCTAAAACATCATTTAGAAAAGCAGTGATGGCACCCAACCGCCAGATATTGTAGTCATGGTATGTAGCCGTGGCAAGTAGGATCTGGATGGACTTAAGCGTAGCCACTGGAAAAAGGTTTCATCATTATCCACACCTGGTCGATGACGAAAACCTTTAATAAGTCTAGCATTGAAAGTCTCAACTTTTCCATCTACACCAAGTAATCTTCTCAAGATATACTTGCTCCTGATGGGGATTTAACCCTTCATATATAGCAACCAAAGTCAATACTTTGTTGGTGTATAAGGATTCCATCTCAGATCAATAAACATCTAGCCATTCTTACAGAGTCTCACTCCTGATGGCCAGCTCGAAACTAGTTGGGTCATCATCTCATGATGCAATCCTCGCTCCCACTATCATAGAGAAACCGAAGTATCTCTCAGGTGGGTGAGGAACCCTACTAGATCGGCGGAGAGGCTGAGGTTCGTTGGAAACTATTGAATCCTTTGGTTCTGTCAAATCATCAGCTGCAGTTTGTATAGCTGGAACATTTCCAGTTCTACATAACAGACCTTGCCTCGAGCTTGTCCGGATTTTTCTTTTAGACAAAGGCCGGACAACCCCAAATCTTAACTTACTTAAGATATGGGCTCTTCCCTTTCCATATCACATATGAAGTGGTAGGCAACTGATTTGATTTGAACCCTATTCAATAGGTATGCAGCTTCTCAAGTGCATAACTCCCAAAAGGAAATAGGTTCTCAGTAGTACTCATCATAAAGCACACCTTATCATATTGGGTGTGATTGCTCCGCCCCGATATACCGTTGTGCTGGGGTATATATGGAGGAGTAATGCTGAGAGAGAATCTCATTCTCCTTTAGAATAGTCCAGGAATTCCATGCTCAAGTATTCTCCTCCTTGATCACATCAAAGGACATAATACTTATACCCGTTTTGGTTCTCTACTTCTAACTTATATTCTGTGAATATCTCAAAAGGTTCGGACTTGTGTTTCAACAGGAACATATGTCTGAATCTAAAGAGATCATCAGAGAATGTAATGAAGTACAAAGAACCGGTCTTGGCATGTGTAGACAGGGGACCTTCATACATAAACATGTATCATCCCAAGAGTTTACTAACTCTTTCTCTGTTTCCAGTAAACGGAGCTATGGTCATCTTATCTTTGTGACATGACTGGTAAGTTTCACAAGATGTAAATTCAAACTGATTTAAATATGCATCTATTTGCAACTTAGAGAGTCGGGTCGCATTGATATGACCTAGTCTACAATACCTCCAGAAGGATTCGTTCATTTCTGAACTCTTCCACTTGTGTGTGTTCCGTATACTAAGAACTGTAGTTTGATTTAGAACATCAATGCTTTTAGATAACGTGCCTGAACCGATCAAATTTTGATATAGGAAATGTTCAAAACATTATCCAACAATACAAAATTTTATCATTTCTTTACTTATAAAGAGACTGATATGATTTTGTATATCAGGTTCGGTATCTAATAACATTCGTTCAGAATCAATGTATTTGTAATACAGGGTGACAGTGACCAACAGACTTGGCTGCAACACTTGCTCCGTTTTCTGCCTCATGAAACTTATCACCCGTTCTCAGTTCTCTACCTTTCTGTAGCCCTATGTAACAAATTACATATGCGGGATCCTGATCCGGTATCAAATACCCAGGACGCAGAGGATACTGAGAAACAGTTCTTTGTAATGAACACACCCGAAGATGATGCATCAACATGCACTTTCTTCGTTTGGGTGGCACGGGAAATCTGGTATTCCCCAAAATCCTGCTCTGTCTTATAACATTTATAAGTTGGAGCGGGACCAACGTTCCCCAACTCAGTATAACAAGCGGGTTCGGTCAATACATCCGTATTATTATCTTGATTAAGGCGTGACATGGTCGCTACCAGGAGAGAGAGAGAGAAGAAAACACTCTGCGTGCGCTCTTGCAAGATCAGATTGGTTATTATTTTATCTAATCAGGATGGCTCCCACTATTTTTATCAAATCTTCCTTCAAACCCTAAAAGGAAAGACTAGCCAGGATTAATTACACGCTACAAGTTCGCCAATCTTTCAGCCAGGCCAGTGTCGGTACTTTGAGGGAGGTTCCCGTGCTTTCGCACGGACCTAATTACGGTAAATCTCGTTTTCCCAGAGGCGTAACCCCGTTGACACCTTTCTAGACACCTACTTGATCGGCTAATTATAATGTGTAAAACTCTCCCAGGAGTAACTCTTACTCGCAGCGGGTATCGGGATCCAACTATCTCATAGAAGTTATGCAATCTCATTGCAAATTTCAACACTTGAAATTCCCGATAATTTTGCCCCTAGCATCCTATGACCTTGACGAAAGCCAACAAACCATAGGGTACTAGTCAAGTTCAACCCGTCATTTCCTGATTGAATTAAACCCACCCGCACGACCCTTGACGAAAGCCAACAAAGCCGCACAACTAGCCTAATCCAATCGCATCATATGCAGCAGATAAGCAGCATATAGCTACCGCACACTACACCTTGACGAAAGCCAACAAATGTAGCACGAATACTATATACAACTTATCTGAAATGACGGAGGGCTACGACAGGTTTTTCTGAAAACCTATTGCGAAATGAACTTGATATCGTTGTAGAATCAAATGATTTAAAATTGAGTGTTTTTTAGGCATTTCTAGTTTTGCTAAAGGGGTCACTCCCGGTGAAGGGATCGTCGGCCCTTTCCTCGTCGAATGAGGTGCGGGATATATCATATATATCGCTGTGCAAAGCAGAAACTATAGAAGCTATCAAAAGACAAACCGAGTGTGTAGCATCTGCCAGTTATTGTTAAAGGGGTCACTCCCGGTGAAGGGATCGTCGGCCCTTTCCTTATCGAATAAGGTGCAGGATATATCATATATACCGCTGTGCAAAGCAAGAACTGTAGCTACTTGTTTTTTGAAAATTCGATTCCACAACATCTTTTAGATTTCTTTTCTTTCATTAATCATATTAATGAAGTCCCATCATTTAAGCACCTAAACCTCACAGATAAATACGGCGTACACTTATGCCATCCGCATTCGCCTCGATGTCCCCTCGTGCACCGTTAGGTTAGGTAACTAACGGTAGAGCGGGGCAGGGCTAGCGCGGGTGTAAAATATAAGTAACGTCTATATAATATATCATATATACTATATACAATATCTATCTGAACATCACATAATCACATCACATATATCGCAGCAGAAGAAACATATAAAATATTGGATATACTAGGACGTCCGTGTTTTCAATACGAGCCAGTATAAAACACGGATTCCACGGTCGCGATGAATAGCCAAACCCACACCCCTAGACTCCTACGAGAGCGGCAAGCAACCCTTCTAATTCTAGAGTTAGGAGACCCGGACTCGACTCCTTGAGTTGGTCTCCCACTGGACTCCAGAACCCGGTTACTTTTGCCCTCCTCCTTGGGTCTATCCTAGTGCGGAAAAGTAAATAATATACAATGGGTGACATCTTCCGCAACCTGGATGTGCCCCAAAAAAAGAATATTACATACAAGTTTTTACATGACTGAAAATGAAAAACACTCATCTCACATAAAAATCCCCCCGGCTATTCAAACACGACGATCCAATATAACATATCCAGCAACACATAACATCACATGTCATCAACGTAAGTAAACATGCGTATCCCAATTGTCGTTGACATATAGCAAAGAAACCGGCGATACCACATAGTACACTTACGGTCACAGAAAAGAGAGTGTAAACCTACAACAGTTGGAATCCGCAACCTCTTTAGACATCGCATGCCTAATCAAATGAATTCCTTAGACATCGCATGCCTAACAATTATAAACCCCGCATTTTAGTCTCATTATCGAAAACTCTTTTCAATATCAAGTCGGGCAATTCAACAACATTCCCGAAATCCTGATCGAATGCTCGTCGCAAACTTCAGTAGACGGCCGCACCCCCGATGCCGTCGACGAAGTGCACCAAGGCGGAACACCGCTGCCGCGAGCACCCGAACGGATGCTTTCAACGATGGGGTTCTCCTACAGTCACTTGGTCGGGGCTATGGGGCGTGGCTATCTA
Organism: Agapanthus africanus; assembly: GCA_030015575.1. Lineage (NCBI taxonomy): Eukaryota > Viridiplantae > Streptophyta > Magnoliopsida > Asparagales > Amaryllidaceae > Agapanthus > Agapanthus africanus. The sequence goes on along the minus strand of CM057339.1, from coordinate 339,506,122 downwards.
TTAAGTTTACCAGCGAGTATCCGCGTACGCTACGAGATTGCGACGGACTTTTGATCACATCAAAATTCCGTGGCAACCGATCATGTGAGACTAAAGTGCTATGTTTATAACATTCATATCAGTTATCTCATAACTACTTGTGGATTCCAAGTATTGTATCCCATTCCAGATAAATAGAAAATGTTAAACTTTCCGATCGAACATTCAAACACCCAAGTTTTTCCGAAACAGCTTAACACATGAAATAGGTTTACAAACATCCAGTTCATGCCTCAGTACCAACGGTCCAGCCGTAGAAGGGTCAAGCCAACACCTCACATGTGGCACGCCGTACTGCCCCAAACCCGAAGGTTCAAAGGGCAGTTCAAGACGGTCACATAATCGAGTTAAGGTTTGTTGTCTTCTAGAGGGTCCATCGCGTTACTTGCACTACTTAGAACGTCTTTAAACCACGGAAAAATCCAACATTTGGAAATTTCCCGACAGGGGAAAAATTGGGTATTTATATCCGGTCGAACTTTTTAACATATTCTAAAATTACCCGGAAAAACGCATAGACAAAATTAGACAATCCGATCAAATCTACGGATTCCCAATACATCCCGGAAAACTCAACTCTTGAGTAAACTTTAAAAATTCCCAGAAAATACAGCAATCAATATAGGACATTACTGTGAAAAGCACGTGCCAAGAAGCAACTTTTTGGCCGCGGAACCGCCGCACATGCTAGGGTGGGGTCGCGGTTCCCCGGCGTTTTAGTCGAGTTAGGTGCACGTGCTTTACAGTAACTCCTAGAAAACCCTGCTGTATTTTTTCGTAATTTTTAATTCACAAAAATCCAAAATTCCAGAAAATTTCCAGAGAGTGATTTGGAGTTAGGGTTTCGGGTTCGAACGGGTTTTTAACTTCGTCTACGCAACGCCTAAGGGTCTACCTAGGCTCTGATACCACTGTAGGGTTCCTAGGCACTCTAAGGAGGTTCCACAAGGCATCATCCATGCCAAATTCAAAAATTTCCGGTGCCGAGAAACCCTAATGCGATCGTTTACTAGAGTTTAAGGCGAAAACGATAACTAGTTAACAACTTAACTATGAGTGAACGGAAAATACAACCTTTGTAGATCCGGTCCTCTACTTCCTTAGCTCCATGATGATGTCCCTCCACTGTGATCATCGTATCCCAGACTCTAGCGATGGTTTCGTCGAAGAAATGATCGGGCTAGGTCGTCGACTTCGATGCCGAAGATGTTCTACGTCGAGGCAACTCAAGATCAAGCTCCAACTTCACCAAGTCATGAAACTTGTGAAGAAAATATCCTATACTACATGGCAAGTGGTAGAGGATGAAGAAATAGGAAGTGGGTTCACTTTGGATTTGGATTTCTCACTAGAATTCATCACTTGACATTTTTGAAGAAAGCTTTTCTTCTCTTCACTTGAAGAAGAAGATGAAGAAGAAGAAAAAGAATAATGAATTAATTTTAAAAAGAAAAATGAAGTGATGGTTATCATAATGCAACCATGGGTGAGGCTAACTCATGTAGAGAATGAACTAGGGCTTAGATAAATGGTTAGGGTTAAGGAAAGAAACAAAATGGTCAAGCTTTCAAAGCTTCACGAAGCTTCAACAAAATCCAAACAAAGCCACCATTTTATTTCTAGCCAAAATGAATAGATAAATAAATGAATAATTAAATAATTCAAATGAAACCCTAACCATTTACTAAACATGGTCTAAATCAAGCATACACCCAAGTTTGCATGTATCATCAAACATGATACAATCTTGTGCACAAAAATATATCACATATACAATGTGCAAAAACAAGTGAGAAAAACATCTTAAGTGAACCAATATTAGTTAATGTAAAGTGATATATCAAATATATAATTATACATTAAATCATTAAATCAACACTTGACTTAATGATCCGGTCATATCACATATAACCGACTAATATCAATAGTAACAACTTATCGAATCAACACTTGATCTGATAACCCGGCTATATCGCATATAACTGATCAATATCACAAATTGCGAGAATCGAATATAGTATCACATACTAGTGTTATTCTCGGTCCCGTACATATCTCATATGCGCTCCTATTTCGTTTCGCTTGAGCCAGGAAACCTCTGTGTAGGACTCTAAAGACTCGTCAATACGCCGGCAGTAGGTGATGATCATATCAAACACCCACAAGCCGCAAGCGGTCTGCTAAACGTAACGGCCACCCGGGTATTGAGCGATCAGAAGATCAACGAGCAAGCCCGCTCACACTCCTGTGAATCCAACCAGTAACACTTACCGTACAGTCCGGTCTGTTCGTCTGATATGTCGCATATCTCGTCTAGGGGTGGTAAACGTCAGACCCCAATAACTCGATAAGTCGTGTCGATATGAGGTCTATAACAGTTCGAGAAACTACTGGTAACACTTACCGGTAAATCTCAACAACCCTGGCCAGGGATTTCCGGTTATAGCCAATCGAACACAGCGCAACATCAACTCCCTATACCGGGAGAGACGAATCCCCTCCTATCGCTCATTGCCTCCATGCGATTCGGGACTGTACCCAAAAGCCACCGTTTTGCACGCCCTCTTGGATGTGGTAAGGTGGAAATCAAAGCACAGTGGGAATCACACAAGACTCTATGACAATCTCGGGTCAACAGATTACTCTGTACCAGTGTCACCAGAGAACTGCCATCTGACGTAAGGTATAATACCATCTGGGAGTTCTCGGCGAGTCCGTCCAGTGTACCCAGTCTCCACTGAGCACCCGTATATCATCTCTGATGTCAAACACCAATGGATATGGGATCATCCATCGCCCATCTGTATGTGTCGAGAAGGTATACGCTTGTCTACTCTGGTATATTGATGCCCCGTCTCGATACACCCACGACTAGGGACCTTGAAGGATGTACTTATAGACTACCATGTCCCCACTAGTATGATCCGCATCATAGTCCAGGTAGTCAAGTACACATCCTAAGCGCTTTACCAATATGTAACAGAGAGACAATCGGTATACACGTTAAGGCAAAGAGTAACCAGATAGCATACTATCATGTCGAGCAAGAAAGTCCTCCCTATATATGTCCCAGCATCCACTACAATATACATCCTATGTACAGTAATGGCCTCTAGGGCATACATATAACTAACATGACGAATGTCGGCCGCGGGTCACTTGCCGACCCAAAGTCGATCTTTCTGAGGTTGTCTGCAGTAGTATGTATCCTATCTTCTAGCTCTTTTGGTTCCGGTGGAAACTCTGATATCATTTCGTCATCATTGTTTTTGAAGCACCAGGGGAGGTCATCGTATTCTCGGGTTCTTCTTCTGAGAACATTATCATATGACAAGTACGAGATCGCTTCCAAGACCGATGTTGATCTGGTTCTACTCTCGCTGTAGGCACGGCTTTTGGTTCGTGCTTCTGTGGCGGAGCCTCCAGCTGCTGGATAGAGCGAACCTGCCTTGCTGATACTGGTCTTCTACCCAGTCTTTGAATGTGAAGCAGTTTTCGAGAGGATGTCCTATTGCTCGGTGATAGGAGCAATAATCTGGGTGATTAACTTCACTTGCTTGCTCGGGGTGCTTGGACTCCTGGATGATAATCATTTGATGTATTATGGAAAGATCAAGTATTTTCTGTGTTTTGTCCTGGGGAAAAGAGTATGCTCGACCCATCTTCTTTATAAGAGACGAATCCGGATTGCTCGATTCCCGATCGCGTGGCTTCTTGGTCCCGCTTTGTCGCTGTCGAACGCCTTTCCCGCTTTTTGATTTATTTTTGCCTCTGCGTCGGGCCTTTTGTATGACGGGTTGACAAGGAAGAGCATTTTTATTTTTCGCAACCTGCTGAAGGAGGCGCTGCGTTCTGGCTTTCTCATAGATGGCCATTTCATGATTATGATCGTCTCGAACCTTTTGACCCGCTTCCCTTATAAGCTTATCCATCTGTTCTTCAAACGACGGACTTGGCATTTTCACGGCGGGAGCTCGTTCTGGTTCAGGGTTAGCATCTTCCCACAGAATCTCCGTCTTCATCAAAGTCATGTATGACATAGCAGTCGCGGAATAGCTCCCGTTTCTTGGATCGAACATATCCAAGCCCGATCGTTTCCATTCTCCCGTTGGCCAACTTTCGTTGAGTTCTGGGAACATTCCAGATCCTGTTATAGAACCGTGCTTGTCGAGCAGTTTGCTTAAGGGGTACACCTTGGCATCTCAAGAGCCTCTTCAATCCTTCTGTGTAGTATCTGGGCCGTCGGATGGGCTGAAGTCTGTCAAGTATCGAATCCGCGCCATGAATGATTTCTTTCTCCAGATGCGTCTTCGAGATTTGCCTTAGACAATGGATTAGCGAGTGGTGCTGCCTGAGCAAGCATCTTCTGCAACTTTTCACGTTGCAGTTGAACTTTTGTTAAGGACCGAGTTTGAGGTCAGTGACTAGTAGAAGCTCGAACTTCGTCTTTGGAATTCACCACATAGACTATGTGAACTACCATGCCCCCCGGCTTGGGGTGTTTGGAGTTTTTGGCCTCTGGAATTTGCTTCGGGCACTTGAGCTTTATTGGGCTTCCTTTTTTGTGAAAAGACGCTTTGGTTTTAGGAGGAGCCGCTGTATCAGGATCCTTCTTAGGGTGAGTCCCCTTCACCTGCTTCCATACCTTATATATAGATGGGGAAAGTTGTCTCGGGGAGCGAGCTTGTTTCTGCTCTCGTGGGATCTCCATGGGCTGCGGAGACTTCTTCAATATTGCGGTAGGAGAATTTTGTCTGACCCTTCGCAACAGTTTGAAACTGTTCCCAGTTGGAATAACAACATTCACCACTGGGGTTGAAACTGGACCATGCAGAGAACTGCCCCTAGCTCATTTTGTATGATGCCGATATCGACGTTGACCGTTTTTTAAGGCCGGGATTTGATTAGCCTCAGGATTTTGCCGAGCCTGCCCCCTGTTTCCTTTGAGAGCTTAAATATTCTGCCCCCTGCGTTGACCTTGGTTCTTAGAAGGTGCGAGTTGTTTTAGAACTGATGCCATTGGCAAAGCTACAGCTTGGGGAACTAACCTGCGGAAGATAGGCTTCCACTGGGCTTCCTCCATCGGTGTTGAGGCAACGAGGGTGGGAGGTGGGAGCATCGACCTAAAGAGAAGCCCGTTGATTTCTTGAAGAGCTGGATTGCAGAGATTTGAGATTGCAAATGGCCCATACTTGACTCCACCAGATATGACAGAGCCTGAGTTGCTAGAGTAGAAACAATCGCCATTCTTCATAGAGAAGAAGCGCCGACTTTAGAATCCACTCCCCTAAGGGACACCAAAAATATACACACCGCGATTATTTGACCGCGGAAAAACACGACACACGAAGTGTGGAGTGGAAAGAGGAAAATATCCCAATGGGCGTTCCAGAATCTGTTCCCCGCCGAAAACACGGAGACACGACCGCGCAGATCCGTCTCGCCTGAATTTCGGGGCAGATGCTAATCGGTGCTATCCGTCCACCTCTCCGAAGATGCCAAGTTGATTTATGGCACCATCTATCGAAGGTTTAAACGGATGCGGCCGATTTAGCAGACTTCGTCAGATTCCCCCTCGTTGAGGGGTTTTTGATTGTGGGGACGCTCTTCCCTGCAGACGCAAGCCCCTGCAGTTAATTACGCTAGCGCATCACGGTAACCACTTTCTCCTTCTCCAGATGGTCACTTCGTGTCGTTGGTGTTTGTTTTGTTTTTGGTTGCCCATGGATTGTATACGGAGACTAATTTATGTTGTCGCCCGTAAGGCGTGGATTAGTCCAAATCCGTATTTTTTTAGATTTGGGTTTGGGGGTTGGGTTTAAGGATACGTTAGTCTCATTTGGGACTAAGATCGACTTAAACGTTTGTTAAGGATACGTTAGTCTAATTTTAGACTAAAATCAACTTAACAGGGTTATTTAGATCCGACAAAAGAGCATTTGGGCTCTAATGTTTTACTTTAGGGACATTTCAGTCCATAATTAGTTTAAGGACATTACGGTCCAATGTTAGTTTAAGGACATTTCGGTCCAATGTTAGTTTAAGGACATCTCGGTCCAACGTTAAGGACATCATAGTCCGTGAGTTTAAAGACCTCACAGTCAAGGTTAAGAACATCATAGTCCGTGAGTTTAAAGACCTCATATTCAAGGTTAAGGACATCATAGTCCGTGAGTTTGAAGACCTCACAGTCAAGGTTAAGGACATCATTGTCCATGGGCTTAAGGACCCCATAGTCCATGAAATGTGTGGTTGTCGGGACCCGTCACCTCTTTGAAGACGTTGAAGGATTACAGCGACATATATCAGAGGGGTTCAGAGATATACCCTTAAACCGATGTAGGTTGAGAGACCTGTAGTCCAATTGGGACTAAGATCTGTGATTTATGAGCATATGAACTCAATTAATCTGAATTGAGGACTTATGGCCAATTTGGGCTAAGTCCATTCAATTACAATGTTCAACATTTTTTTTTGAGTTGTTAGATGTTTGTTTGAGCCCAATCCCTATAAAAATTCTAAGCATTGGTTTAGTCTCTGACAATGTTTTGTCTTTAGTTGAATGCTGTGCATTTATCATAGCTCCATGCTTATTCAAAGAACAGTTTATGTTCTGTCCAAGCGCACATAAAAGCATGTGGCGCACTTGGCACTAGCGCCATGGTTAAAGCGCTAATGCGCTTAGCGCTTTGCGCCAGATATGTGCAGGGTTCCTAGGCACTCTAGTGAGGTCTCACAAGGCATCGAATATGCCCGTTTCAAAAATTCTAGGTACCGAGAGACCCGACTACGGATCGTTTGCTAGATTTCTAGGCGAAATAGAAACTAGTTAACACTTAACTACGAGTTTAACGGAAATACAACCTTTGTAGATCCGGTGCTCCACCTCCACGGCTCCGCAACGAAGCCCTCTCCGCTTTCCAAAAAGAATCCGGGCTCTAGCGTCGACTTCATCGGAGAATAAGCGAGCTAGGTCGTCGATGTCCATGCCGAAGATGATCTACGTCGAGGCATCGCTAAATCAAGCTCCGACTTCACCAAGTCAAGAAACTTGTGAAGAAAACACACTCTACTACTTCGCAAGAGGTAGAGGATGAAGAAATAGGAAGTGGGTAGACTTTAGTTTTGGATTTCTCACTCATTTGCTCAATTCACCATTGATGAAGAAAGCTTTTTCTTCTTGAGTTCAAGGAAGAAGAAGAAGAAAATGATATGATAAGATAATTCTAAAATGAAAAGAATAAATCATTCTTATCATCTTAGAACCATGGTTTAGTGTAGAGAATTAATCATGGTTGAGTGGTATGGTTAGGGTTAAGGATGAGATAAGAATGGTGGACTAAGTCAAAGCTTCATGAAGCTTTAACTAAACAACAAATGAAGCCACCATTCTTTTCTCTTTCTTTTATTCATTTATCAAAAATAAATGGATAACTAAATAAGATAAATGAATAACAAATAATAAACCCTAACCATTTCATTAACCAAGGTTTAATACTTTACACTTAACCAAAAAGCATGTATCATCAAACATGATACAAGCAAGTGCACAAAATCATATCACATATATAATGCGCACATCCCGAGTGAGAAAATCCATTTAAAGTGAACCAATACTAGTTAGTGCAAAGTAATATATCAAATATATATTTATGCATTAAATCATTAAATCAACACTTGATTCAATGATCCGGTCATGTCGCACACAACCGACTAGTACACAATGTATCGGCTTATCGAATCAACGCTTGAATCGATAACTAGGTTATATCGCATACAACCATTCGACACATTGATCGCGAGAATGAAATACGGTATCACATACACGTATTATTCTCGGTCCCGCACATATCTCATATGCGCTCCTATTTCGTTTCGCTTGAGCCAGGAAACCTCTGTGTAGGACTCTAAAGACTCGTCAATACGCCGGCAGCAGGTGATGATCATATCAAGCACCCACAAGCCGCAAGCGGTCTGCCAAACGTAACGGCCACCCGGGTATTGAGCGATCAGAAGATCGACGAGCAAGCCCGCTCATACTCCTGTGAATCCAACCAGTAACACTACCGTACAGTCCGGTCTGATCGTCTGATATGTCGCATATCTTGCCTAGGGGTGGTAAACGTCAGACCCCAATAGCTCGATAAGTCGTGTCGATATGAGGTCTATAACAATTCGAGAAACTACTGGTAACACTTACCAGTAAATCTCAGCAACCCTGGCCAGGGATTTCCTGTTATAGCCAATCGAACACAGCGCAACATCAACCCCCTATACCGGGAGAGACGAATCCCCTCCTATCGCTCATTGCCTCCATGTGACTCGGGACTGTACCCAAAAACCACCATTTTGCACGCCCTCTTGGACGTGGTAAGATGGAAATCAAAGCACAGTGGGAACCACACAAGACTCTATGACGATCTCGGGTCAACAGACTACTCTGTACCAGTGTCACCAGAGAATTGCCATCTGACGTGAGGTATAATACCATCTGGAAGTTCTCGGCGAGTCCGTCCAGTATACCCAGTCTATACTGAGCACCCGTATATCATCTCCGATGTCAAACACCAATGGATATGGGATCATCCATCGCCCATCTGTATGGGTCGAGAAGGTATACGCTAGTCTACTCTGGTATATCGATGCCCCATCTCGATACACCCATGACTAGGGACTTTGAAGGATGTACTTATGGACTACCATGTCCCCACTAGTATGATCCGCATCATAGTCCAGGTAGTCAAGTACACATCCTAAGGGCTTTACCAACATGTAACAGAGAGACAATCAGTATACACGTTAAGGTAAAGAGTAACCAGATAGCATACTATCATGTAGAGCAAGAAAGTCCTCCTTATATATGTCCCAGCATACACTACAATATACATCCAATGTACAGTAATGGCCTCTAGGGCATACATATAACTAACAATCTCCCACTTGCACTAGAGCCATCTGTAGCAGTGGCTGCAGTATCTCATACTCAACCATCCCATAAAAGTCTCTCTCTAGGAATAGGCCTTCGTGAGTGGATCCGCCGCGTTGTCCTCTGAGTCTGCTCTCCTAACCTCGATCACCCTGGAGATCAACCATCTCCATGATCAGGCGATACTGCTATAGAATATGTCTGGATCACTGATGGGACCGGCGTTCCTTGGCATAAGCCACAACTCCATTGTCTCACAATGGTAGGAACGTAGTTCATCTCATGAACCATTATACATCCAAACAGCCTCTTTGGTAGCATCTTAAGTAGCGATGTATCCTGCCTTTATCGTCTAGTATGTCACGGTATCTATCTTGGAACTCTTCCAACGTACCGTCCCTTTACTGAGGGTAAAGACACTGCCTGCGACTGACATTCAGTCGTCCTTATCACTCTGGAACACTTCCAGTGATTCTCCCCAGGATCGACTGATACCATCTCACTACAACTAGTGAGAGTCCTAACATCCAATTAGATCTATCTCATAGATCCAAAACTCAGGATTTAGGAGGTATCATTTTGATCCTATATGGAGAATCATAGTGATAAGCGGAGATTGATCGAGCGTAGCATAGGAAACTCCTTCCCTATCAAGAGTATGTCATCCACGTACTCTACGAGGATCGTCACCATACTCCCTACTACCTTTTTGTTTATACAAGGTTCATCTACCATTTTGATGATGTCAACTTCTTTGACTAACGCATCAAAACAGATGTTCCAACTCCGCGATGCCTGCTTTATCATATAAAACATCTTGCTCACGTTTCCGCTGCTCCCACTGTCTACGGGGCCCTCTGGATGTGTACTTATAGACACACTCTTCTAAAACATCATTTAGAAAAGGAGTCATGGTACCCAACCGCCAGATATCGTATTCATGGTATGTAGCCGTGGCAAGTAGGATCTGGATGGACTTAAGCATAGCTACTTGAAAAGGTTTCATCATTATCCACGCCTGGTCAATGATGAAAACCTTTAACAAGTCTAGCTTTGAAAGTCTCAACCTTTCCATTTACACCAAGTAATCTTCTCAAGATATACTTGCTCCTGATGGGGATTTAACCCTTCAGATATAGCAACTAAAGTCCATACTTTGTTGGTGTATAAGGATTCCATCTCAGATCGCTAAACATCCAGCCATTCTTACAGAGTCTCACTCCTGATGGCCAGCTCGAAACTAGTTGGGTCATCATCTCATGATGCAATCCTCGCTCCCACTGTCATAGAGAAACCGAAGTATCTCTCAGGTGGGTGAGGAACCCTACTAGATCGGCGGAGAGGCTGAGGTTCGTTGGAATCTACTGAATCCTTCGGTTCTACCAAATCATCAACTCCAGTTTGTATAGCTGGAACCTTTCCAGTTCTACATAACAGACCTTGCCTCGAGCTTGTCCGGATTTTGCTTTTTAGACATAGGCTGGACAACCCCAAATCTTAACTAATTTAAGATATGGGCTCTTCCCATTCCATATCACATATGAAATGGTAGGCTACTGATTTGATTAGAACCCTATTCAATAGGTATGCAGCTTCTCAAGTGCATAACCTCCTAAAAGAAATAGGTAACTCAGTAGTACTCATCATAGAGCACACCATATCAAATAGGGTGTATCTGCTCCGCCCCGATATACCATCGTGCAGTGGTGTATACGGAGGAGTAATGCTGAGAGAGAATCTCATTCTCCTTTAGAAAAGTCCAAGAATTCCGTGCTCAAGTATTCTCCTCCTTGATCACATCAAAGGACATAATACTTATACCCGTATTTTGGTTCTCTACTTCTAAATCATATTCTGTGAATATCTCAAAAGGTTCGGACTTGTGTTTCAACAGGAACATATGACTGAATCTTAAGAGATTATCAGAGAATATAATGAAGTATAAAGAACCAGTCTTGGCATGTGTAGACAGGGGACCTACATACATCAACATGTATCATCCCAAGAGTTCACTAACTCTTTCTCTGTTTCCTATAAACAGAGCTATGGTCATCTTATCTTTGTGACATGACTGGCGAGTTTCACAAGATGTAAATTCAAACTGATTTAAATATGCATCTATATGTAACTCTAGCTAGTCGGGTCACATTGATCTGACCTAGTCTACAATACCTCAAGAAGAATTCGTTCATTTCTGAACTCTTCCTCTTGTGTGTGTTCTGTATACTAAGAACTGTAGTTTGATTTAGAACATCAATGCTTTTAGATAACGTGCCTGAAACGATCAACTTTTGATATAGGAAATGTTCAAAACATTATCCAACAATACAAAATTTTATCATTTCTTTACTAATAAAGAGACTGATATGATTTTGTATATCAGGTTCGGTATCTAATAACGTTCGTTCAGAATCAATGTATTACAATACATGGTGACAGTGACCAACAGACTTAGCTGCAACACTTGCCCCGTTTTCTGCCTCATGAAACTTATCACCCGTTCTCAGTTTTTCTACCCTTTTGTAGCCCTATGTAACATATTACATATCTGGGATCCTGATCCGGTATCATATACCCAGGATGCAGAGGATACTGAGAAACAGTTCTGTATAATTAACACACCCGAAGATGATGCATCAGCATGCACTCTCTTCGTTTGGGCGGCACGGGAAATCTGCTATTCCCCAAATTCCTGCTCTGTCTTATAACAATTATAAGTTGGAGCGGGACCAACGTTCCCCAGCTCAGTATAACAAGCGGGTTCGGTCAATAATCCGTATTATTATCTTGATTAAGGCGTGACATGGTCGCTACCAGGAGAGAGAGAAGAAAACACTCAGCGTGCGCTCTTGCAAGAATAGATTGGTTATTATTTTATCTAATCAGGATGGCTCCCACTGCTTTTTATCAAATCTTCCTTCAAACCCTAAAAGGAAAGACTAGCCGGGATTAATTACACACTACAAGTTCGCCAATCTTTCAGCCAGGCCAGTGTCGGTACTTTGAGGGAGGTCCCCCGTGCTTTCGCACGAACCTAATTAATGTAAACCTCGTTTTCCCAGAGGCGTAACCCCGTTGACACCTTTCTAGACACCTACTTGATTGGCTAATTGTAATGTATAAAACTCTCCCAGGAGTAACTCTTACTCGCAGCGGGTATCGGGATCCAACTATCTCATAGAAGGTATGCAATCTCATAGCAAATCTCAACACTTGAAATTCCCGATAATATTTTGCCCCTAACCTCCTATGACCTTGACAAAGGCCAACAAACCATAGGATGCTAGTCAAGTTCAACCCGTCATTTCTCGATTGAATTAAACCCACCCGCACGGCCCTTGACAAAGGCCAACAAGGTCGCACGACTACCCTAACCCAATCTGCATCATATGCATAAGCAGATAAGCACCAGTTAGCTACCGCACACTGAGCCTTGACAAAGGCCAACAAACGCAGCACGAATACTAACTACTACTTATCTGAAATGACGGAGGGCTACGACAGGTTTTTCTGAAAACCTATTGCGTAATGAACTCGATATCGTTGTAGAATCAAATGAATTTTGAAATGGAGTGTCTTTGAGGCTTTTCTAGTTTTGCTAAAGGAGTCACTCCCGGTGAAGGGATCGTCGGTCCTTTCCTCGTCGAATGAGGTGCGGGATATATCATATATATCACTGTGCAAAGCAAAAACACTTAAAAGCAATCAAAAGACAAACCGAGGGTGTAGCATCTGCCAGTTATTGCTAAAGGAGTCACTCCCGGTGAAGGGATCTCGGTCCTTTCCTCATCGAATAAGGTGCAGGATATATCGTATATACCGCTGTGCAAAGCAAGAACTGTAGCTACCTGTTTTATTTTGAAATTCGATTCTACAACATCTTAGGTTTCTTTTATTTCATTAATCATATTAATGAAGTCCCATCATTTAAATACCTAAACATCACAGATAAATACGACGTACACTTATGCCATCCACATTCGCCTCGATGTCCCCTCGTACACCGTTAGGTTAGGTAACTAACGACAGAGCAGGGCAGGGCTAGCGCGGGTGTAAAACATAAGTAACGCCTATATAATATATCATATATACTATATACTGTATCTATCACAGAACATTACATGATCACATCACAGATATCGCAGCAGAAGAATCATATGAAATATTGGATATACTAGGACGTCCGTGTTTTCAATACGAGCCAGTATAAAACACGGATTCCACGGTCGTGATGAATAGCCAAACCCACACCCTTAGACCCCTACGAGAGCGGCAAGCAACCCTACCAATTCTAGAGTTAGGAGACCCGGACTCGAATCCTCGAGTTGGTCTCCCACTGGACCCCAGAACCCGGTTACTTGTGCCCTCCTCCTTGGGTCTATCCTAGTGCGGAAAAGTAAATAATATACAAAAGGTGACTACTTCCGCAACCTGGAAGCGCCCCAATAAAAGAATATTACATACAAGTTTTTACATGAATGAAAATGAAAAAAACACTCATCTCACATAAAAAGACCCGGCTATTCAAACACGACGATCTAATATAACATATCCAGCAACACATAACATCACATGTCATCAACGTAAGTAAATATGCGCATCCCAATTGTCGTTGACATATAGCAACGAAACCGGCGATATCACATATTACACTTACGGTCACAGAAAAGAAAGTGTAAAACTACAACAGTTGGAATCCGCAATCTCTTCAGACATCGCATGCCTGACCAAATGAATTCCTTAGACATCACATGCCTAACAATTATAAACCTCGCATTTTAGTCTCAAAATCGAAAACACTTTTCAATATCAAGTCGGGCAATTCAACAAGATTCCCGACATCCTGATCGAATGCTCGTCGCAAACTTCAGTAGACTGCCGCACCCCCGATACCGTCGACGAAGTGCACCAAGGCGGAACACCGCTGCCGCGAGCATCCGGACGGATGCTTTCGGCGACGGGGTTCTCCTACAGTCACTTGGTCGGGGCTATGGGGCGAGGCTGTCTATTAAGTTTATCCGGCGAGTATCCGCGTACGCTACGTGATTGCGACGGACTTTTGATCACATCAAAATTCCGTGGCAACCGATCAAGTGAGACTAAATTGCTATGTTTATAACATTCATCCAGTTATCACATAACTACTTGTGAATTCCAATTATTGTATCCCATTCCAGATAAATAGAAAATGCTAAACTTTTCGATCGAACAATCGAACACCCAAGTTTTCCCGATACAGATCAACACATGAAAATAAGTCTAACAACATTCCGTTCGTGCCTCAGTACCAACGGTCCAGCCGTAGAAGGGTCAAGCCAACGCCTCACATGTGGCACGCCGTACTGCCCCAAACCCGAAGGTTCAAAAGGCAGTTCAAGACGGTCACATAATCGAGTTAAAGTTTGTTGTCTTCTAGAGGGTCCATTGCATTACTTGCACTACTTAGAACGTCATTAAACTACGGAAAGATCCAACACTTGGAAATTTCCCGACAGGGGAAAAATTGGGTATTTATATCCGGTCGAACTTTTTAACATATTCTAAAATTTATCCGGAAAGCCACACAGACAAAATTTGATACTCCGATCGATATTCCGAATCCCCAAAACAACTCAGAAAATACAACTCTGGAATAAATTATTAAAAATTCCCAGGAATATGAGCACAGAAAACTAAGAATTACTGTGCAGAGGTCGATGCACAAAACGACAAACGTGCCGCGGAACCGCCGCACGAGCCACGCTCGTGCCGCGGAACCGCGGCAGTTTAATGGAGTTAGGGTTACGAATTGCACAGTTAATCTTATATTTTCCTGCTGATATTTATGGATATTTTTAATTCACAAAAATCCCAGAAATTGAAAAATGTACAGAGAGCATATTAAGGGTTGGGTTTTCGGGTCGTTCGGACTTCAAATTCCGTCGGGACTTCGCCTAAGGCTCTAGCTAGGCTCTGATACCACTGCAGGGTTCCTAGGCACTCTAGTGAGATCTCACAAGGCATCGAACATGCCCGTTTCAAAAATTCTAGGTGCCGAGAGACCCGACTACGGATCGTTTGCTAGATTTCTAGGCGAAATAGAAACTAGTTAACACTTAACTACGAGTTTAACGGAAATACAACCTTTGTAGATCCGGTGCTCCACCTCCACGGCTCCGCAACGAAGCCCTCTCCGCTGTCCAAAAAGAATCCGGGCTCTAGCGTCGACTTCATCGGAGAATAAGCGAGCTAGGTCGTCGATGTCCATGCGGAAGATGATCTACGTCGAGGCATCGCTAAATCAAGCTCCGACTTCACCAAGTCAAGAAACTTGTGAAGAAAACACACTCTACTACTTGGCAAGAGGTAGAGGATGAAGAAATAGGAAGTGGGTAGACTTTAGTTTTGGATTTTTCACTCATTTGCTCAATTCACCATTGATGAAGAAAGCTTTTTCTTCTTGAGTTCAAGGAAGAAGAAGAAGAAAATGATATGATAAGATAATTCTAAAATGAAAAGAATGAATCATTCTTATCATCTTAGAACCATGGTTTAGTGTAGAGAATTAATCATGGTTGAGTGGTATGGTTAGGGTTAAGGATGAGATAAGAATGGTGGACTAAGTCAAAGCTTCATGAAGCTTTAACTAAACAACAAATGAAGCCACCATTCTTTTCTCTTTCTTTTATTCATTTATCAAAAATAAATGGATAACTAAATAAGATAAATGAATAACAAATAATAAACCCTAACCATTTCATTAACCAAGGTTTAATACTTTACACTTAACCAAAAAGCATGTATCATCAAACATGATACAAGCAAGTGCACAAAATCATATCATATATATAACGCGCACATCCCGAGTGAGAAAATCCATTTAAAGTGAACCAATACTAGTTAGTGCAAAGTAATATATCAAATATATATTTATGCATTAAATCATTAAATCAACACTTGATTCAATGATCCGGTCATGTCGCACACAACCGACTAGTACACAATGTATCGGCTTATCGAATCAACGCTTGAATCGATAACTAGGTTATATCGCATACAACCATTCGACACATTGATCGCGAGAATGAAATACGGTATCACATACACGCATTATTCTCGGTCCCGCACATATCTCATATGCCCTCCTATTTCGTTTCGCTTGAGCCAGGAAACCTCTGTGTAGGACTCTAAAGACTCGTCAATACGCCGGCAGCAGGTGATGATCATATCAAGCACCCACAAGCCGCAAGCGGTCTGCCAAACGTAACGGCCACCCGGGTATTGAGCGATCAGAAGATCGACGAGCAAGCCCGCTCATACTCCTGTGAATCCAACCAGTAACACTACCGTACAGTCCGGTCTGATCGTCTGATATGTCGCATATCTTGCCTAGGGGTGGTAAACGTCAGACCCCAATAGCTCGATAAGTCGTGTCGATATGAGGTCTATAACAATTCGAGAAACTACTGGTAACACTTACCAGTAAATCTCAGCAACCCTGGCCAGGGATTTCCTGTTATAGCCAATCGAACACAGCGCAACATCAACCCCCTATACCGGGAGAGACGAATCCCCTCCTATCGCTCATTGAATCCATGTGACTCGGGACTGTACCCAAAAACCACCGTTTTGCACGCCCTCTTAGACGTGGTAAGATGGAAATCAAAGCACAGTGGGAACCACACAAGACTCTATGACGATCTCGGGTCAACAGACTA
The DNA here is from genome assembly GCA_030015575.1 of Agapanthus africanus. Lineage (NCBI taxonomy): Eukaryota > Viridiplantae > Streptophyta > Magnoliopsida > Asparagales > Amaryllidaceae > Agapanthus > Agapanthus africanus. Next base: position 339,489,460 of record CM057339.1, on the reverse strand, counting down.
CTCTGTACCCGTGTCACCAGAGAACTGCCATCTGACGTGAGGTATAATACCATCTGGGAGTTCTCGGCGAGTCCGTCCAGTGTACCCAGTCTATACTGAGCACCCGTATATCATCTCCGATGTCAAACACCAATGGATATGGGATCATCCATCGCCCATCTGTATGGGTCGAGAAGGTATACGCTAGTCTACTCTGGTATATCGATGCCCCATCTCGATACACCCACGACTAGGGACTTTGAAGGATGTACTTATGGACTACCATGTCCCCACTAGTATGATTCGCATCATAGTCCAGGTAGTCAAGTACACATCCTAAGGGCTTTACCAACATGTAACAGAGAGACAATCAGTATACACGTTAAGGTAAAGAGTAACCAGATAGCATACTATCATGTCGAGCAAGAAAGTCCTCCCTATATATGTCCCAGCATCCACTACAATATACATCCAATATACAGTAATGGCCTCTAGGGCATACATATAACTAACAATATGAAGCGCCAGTGCGCTTAGCGCTTTGCGCTAAATGAAGAGCGTTGATGCGGTATAGTTGAGGCGTTGAGGCGTTTGGCGCTGGTGCCATATAATGAGCGCGAAGCGCTTTTAATAATGCAGCACAAACGTGAGGAGCATGTGGCATGCTTAGCGCTGAGCACTAGCCAATGAGCGCAGTGCGCTGTGTTTGAAGCGCTATGGTACTGCAACGCTTTGCGTTAGATGAAGAGCACTTAGGCACTTTTAAATTAGGAGCGCTAAGGCTCTTATTAGATTAGGAGCGCTAAGTCTCGTCTTAGGTTAACTTTGTGCTCTGCAGATTATCTGTTCTTTGATAAGAGATTTTGTCTCATGATTCTAAGAACCAAGTTCTTAGTTCATAGAAGATATTTCAATCTCTTTTTTGATGAAAGGCTTTGCCTTTATGGATCTGTGATCATAAGAGAATTGAATAATTCTTCCCCCCTTTATAATGAGATGTTCATAATCACTTTTGTGAAAGACAACTTTGTCTTATAGATCTATGATCTGTGAAAGAAGTAAATACTTCTGTTTATATTGAGACGATTTCGTCTTTCTATTCTTTTTGTCTTGAAAAAGAATTGTCTTCTTTTGTTAAGAGCTTCTTCTTCTTTCTGAGATTTTCTCAAAGTTTATTAGGGGGTTCCTCTATACAAGACTTGAAGTCTCGGGTCCTTTATATAGGGGAGGCTGATTTGTTGAATCAGTTAAAGAGATTTATTCTCTAATTGATTTGGGAATTTCCCCACCGTCGGATCAAAGATCCAAGGGCTTCTGGTTTGCAGAAGATAATCTTCTTGTTTTAATAAGATTGAGAAATCGTTACCCTTTACAGAATTTGTTCTATATTTTAGTGATTTTCAATCACCATCGGATCATTGATCCAACGGTGTTCCAAATTCAGGGCACAATCTTTTCTGTTTGAAAAGATTCAACAGAATCTCATTCTTGTTAATTGATGATTTAATCATATCCGTTGGATATTTGATCCAACGGTGAGGAACATTTAGTTCTAGCGCTAGCGTTTATGTGCTCTGCCCATGGTGCGCTACTTGGAGCGCAGCGCTCTTAGCGCTAGCGCACATGTGCTTTGCACGTGGTGCGCTACTTGGAGCACAACACATCTAGCGCTAGCGCCTATGCGCTTTGCACGGAGTACGCTAGTTATAGCGCAGCGCTTTTATAAAAGCGCAGCTTCAATTCAAATTCTGAATTTTGAACAGAGCTTTGCTCTAATTGGGGAACAGTGCACAAGTGCTTTAGAATTTTTGCATAAGACGGAACTTGTTGAATAGCATCTAGGAGAGGAATGTTTATGTTAACTTGCTTAAAAATTTTGTCACGACCCGAAGGTGCGGAACGTGACCGGCACCTAAATTACGAAGCGTCTAGAGACACATCGTAATCTAAGTAAGTCAAAGCCCAGAAATCTAAACTATTTAAAAGAAGAAGTAAAGGAAAATATGTTTAAAAGCAACATCAAATTTCTCAAAAATTTCGGCAGAGTATCCTTTGTAAAACTGGCCGCATATGGGTACAAATAAGAATATATACATAAGCAACAATAAAAAGGCATCCCCAAGCGGGAGCTAGCTCTGCGCCAAAAGGCGGAAACAACCACACAATGCACTATAATATACAACGCCGAAGGGCGAGGCTCAAAACTCAAAAGAAAACCAAATCCACCAAAAACCATAATAATACAAGCGTGACTATAAGGTCAAAATAAAAACAGCTGGTCTTCTAAATCTATCAAGTAATACAAGTCAGGTTGATGGAGCTTACAAGATACAAAATAAATAATAAAAGTACAAAGGCGGTCCTGATACAAGTGAACAAACCTACCGAGTAAATCACCGTGAATGAAATGATGTGCCAGCAAGCTGCCAAGGAAACCTGTACATCGAAACCTGTAAGAAAAATTTGGCACAACGGGGGTGACTTGCCATCGTGAGTAGAAGATATCTGCGAGTAGAAATCGCATGCACGACGCTCTCCTAGGTCATAATAATATACTTAATATATCACTAGTCATCTACTAGTGGCAGGGTAATAATCTATGCGTAAGTGCAATGCTCAGTGCTCGTGTCAGTGCCTCAAGTAGTAACATGTCATGTGTATGAGTATGCATGCACCATGAATGTAAAACAATCAACCATGAAATCTGGATATATCTGTAACTTTTATCATAGTAAAATTTGTATGGTAATCCGAAACATCATCAATGAAATCCATGGAAATCCGTGTCAAGTATCGACACAAAACATGTAAATCTGAAGGTCTCAATATCTCATAATCTCAATATCTCATAGTTTCAATATCTTGGGCTCCGTCAGTCCGGATCGGCCCATATCATCAAACTCACGACAACGGTCGGTATGCTCCGGATATCCGCCGCGCCTGACATCACCGGTAGGAAGTCTTTCCCTACCAGGATCATCGTCTACAACTCGATCTTCTTGCCCTGGGGTACCATACCGGGTCCACCATATACCCGAGACTGTTCATCCACTCCTCGAATCGGGTCTCGAAATCCAACAGAAAACAAGAAATCTCATTGTGGACGACACATACATCACGAGAAAACCGCAACTTGTATTTTAAAAAACAGAGGGGGGGAGAGAGAAGTTTTTATATATATTCTTGCGGTTTTCCCTAAAATCCAGAAATCTCATAGAAATCCAAAATCCCAAAATCATGAGTATCGGCATAAGCCACACAATACTGCATGATAATATGAAAATGTGAATGCATGAAGTTTCTAAGTAATAAATGCAATGTCTAGACTAGCACATGAGAGTAATCACACAATATTATATTGGACTAGCATTTAGCTGATTATATCAATAAAAGATAATATGTTCTAAAGTGTATGTGACATGGCAATTACCGATGATGATGTGTGTGAGTTGATAAATAAGTGTACGTGGAACATGCGCATCATCGGTAATGGTGCCGGTTTCCTAACAGGCAGAACTTCATATTAGCAAAAGTACATATGTATGAATATGCGATACGATGAACACAACATGAATATAACGGTGAAAATGTAGTAACGCGCAACTAGAAAATACATACTGATTACGAGTCATACGGTTTGTTTTTTGAAAAAGAACGATTCAACAGTTGAAAATAAGTATGACTCAAGCCTAAACTAAGATCTACCTAACGAACTAACGAACTAACTAACGACACTAGTCGAAAGGTAAGAAGAATCGTCCTAAAGTCCGAGTCGATATCTCTAGTAGTCGGCGATCCAGCCTCAATAGCGTCACGTACGTAGTATGACTTCCTCGAGTCAAGAGTGCGGATCAGTCATCACATATGTGCCTCGTACGGTAAAATCCATTGTACGGCATCCCAAAATCGGGTACGGGTCAACTATCATATATATACATCATCATTCATATAGTATCGTCATCAAACAATATCATGATCAAGGGTACAGTACTATAATCGCATACATCCCAATATCATCAACATATATTATCGTCTGTGTAAATATCCATCGTCAAATGATCCACTAAAATATCATGTCATATATCATATCGTGATTAAGTCATATATTACAATCCGGGTTCTATTCTAGAGTCTCATACATTTCAATGTCATCATCACCTATTATCGTTTATATAAAAATATATATTTTCTCATTCCCAAACGATCCGCTAATAACATAACACATCTCATGTCATAACTCGATCGTATATCTAATATCTCACGGCATCATGCCCAGTCATACCGACTCAACCCTATGTATCATATAATCTCCTCATATCACGTGTATATGTTATATATATATATATATACACACACACACACATATAGAAACCTACACACAGTCACACACACACACACACACACACATACACCAAGTCAAGTGTATGTGTGTGTGCATGTGTGTGTCTACATGAAACCTACGAAGTCCCTCCAAGGCCGTCATCCTCTGATTAAGTCTTTCTAAATCAGTCTAGTCTAACCTAAAGTCTTCAATAGGACCCTACTCGCCAAGAATCTAAGGTCATGTCTGACTTTCTAATAACAGTAAGTAATATCCCTATTCTACGTTTGCTGGGTTGCTATACGCCATCCACCCGACTTCCCCCTTAGATATACATCTACTTACCTGGTCCATTTCTGTCGAAGTCGATGTCGCCCTCCTCTTCTTCCTCGTCCGAAGTCCACGTGAGCGGTACCTATACGCTAACATATATAATATCGTAAACCGAATCGCGGACAAAACCAAAACAGCGCACGAAACGCGAATAGGTTAAAACCTATGACCCGCTCATGCAAAATGACCAAATAACCCTCGACATCGGCGTACAAACGCCAATTGATTGAGATAAAACACAAACGTACAAATCGTAGTCTCAAACTCACTAATTATAATATAAAATAGATTGCAACTCATCGAAAACTCAAAATAAATCAAATCGGTTTATTTCCGAAAACCTAGAAAGCGTCAATTAACCGTTTCACTTTAAAACTTGATGTTTAAACGAAATTAATGGCCATAATATTCACTAAATATCATAAGTAGAATATATAAACCATTCCTATAATTTATCCTCATCAATTTGTATTGAATTGAAAATTCTAGTTTGCAAAAATATCATATTTTAATACTTTTTAAAGCAAAATTCACAATTCAACAACTAAGCTAGATTTTGCATATTTTAAATTGTTAAACCACTCATGGAAACCTTAATGATGCACTAAAAATCTTAACTAGAATTTGATCCCACAATTAAATTAATTTCTAAAAACCTAGTTAGCAAATTAGCATAATTATCACATTTTTTAAACTAACCATTAACAACTAGTAACCATATTAGGTTTTGCATTCAATTAACATGTTAGTCTACCCATTAAAACCATGAATCATTGATAAACATCATTACTAGAATTTTATCTCACCAATTTATATAAATTATAAAAACCTAGTTTACAAAATATCTTAATTTGGACATATTAAATGTAACCATTTTACAATTTAACAATTAGACTAGATCTTGTATGTTTTAAGATACAAATCTACCCCTTGAAATCTTAATCAAGTAATAAAAACCCTAACTTGATCTAAATCCTATTCTTGAATTTTTCAAGTTCACAATTTGAACCAATTTAAAACATAATTAAGCTAGATTTCAACACATGTTAACAAGGTAACAATTAGAATAAGATTATACCTCACAAATCTTGAAATCAAACATGCTAACATAACCTACAAATTGCTCCCTTTGCTCCAAGATCCAAGCTTGTTTGGCCCAAGAATAATGGGTAGAGATTTATTTAGGAATTTGTGGAATTTTTTATGGATTTTTGGATGAGTTTTTGGATATTTTTGAAGGAAAAAAATAAAGTGGTGAAAGGGGGGGCTGCTTATGCATGGCTTGGCCATGAGGAAGATGAGAGAAATGTGAGACGAGTGTAGAAAATTCTAGGTCAAGAAAAGCTCTCAAGTTTCAATTAATACACTTCACATCAATTCCAATTTTTAATCTATTTTATTTTATTTCATTTCTCTGACCTAGAACAAACTAGAACCTTGAATAACTTGCAAAATAAAATTATGTTACAAACTAGATTTTTGTGGTCATGGTTCACTTTTGTAAAATTAACACGTTCCAATTTGTATTTTACACTAATTTAATGTATATTTAAAGCTTATATTAATATTTGAATTTAATTAATTTAGGAAAAATATTTAATTAAACCAACAATTTATAAGTCACTAAATAATATCAATTATTAGCAATTATATAGTGAAAATAGACATATTTAATTCTATATTGAAAAATAATTATATTTGAGTTTTATGGAAAATTGCGGTTTATTTTACCAATTATTAGAAAATTCACCTAAAAGATTTTATTTATCTATTTATTTATTTATTTATTTTTAAAACGTTACAATCTTCCCCCTTAAAGAAATTCGGTCCCCGAGTTTAAATTAAAACTCCCCTCAAATACTAAAACATTTAGCGAAAGACTCAAATCGTCGGGGCTCCGAAATCATCAATACATAAAACACATCTTAGCGAAATGCATGCGCATGAAAACAGGTACACGACTCAAAATCAAAACTCCGTCAAGCATAACGCAATCATCGGAGTTATGGTGAAAGTACAATGTCAAAGTCTAATATGAAAACCAATATGATATACATTAAAACTATAACTTGTATATAGTGCGCATCGTAGTAAAATCGTCCAAACATCTGAAAAGAAATACATGCAAAACCTTTTCCCAAATCATCATGCAATGCGCGAATCACGGCACACGCAGCGGATGCTCATTTTAAGGAAAATAACTATACATATATATCTTTTATTTAACATACGCGTCCCGCCTTTTGAAAATAATCTAGAAGGGTTTGCTTTGTAAAATATTTCGTGTCATCTCAGACACATAGGAAAATATGGAGACTATAGCTCCTTTTTGAAAATCCCTTTGGTAACTATCAATGCATGCAAAAACACCTAGGTACTATTCTCAGAACAGTCCTACTAGGTTACTACACCAAATAGTAAATATCATAAAAACGTACTGCTCAAAATGAAATCATCCTTAAATTCAGCATACAAAAACACCACGTGCGTCCGGTGCGCACGAAAATTGAAACCAAATACAGAAACCGCGAATATGCACAGAAACAAAACTGAGTGCAATAGGTGTGCACCAAAAACATCTGTCAAGTGCAACGGGCGTGCACGACAACAATATCAGGTGCATCTAGTCTGCACAAATCCCGATTCAGTGCATCTGGTGTGCACAAAATAGCATTAAGTGCGCCAAGTGTGCGCAAGAATCTCAATCAAGTGCACATGGTGCACGAAGACATATACCGAATATCAAAATCGAAATCACAGTACGAAAAGTGCATGAAAACTATGTCGAAGTATACGTCAAAATCATGTGCAACCCATATGCACAAAATCAAATCAATATCTCAAAATGTATAAAAGCAAATCGAGTGCACTGGGTATGCACAAAACAACATAAATACCACTGATATATGAAACACGAATAAAGTGTAATAAATGTACACATAGGAAATACCAATCATAGAACAAAATACCAAAATCCAAACAACGGAAATATGAAATTCAAATCACCAAATAGCAATCGTAAACACTATCGTCAATGTGCGCCTTTTCTAATGTCGACTGATTCAGACTCGTCTCCTCATAGCTGTGCTGACTACGCTACAAACGACTTTGCTCATATCTGGAGTCTCCCACGTAATCTATCCCTTCACCTGATATCTGGAATACGTTAAACTTTTCGATCGATTTATCAAATTCCCAAAATCCCCCGAGAGCTCAACACTCAAGTATAGTTTAAAAATATCCAGTACATGCCCCAGCATCTGCGGACCAGCCGTAGAAGGGCAAACCCAAGCCTCACTAATGGTACCGCGGAACTGCCGCAAACCCTAAGGTTCACCAGCGTTCTCATGGTCATTATGTCGAGTTAGGGTTTAATTCTTCTAGAGGGTCCATAGAAATACCTGCATGATCTTCCGAATACTTTAAATTTGGGAAAATGGGTTTCTGACATTCGTTCGAACCTTTTAGCTTCGTCTGGGCGACATGTGAATACCCTTCGTCCGCACGCTAAACAATGTTTCAACCCTCCAGAATAGACAGTACCCTAACGGTCATCGCATTCGAACCGCAACTCCCTCTGCCCGTGCGACCGTGGTAACAGAAACCACCATGCGATATTGACGAAGATGGATCAAAGGAACGAATGGAATACGGTGCAAAAAATGTACATCCTAAGGTTTCTTAAGCAGAGTAGTGTATCGTACGTATGCCGCGGATCATACCCACGGTACGTCACTCTACCTAAGTCACCTACTCCATCAACCAAGGTCAATCTAGACTCGGACAAAGGTTAAACCTAGCGCTCTGATACCAACTTTGTCACGACCCGAAGGTACGGAACGTGACCGGCACCTAAATTACGAAGCGTCTAGAGGCACAACGTAATCTAAGTAAGCCGAAACCCAGAAATCTAAACCATTTAAAAGAAGAAGTAAAGGAAAACATGTTTAAAAGCAACATCAAATTTCTCAAAAATTTTGGCAGAGTCTCCTTTGTAAAAACTGGCCCCAAAGGGGTACAAATAAGAATATATACATAAGCAACAATAAAAAGTCATCCCCAAGCGGGAGCTAGCACTACGCCAAAAGGCAGAAACAACCACACAATGCACTATAATATACAACGCCGAAGGGCGAGGCTCAAAACTCAAAAGAAAACCAAATCCACCAAAAACCATAATAATACAAGAGCGACTCTAAGGTCGAAATAAAAACAACTAGTCTTCTAAATCTATCAAGTAATACAAATCAGGTTGATGGAGCTTACTAGATACAAACGAAATAATAAAAGTACAACGACGGTCCTGATACAAGTGAACCAACCAACCGAGCAAATCACCCTGAATGAAATGATGTTCCAGCAAGCTGCCAAGGAAACCTGTACATCGAAACCTGTAAGAAAAATTTGGCACAACGGGGGTGAGTTGCCAACTCATGAGTAGAAGATATCTGCGAGTAGAAATCGCATGCACGACGCTCTCCTAGGTCATAATAATATACTTAATATATCACTAGTCATCTAGTAGTGGCAGGATAATAATCTATGCGTAAGTGCAATGCTCAGTGCTCGTGTCAGTGCCTCAAGTAGTAACATGTCATGTGTATGAGTATGCATGCACCATGAATGTAAAACAATCAACCATGAAATCTGGATATATCTGTATAAGAAATCTGTAACTTTTATCATAGTAAAATTTGTATGATAATCCGAAATATCACCAATGAAATCCATGGAAATCCGTGTCAAACATCGACACAAAACATGTAAATCTCAATGTCTCAATACCTCATAATCTCAATATCTCATAGTCTCAATATCTCGGGCTCCGTCAGTCCGGATCGGCCCATATCATCAAATCTCAAGACAACGGTCGGTATCCTCCGGATATCCGCCGCGCTAGACATCACCTGTAGGTAGTCTTCCCCTGCCAAGTGTTGGGGTAAAAATTTACACCCCGGTTGACCAAGTCAAAATCAAAGTCAACCCCAAGCCAAGTGGGCCCAAGTCCAGATCCAGTGGGCCTATGCCCGGGTCGAGCCAGAACAAGAAGCGGCCGACCTCCACCCATGCCAAGATAAAAATTTTGTAATAAATAATTTTGTTGTATTTCTTTCATTTTATTTTTGGATAAATGTAAGAAAAAATAGGCATAAAGCCAAATTTTTGTGAAGCCCATGGCTTATGTGCAAAAAGAAATGGCACATGAGCCATGGGATAGGCAGAATGCCATTTTGTGAAGCCCAAGGGGCTATGTGTAAAATGTGTAGCCTATAAAGGCAAGGATAATGAAATATCTCAACAACTTTTTCTCTCTAAAAAAAAGACTTAGAGCTGAGCTCTTTTCTTCCATCTTCAAGGTTCTAAACCTTTTCATTTTCTTTTGAATTTAAATCAAGAGTTTTACTCTTTCTTTCCAAAAACTAAGTAGTTTTCCACCACAAAACCCACAAAGGGGAACTCAGATCTCCCATCAGATCTAAAAAAAGGAGTGATTTTTAAAATCTCCTGCTTCTTGATCTTCAAGATCCGGCCAAGCGATAGGAGGAAGAAGAAGAACATCTTTCACTAAATCCCCCCCCAAAAAAAGAAGAAGAAGAAGAAGAAGAACACTCAGGAGTCCAACTCCTCTTTGATTTCTCATCAGAGAAATCTTTTTAGGCTAAAAGCCTCTTTTTCTCGCCGGCGCTCAAGCGCAGAGCGCCCACGTGCCGACACGTGGCGCGCTTGCGCTCGAGCGCAAGTCGCCCTCGTGCCGACACGTGGCGCTCTTGCGCTCCAGCGCAAGCGCCCGAGCGCAAGTCACCCTGGTGTCGACACGTGGCGCGCTTGCGCTCCAGCGCAAGCGCTCGAGCGCAAGTCGCCCTCGTGCCGACACGTGGCGCTCTTGCGCTCAAGCGCAAGCGCTCGAGCGCAAGTCGCCCTCGTGCCGACACGTGGCGCGCTTGCGCTCAAGCGCAAGCGCTCGAGCGCAAGCGCTCGAGCGCAAGTCGCCTACGTGCCGACACGTGGCGCGTTGCGCTCCAGCACTCTGCGCTCGAGCGCAAAGCGCCCACGTACCGACACGTGGCACGCTCGCGCTCAAGCGCCTAGGCGCTGGCCCCACGCATCCTTTGGATGTCTTTTTCCTCTTTACTTATATATACATGTATATATATACATATGTATACAAATGTACACATACACATACTCCGCCACACTCTCCCCATCAAAAAAATTTTCGGGCTATCCGGGTAGCGGGACCCCCGTAAAAACTCTGCGTGGCTCCCGATATACCCAAAACCCCCTTTTCAAACAAAACACACGCACACCGCACATTGAGTTCGCATGACCAGTTTAACCCATTAATCGGAGGTTCCCTCGCCCCAAAGGCGAGGGGTAATTAACGGCAGCTTAGTCCGCGGCTGCCGGAGATTCGGATCCCCATAATCATTAAACCCCAGCCTACCCTAGGCAGGGGGAATCTGTAGTACGCCTGACAAGCGTGCGCGTATTCCCATCTCAATGGGGTGACGAAAAACACCCTACAGATTCTGGCACGCCCGGTGGGACTAATCTCTCCTCCCATATTTCGGGTTAAGCGTTCATGCGAACTCAATCAATATACATATCGATTGCCTATACTGAAATGATGTTTTCTTTTCGTGCTGCAATCAACTTTCGATGATAATGTCTCCCAAGACGAACTCAGCTTCCAACGTGACCCCGATTCCGTACGTGGTCAAGATCAACGCTCGTGTGGTTCTCCCCGCAAGCCTCAGTCGACAATGGGAGGAACCGCCCCGCCAGTTTGGCTCTGTCATCATCTACCCGGCCGGAAGCGCTCATCTGGCAGAGATCCCAGCGGAACAGGTGGCCAAGCCGGTCTCAAGGGGTAAGAGGCCGAATGTCGTGATCGCCAAGGCCCCACAACCGAAGCTTAAGATGGTGTCTGAACGAGTCCCTGGCGCTCTAGCTGGGGGCAAGACTTCCGATGCGAAGGGCAACATTAAATGTTGCGAACGAGCTTAGGCGATGACTCCAACAAATGCACAATCGAGCGTATCTCCAAGACCCTCCATCAACCGGTTTGTGGCGTCTTCCCAAAGAGTTGAAGTCTGCCAGGCGCTTAGAACAGAAAAGTTAAGGCAGAAGCGGCTCAGGTATCGAGCCAACAAGAGGGCCAGGGCTTCAGCCAAATGGAATCGTGTGAAGTTCCAAGTGCAGGATTGCCCTGCGACGACGGCCGAGTCGGACGTAAGAATCAGCAATTCCTTCGAGCCCCTGAAGTGGGTTCAGAAAAATGCCATGACCGCCAGAATCAAGAAGACAGCGGTCCGAACAGTGCAACAAAGAGACGTGTCCCGGCCCCAACAGAAAAAGTATGACACTGTCTCTTCAAGAGTCTATCAAGCACTCTGTGCCGCACGAAAGCAGCGGGGCAAACCCAGAAAAGGAGCGCCAGCACCATTCAAGAACCTGGTTAGGCCAGCCACCTTCAATCGACTACCAGCTACCGAAACAAGGGGGTCAAGACAGCGATCCGTGAAATCAGCTGCCAATGATAGAAAGACGGCCGGATATATCATCCATACGGTCTATATGGCGGGCGGGCGCCCCAGCGACAACCTTCGCAGCAAAAGCAAGGACGGAGCCACCACATCCCAAGCCCAATCTAGCCTGAATGTGGTTGCCGCCGCCCAAGAACAGCCGCCCCTGCTGGATGAAGAAAACCCTCTCGATGAGGATGATAGGCAGATAGACCCCTCGGTCCATGTAGAGTCAAGCTCGGACAGCGAGGAAGAGCCGACTTTCCGCCCTAGGACTGCGGAACAGGAGCTGCTTCAAGAGCTTCGAAAACAGCTCAGGAGCAAAGATAAAGAGATGGCTAAGCTCTATTCGAAGATTGACGACTTAACGAACGTGGTGATTCAGCTTACGGCTCAAATTGCTCGAGCGCCTCCCAACCAGGCACAAGCCGCTACTAATCAGCCGGGCGATGACAATCCGAGGCAGCCAATGCCTGTTCCTTTGGGACCAAGACTGGTCGAGCCAAATGAAAGCCGGTTACATTCCGCTTCTGGGGACGCCTTGGCCCCAGATAGCACTATCCGCTAACACAGGATCGGATAATGGATTTGGTCACCAGTAAGGTTAAAACATTGGTGGCCGAAGCTGAAGCTCAGAAAGAAATCGGCAGTAGTGGGCGGCCATATCCCGCGCAGTATGATCTGATTGAGTTCCCAAGCGGCTACATCATTCCTAAGTTCGGAAGATTTGATGGAACGGGGAATGCAAATCAACACGTTGCCCACTTCAAAGCATCGTGCGGAAATACAGGGGGCAATGACGCGCTCCTTCTTCGTCAGTTTGTCAACAGCCTGACCGGCGTCGCCTTCGAATGGTACGCGAGCATACCAGACGGGTCCGTCATTACCTTCGCCCAAATGGAGTCTCTGTTCCGGCAAAGGTTCATGAGCGTCAGTGATAAAATCTCCATTGCCGACCTTGTGAGGACCAAGCCGGGGAAGAATGAAAGCAACACCGACTTTATCGCCCGATGGCGTAATCTCACAGTCAAGTGCGAACCGCCGCTGGAGCAGGACCAGTCCGTCAGCCTTCTCATTGGGAACCTCAGCAATTGGATGGTCCCATTCTTGTGTACGGCGGGCCTCAAGACATTTCAGGAGCTAACCAAGAAAGTCCAAATGCTAGAACGCTCGAAGCAAGAGTCCCCGCCGGACTCTCAGAGAGACAAAACCTGGAAAAGCAAGCGGGACGACAACCGTAGAAGCGGGAGTTCCAGCAGTACCAATGTCTTCAATGCGTCCGAAAATGAAGATAAGCGAAGGGCGGGCGAATCCAAAACCAACCGGTCTCGAAAGCCATTGCTGGGAGGAGATGGGCCTTCCCTAGAGGAGAAAAAGAACAAGGTTTACTCTTTCAGAAGGGACAAGGTCCGTAAGATATTTAAAGATGCCTTGAACAACGGCCTACAATTGCCGGAGTCGAAAAGACCCCAAGAAGCAAAAATGACCGACAATCCTCTCTATTGCCCGTACCACCGAGTAGTGAGCCATGCGATCGAGGATTGCTATATCTTCAAAGACTGGGTCGAGAAGCAGTACAAGGCTGGAGAGATCGAGCTGTCCAAAAGCGTGTTGGTGAACAATCAAGTTGCAACTACCAACTTTATACAGACAGAAACTGAAGCCTTCTGGGAGCAGACAGCCGAACCCGCCGCCCTGAGCAATGAAACGGACTCATCGCGGCCTCCATGGAGTATGCACATATCTAATAAGACGAAGAAGATGATAAAGCTACTTCGGAAAGAACCCAGGACGGAATGGGAAGGGCAGAAGAAGTCTACCAGTCCAGCTGCCAATGCGGCTCCATCAAGCTCAAAATCCAAGAAGCTCAAGAAGAAGAAAAGTGCAGCTCGGCGCGAAAAAGAGTCTGCAGGGAGATCGACCATTCAAAAATATATAGATTCCCTCGAAGAATATGAACAAAAGGAAAGAACATTGATTCAATTGAAGGAGTTCTTCCCTGTCCAAGCGGCTGAAATTCTGGAGGAGTTAGAAGAAGACTCCAATAAAGAGATCCCAGTAGTGACCTGCTACGCCATCCATCTTGGCAGCGACTCCGAGGATGATCTTTGTTTTCCCGAAGAGGATGAGGAGCTCGCCACAACGGCCAATCAAATCCAGCTCAGAAGCGGCAGGGCTCTACCGCCAAATCAGGGCAACGCCCCAAAAGGGAAGGAAAAACAAGTCGCTAATGAAGAAGATGGCAGAGAACCGGCTGATGAAAACATAAGTCCTTCCTCGGTGGACTATAATGTCTTGGCGCATCTCCGGAAGCTTCCGTCTCTCCTGAGCATCTACGACGCCTTGGTCCTATCTAAGGAGCTTAGAGATGTTCTCATTCACGCTCTACAAAACCCCGAGCGGTATCAGGCTCACTTTGCGGAAATTAATATGAAAGAAGCCTAGCACGCTTTACATGCCGCCGCAGTCACATTTAAGGATGAAGACTTGCTACTGGGAACGGCTGAGCATAATCGGCCGCTTTACGTGACCGGGTACAGCGATGGAGATCGAATTAATCGCATATTGATTGATCTGGGGTCCTCAGTGAACATCATGAACTTGCGAACTCTGAAGAGTTTGTCAATGGACGTCCGACACCTGTCAAGGGAAAGGATTGTCATTCAAGGCTTCAACCAAAATTGCCAGCAAGTTCTGGGGTCTATAGCTTTGCCAATCAAATTCGGGGATCTGCAGACTGAAGCTAAGATATACGTGATCGACGCCGACACATCTTATAAGATTCTCTTGGGGCGGCCGTGGCTCCACGATTACGGCATCATTCCGTCAACTCTCCATCAATGTATGAAGTATACTAAAAATGGCGAAGAAAGACGCATTGACGGAGACATCCAGCCGTTCGGTGTGCATGAAGTCCGATATGAAGATTCTCGGTACTTTATGAACCACCGAAATTCTAAGCCACAACTGACTGAGAATAGACCGGCCCCAAGACTCAAAAGCAAATCTGCGCCGGCTGTCACTTTCAAAAGCAAAAATACCGAAGTGCGCCCGCATTTCGGCAGCGACACTGATGAGTCCGACGCTGGAAGCCCGTCCTTCCGTAAAACTCGCCCACGTTTTGGCAGCGATACGGACGAATTTGTTACTGAAGGCCCATCTAGCAGCAAAGTCCGCCCTCATCTTGGCAGTGACACTGAAGAGTCAGAAGAAGAGGACCTGCCGTGCAACAGCTGTGCAGATCGGCCCCCGATGCAACAAGCGAAACTACGAGAGACCTTCGAAGTCGCAGAAGGGTCCCTAGCCGTCACAAGGGTACCAGAGCAAATGTGCAAAGAGCTCGATGCGTTGTCAGCCTCCACCGTAGACCAGCTGAAAACTTTCTACGTTCCTAGGAGGAAAAGTGGACAGAAGGGCATCCTGTTTTACGGGTCAAACCCCGTTGTGCACCCGGACGATCTTTCTGTCGCATGCCTTCCCTATGAGAGAGGCATAAGAGCCGTCCTCAATCCCAGATACTATGCGCCCGAGATGCGGGAATACTTTAAGAAGTGCGGATGCCGGTTATATCAAACGGAGTCCGAAGCAAAGTTTTACGAAGGGCTATGGTATCCGCCCCAGGTCCGAGCACTCATCGATGGACGAATTCCAGATAGACGGGGCATAGGCTATATTCAACCTGATTCCAAAGCGTGCTACATGATCCATGTTGGTGAGGCCAGCGAAAGATCAAATGATGATGACGAGATAGCCGAGCCAGAAGAAGCTCCTCAAGAACTCGAAGATGGCGGACAAGCAACCTTTGATGAGCTAACCGAGATTGACTTAGGAACGTCCGATGATCCAAGGCCGACCTACATCAGCTCACTCTTGTCGGAGGAAATGAAAGAGCAGATAATTGCCTTGCTGCGTGAGTTCGTCGACTGCTTCGCGTGGACGTACAAAGAAATGCCTGGCCTTTCCCCTGAGGTAGTCGTGCATAAGCTGGCTATATCTCCTGATGCTAAGCCAGTCAAACAAGCTCCTCGAAGAATGAGAAGGGAGTTGGAAGAAAAGGTCACCGAGGAAACCAAGAAACTCATCGATGCCGGCTTCATCAGGGAAGAGAAATATGCAGACTGGATCGCATGCATAGTCCCAGTGAAGAAGAAAAATGGGCAGATCCGAGTTTGTGTCGATTTCAGGGACCTCAACAAGGCATGTCCTAAAGACGACTTCCCGCTACCGGTCATGGAAATGATGGTCGATGACACCTCAAATTATGAACTGTTCACCTTTATGGACGGCTCTTCTGGATATAATCAGATCAAGATGTCGCCTGAGGATGAGAAGCACACAGCATTTCGAACCCCGATCGGAATATATTGTTACAAGGTAATTCCATTCGGACTGAAGAACGCAGGTGCTACATATCAAAGGGCAATGACTAATATCTTTGATGACCTAATCCATAAAGTCGTCGAATGCTATGTTGATGATCTGGTCGTCAAGACTAAAGCCAAGGTCGATCATATCCAAGATCTCAGGACCGTTCTCACCAGACTGAGGCAATACGATCTGAGGATGAATCCTTTAAAGTGCGCTTTTGGCGTGTCATCGGGAAAATTCTTGGGCTTCATAGTTCGACATCGAGGGATCGAAGTTGACCCATCAAAGATAAAGGCCATCATGGAGATGCCCCCTCCGAAGAGTTTGACGCAGCTAAGATCTTTTCAAGGCAAGCTTGCTTATATACGGAGGTTTATCTCAAATTTATCAGGGAGATGTAGGCCCTTCTTAAAGCTCATGAAGAAAGGAGCTCCTTTTATCTGGGATGCCGAATGTCAAGCAGCGTTCGAAAGCATCAAACAATACTTGTTGCACCCTCCAGTGCTGGCCGCTCCCATTCCAAATAAACCGCTGATTCTCTACACTGCCGCGCTGGACGAGTCACTCGGTGCGCTCCTTGCCCAGAATAACGAGGAAGGAAAGGAAAATGCCCTCTACTACCTCAGTCGAACTCTAGTCGGGGCGGAACACAACTACTCCCCAATCGAAAAGCAATGCCTGGCTCTGATATTTGCTGTGAAGAAGCTGAGGCACTATCTGCTCGCTAATCGGGTTATGCTGATCTCCAAGGTCGACCCGCTCAAACACTTGATGACCAAAGCAAGCCTAGCCGGCAGAATGGCAAGATGGGCTGTCATGCTACTTGAGTTTGACATAGTTTATACTCCTCAGAAAGCAGTAAAAGGGCAAGCACTTGCAGACTTTCTCGCCGCTCATCCTATACCAGAAGGGTCGCCGCTAGATTGTGAGTTACCCGATGAACAAGTGCTGCACCTCGAGGAAGATGAGCCATGTTGGGAGCTCTACTTCGATGGAGCCTCATCAATAAGGACCTCCAGTAAATCAAGCGTCCCGGAGATAAAAGCAGGGATAGGATTGGTGTTCATCACACCATCAATGGGAACCCTACGGCGTTCTTTTGCTCTCACCGAGCCTCGGACAAACAATGAAGCTGAGTATGAAGCTCTGATAGCTGGTTTGGAGCTTGCCATAGAAATGGAAATCCGTCGGCTACGAGTCTACGGTGACTCCCAGCTTGTCGTCAACCAAGTAAGCGGCGACTATAAGATATACAAACCCGAGTTAGCTCGGTACAGAGGTCGAGTGGTGGAACTCATGAAACGGTTCACTCATATTGAACTAACGAGAGTCCCTAGAGCGTTGAACGGAAAGGCTGATGTACTCGCCCGCTTGGCCAAGGAGCTGGCTAATCCTGACATGGACGAAATTCTGATCACAGTCAGGAGCCAGCAAATTCTACCCCCAGTCTCTCTACGAGAAGAGGAAAGCGCGGAACAGATGAGCAGTCCTGCGGAAGAAGTTTCGATCATCCAAGACGAGCCCGATTGGAGAGAACCCTTCATAGAGTACCTCCGATACGACAAGCTGCCCGAAGAAAAATCTGCGAGGATTAAGCTGAAGAAAAGAGCTCTCCGGTACGTGTTTGTAAATGACACGTTATACCGCAGGTCATATGATCAACTATGGCTCAGGTGTCTGTCATTGGCCGAAGCCCAAAAGGTCATGAAAGATGTCCACTCGGGCGTTTGCGGTGCTCACCAATCTGGCCCTAAGATGCGACTTCAAATCAAACGGCTTGGGTATTACTGGCCCACCATGATACGGGATTGCGGAGAGCATGCAAAGAAATGTTATATCTGCCAAATTCATGGTGATTTCATTCACAAGCATCCCAATCCGTTGCATCCTACGGTGGCGTCGTGGCCCTTCGAAGTCTGGGGCACCGACATTGTTGGCCCAATTGATCCTCCGTCATCTAAAGGACACCGGTTCATACTGGCCGCGACAGACTACTTCTTCAGATGGGCTGAGGCTGTCCCGCTAAAAGAAGTCAAGACAAGAGATATTCTGACATTCTTCCAGCATAATATTCTATACCGCTTCGGTACACCAAGAAGAATCATTTCTGACAACGGGCCTTCTTTCAAGAGCTTCAATGTCTCAAGGTTCGCTACTCAGCACAAGATAGACTGGAGATATTCCTCCATCTATAATCCAAGAGCCAATGGGCTAGCCGAAGCCTTCAATAAGACTCTATGCAAGCTCCTGAGGAAAAATGCTTCAGCCAACAAGAGAGACTGGAATCTCAAGCTTCACGAGGCATTGTGGGCATATCGTACCACGCACCGTACTCCAACTCAGTCCACTCCATACTCATTGCTCTTCGGAGTGGAGGCGGTCCTCCCCCTCGAAGTCGAAGTTCCAAGCTTAAGAATGGCCGTTCAGCATGAGTTGACAGAAGAGGAAAACGTGCTCCTTCGACTTGAAGAACTCGATGCCCTCGAAGAAAAGAGGCTCGCGGTGCAGCAAAATCTGGAGCTATACCGAGCCCAAATGTCACGGGCCTATGACAAGATAACCCGTCTCCGCGCTTTCAAGAAAGGTGAATTGGTGCTGGTCCTCAAAAGACCGATCATCCCCAATCGACATGCCAAGGGAAAATTCGAGCCGAACTGGGAAGGACCATACGTCATCGAGAAAGTGTTCGACGGAGGATCCTACCAACTAATAAGTGCCGAGGGAGAAAGGCCCATGCCACCCATCAATGGCCGATATCTCAAGAAATACTACACATGAATGCTCCAAGTCGCAGGCGAATTGAGCACATCAGCCCTACGGTCTGGATCAGACATCCTGCAAAACCGTATACAATCCACGGGTGTAAATGACCCCTAGTTCTCCCAAATCCTGCCAGCGAGACTACTTCAAAGTCCCACCAGCGGCCCAAAAACAAAAAAAAAACGGTATGTCCACAAGCAAAATGGGCACGGATGAAAACCCGAAAGGGCTCCGTGAGTAAAAACAGCAGGACTACCGGCGAGTCTGTGAAAACCCGAAAGGGCGCAAACTCGTGAAAAGAGATGAAATACACTCGCAAAGTCCTCTCGACCTCGTGAGGAGAAACCCCCTGTGTGAGATCCTTAAGACTCACAAAGGAGCAACACACTTAGGAATCCTCACGATTCCTAAGGAGAAAATACACCTGCGGGATCCTTACGACTCGTAGGGAGAAAATGCTTTTATGGGACCCTCACGGCCCATAAAATTGAAAAGCCTTAGGTGATAGGGACCCAAACCTATCTCCTAAGCCATCGTTCCCCAACGGGCAACGGCAAATGATGATTCGCTCCTGGCATTTCGCTTCAGTGTTAGCGGTGCTGATGCCGACCAAAAACCCAAATCCCAAGTCCTCCCGAGGCAAATGATGAGTTGCTCTTAGCATTATTCCAGTGCAGCAATGCTGATGCCAAACAAGATCCAAATTCCAAGTCCCCAAACGGCGAATGATGAGTCGCTCCTGGTACCATATTCCAGTGCAGCGATGCAGACGCCAACCAAATTCCAAATCCCATACCCCAACGGCGAATGATGAGTCGCTCCTGGTACCATATTCCAGTGCAGCGATGCAGACGCCGACAAAGTCCCGAAATTTTTCCGGCCCTACGGTCTGGATCATACATCCTGCAAAACCGTATACAATCCACGGGCGTAAAACAATCCCAATCTGTCCTAAGCAACCAAATCTAAATTCTCTTGGGGCAAATGATGAGTTGCTCCTGGCATTATTCCAATGCAGCAATGCAGATGCCAAACAAAAACCAAAATCCAAGAATCCTCTCAATGACAGATGATGATTCGCTCCTGGTACCATATTCCAGTATAGCGATGCTGATGTCAACCCAAATCAACAAGTCAACTTCCACTCCGACACCGCAGAAAGCGGAGCGAGTCAGAATCCAATCTCGACACCGCAAAAAGCGGAGCAAGTCAAGTCTACCCCTGACACTGCAAGAAGCAGAGCAAGTCAAATCAAGCATCGACCGTCCATGTCGCTAAAATGGCAGCACCGACCGTCCAAGTCGCAAAAAGGGCAGAACCGACCGTCCACGTCGCTAAAAGGGCAGCACCGACCGTCCACGTCGCTAAAAGGGCAGCATCGACCGTCCACGTCGCTAAAATGGCAGCATCGACCGTCCATGTCGCTAAAATGGCAGCACCGACCGTCCAAGTCGCAAAAAGGGCAGAACCGACTGTCCACGTCGCTAAAAGGGCAGCACCGACCGTCCACGTCGCTAAAATGGCAGCACCGACCGTCCATGTCGCTAAAAGGGCAGCATCGACCGTCCAAGTCGCTAAAAGGGCAGCACCGACCGTCCACGTCGCTAAAAGGGCAGCATCGACCGTCCACGTCGCAAAAATGGCAGCACCGACCGTCCATGTCGCAAAAAGGGCAGAACCGACCGTCCAAGTCGCTAAAAGGGCCGCGCCGACCGTCCAAGTCGCTAAAAGGGCAGCATCGACCGTCCATGTCGCTAAAAGGGCAGCATCGACCGTCCAAGTCGCAAAAAGGGCAGAACCGACCGTCCACGTCGCTAAAAGGGCAGCACCGACCGTCCACGTCGCTAAAAGGGCAGCATCGACCGTCCACGTCGCAAAAATGGCAGCACCGACCGTCCATGTCGCAAAAAGGGCAGAACCGACCGTCGAAGTCGCTAAAAGGGCCGCGCCGACCGTCCAAGTCGCTAAAAGGGCAGCATCGACCGTCCATGTCGCTAAAAGGGCAGCATCGACCGTCCAAGTCGCAAAAAGGGCAGAACCGACCGTCCACGTCGCTAAAAGGGCAGCACCGACCGTCCGAGTCGCAAAAAGGGCAGCGCAGGATTCCTACAAAGCGGGAACCAGATCAATCCGGGCCAGGGGAAACGTCTATCACGGACACTCCATCTCGGAGTCATGTCAAGCAACGACCGTCCATGTCGTAAAAAGGGCAGTGCCAGCTTCCCAAAAAGCGGGAACCAAATCAGGTCGCCTCCAGGTAAAAGAAGATCCATCAATTTCATGCACACGACCCACATATGTGGTGTGCATTTATTGATGGGGGGCAATTTGTTGGGGTAAAAATTTACACCCCGGTTGACCAAGTCAAAATCAAAGTCATCCCAAAGCCAAGTGGGCCCAAGTCCAGATCCAGTGGGCCTATGCCCGGGTCGAGCCAGAATATGAAGCGGCCGACCTCCACCCATGCCAAGATAAAAATTTTGTAATAAATAATTTTGTTGTATTTCTTTCATTTTATTTTTGGATAAATGTAAGAAAAAATAGGCATAAAGCCAAATTTTTGTAAAGCCCATGGCTTATGTGCAAAAAGAAATGGCACATGACCCATGGGATAGGCAGAATGCCATTTTGTGAAGCCCAAGGGGCTATGTGTAAAATGTGTAGCCTATAAAGGCAAGGATAATGAAATATCTCAACAACTTTTTCTCTCTAAAAAAAAGTCTTAGAGCTGAGCTCTTTTCTTCCATCTTCAAGGTTCTAAACCTTTTCATTTTCTTTTGAATTTAAATCAAGAGTTTTACTCTTTCTTTCCTAAAACTAAGTAGTTTTCCACCACAAAACCCACAAAGGGGAACTCAGATCTCCCATCAGATCTAAAAAAAGGAGTGGTTTTTAAAATCTCCTGCTTCTTGATCTTCAAGATCCGGCCAAGCGATAGGAGGAAGAAGAAGAACATCTTTCACTAAATCCCCCCCCCCAAAAAGAAGAAGAAGAAGAAGAAGAAGAAGAAGAAGAACACTCAGGAGTCCAACTCCTCTTTGATTTCTCATCAGAGAAATCTTTTTAGGCTAAAAGCCTCTTTTTCTCGCCGGCGCTCAAGCGCAGAGCGCCCACGTGCCGACACGTGGCGCGCTTGCGCTCCAGCGCAAGCGCCCGAGCGCAAGTCGCCCTGGTGTCGACACGTGGCGCGCTTGCGCTCCAGCGCAAGCGCTCGAGCGCAAGTCGCCCTCGTGCCGACACGTGGCGCTCTTGCGCTCAAGCGCAAGCGCTCGAGCGCAAGTCGCCCTCGTGCCGACACGTGGCGCGCTTGCGCTCAAGCGCAAGCGCTCGAGCGCAAGTCGCCTACGTGCCGACACGCAGCACTCTGCGCTCGAGCGCAAAGCGCCCACGTACCGACACGTGGCGCGCTCGCGCTCAAGCGCCTAGGCGCTGGCCCCACGCATCCTTTGGATGTCTTTTTCCTCTTTACTTATATATACATGTATATATATACATATGTATACAAATGTACACATACACATACTCCGCCACACTCTCCCCATCAAAAAAATTTTCGGGCTATCCGGGTAGCGGGACCCCCGTAAAAACTCCGCGTGGCTCCCGATATACCCAAAACCCCCTTTTTAAACAAAACACACGCACACCGCACATTGAGTTCGCATGACCAGTTTAACCCATTAATCGGAGGTTCCCTCGCCCCAAAGGCGAGGGGTAATTAACGGCAGCTTAGTCCGCGGCTGCCGGAGATTCGGATCCCCATAATCATTAAACCCCAGCCTACCCTAGGCAGGGGGAATCTGTAGTACGCCTGACAAGCGTGCGCGTATTCCCATCTCAATAGGGTGACGAAAAACACCCTACACCAAGCTCATCATCTACAACTCGATCTTCTTGCCCTGGGGTACCATACCGGGCCCACCATGTACTCGAGACGGTTCATCCACTCCTCGAATCCGGTCTCGAAATCCAACAGAAAACATGAAATCTAATGGTAGACGACACATACGTCACGAGAAAACCGCAACTTGTATTTTAAAAAAGAGAGGGAGAGAGAGAGAAGATTTTATATATATTCTTGCGGTTTTCCCCAAAATCCAGAAATCTCATAGAAATCCAAAATCCCAAAATCATGAGTATCGACATAAGCCCCACAATACTGCATGATAATATAAAAATGTGAATGCATGAAGTGTCTAAGTAATAAATGCAATGTATAGACTAGCACATGAGAGTAATCACACAATATTATATTGGACTAGTATTTAGCTGATTATATCAATAAAAGATAATATATTCTAAAGTGTACGTGACATGGCAATTACCGATGAAAATGTGTGTGAGCCGGCAAATAAGTGTACGTGGAACATGCGCATCATCGGTAATGGTGCCGGTATCCTAACAGGCAGAGCTTCATATTAGCTAAAGAACATATGTATGAATATGCGATGCGATGAACACAACATGAATATAACGGTGAAAATGTAGTAACACACAACTTGAAAATACATACTGATTACGAGTCATACAGTTTGTTATTTGAAAAAGCACGATTCAACAGTTGAAAATAAGTATGACTCAAGCCTAAACTAAGATCTACCTAACCAACTAAGGAACTAACTAAAGACACTAGTCAAAAGGTAAGAAGAATCCTCCTAAAGTCTGAGTCGATATCTCTAGTAGTCGGCGATCCAGGCTCAATAGCGTCACGTACGTAGTACGACTTACTCAAGTCAAGAGTGCGGATCAGTCATCACATCTATGCCTCGTACGGTAAAATCCATCGTACGGCATCCCAAAATCGGGTACGGGTCAACTATCATATATATACATTATCATTCGTATAGTATCGTCATCAAACAATATCATGATCAAGGGTACAGAACTATAATCGCATACATCCCAATATCATCAACATATATTATCGTCTATGTAAATATCCATCGTCAAATGATCCACTAAAATATCATGTCATATATCATATCGTGATTAAGTCACATATTACAATCCGGGTTCTATTCTAGAGTCTCATACATTTCAATGTCATCATCACCTATTATCGTTTATATATAAATATACATTTTCTCATTCCCCAACGATCCGGTAATATCATAACACATCACATGTCATAATTCGATCGTATATCTAATATCTCACGGCATCATGGCCAGCCATACCGACTCAACCCCATGTATCATATAACCTCCTCATATCACGTGTATATGTTATACACACACACACACACACACACATAGAAACCGACACACTTTCACACACACACACACACACACACCCCCCAAGTCAAGTGTATGTATGTGTGCATGTGTGTGTCTACATGAAACCTACGAAGTCCCTCCAAGGTTGCCATCCTCTGGTTAAGTCTTTCTAAATCAGTCTAGTCCAACCTAAAGTCTTCAATAGGACCCTACTCGCTAAGAATCTAAGGTCACGTCCGACTTCCTAATAACAGTAAGTAATATCCCTATTCTACGTTTGTGGGGGTGCTATACGCCATCCACCCGAGTTCCCCCTTAGATATACATCTACTCACCTGGTCCTTGTCTGTCGAAGTCGATGTCGCCCTCCTCTTCTTCGTCGTCCGAAGTACACGTGAGCGGTACCTATACGCAAACATATATAATATCGTAATCCGAATCACGGAAAAAACCAAAACAACGCACGAAACGCGCATAGGTTAAAACCTATGACCCACTCATGCAAAATGACCAAAAACCTTCAACATCGGCGTTCAAACGCCGATTGATAGAGATAAAACACAAACGAACAAATCGTAGTCCCAAAACTCACTAATTATAATATAAAATAGATTGCAACTCATCGAAAACTGAAAATAAATCAAATCGGTTTATTTCCGAAAACCTAGAAAGCGTCAATTAACCGTTTCACTTCAAAACTTGATGTTTAAACGAAACTAATGGCCATAATATTCACTAAATATCATAACTAGAATATATAAACCATTCCTATAATTTATCCTCATCAATTTGTATTGAATTGAAAATTCTAGTTTGCAAAAATATCATATTTTAATACTTTTTAAAGCAAAATTCACAATTCAACAACTAAGCTAGATTTTGCATATTTTAAATTGTTAAACCACTCATGGAAACCTTAATGATGCACTAAAAATCCTAGCTAGATTTTGATCCCACAATTAAATTAATTTCTTAAAACCTAGTTAGCAAATTAGCATAATTATCATAATTTTTAAACTAACCATTAACAACTAGTAACCAAATTAGGTTTTGCATTCAATTAACATGTTAGTCTACCCATTAAAACCATGAATCATTGATAAAGATCATCACTAGAATTTTATCTCACCAATTTATATAAATTATAAAAACCTAGTTTTCAAAATATCTTAATTTGGACATATTAAATGTAACCATTTTACAATTTAACAATTAGACTAGATCTTGCATGTTTTAAGATACGAATCTACCCCTTGAAATCTTAATCAAGTAATAAAAGCCCTAACTTGATCTAAACCCTATTCTTGAATTTTTCAAGTTCTCAATTTGAACCAATTTAAAACCTAATTAAGCTAGATTTCAACACATGTTAACAAGGTAACAATTAGAATAAGATTATACCTCACAAATCTTGAAATCAAACATGCTAACATAACCTCCAAATTGCTCCCTTTGCTCCAAGATCCAAGCTTGTTTGGCCCAAGAATAATGGGTAGAGATTTATTTAGGAATTTGTGTAATTTTTTTATGGATTTTTGGATGAATTTTTGGATATTTTTGAAGGAAAAAAATAAAGTGGTGAAATGGGGGGCTGCCCATGCATGGCTCGGCCATGAGGAAGATGAGAGAAATGTGAGATGAGTGTAGAAAATTCTAGGTCAAGAAAAGCTTTCAGGTTTCACTTAATACACTTCACATCAATTCCAATTTTTAATCTATTTTATTTTATTTCATTTCTTTGACTTAGAACATACTAGAATCTTGAATAACATACAAAATAAAATTATGTTACAAACTAGATTTTTGTGGTCATGGTTCGCTTTTGTAAAATTAAAACATTCCAATTTGTATTTTACACTAATTTAATGTATATTTAAAGCTTATATCAATACTTGAATTTAATTAATTTTGGAAAAATATTTATTTAAACTAACAATTTATAAGTCACTAAATAATATCAATTACTAGCAATTATATAGTTAAAATAGGCATATTTAATTCTATATTGAAAAATTATTATATTTGAGTTTTATGGAAAAATACGGTTTATTTTACCGATTATTAGAAAATTCATCTAAAGGATTTTATTTATCTAATTATTTATTTATTTATTTTTAAAACGTAACAATTTTCCACAATCTTCTCCTTTTGTGGACTTGGTTTGTTGCCCCTTAACCTGTTTGGATAAGGTGCTTTATCAATAAGGGTTTGGTGCAACATTGGAGAGGGTTGTGGGGATGGAATGGATCCCAGAATTGGAGTTGAGATTGTTTTAGGTTGACTCGAGGAAATGGGATGAATGTTCGAGCCTAAGGGAAAACGGAGAGTAGGCTCAAAAGAAGGTGGTGGACTAGACGAAATAGGAGAAGAAGTAGAACCCGGGGTATCATTAATATCATCAACATCATCAACGTGTTCACCCACATGGTTATTCAGCACTCTTCCCGATCTCAACGTGGTAACGACACTCACATTATAATTTTGCGAGTGGCCAGGATTCGGTAGGGGTTGAGATGGAAGTTTCCATTTCTCTCACGCACTCATTGCGGCATTTAAGTGTGCAATTTGTGCTTCTATCAATTTTATACTCTCACCGTGGGCGGCGGAGTCCTTCATTAACGTTCCGATAGAAGACTTTATATCAGCCGACGTTTGCATGGACTGTTTCATAAACATATCGAAGGTTCGTTCGAGTGCAGAGGAGTTTTCAGTACCGTCCGTTTGGAAATAATTATTATAAGGTGTAGAATTGTTGGCCGGATTCTGAAAGAATTGTGGTTGAAAGTGGTACTGACTCTATGGGTGTGGTTGTTGTTGCTGTGGAGAAGGTCTTTGATAATTGCTTTAGAACTGGTTTTGATTTTGGTATTGGTTTTGATTCCAAGCAAAATTAGGATAATTCCCTGATTATATGTGAAAGAATAAGGATCGTTTCTAAGTCGCTGCTGAAAAGTAGCATTCATTTGTTCTTGACCTTGAAACGGTGGATTCAAAGGACATTCTTCCGTTAAATGCAATGGATTGGAACGGCAACCATACACGGTTTTGGGGAGCGTAAATTGGTTTAGGAGGGCTGAAAAGACTTTGTTTTCTATAGCATCGAGTTTCTTTTGTATCGCGGCCATTTCGGCTTTCACTGTGATGGAAATATCGAGCTGATGGATACCTCCCCTAGACGATGCAGGTCTAACACTTTCCCACCGTAGGGTTTGTTCAGCTAGATTTTCCAGAATTTGTCAAGCTTCATCATCATCTTTAGACAGGAAATGAAATTGACACATGGTTTCAAGCATCTGTTTTGTTGTTAGATCAACACCCTCATATATAATGCGACAAAGGTCCCATCTATTGATTCCGTGATGAGGGAATTGTAAAAGAAGATCTTTAAACCGTTCAAAGTATTTCCAAAATGGTTCATTGGGAAGTTGGGTAAACTGGTTAATATCGCTTCGAACGCGGGCGGTCTTATGATTGGGATAAAATTTCTTAAGGAATGCTACAACGAATTCGTCTCATTTTGCGATGGAATGTGCGGCAGTGTTACAAAGCTATTTTTCTGCTAGATCGCACAAAGTAAAAGGGAAAAGACGTAATCTCATAGCATCCACAGAAAGTTGTGATGTACCCATCATTACGCATATGTTTTCGAATTTGTTTATAAAAACGTATGCGTCTTCGGATTCAAGCCCGTGAAATTTGGGCAACAGTTTGATGAAGTGGGGTTTAACTTCAAAATTATCTCTATTGGATGATGGAATAGATAGACAGGTAGGAAGGGGTCCGCGCATGAGGTAACATCTTTCTTGGAGAGAGATACGTGGTGGATTCTGTACACCTACGGGTGGTGGCAGGATGGTGGCGGCAAAATCTGATGGAGAACCGTCCATCTCGGTCGATGTGGTGGGTGGAGGGGAAAAAGGAGATGAAGAAGTACCGACTTCGTTATCGATAGCAAAATCGCGGACAAGACAGGCACTAGAATCCCATGTCCAGCCGAGCATGCACTAAGCGGGTTTAGCGCACGTGGCAGCGTGTGAGTACTTAAAAATTGGTTTGTTTTGAAAAGTGTCGGACGTGAGACAAACTACAAAAAATGCACACACAACCCTAGAACTAAGGTTACCTAGATCAAGCACCGCTCCTAGACTTCTAAATGACAAACCGCAGGATCAATCCTCTACCACCTCTTTGTAACTCTTGTGGCCAGGTAAGTACCAGGTAAGTGGGAGGTATCCGCTATACGAATCACCGAAAATAGCGGGCCTAATTAAGTAACCACTTGTCTTAGACACACTTTCCTAAACACTACAAAAGAAATACAGATAAGCGATAGATTACCCACGACCTTCCTCTGTCCTATTTGAGCGCGACGGT
This sequence comes from Agapanthus africanus, assembly GCA_030015575.1. Taxonomy (NCBI): domain Eukaryota; kingdom Viridiplantae; phylum Streptophyta; class Magnoliopsida; order Asparagales; family Amaryllidaceae; genus Agapanthus; species Agapanthus africanus. The sequence goes on along the minus strand of CM057339.1, from coordinate 339,460,586 downwards.
CAATAGGGACTTGATCTAGATATTTTTTTAATTAATATAGGGTTATGCGGATACTCATTTTGTGATTTGTGGGGCTTAGGAACGGTGATGAAATCCCCACCTAATCTGAATTTTGGTCTTGCCCCTTAAAGTCCGTATTAAAATATGCACAAACAAACTAATTACTAAACTTGCAAAAAGATTTTTTTGAGCGGTGATATTTTGCAAAGAATCCTGCAGAAAATTATTTTATTGGTTTTTAGAGGAGAGATAAGGAGTTGAGAAATATACCAGAGAATTTTGGGGGCACAAATCCCCAACTCCGCCGTGGTTCCGCCGCCAAATAGCCCTTTCTGCCGCGGTTCCGCCGCCAAATTGAGAGATCTTTTGATGATTTTTGCTACGGTGGCCTCCCTTTCTCCTCTGGAATTGTTTTGATGTCTCTGAATCTATGTTTCCTCAAATCTATGACTCCAGATCCCCTCGCAAAAATCGCACACTAATCGTTAAATACAAAATTTGCTATTTTGTTTCATTTTTATATTATGTTTTCTAGATTTATAAAAATTCAACACAAATAGTAAGAAAAAAATTACGCACGTATCCCCGGCAACGGCGCCATTTGATTGATTATGAAAAAGTGTTTGTAGAATAACCGCAATCAAAAACGGTGTCGCGTGTAGCTAACCGAGATGAGTACGGGTTGTCCTCAGGGATTCGTGGAACTTTTAATCTTGCTTTAGACGTGTTGATTAGAAAAGAGGAAGGAGAATAGAGAATAGAGAATAGTGAAAAATAGATTCTAGATCTATGGTAAATACGGATGTAGAATATATATTTTTCAGATCTAGTTTAAATAAGGATATAGAATATATAAGAAGAAGGCTTGTAGGGTTCGTTAGGATTTAGTAGTCATGGATGACTAATAAAGATTACTCATTTTATCTATTGATAGATTTAAAACTAGATTGATAGTGATGAATGAGGATTAGGGTTCTTGGAAGAAACTAGGGTTTCCACACTATTGACCCTTGTCCTTTCATTGATCTCTATTCATGTCTAGCCCTTAACAAAATAATTGTTAATCTGATCTCAAATCGCGGTCGAGACTAGTAATAAATTGGTAGCGCGCCCGATTAGGATGTTAACGATTCTTTTGCTAAAGTTTATAAACATCATAAGACTTAAAAGAAGTTAAAATATTTTCTCATCTATTATTCTACCCTAATCCTACGAACCCTAACAAGTTAGGAATTACTCACGCATGTTGTGAGAAGAAGAAGAAAGGATAGAGAATGAGATCATAATTAAAAATAAAGAAAATAAATAATTAAACAAAATAATTTACCTTTATTAATCAACTTCACAAGTACAAATCCTACGAATTTATATTACAAGAGGAAGAAGTTGCACTCGATCTCTGCCTCGTAGGAAGTAGATGCTCCGTCGATTTTCACGTCGCCCTATCACCTCGAATCGTGGACCTATCGTGGATCTCGGTCCTTTATATAGCTCTCAAATCAGAAAACCAAGTTACCTAATATGGTGATTGCTTAATATGGTGATTTCCTAATATGGTGATTTCCATGCCTGGACTCTGAGTCTCTATCAGCATTGATTTTATGATTATGACAAATTTTTGATCCTGACATCTTGAATATCTTGATCTCTTGACCTGAGCTAAATCTTGCACAATATCTCCTTGAATAATGTTAGTACTATTTATTAAATTAGAGAGAGTATCTTAATCACTATATATGGTAATAAATCTTTAAGAAACTTGATTAAGAATATTTAATATGCTATGCATCTTTTAATTACTGAAATATTATGCATATATTTTGAAACATTATTATAACCATTTGTATGATATTATTTCTTTTTAGAATCTTGATTAGAATATTTGATATGATATGGCTATTTTCAATTACCAAAATATTATATAAAAATGAAATGCATATATTTTCCTTCATAATGTTAATTATAATATATAAACATATGGTAAATAGCATTTTTCAGATAAATCGAAATATGTTCTATATTTATAATAAACACCTTTAAATATTTAAGAAAAGTAAGGAAAATATTATATCAAAAGTGTTGTTTTTTCGACTGAACAGGTATGAGCAGAGAAAAGAGGATTGCATAAATTTCTTGATGACCCATCGAAAAAGAAGCATGCTATTGCGTCTTCTTTAGGTGTTCTTGTTATTGAGAACAGTTTTTCAGTCAGTCCTACCTTCTGGGTACTAGATACCGGATCAGAATCTCATATCTGTAATTTATTGCAGAGAGTGAGAAAAAGTAGGATGGTTGGACCTGGTGATATGCTCCTTAGAGTAGGGAACGGAGCACAAGTTGATACTTCTGCCATCGGTGAATATCACCTAGCATTGCCAAATGGCAATACTATGATTTTGAACAATTGCTACTATGTACCTTTCATGGTTTACAACATCATATCAATTTTTTTACTCAATAAAGAAGGATATAAGTTTGTTCTTGATAGAAATATCATGAACATTTACCTTAATCAGGTATTGGTTGCAGAAGATACACTGTGTAATGGTATCTATATTCTAAATCAAAATACAGTTTTCAATATACAAAACACACGCAAGAGGAAGAGTTCAGAAGGGAACGAATCCTACTTATGACATTGTAGACTTGGTCGGAGTGAAAAGACTAAGTAAGTTACATATAGATGGATATTTGAATATGTTCGAATATTCATCTTATGAAACTTGTCAGTCTTGTCTCAAGCGAAAGATGACCAAAACTCCGTTCACCGGACACGGAGAAAGAGCAGCAGAGCTCTTGAGACTCATACACAGTGATGTATGTGGTCCAATGTCTATACGTGTAAGGGGTGGGTTCTCGTACTTATTCACATTCACTGACGATCTCTCTAGATTCGGATATGTGTATCTTATGAAACACAAATCTGAAGATTTTGAGAAATTCAAAGAATTCAGAAACAAAGTAAAGAACCAGATTGGCAAAAGTATCAAGCTCCTCCGATCTGATAGAGGAGGGGAGTACTTAAGCACGGAATTCCTAGAATACCTAAAAGAGAATGGAATTCTCTCTCAACTTACTCCTCCATATACACCACAGCACAACGGCGTATCGGAGCGGAGGAACCGTACGCTATTGGACATGGTTCGCTCCATGATGAGTAAGGCCGAGTTGCCTCTTTCTTTTTGGGGACATGCGCTTGAAACAGCGGCATACCTTTTGAATCAAGTTCCTTCCAAATCTGTGCATAAAACTCCATATGAAATATGGAGTGGAAAGAAACCATGTCTTAAGCGTATTAAGATATGGGGTTGTCCGGCCTATGTGAAAACATAAACTCCGGACAAACTTCAGGCATGATCATTTCTATGTAAGTTTATGGGATATCCAAAGCATTCATATGGATATCTGTTCTACCACACTGAGGAACAGAAGGTGTTAGTATCTCGCCAAGCCATCTTTTTAGAAAGGGAAATTCTTGCAAAAGAAATTAGTGGGAGTACGGTAGAATTTGAAGAAATTTTTGAACCACAAATTGTATCTGAAGATTTGGTGGAACCGCTAGGTTCAGAAGTACCCAACGAACCTCAGTCATTCCGCAGATCTAGTAGGATTTCTCATCCGCCCGAGAGATACTACGGTTTTCTCATAGACGGGGATCGAGAGGATTGCATCTTGGAAGAAGGTGATCCTACTAGTTTCAGGCAGGTCATTATCATTAGGGACTTTGATAAATGGCTGGATGCTATGCGATCCAAAATGGAGTCCATGTACACCAATAAAGTATGGACTTTGGATATTGCTCCACCTGGGGTAAAACTCGTTGGGTGCAAATGGATCTACATAAGAAAATTTGGTGTAGTTAGACAGGTGGAAACCTATAAGGCTAGATTTATTGCAAAAGGTTTTCGTCAAAGACCAGGTGTGAACTATGACGAAACATTTTCTTCAGTAGCCATGCTCAAATCCATTAGGATCCTACTTTCCATTGCTGCCTTCCATGACTATGAGATCTGGAAGATGGATGTAAAAACGGCTTTTCTGAATGGGAGTTTAGAAGAGTGCGTTTAGATGGATCAGCCAGAAGGTTTCGTAGACAGTGGGAGCAACGGGAAGGTGTGAAAGTTGCTTAAATCCATTTATGGATTAAAGCAAGCATCACGGAGCTGGAACATCTGTTTTGATGAAACAGTCAACAGATTTGACTTCATCAATAACGAGGATGAGCCTTGTATATATAAGAAAATTGTAGGCTGAACTGTCGTATTCCTAGTCTTGTACGTGGACGACATTCTTTAGATAGAAAATGATATTCATATGCTAAAATCGATCAAGCTGTTCTTATCACAAAGGTTCTGCATGAAGGACCTGGGTGATGCCTCGTACATTCTGGGGATTAAGATCTACAGAGATAGATCTAAGAGATTACTAGGACTTTCGCAGTCCAGGTACATAAAGACCGTAATAAAGAGATTTAGTATGGATGATTCCAAGCACGGTAACATACCCGCTATTTAACACCAAAGACCGGGAAGACAAACGTCTTGCCTGAATTTGGGGGCAGATGCTATTTGGATTTATCCGTCCACCTCTACGAAGATGCCAAGTTGATTTGTGGCACCGGGTATCGGAGGTTTGGACGGATGCGGCCGTTGTAGCAGACATCATCAGATTCCCCCTCGTTGTGAGGCGTTTTTTTTGTGGGCACGCTCTTCCCTGCAGGAGCAAGCCCCTGCAATTAATTACGTTACCGCATCACGGTAACCACTTTCTCCTGCTCCAGAAGGTCACTTCGTGTCGTGTGTGTTTGTTTTATTTTTGGTTGCCCGTGGATTGTATACGGAGACTAGTTTATGTTGTCTCCCGTAGGGCGTGGATTAGTCGAAATCCGTATATTCTTAGATTTGGGTTTGGGTTGATTTAAGAATCGTTAATCTTGTTTGGGATTAAGATCAACTTAAATATTTGTTAAGAATACGCTAGTCTAATTTTAGGCTAAGATCTACTCAACAGGATTTTTGGGATCATTCAGACCCAACAAAAGAGCATTTGGGCTCTATTGTCTTAGTTTAAGGATGTTGCGGTCCACAGCTAGTTTAAGGATTTTACGGTCCGGGGAGTTGTTGGTTGTCGGGGCCCACCACCTCTCTGAAGACTTTGAAGAATTACAATGACATATATCAGAGGTGTGGGGAGATGTACCCTGGAACCAATGAATATTCGTCAGAAGCTCGGTAGTCTTGTTTGGGACTAAGACCACTCTGGAAAATAAAGAGCCTATATGCTGGGTTGATTAGGAGTTTGGCCAAACTTGGGCTCAGCACAGTCATTTCATTTTTGAATAAAGTGTTAAACAATTGCTTGGGCTTGGTCCCCTTTCTGTGCCAACAATGCTGAACACCCATATGGGTTCTGATCAGTCGAAAATATTGCATTTTGAACACATCAATTTCCCTACCATTTGCACTCATCTAAAGGTGTTCGGTATGAATATAGCACATATTAGCAAAACAGCTGTAAAATACCAAATAACTTGTGTTATACTTTAAAACCGGCACTTTGAGGGAAATTGAGTGTTTATCATTGCATCGCATAATCTTTGTGTAGCGCAACACTTGTCTCGAGAATCTGTGCAGGAAATTCCAGGAAAAGAGCCGAAATTGTCAAAAGTTCTTTTAAAAATACGCCAAGTCCAAGACTTGAGATCTGGCAGTGAGCAAGAAAGAATTATGAGATTCCACATATCAGGAAACAGCATTAAAGTCAACACAAACACACCCTGGAAATTCAGTGCAGAGAAGACACTATTGGGACGCGGATCCGCGGCCAAATGCCCATTCCTGCGGCGGATCCGCGGCCACGTGGGTATGACGTCAACACATTTCAACTTCAGGCTTCCCCATTCAAGAGCTTAACTCCTTTAAGCCACTGCAAATTCCAGAATTCTCCAGAAGTTTATGACAGAACAGCAAGGCTTATATTTTAAGCTAAACACCCTCAAGCTTCCAAAGCAAGCTACTTAACTACCTAAGCCTAGAAGTTTCTCCCTAACCTCCAAGCTTATGAAGGAAGCTAACCCTAACTAACTAACTCTAGAACCTTCTACCTAACTACCAAGCTTACAAGGGAAGCTAAACTAAACCTATCTTCTAAAGGAAGCTAATCCTAATCAAGGTTGTAAAATGGACCCTAAGGCTTCACTTCTAGGGTTGTTCTCCAATTTCCAACACAAGTTGAGTGACAGAACTAGTAACCCTAACCCTAATCCAATCACCAAAGCCAAATTCAAGATCTCCGAGTACAATTCAAGCAAGAAGCCTTCAACCTTTTAGGAGCGAAGCCGATCTTCAACCGAGCAAGTGATCCAAGAAGATCCGCGACTCACGAAGACGTGCGAAGCCAAATCGATGATCTAGTTCTTTCCTCATTGTAGATCTTGAGAGAATTGTAACAAAATTGTTGAAAAATAAAAGGTGAAATTATTCATCTTGCTTTCTTTACATTCTTGCATCATGATTAGATCTCGATTCTTGATTGTGTTCTTTGATATGATGTTTGAGTAAAAACTCCGCTCGTGAAGGAGTCGAGAGAATCAATAGATGATGATGTTACAAATCTTGAAACGATTCTTAATTCCTATAAGTTTTGTAAACTCTTGTAAATTGAAATATCGAAAACCTAGTTTCGAGCGATGCTTTCTTGAATGTTTTCGTTCTTAATTAGAGATCGACGATGGGTGATTCAACTTACTAGAGGCAAGTTTTTGAATGAGATTCATCGAAAGGACAAAGGATGAGATGAAAAAACCCTAGTTTCTTCGAAAGATCCTTAAACCTCGATAGATCGTCATCGATCTAGTATCAAATCATTAATGGATAAGAAAACGTAATCACTAGTTTTCATCACGTCTATAGATTCGATCGATTCCTACGAGCCTCACTTCGATTCTTGAAACCTAATTTGATTGGATATCATCAATTCTTGATTCTTGATTTTTAATGTTTTCTTGATAATTAGATTTAGATCTAGATAATTCTTGAAATTCACTTTTAAATCTTTAATTGAATTGTCTTTTCTTTTCTCTTTAATTTTCCACTCATCTAATTCAATTACAAGCAAATCTCACTTTCCCTGTGGACGATCCGCACTCGCTAACGCGTTATATACAACACCGTTATTGATTGCGGTCAAAAATTTCTTTGGTTGTGATTTCTATACACTTTTCTTATATACACACCGGAAAAAGAACAATCAAATGGCGCCGTTGCCGGGGATAGTGTGCTAATTTGTTCGTTTTTGAAATTTGAGTTGAAAAATTTATTCCATCAAAATTTTTAGATCTAAATCCGCGGAAACACTAAGCGATTCGTTGTGATTTGTTGCGAGGAAATCTGGAATCTGTGGAGCTTGAGGAAAAATATTTTGAATATTCCAGAGAGCTCGGGAGGTGAATAGAAGCGGTTCTTGAAATTTTTGTGCAGTGATCAAGCACCTTGACCGCGTTTTCGCGGCATTAGAGCTCAATAGCCGCTGATCCGCGGCTCTCCTGTAGCGTTGCTGTACGGAAATTGCTTGGTGACTTCTTGACTTTCTTATCTCCTTCCTCATCTGCTCCAATAACAAATTTCTGCAGGTTTCTTTGCAAAAATTTGCAGCGCCGCAAAAAGAAAAAATTGTGCGTGTTTTATCTTGGTTGTTTGCATTTTTATACGGAAATTAAGGGGCAAAGACCAAATTCATATTAGGTGGGGAGTTCATTACCCTTCCTAAGCCCCGAAAATCACAAAACTGCATCCGCATTACCCTCATTAACTAAATGAAATCTAGACATGACTCTAAGGACCGTCGCGCTCACTTAGGACAGAAGGAGGTCATGGGTAATCTATTGCTTATTCGCGTTTCTTTTGTGGTGTCTAAGGCAAGTGTGTCTAAGTCAAATGGTTACTTAATTAGGCCCACTACTTACGTAGGGGAGAACCCCCCACTTACCTGGCCACAGGAGGGACAAAGAGGTAGTAGAGGATTGATCCTGCGATTTGTCTTCTGGCAGTTAGGAGCGGTCTAGAGACTTGACCTAGGTGACCATTAGACTTAGGGTTTTGCTTATGCATTTGTTGTGATTTGCATCATTTTTTCAAAAATCCGTATTTTTTTTTCAAAACAAACACCACCTCATCTTTTTCATAAATTATCTTAACGCTGCCACTTGTACTAATCCCTTTAGTGCAAGATAGGCTGGACACGGGATTCTAGTGCCCGTCTTGTCCGCGTTCCTCCTATCGACTCCGAAGTCGGTTGTTTCCCCAAATCAGAGCAAGGCACTGTTTGAATTTAAAAAATTCAAAATTTTGAAGCAATGATTCAAATCCCGTGCGCTGCGCGCAATGCGCCACGTGTCAGAAGTTGATGCCTCAGCACAGCGCCCGAGGCAGTGCGTCCAATTAGAGCAAGGCTCTTTTAAAAAACAAAAAAGTAAAGGAAGCAACGTTTCAGCTGCGCAAGCGCTGCGCTGCGCGACACGTGTCTGCGCAGTTGCGCAAGCACAACTGCGCAAGCACAGTTGCGCAAGCGCTGCGCTGCACGACACGTGTCTGCGCAGCTGCGCAAGCACAGCTGTGCAAGCGCTGCGCTGCGCGACACGTGTCACGCGCTGGGGCGTTGCGCAAAACAGAATTGAAATTTTAAAGAAATATTTTCTGTTCTTGTTAAAAGAAGAAGATTTTCTTCTGTAAAGCAGAGGCCTTTTGATCAAAAATCTAACGGTGGGGAAAATTCCCCAAATCACTCAGAGAAAGATCTCTTTAACAAATTTAACTAATTTATGGGCACTATAAAAAGGACCCCAAACCTCAAGGGGAGAAGGGAGGAGAAACATTTTGTGAAAAAATTAAACTGAGAGAACTCTGAAGAATTGGAGAGAAATCCTCAAGAAAAAAAGGTAAAAGACCTTTTAGATAGAAGAATTTCTTCTAATAGGTCATTGATCTAAGAACAAGATCAATGATCTTTAATAAAAAACAAAAATGAAAATAGTGCTTTGCACTTATGAACCATTGGTTCCCTGAGATAAGAAAAACAAGAGGAACTTGTTTTCTTTGATCTAAATTAGATCAAGAAAACAAACAGTGCTTTGCACTTCTGTTATGAACCATTGGTTCTGGAATCTAAAATTAATAGTGCCTTGCACTTATAAATCTGCACTGTTGCGCTCTTGGGTTGGCGCAAGCCACCAGAGAGCACCACGTGTCAGCTCCAGAACAACTTGCGCTATGCGCTTTTAAAATAGAGCATTGCTCTCTGAAATTGGTGCAACTCACCAGAGCGCGCTACGTGTCAGCAGCGCAGTGCACTGCGCTACCTGCGCTTGCGCTCACCAGAGCGTGACACGTGTCACCTCCACATGCGCTTGCGCTCATTAATTAGCGCAAAGCGCCTGACAGGCCACATGATCACTGTCAGATAATTAATGCACTCCATTATTGAAATGAAGGGCCGAGCCCAATTAAAAAGGCCTAACAGGCCTAATAAAATGCCATGCATTATTTTAAAAAGGACAGAGCCCAAACAAAGGTCTGTCACACCAAAACAGATGCTCTGCATCATAAAAATAAAGGGACAGAACGCAAATCAAATAGGCCTTACAGGCCAAAATAAAATGCAGTGCAGGGGCAAAGCCCTAGTAAAGGCCTAATAGGCCAAAGATAAATAAAAACGTTGAACATTCTTCAACTGGACTTAGCCCAATTTTGGCCATAAGTCCTTAAATTAAATTGACTGAGCACAACTGCTCTCTTAAATCAATTTATATCCGGTTCGAGGGTACATCTCTAAGCTCCTCTGACACTTATCGTTGTAATCCTTCAACGACGTCAGAGAGGTGACGGGTTCCGACGACCACATATGTCAATATGGACTGCGGGGTCCTTAAACTCGTGGACCGAAACGTCCTTAAACTAATATTGGACCGAAACGTCCTTAAACTAATATTGGACCAAAACGTCCTTAAACTAATGTTGGACCGAAACGTCCTTAAACTAATGTCGGACCACCATGTCCCTAAACTGGAATACGGACGACCACGTCTTTAAACTGGAATACGGACCACCACGTCCCTAAACTGGAATACGGACCACCACGTCCCTAAACTGGAATATAGACCGCCACGTCCTTAAACTGGAACATGGACCCCTACGTCCCTAAACTGGAACGATAGAGCCTCCAAGTGCTCTTTTGCCGGATCTAAACGGTCCCGTTTAAGTTGATCTTAGCTCCAAACACGGCTAACATATCCTTAAACACTCAAATGGACTATAAAATTCCAAATCAACTCTGGTTCGAAGGTACATCTCTGAACTCCTCTGACACCTATCGTTGTAATCCTTCAACGATGTCAGAGAGGTGACGAGTCTTGACGGCCATATAATAAACGGATCACCACGTTAAGTTGATCTTAGTCTCAAACAGGACTAACATATCCTTAACGAACGTTTAAGTTGATCTTAGCCGCAACGCGGATAATGCATCCTTAAACTAAAAACACCAAACCCAAATCTAAGTAAATACGGATTTGGACTAATCCACGTCCTACGGGCGACGGCATTACTCAGTCTCCGTATACAATCCACGGGCAACCACAAACAAAAAAAACACACACGACACGAAGTGAAATTCTGGAGAAGGAGAAAGTTGTTACCGCGGTGCGGTAGCATAATTAACTGCAGGGGCTTGCGCCTGCAGAGAAAAGCGTCCCCACAATCAAAACCCCTCAAGCGAGGGGGAATCTGACGAAGTCTGCTACATCGGCCGCATCTGTCTAAACCTCCGATATACGGTGCCATAAATCAACTTGGCATTTTCGGAGAGGTGGACGGATAAAACCATATAGCATCTGCCCCGAATCTCAGGCAAGACGTTTATCGCGTCTCCGCTGCGTCTTTCGAAGGGGAACCGATTCTGGTACGCCCGGTGGGACCTTTTCCTCTTTCCACTCCACACTTCGTGTGTCGTCTTCGCGAACCAATCGCGGTTTGTTAATGGTTGCCTTCGGATTTCAAGTTTCTAAGATTTGGTCTTTTTCCTGGCGCAGAACTCAAGATTCAATGGCCTTTAACTGCACCAACTGCTCGCAATGCCACTGCAACGGACGCTCCACCTCACCAGGAGGTGTAGCATAGGGGCCCCAAGCGGCTTCCTTCCTCGCTCTGCTGGTAGACCAGGTGACCCAAGCCACCACTGGCCTGTTCTTCGGGACCATGATCCCACCTACAAGCTTCTCTACGCCAATACCTGCACCGGAAGCGAACAAAAAGTCGGTCTTCGACCGGCTCACTGCTACGACGACCCTTGTCAACGGGTCGCCCACTACCAAACCGACAGCCTCTGTTTTCACCAGGCTAAATCAGAACTCTAAACTGGCTGTCCCAAGGAAAGAAATAACTCCTGCTCCAGAAGTCATCAAGGCGACTTCCCCTGTCAAAGAGTCAGTCTTTTCAAGACTGACGATTCCTGCTCCTGCCCCTGCTCGAGGATCCGTCTTCGATAGGTTGAATATCACCCCTCAAAAGAAAACCTTAGTCTTTAAGAGGTTAACACCAGCGACGCCTCATTCAGACAGGGGGCAAAAAGAAGCTATCTCTATCTCTGAGCCAGTCCCAACGGCTCGTCGTGCTCGACGTCGCCATTGGCAACGAGTGAGGAAGGCAGAGGCAACTCCCCCTCAGGGCTAACTCCACCGGCTCCAGTGGTAGAAGTCAACGCTGTTGTTCCAATTGGGAACAGCTTTGAACTGCTGAGGAGGGTACGTAAGAACTCTCCAACCACTACACTGAAAAGATCTCCTCCGCCTGCGGAGAGAGTTCCAGAAACGAAGCAAGAACAACCCCCTCAACGGCTGTCCTCAAGAATTTATAAAGTTTGGAGGAGGGTTAAGGACTCCGTGATCGACCCGGATCACTCCCGTCAACGAAAGAAGACGAAGGTGCAAAAAGGAAAAGACCGTCCTATTGAACAGCAAGGGACAACGATCGCTAGGGTACCCACTACAACGGCCCCTTCAACTTCAACGGCCCACAAAAGAAGAAGGCCAGAGAAAACCCCCTCGCCGGCGATAAATATCCAAGGTAGTGGACCCAAACACCCTAAGTCAGGGGGCATTATAGTTCATACCGTCTACGTGGCATCTGGTAAAGAAGATAGCCGCATATCTACGGGTCATCGACCGCTTACTCGATCAGTGACCAAGGCGCAGGAGCAACAGCAAAAGCTCCAAGAAATGATGAACGCTATGGCCACACTTACAGGGCCAAAAGAAAACCCTGAAACGTTCTCGGACGAACGTCAAGAGGAAGAAACCGACGCCTAATTCCTTCGTCGGATATTGGAGAAGAAGGACAAAGAGGCTGCTGAACAAGCCGCCAACATACAGCGTATGGGCCTCCTCTTCCAAGACATGATAGGGATGATGATACAACAAGATCCTCCGGCCGAAGAGCCCCCGATCGTCCTTGGGGACGATAGGGGAGAGACATCAAATCCTCCACCAGCTCTGTTGACGGCTAAGGAGGATACAATCTCTAAAGCTGATTTGGATGAATACATCGCCCAACAAATACGAGTTCATCATGCGACCGAAGCAGCTGGCCAGGTCGTAAAAACGGGGCGGCCATATCCAAGTTGGTACGATCAAATTAAGTACCCGCCAGGTTATACAATTCCCAAGTTCCATGTCTACAAAGGGATGGGCAATCCTCATTAGCATGTTGCCCAGTTCAGGGCACTTTGCGGCAATACCGGCTGTGACGACAAGCTATTGCTTCGCCAGTTTGTTGGAAGCTTATCAGATACAACATTCGAATGGTACTCTGAGCTCCCGAACGACTCTATTAAAACCTTCGCGGAGATGGAGTTGCTGTTTACTCAGCGTTTTGCAAGCGCCAGTGAACGCACCCCGATGACGGCACTGATTAACGCCAGGGTAAAGCCAGGTGAGACGTGGGTTCAGTACGCTATACGATGGAGGAACTTATGGTCGAAGTGTGAGCAGCGCATTGAAGAAGCTCCCGCGGTGGGTATGTTTGTGGGAACCCTTGATCCGCAAGCAACCATCTCACAATTTATGATGTTTTTCAAGCCAACTACCTTCCAGGCCTTGATTGACAAACTAGCGCAAATGGATCAAATGGGCCATAAACCCCCTCTTCCAAAGCCGGACCCCCGAATTGACAAAGGGAAGGGAAAAGCGATCGTCGTCGCTAATACTCAACAACAACCGAGCAACTCGAAGCCGGTTGTGCGTCAAAATAATATGCGCCCATACGTAGACCTTGAGGAGAGACTAGGGCGTCCTTACTCGTTTCCCCGCGATAAAACGAGAAGGTTATTCGAGCTGGCATTGCGCAACAGACTCATAAATCTGCCGGATCCAAAACGTCCGTTGCAACCAAATGACGTCAACGAGCCCAACTACTGTCCTTATCATCGAGTACTAGGCCACCCGATCGAAGACTACTACGTTTTCAAGAATTGGCTTGAAAACCAGTACCGACAGAGCAAATCCACGTTATCTGACAAATGGAAGGTGAATCCCCCACAGCCCCACACCTCTAAGGGGACGAATGCGCCGGGGGCAACATGCTCCGTCATTGAAGAAGCTCTTTGGGAGGGCGTATTATCAGCCAAGACAAAGAGGATGCTAAACGATCTTCAGAAATGTCCAGCGATTAGGTGGAAGAACCCGTTGGAACCGCAGGTCATTGAAGGGATGTTGAAGCTATGTACAAATCCAAAGACCGATGGTGGTGGCTCAAGCACTCGCAACCAGCCGTCAAAATCTTCGAAAAAGAAGAAGAAGAAATCTAAGAAGCCCGTGAAGCCTGGCGAAAAGCGCACGGATCTGCAAAAATAAATTGACGCGCTGGAAGAATACAACCAGAAGGCACGGAATCCCATTACACTCCAAGAGTTCCTCAATCATGTTTTTCAAGAGGAATATGAGGGAGAGAGTTCATCTGATGAATCTAAAGAATGCGTGGCGAGCTTTCATGTGATTTCCCATTCATTCATGGACGATGAGGAAACTCCTTGTACCGAAGCGCTGGGGGCAGATCTTGAACCAAAATTTCTGGAGCTATCAAATGAAATGATTGACGCGTTCCTTAACGGAGCTCGATTGAAAAGTAAAGCTGATCGAGAACGCGATACGGCTATATTTGAAAGGGCCAAGCGCCAGCGACTTGATGAAAGAGCTGAGACGATCCCGCAGGAGCAAAACACCTCCGCTACTGACAAAAGCCAATTTAAGATGAGGAAAAAGTTTGCTAAGGCCATATCAATGGGCATGAAGCTACCATCCCCTGAAGGAAACATCACCGGTGAAGTGGAAATGCACCCCTCTTATTGCTTATATCATCGGAAGATTTCGCACCCCACTGAAGAGTGCAAAGCTTTCGATAGATGGAAGAAAAACCAGTCCCACATTGGGATTGGAAGCGAATTCGTACTTGTCACGTGATAACGATGTCAAAAGAAGAGCCCGAGAACATGGATGACCTTCCCTGGTGCTTCGAAAATAGCAACGACGAGGTAATCTCAGAATTTCCACCAGCGCCAAAAGAGCTAGAAGAAAGAATTCATACCACTGCAGATAACCTTAAGAAAATTGAGTTGGGAACGGCAAATGACCCACGATCGACATTCATCAGCGAGCTGCTATCTGAAGAAAGGGTGGCTGCGTTAAAGGACGTGCTTCTACAGCATAGAGATTGCTTTGCATGGAACTATTCCGAAATGCCAGGACTAGATCCAGAAATTGCTGTGCATAGATTGGCGATATCTCCGGACGTCAAACCAGTCAAGCAGGCGCCGAGAAGAATGTGGCTCGAGCTTGAGATGAGTATCAATGCCGAGGTCAAGAAGCTGATCGACTATGGCTTCATCCAGGAAGTTCAATACCCTCAATGGATCGCCAACATCGTCCCGGTGATGAAGAAAAATGGGACAGTGCGCATATGCGTGGACTTCCGGGATCTCAATAAAGCCTGCCCGAAGGACGATTTCCCAGTGGCAGTCACCGAACTAATGATAGACAATACGTCCACTCATGAGGTTTTCTCCTTCATGGATGGCTCATCAGGGTATAACCAGATAAAGATGCATCCAGAAGACCAGAAGCATACCGCCTTCAGGACTCCTCTGGGTATATTCTGTTACAAGGTAATGCCCTTCGGTCTAAAGAACGCCGGTGCCACCTACCAAAGGGCCATGACGAAGATCTTCGATGACCTTATACACGAAATCGTCGAATGCTATATCGAAAATCTCGTAGTTAAAAGCAAATCATACGAGGAACATCTCGAGCATTTGAAGACTGTATTTCAACGCCTTCGACAATACAACTTGAAGATGAACCCCCTCAAGTGTGCATTCGGTGTTTCCTCAGGCAAATTCCTGGGATTCATTGTCCGGCACCAGGGCATCGAGATAGATCCGTCAAAGATCAAGACGATCATGGAAATGCCTCCGCCGAGAACTCTCAAACAGTTGCGATCTCTCCAAGGGAAGCTCGCATACATACGACGATTTATAGCCAATCTTTCAGGTAAGTGCCGTCCTTACAGCCACCTGATGAAGAAGGGAACCCCGTTCGTCTGGGACCAGAAATGCCAAAGCGCGCTAAATGAAATCAAGAAATACCCGCATAACCCGCCGGTATTGGCTGCTCCGGTCAAGGGAAAGCCCCTCATTCTTTACACAACCGCCCTCGAAGGTTCTTTAGGCGCGTTATGGGCACAAGAGAACGACCAAGGGAAAGAAAGAGCACTCTACTACTTAAGTCGAGTTCTACTGGGGGCAGAAAGCAACTACTCCCCCATTGAAAAACACTGCCTGGCGTTGATCTTCGCGATAACAAAGCTCAGGCACTATGCGTTGGCACATGAGGTCCGTCTCATTTCAAAGGTGGACCCCCTTAAATACTTGATGTCAAAGGCCATATTGACGGGACGACTCGCTAAATGGGCCCTGCTCTTGATGGAGTTCTCGATAACATATCAACCTCTCAAGGCAGTGAAAGGCCAGGCCATCACCGACTTCCTCGCTGAGCATCCGATACCGGCCGACTCTCCTTTAAACTGCGATCTTCCAGATGAACATGCGTTTGATGCGATCGACGGTGATAATACCCGATGGGAGCTTTATTTCGACGGAGCATCTTCCGTGAAGAAGCGCAAACAAAGTACCCCTATAATCAAATCGGGGGTAGGACACATCTTTATAACTCCACAAGGAGGGATAATGCGCTACGCGTTCTCCCTGACGGAGCCGAGGACAAACAACGAAGCCGAATTTGAAGCTTTGATAGCGGGCCTCGAGATCGCCATCGACATGGGAATTGAAAACCTCCTCATATACGGAGACTCTCAACTGGTCGTTAGTCAAGTAAACGGCGACTACCAAACGTGCAAGCCAGAATAAGTAAAGTACGGCGAAAAGGTGCAACAATTGTTGACCCAAATTCCCTCTTATACTTTGGAGAACATACCGCACGCGGAAAACAACAAAGCAGACGCGTTGGCCAAACTTGCTAAAGAACTGGCTGACGAGAACCTCGATGACGTTAGAATTGTGGTACAAAGTCGTCGAGTGCTTGCCCCAGCAGAAATATCTCCGGAATCATCCGAAGAAAAGGGAGCGAGCGAGCAGACAACCCTGCAAGTAAAAGATTGGAAAAATGCCGAGGATTGGAGAGAAGTCTTCATAGACTACTTTAAGTCCCACCGAATGCCTAAAGAAGCGTCCACAAGACATCAGCTCATGAAGCAGGCTCTATCTTTCGCCTTCGTCAACGATACTCTGTACAAGAGATCGTTTGATTCTCTGTGGTTGAGATGCCTGGGACCTGACGAAGCGAAGAGAGTCGTTCAGGAAGTTCACGACGGACTCTGCGGTTCTCACCAAACGGGCCTAAAGATGAAGTTGAAGATAAAACGGATGGGCTACTACTGGCCCACGATGATTCAGGACTGCCTCGAATATGCGAAGCAATGCCACTCATGCTAAATTCATGGGGACTTCATCCACCAGCATCCAAATCTACTACATCCGACGGTGGCTAGCTGGCCATTCGAAATGTGGGGAACTGACATAGTTGGCCCCATCGAACCAGCATCGTCCAGAGGAAATCGTTTCATCCTGGCAACGACTGACTACTTCTCTAAATGGGCAGAAGCAGTACTGTTAAGAGAAGTTAAGACGGAGAATATCCTCCATTTCTTCAAGACGCATGTCATATATCGGTTTGGAACTCCGCGCCGGATCATCTCCGATAACGGGCCAGCTTACAGAAGCCACAAGATCAGTCGCTTCGCGCAACAGCACAATATAGACTGGAGATATTCCTCGGTTTATAATCCGCGAGCTAATGGTCTAGCTGAGGCCTTCAACAAGATCTTGACAAAGATCATAAAGAAAACGGTGTCCCGAAATAAGAAGGACTGGCACGAAAGACTGCAAGAAGCTCTTTGGGCGTATCGAACTACGTTCAAGACGGCTACGAACACAACGCCGTATGCGTTGGTGTTCGGTACAGAAGCAGTACTCCCCCTCGAGATAGAGCTACCCTCTCTACGAGTGGCAGTCCACTACGAGCTAACGGACGAAGAAAATACACACCTTCGGATTGAGGAGCTTGACGCCCATGATGAAACCCGGCTCATAGCGCGACAAAATCTGGAGGCCTATAAAGCAAAGATGACGCGCTCATATGAAAGACTGACCCGGCCGAGGACATTTCGCCAAGGCGAACTGGTGCTAGTGGTCAAAAGGCCTATGATCCCCAATCGCGCCATTAGAGGAAAATTCGAGCCAAACTATGAAGGCCCATACATCATAGATAAGGTCTACCAGGGTGGGGCCTATCTACTCATGGACATGCACGGTGAAAGGCCTTTCAGGCCGATAAACGGTCGCTTCCTAAAGAAATGCTATGCTTAATGAGCCACAGCCCAGGTCAATGGTAGATGACGATGACTATGTCCGCTCGCTATCTTCCTAAGCTCAAACTCTATCAGCAGTAGCCAGCCTTCTCAAACGACGGACCGAAATGTCCTTAAACTAACAGCAGACCGAAACGTCTTTAAACTACTACCGCAACATCTTTTAGGCCGATGAGATATAAAAAAGAAAACATATAAAAATAAAATTAACAAAAAAAAAGGTATGTCCATAAGCAAAAAGGGCACGGATGAAAACCCGAAAGGGCTCCGTGAGTAAAAACAGCAGGGCTACCGGCGAGTGTTCGTGAAAAACCCGAAAGGGCGCGACCTCGTAAAAAAAAAGAAAAAAATATATATAAAAATAAAAAGAATAAAAAAAACGGTATGTCCATAAGCAAAAAGGGCACGGATGAAAACCCGAAAGGGCTCCGTGAATAAAAACAGCAAGGCTACTGGCGAGTGTTTGTGAAAACCTGAAAGGGCGCAACCTCGTTAAAGGACACTTACAGGGTCCTCTCGACCTTGTAAGGAGAAACCACCCACGTGAGATCCTTACGACTCACAAGGGAGCAGCATACTTAGGGATCCCCACGATTCCTAAGAAGAAAATACACTTGCGAGATCCTCACGACTCGTAAGGAGAACTCTCTTATGGGACCCTCACGGCTCATGAGATTTTAAAGTCTTAAGTTACAGAGACCTAAACCTGTGCTTAAGCAAACCCCACAACTTGCGATTTTGCCCTACAAGTGGTCCAATACTGACCCTTGTATACAATCCACGGGCGCGAATAAACATTTCCCTAACCAAGTCCCATCCGAGACTGGGGATATGTTCGCATAGTGAACGACCCTTGTAATTTACAAGGAGAAAACCCTCCTGTAGGATCCTTATGACTTACAGAGGAACATACACTTAGGAATCCTCACGATTCCTAAGGAGAAAATACACCTACAAGATCCTCACGACTTGTAGGGAGAAATAACTTTGTGAGACCCTTACGGCTCATGAAGCCAAAAGCCTTAGCCGACAGGACCTTAACCCTGTTCGCTAAGCTACCTTTGTTCGACATCGACAGAGGCAAATGATGATTCGCTCCTTGCAATATCCCAGTTGTAGCAGTGCTGATGCCGAAATTGGTGTCTAATTTCAGGTTTACGGCGAAAAGCCAGTAGGCCGCACATGCATACGAAATAGCCGAAATGATGGGGCAGCTTGCAATAAAAAGCAGCAAGTAAAGAAAATGTATGCATGGAAAACAGCCGAAATGATTGGGCAACTCGCAATAAAAAGCAGCGAGTAAAAATAAAATAAATAGCCGAAATGATTGGGTACCGCGAAAAATAGCCGAAATGATTGGGCAATCGCGACCTTCGCGATATAAAAGCTGAAATGATAGAGCATCGCGGAGACAAAACAAAAAAAATGATGATAAAACTTTGGCCCTACAGTTAAGATCATATCGATCCCTGTATACAATCCAAGGGCGTAAACAAAGAGGGAACCATACTTTCCCAACAGGCTCCGCCAGAAGACGAAGCCAAATCTCGACGGTTCAGTCCAACTCCGAAGAAACCAGTGTCTTTAGCAAATTCCTCGACTCACGGATACAAACACTCCTTGAAGAGAGCCTCCTGATCCGCGTCGACTCGCAGAGCAACCAGTGTCTCCATGGGAAATTCTTGACTCATTTCAAACCCCAAGGAAACAAATAATCCTTGGCGCTAGGGAAATAAATAATCCTTAGCCAATTCCTCGACTCACGGATACAAACACTCCTTGACGAGAGCCTCCTGATCCGCGTCGACTCGCAGAGCCACCAGTGCCTCCATGGGAAATCCTTGACTCGTTTCAAACCCCAAGGAAACAAATAATCCTTGGCGCTAGGGAAACAAATAATCCTTAGCAAATTCCTCAACTCACGGATACAAACACTCCTTGACGAGAGCCTCCTGATCCCCGTCGGCTCGCAGAGCCACCAGTGCCTCCGTGGGAAATTCTCGACTCGTTTCAAACCCCAAGGAAACAAATAATCCTTGGCGCTAGGGAAACAAATAATCCTTAGCAAATTCCTCGACTCACGGATACAAACACTCCTTGACGAGAGCCTCCTGATCCGCGTCGACTCGCAGAGCCACCAGTGCCTCCGTTGGAAATACTCGACTCGTTTCAAACCCCAAGGAAACAAATAATCCTTGGCGCTAGGGAAACAAATAATCCTTAGCAAATTCCTTGACTCACGGATACAAACACTACTTGACGAGAGCCTCCTGATCCGCGCCGACTCGTAGAGCCACCAGTGCCTCCGTGGGAAATTCTCAACTCGTTTCAAACCCCAAGGAAACAAATAATCCTTGGCGCTAGGGAAACAAATAATCCTTAGCCAATTCCTCAACTCACGGATACAAACACTCCTTGATGAGAGCCTCCTGATCCGCGTCGACTCGCAGAGCCACCAGTGCCTCCGTGGGAAATTCTTGACTCGTTTCAAACCCCAAGGAAACAAATAATCCTTGGCACTAGGGAAACAAATAATCCCTAGCAAACACCTCAACTAAAGGAAACAGACAATCCTTGATGAGAGCCTCCTGATTCGCGTCGGCTCGCAGAGAAACCAGTGTCTCCGCGAAAAAAATTCCCGATTCGTCTCAACTTGCAAGATGAAGCCTCAGGCAGCAGGGACTAAAAAACTTGCTTCCTGAACAATGGGACCCTACAAGTCGATCTAAACGGTCTCTTGCATACTATTCACGGGTCTCACTCTCCAAAGTCGAGTTTCGACGAGGAGGGAAACAACCGCTTACGGGTCCTCTCGGCTCGTAAGAGGGAAAAATTCTCTTATAGGATCCTTACGACTTATAAGAGAAAACCACACTTAGGAATCCTCATGATTCCTAAGGAGAAAAACCACCTACGAGATCCTCTCGGTCCATAGGGAGAAAAGTCTATATGAGACCCTCACGGCTCATAGAGTTGAAAAGTCTTAGGCAGCAGATCTGAACCTGCGGCCTAAGCCATCGCTATTTCTTAAGAAAGTCAAGATGCGTGCTCTATTATCCGTCAACCATGGTTACTAAGGTGGCATGCTGATAACAAAAGAAAGAAAAGACGGAGAAAACGACATAAGACATTACAAAAAAATGTGTATCTTTTATTCATAAACTTGATTGAGTACAGGATACATTGTGCTAAAGAATAAAAAATATACATATACATTTTTTATTTACAAGTACAAACGATACAAGGAGAGTTACTGAGAAGGAAGCGTCTGAAGTAGCTTTATCAGTTGTTCGCACACTTCCTTCCATGCCTTTTCCCGATCGGCTACCACCGCCAGTTCGTCCTATACTTGAGCCCGCTGCTGCATGAAGGATGCAAGCTGTTCCCCAACGACCTGCTGAGCTGCTTCACGGCCTCGGGCATCACGCTCGGCGGCATCAAGCTTCCGCTTCATTGCTAGCCCATTAGAGATACGCTCCAGGAGGCCTTCAAAGACAGCTTTCACCTCGGCAGCATTCGTCCTAACTTCAGCGCGCAGGTGAGCAGTTGCGCTTGAGGACTCCTGACGTTACTTCAACCGTAAAGCTGCTTCTTGCTCCAAATGGCGGAAATAAGAAGTGCTTTGCTCGAGCCAGGCTGTCCGTTGGGTGCTTATGGCCAAAACTTCAGGGGAAGGACGCGTCGACTCCAACCGATGTAGGCAGGCCTCGATCTCCCTGCAGTGGTTAACCCAAGATTCGACGACGCCTTCGTTGTGAAAGTTTACGAGCGCCGCCAACATTGGGTTAACCTCCACAGCGAAATCTGCGGCAGAGGGGAGAGCGTCCACGTTAAGCTCTTCGATATACTCGCTCAGCATGTCCAAACGCATCACGGCACCCTTTGAAGATGGACGTTTCAAGAAGGGGCCTGCCGGTGAAAGGATGCGAGACTCAAGAGGGACCGGAGACGGAACGACAGCTGAAAAGACAAAATGCGATTAAATGATGATTCAATAGATATGGAAAAAGTCATTGATAAGATAGTTTACTATACCGGTTGAAGCAGGTGGCAAGGCCGAAAGGGCCGGTAGCGCGACTGATCTTTCTTCTCCCCCTTCGATTTGTAACACTGCAGTCAGGACAAGAGAGAGTTAGAAATAATTCCATCACCAAAAAAGAAAGGTATCAGTCGGGGACTATACTCACCAGCACCGCCAGAGGGAGAAGCGAGTTCAGATGGGAAGGAGAAGTGTGGGAGCAACACTTGATATAGATGATCAAAGAGCACTCCTGAAAAGACACAACAATACGACTTTAGTACACAAATTATATGTCTGAAGGATAGGATTAGTAAATTGCAAACCCATACCTTCCAACATCTTAGATGGTATGAGAGAGGGTTGAGAGGTGACCACCGCCAAGGCAGTCGTTGAAGGCGCTCCCTCAAGCAGTAGGGCATCGGCGTTGGCTGCACCTGCGTTACGAAAAAGGTGAACTTGTCAGAAAGGATTGTAAGGTAAAGAAAGACAGCAACTTGGGATTTACCTGATGAGCTGCCGGCTGAAACGGAGGCGATTCCCTCCTCCATTGACATGAAGCCACCGCCCGTGACCTCATCACCCGACTCGATAGGGACCGTCGTCGTGCTCGCGCGACCAGAAGACAGCAGAAGATCGTAGGCGGGGAGGGCAATGATTGGAGCGTTGCCGGACTCTTGGAAGGCAGCGGATGGCTCTTCCCCAAGAGTCGTACCCATCTCACCCGCTACTTCTTCGGGCTCCGCCGTCTCCATCGGCTCATCCACCGTCACCACGAGGTCGCCAGCCTCAAGCACCTCGCCCACCACTACCCTCGGCTCGGTTATAACGATCATTTCATCTGCTGCTACTTCAGGCTCAGCATCAATGACCCTCTCGGCTGCAGATCCCTCAACCTCTATTTCAGGCTCCGTAGCCCCAACGACGTTGCCCACCGTCAGCTCGGGTTTGGCAGGTGCCGCCTCCTTTGTTTCCCTGGGTTCAACGGTCTCCGCCTCCCGTTCAGTCGGACTTGGCCCTGCAAGATAGAATACATAAAAACCGATGGCTTTATAATTCTTACAACAAGATTCTGAAAGAAATGTTTCCTGAAGAGGATTTATCATTTGCACTCCGAACCGCGCACGCCACTTGCCTGCGAGCAGTAGATAGGGCGACAGGGGCCTCTTCGGAAGGAGTATCAGCACGAGGGATGGTGCTAGGGCCCGCTCCCATGGCCAAAGCAGCCCTCCGCGCCTTTGCTTCACGTCTCAATCGCTTCCTCTCCTCCCGAGCCGTTGAGACGGATTCCACCAGAGCCTCTTTAATTGAGGCGTCTTCGTCCGTGAATAGGGACGCCTCCAAATTTTTCAAGGCATCCCTCGGCGTTTTGTCAAGTCGAGGCACTTGCAGCAGCCTCAACGAGACCGGGACTTCAGTAACAGGCTTGGGGAGGATCCCCGCATCAACTGGTATAGCCCCTGCAAAGAAACAAAGGAAGAAGGTTAGGTTGACCATCAGAAAAGATAACAAATTTTTCTTATAAAAGAAAAGGGGGTGGGACGTACCAACGCCCGCTAGAGCGCGTCTCTCCTCATCCTCTTGGAAGGTTTTCAAAGAGGTAGCAATAGCTTCCTCGGTAGAGACACCTGTTGAAAATGGGGGAAAGTATTAGTTAAAAATAATGATAAAAAGTGCGATAAAGTGACGAAGAAAGCAGCTAATGATTACCTGACCCGGAGAGTTTGCTTAACATCGCTTCGAGCCTTGCTGATCGCTCAGAAGCTGCAATAGCGGCCGCCAAATTGGTGTCTGCGGGGTCTACCAAGAAGCCCTTATTGCTGCCATATTCACTTATTCCTTTGGTAAGAGGGGCCTCAGGCTCTAAACTGAGGATCGCATCGAGGGAAAGGATCGACTTCTTCTTCTTTTTCCCGCCAGCTCTAGATACACCTGGAATTGATTTGCGCTTGGCAGTCACCTTGGGGCGGCGGGTCCCGATATCTGCTCCTGCGCCGGACTCTGGTGATATTACATTAACCGTCTTCGTGGGAGCACAGGGCGCCGGCGGTGCATTCACCATAGCAGGCAGCGGCAATCCACGCGGGGGGCTCAACACTCGTGGTCGATCGACTCCGGCATCTTTTAGCCGAGGAATGACCGGAATCCTTGGCTTCAAGGGGGCCTTGCGATCACCGCCAGGAGGCGCACCCCTACGGTCAACCAACATGCGCTTCTCCGTTAAGATAACTGGGCCCATCGCATGCGCATACCAAGCCACGTACGTGTTGAGCATCTTAGGGACACAGCTAGGTTCGCTGATAAAGAAATAGGAACCCGTGTTAAGCCATGTGAAATGGTGCATTGCATTCTTCATCCCCTCTCGGCTGACCACGGGCTTTTCCAAGAAAGCTTCCATCGGGATCCCTTGGTTGTAGCTCGATTGCTGAGCAAATCGGTGCGGGTTATACCTCATAAACAGTGCTGTCTCATTCTGCCTAAACACTAGATAGCCCGGCCGAATGGAGTAGAGGTGGAGGATTTCCCGAGCCTTCAATACGGAAGCCCCGTCCTTGAAATCATCGCGCAGTGGCACTACTGACTTAGTAGTCTCTGAGCCTATGGTTATGACCTTATCCATAAAGGAAACCTTTGCTCCGACCAGATGTGGACGAAGGAGCAGCCCCCTAGACACCCGCGGGGGTGCAACCACAATTGAAGCACCGACCAACCGCATGACTCTCGGGAGTTTGCATTTCTCAAAGAACGGAGGAATCTTATGAGCACCGAACACCCCTTGCACGTGCATCTCCATCCAGGAGGTGAAATAGTGCATCGGGAAGTTAGCGGGCTGCACCCCAGGCTCACTAGCGTCCGCCGCTACGCTAAGTCCTTTATAGAGGTAGGCCAGCCCGGCGATTCCTACCGATAACTGCAAACCAGCCACCATCCGATGCGCTGGGTAAAAGACGGAGGGCCGCATGTGACGCGGGTGCATGGGGAGCGCAAAGCTGCATAACCACAAGCCCAAGAACCCAATAAAAAAGGTCTCCTCATCCATGCCCGGGACGACGATTTCTGATAAAGGGACGATGGCAGCGCTGGGGAGATAAAAATCCCTTTGATCATTCTCCGATACGGGTCGGCGGTTCAAGCCGAAACCGAAAGGGTCATCGAGCTGGGCGAACTTCTCACTCCGCTCTGATAGGAACTCCGGGCGAATGAAGCGGGCAATAAAATCTGCGAAACTGACGCCCCGGTCGCCCGATTCCAGATGGAGTCCTTCATAGATCTCCAACACCTTCACCAAGCCCGGATACTGATGTTGAACGGTGTTCTCCGGAGTCAGGTCAAACACCAGCGGCTTGGTGGCAAAAACGTATTCGTCAGGAGGGAGCAACTCCTCGTAATGCTCCCCCCTCATCGGCAAACCCGAGAGTTCGGCAAACTCCTCCAAAGAGATAGAGACCTCCCTATCCGTCATCAAGAAATTGTGGGTGGGGATATTCCATTGTTCGATAAAGGCCTTGGTCCACCATGTTGGAGGAGAGGGATACTCGAAGAGCGAGACGTAGACGGACGAATACAATCCAATCTTCGTTAGATGAGTCCTTTTCGCCGACAAGATGTATCGGGCCCACTGCAACTATCCGGTGGGCGGTCGCGGCACCAATCCAATATTGTAGGCCTGTCCCCAAGGGCGTGCTTCACCCTGACAGATTCGCCTCCCTAAAATATCTATTGCCGGCGGTGGCTGCACGGGAATAGCACCAATTGCGGGTTGGAGGAGGTCATCCGAGTTCCAATTTTTAACCTCCACGGCATACTTCACCAGGGGTTCGTTCGCATAGGGGATTGAAGTTATGGGCTCAGACGGCGTGGCGGAACTGAAACTGCGACGACCTTAGATGATTTCATTGTACCACTTTCCCCACAAGTTAAGGTTTTTGTGCTCGGGGTCGTGATCCTTAATAAGAGCGAGCGCCACCCGGTCCACTGGTGCATGAGGAAACCCTCCCTCCGAGCGAACAAATGGGAAAGATAAGTTGGCAGACATGTTTCCTGTAGAAAGACAAAAATAACCGTTAGTGTTCTAACGCATGGCATTTTAAAATCTTACACCACACTGTGATGCAGTGGGTAGGGGACCAAAGGGGGACCCACAAAATCTGGATAACGGTGCATTATTTAATATGACAATCCCATCATTAGATGAGACTGTCAATTCATGAAAAAGATCCACAAGAGAATATCCTCATTGATGGGAAATCCCTAGAGACAAGGAGAAAATCTCCTCTTTTAGAGCAAAGCTCTGTCACAGAGTGATATTTGTCAAACTCTGGTCTCAGGGGAACAAGATTCCTCAAAAGAGCATAGCTCTGTGGTAATAATGGAAAGATCCATCAATTTTTTTAACACTTAAAAGAATTAAAATTTTGAAATCTTGAAAAATCCAGGAAAACTTATAAAAAAATCATCATTTTTTCAGATCTAAAAAGATCTACATTTGATCCAAGAGCAAAGCTCTGTTCATGGGTTAAAACCCATGGACAAGATCTCTGTAGATCTGTAAGTTTTTGAGAGCAAGGCTCTGTTGATGAAACACTAAAGGGGTTTTCTTTAGATCAAAGATCTATAAGAGCAAGGCTCTGTTAAATAAATTTAATTTAATTTAAATTACCTAGAGTGATTCTATGTTCTGAACTTTGAAGTTCTTGGGGAAAGAATAAGAGCAAGGCTCTGAAAGTTCTTAAGCAAGAGC
Source organism: Agapanthus africanus (assembly GCA_030015575.1). Classification (NCBI taxonomy): domain Eukaryota; kingdom Viridiplantae; phylum Streptophyta; class Magnoliopsida; order Asparagales; family Amaryllidaceae; genus Agapanthus; species Agapanthus africanus. The sequence goes on along the minus strand of CM057339.1, from coordinate 339,433,840 downwards.
AAGGCTCTGAGAATCAAAATTCTTGAAAGTTGTAAGAATTTTCTAAGGACCAAGGGTCCTATTTATAGGCGCCTGCGCCCCTTCAACTTATCAGTTGATCCAAAGGCTGGGATCTTCCCACCGCTGCACTCACGTGCGCGCCACGTGAGCGCAACGGTGGGGGGCATTTGTTTCCCCCAATCAGAGCAAGGCTCTGTTTGAATTTCAAAAATTCAAAATTTTGAAGCAACGCTTCAAATCCCGTGCGCTGCGCGCAATGCGCCACGTGTCAGAAGTTGATGCGTCAGCACAGCGCCCGAGGCAGTGCGTCCAATCAGAGTAAGGCTCTTTTAAAAAACAAAAAAGTAAAGAAAACAACGTTTCAGTTACGCAAACGCTGCGCTGCGTGACACGTGTCTGCGCAGTTGCGCAAGCACAGCTGCGCAGTTGCGCAAGCGCTGCACTGCGCGACACGTGTCTGCGCAGTTGCGCAAGCACAACTGCGCAAGCACAGTTGCGCAAGCGCTGCACTGCGCGACACGTGTCTTCGCAGTTCCGCAAGCGCTGCGCTGCACGACACGTGTCTGCGCAGTTGCGCAAGCAGAATTGTGCAAGCGCTGCGCTGTACGACACGTGTCTGCGCAGTTGCGCAAGCATAGCTGCGCAAGCACAGCTGCGCAAGCGCTGCGCTGCGCTGTGCGACACATGTCACGCGCTGGGGCGTTGCGCAAAACAGAATTGAAATTTTAAAGAAATCTTTATTGTTCTTGTTAAAACAAGAAGATTTTCTTCTGTAAAGCAGATGCCTTTGGATCAAAGATCCAACGGTGGGGAAAATTTCCCAAACCACTCAGAGAAAGATCTCTTTAACAAATTTAACTAATTTATGGGCACTATAAAACGGACCCCAGACCTCAAGGGGAGAAGGGAGGAGAAACATTTTGTGAAAAAATTAAACAGAGTGAACTCTGAAGAATTGGAGAGAAATCCTCAAGAAAAAAAGGTAAAAGACCTTTTAGATAGGAGAATTTCTTCTAATAGGTCATTGATCTAAGAACAAGATCAATGATCTTTAATAAAAAACAAAAATAAAAATAGTGCTTTGCACTTATGAACCATTGGTTCCCTGAGATAAGAAAAACAAGAGGAACTTGTTTTCTTTGATCTAAATTAGATCAAGAAAACAAACAGTGCTTTGCACTTCTGTTATGAACCATTGGTTCTGGAATCTAAAATTAATAGTGTCTTGCACTTATAAATCTGCACTGTTGCGCTCTTGGGTTGGCGCAAGCCACCAGAGAGCACCACGTGTCAGCTCCAGAACAAATTGCGCTATGCGCTTTTAAAATAGAGCATTGCTCTCTGAAATTGGTGCAACTCACCAGAGCGCGCTACGTGTCAGCAGCGCAGCGCACTGGCGCAGCGTACTGCGCTTGCGCTCACCAGAGCGTGACACGTGTCACCTCCACATGCGCTTGCGCTCATTAATTAGCGCAAAACGCCTGACAGGCCACATGACCACTGTCAAATAATTAATGCACTGCATTATTGAAAAGAAGGGCCGAGCCCAATTAAAAAGGCCTAACAGGCCTAATAAAATGCCATGCATTATTTTAAAAAGGACAGAGCCCAAACAAAGGTCTGTCAGACCAAAACAGATGCTCTGCATCATAAAAATAAAGGGACAGAACCCAAATCAAATAGGCCTTACAGGCCAAAATAAAATGCAGTGCAGGGGCAAAGCCCTAGTAAAGGCCTAATAGGCTAAAGATAAATAAAAACGTTGAACATTCTTCAACTGGACTTAGCCCAATTTTGGCCATAAGTCCTTAAATTAAATTGAATGAGCACAAATGCTCTCTTAAATCAATTTATATCCGTTTCGAGGGTACATCTCCGAGCTCCTCTGACACTTATCGTTGTAATCCATCAACGACGTCAGAGAGGTGACGGGTCCCGACGACCACATACGTCAATATGGACTGCGGGGTCCTTAAACTCGTGGACCGAAACGTCCTTAAACTCGTGGACCGAAACGTCCTTAAACTAATATTGGACCGAAACGTCCTTAAACTAATGTTGGACCGAAACGTCCTTAAACTAATAGTGGATCGAAACGTCCTTAAACTAATATTGGACCGAAACGTCCTTAAACTAATATTGGACCGAAACGTCCTTAAACTAATATCGGACCACCACGTCTCTAAACTGGAATACGGACCACCACGTCTTTAAACTGGAATACGGACCAACACGTCCCTAAACTGGAATACGGACCACCACGTCCCTAAATTGGAATATAGACCGCCACGTCCTTAAACTGGAACATGGACCACTACATCCCTAAACTGGAACAATAGAGCCTCCAAGTGCTCTTTTGCCGGATCTAAACGGTCCCGTTTAAGTTGATCTTAGCCCCAAACACGGCTAACGTATCCTTAAACACTCAAATGGACTATAAAATTCCAAATCAACTCTGGTTCGAAGGTACATCTCTGAACTCCTCTGACACCTATCGTTGTAATCCTTCAACGATGTCAGAGAGGTGACGAGTCTTGACGGCCATATAATAAACGGATCACCATGTTAAGTTGATCTTAGTCTCAAACAGGATTAACGTATCCTTAACGAACGTTTAAGTTGATCTTAGCCGCAATACGGCTAATGCATCCTTAAACTAAAAACACCAAACCCAAATCTAAGTAAATACGGATTTGGACTAATCCACGTCCTACGGGCGACGGCATTACTCAGTCTCCGTATACAATCCACGGGCAACCACAAACAAAACAAACACACACGACACGAAGTGAAATTCTGGAGAAGGAGAAAGTTGTTACCGCGGTGCGGTAGCGTAATTAACTGCAGGGGCTTGCGCCTGCAGGGAAGAGCGTCCCCACAATCAAAAACCCCTCAAGTGAGGGGGAATCTGACGAAGTCTGCTACATCGGACGCATCCGTCTAAACCTCCGATATACGGTGCCATAAATCAACTTGGCATCTTCGGAGACGTGGACAGATAAAACCATAAAGCATCTGCCCCGAATCTCAGGCAAGACGTTTATCGCGTCTCTGCCGCGTCTTTCGGAGGGGAACATCGGTATTTCTACGTCTACTTCTTCTTTACCCACCACCACACCCACTTCGATGGACACTTCTCCATCGAACTTCTTTACCACTACTCTGCCGTCGTCCGCTGGTGCACAGAATCCACCCCGCATCTCTCTCCAAGAGAGATGCTATCCTATGCGAGGTCCTCTTTCGACCTGTCTTTCCATTCCACCAGCCAACGGGGACAATTTTGAAATAAAACCCCAATACATCAATTTTCTACCCAAATATCACGGTCTCGAGTCTGAAGACGTATATGTCTTTATTACAAAATTTGAAAATGTATGCTCAATGATGGGTACTTCATAGCTTTCTGTGGATGCTATGCGTCTCTGTCTTCTTCCATTTACCTTGTGCGATATAGCCGAGAAGTGGCTGTATAACGCAACCGCACATTCCATTTCGAACTGGGAAGAATTCGTCGCAGCATTCCTTAAGAAATTCTACCCTAATCACAAGACAGCTCGAGTCCGTAGTGAAATAAATCAATTCACCCAGCTTCCGAATGAACCATTCTCGAAGTGTTTTGAACGCTTCAAGGATCTGTTGGTTCAAAGTCCACATCACGGAATCCCTAGATGGGATCTGTGCAGAATCATATATGAGGGAATTAACCCTACCACTAAACAGAACCTTGAAGCCATGTGTCAATGCACTTTTATGACCAAAGACGATGGGGAAGCTTGGAAATTCTTAAAAGATTGCGCTGAAAAATCTTTACAGTGGGAGAGTATAAACCAGTCATCGTCTAGGGGTGGCATTCACCAAATTGATGTTTCCATAGGTGTTAGAGCTGAGATGGCAGCAATGCAAAAGAAGCTAGAAGCTATGGAACAAAAAATTTTAGCAGCCACCCTAAATCCGATGTCGCTCCCCAAAACTGTATGTGGATGCATTTCTGATCCTTCTCATTTGACGGAAGAATATCCATTGAATTCTCCGTTTCAAGGTCAAGAATATACCAATGCTGCTTTTCAAAGACCTAGAAACGATCCGTATTCTTCCACATATAATCAGGGTTGGAGGAATCACCCTAACTTTGCTTGGAACCATCAGTAAAATCAACACACGGTTCCAAATCAAAATAATTTTCAAAGGCCTCTTCCACCACCACAGCAACCATTTCAACTGACTCAGCACCCCTACCAATCACAAAACTTTCAAGATCCAGTCCACACACCTGCACCGTATAATCCTGAACAGTTGACTGGTACTGATCTCTCTGCTTCACTCGAACGGACTTTTGAAATGTACATGAAAAGAATGTCGGCTGAATTTAGGTCTTCCCGCGATAAATTTGAGAAAAACTCTGACCTCCAAGCTGAGAGTTTAAAATCGATGGAAGCAGAAATTGGCCGACTAAAAGCCGAAATGAGTGCGAGAGAAAAAGGGAAACTTCCGTCTCAACCCTTACCGAATCCTGGGCATTCACAACACTACAATGTGAGTGCCATCACAACGTTGAGATCAGGAAGAGTGCTGAATGATCATGTTAGGGAAAAGATTGATGATGCTGAAAAATCTATCAATAACACCTCGGCTGAGACCATTCCTCACACACACACTTCTACTTCTGATCCTTGTTCTTCTACCCTACCGCCTTCTTGCGAGCCTATTCTTCGTTTCCCACAAGGCTTGTTACCTCAGCAACCCTCTTCTAGTCCACCAAAGACGATCCCCACTCCTATTCTGGGAACACTTCCACACACACCACCTTCTCCTATGATGGACCCAGCTCTTATTGCTAAAGCACCTTATTCGAATCGGTTAAAGGGTAACAAATCGAGTCCACATATGGAGAAAATTATGGAAATGTTCAAACAGGTTAACATCAACATCCCTCTCCTAGATACTATTCAACAAGTCCCCGCTTATGCGAAAATTCTTAAAGACTTGTGCACTAGGAAGAGGAAGACTCAAGTGCCCAAAATGGTCTTCATGACAAATAATGTTAGCACTGCGTTTACCCCACAGCTACCAAAGAAACGAAAGGACCCAGGATGTCCTACAATCTCGATTTCTATTGGGGGTAAAAACATCAACCGTGCTCTTCTTGACCTAGGCGCAAGTGTTAACCTGCTTCCATATTCTGTATACGAGCAGTTAGGGATTGGAGAGTTGAAACCAGCTCACTGCACTCTCTAAATGGCAGACCGTTCAATCACCAAACCTAGGGGTGAACTGGAGGATGTGTTAATAAAAGTCGGGAATTTGTATTCCCTGTAGACTTCATTGTTCTCGATACACAACCTGTAGCAAACCCACGGAATTAAATTCCGGTGATTTTGGGTCGACCATTCCTTGCCACTTCCAATGCTGTCATTAACTGTCGAAACGGTTCAATGAACCTATCTTTTGGAAAAATGACAATTGAAATGAACATCTACAAAATTGGAAGTCAGCCATCTGAACCCTCTGCTCATATACTTGATGTTTGTTCTGTCCACGAGATTTCTCCCGAAAGTTGCAAAGTTGATAGACTTTGCTTTGAAGATCTCGACGACACTACCACATCAATGTTTGATCTTTCACATCTTAGTGAGGACACATTTTCCACGCTTGAGCCCGACACACTTAACTCATCACCTTCCTAGTCTGTATCTTTCACAGGCTATGAGCTTCTTTGTGACTCCGAAAATCATTCGATGATCCCACCTGTTTCCTGATTTAAAATCAGGAAAGCTTACGGAGGAGGCATCACGTGCTAGCACGTGACCAGCAGTCACGTGTTGGCACGTGACATTTAAAAGCAGCGGCAAAGGCACATCAGTTCCCTGATCAAATCAAGGAAAAGGCTTCAGAAAAGGTCGCGTGCGCACACGTGACCAGGGGTCACGTGTTGGCACGTGACGGTTGAGTAGCGGCCAGAAAACAGAGCGCAAAAAGGAGAAGAAAAGCTAGTTCCAGGGGTCACGTGCTTACACGTGACCATGGGTCACGTGGCCACACGTGACCGGCTTTCAAAGCCTCTCTATTTAATAGAATTAAATTCTGAAAAGGATTCAAATCTTTCCAAAGGAGAATGATTATTTGGAACCGATGTGATTAAAAATCTAAAGGTGATTAAATATCACCTATTTATGGAAAAATCTTGAACTTGGAAAGATTTCTCCTTAAAATCTAACCGAAATAACAAAGGAATATCTTTGGATTTAAAATCCAATGGTGAATAAAATTCACCTAATAATCCAAAGGTCCAGATGGATGATGAAAGCAAATCAAATCTCTCGATGAAAGATTCACTAAAAACTAATTGATTCTTCTCCTTCTCTTATAAATAGGAGCCAAGAGATATACAGAGGGAGACAGATAGATACAGAGGCATAGAGAGAGAGAGAAATAGTGCCTTGAGACTTTGGAAGAATTTGATCTTCTGCAGAAGAAAACCTTAGGTAAGAAAGGAGAGGCTTTTAAAAAGAGAATTTAATTCTTAAAAGAGTTTAACTCTTATATTAAAAAGAAGAACTTAGTTCTCTCTTTAGTAGAGGATCTGCAAAGTGCACATCTCCCCATGAATTGAGAATTTAATTCTCATTGGGTTGAGATCCTGCCATGCAGATCCAAAGAATAGAGAGGGAATGGAAGTTTGAGAATTTAATTCTCACAGAATTATAGGAATTTAATTCCTTTGAAATAAAATTAGGGTTTAAGCCTATGTTATAGGAATTTAATTCCTTCAAAATGAACAGAACCAGGGTTTAACCCTAGTTAAGAACTTAATTCTGTCAAAATAACAGGTTTTTAATTCCCTTAAGAAAGAAGAAATTAGGGTTTAACCCTATGATAGAATTCAGTTCTTCACATACATCAGGAATTTAATTCCTACAGAAGAGAAACCGGGGATTAAATCCATCTAAGAATATAATTCTTTAAAAAAGAAGGAATTTAATTCCTCTAAAGTCAATTATTAGGGTTTAACCCTATGAAGAATTTAATTCTTAAACAAACATGCAAAAAAGCAGGGTCACATGCTACCACGTGACCCCTGAAAAGCTCCAAAGGGGAGGGCGTCCTCACGTGCTACCGCGTGACCCCTCTTGCCTTAGTGTTTAACATTAAATTGGAACCTCTGAATCCAGTGTTTAACACTGATTTGCCTTAGTGTTCAACACTAATTGAAGAAATTTATTTGCAGTGTTTAACACTGAATTCGTTAGTGTTTAACACTAAATTAAATCTCTGTTAACAGAGTTTAACATTAATTTTCTTAGTGTTCAACACTAAATTAAAATCTCTGTCACCAATGTTTAACACTGATTATCTTAGTGTTTGACACTAATTTGAGATCTCTGTTGCCAGTGTTCACTGATTTGCTTTAGTGTTTAACACTAATTTGAAAGCCCTGTTGCTGGTGTTTAACACCAACTACCTTTTAGTGTTAAACACTAACTTGTCAATCTCATTCCCAGTGTCCAACACTGTGGGTCTTTAGTGTTTAACACTAATTTTAGCCCAATTGGCTAAGTTTCTAGAGGCAAAGCCTCTCCTTCGATGGACTAACAGAAAGCCAATATTCCAAACATGATTGGACTTAGCCCAAGTTGGCCATAAGTCCTCAATTCAAACTTAACTGGGCTAATGGGCTCATAATATAATTAATTGGTCTTGGTCCCAAATTGGGCCAAAGACTATTTAATCTACCTTGGTTCAAGGGTACATCTCTTCATTCCTTTGATACTTGGCGTTGTAATTCCTCAACGTCTTCAAAGAGGTGACGGGTCCCGATGACCACACATTGATATGGACTGTGAGGTCTTTAAACTCATAGACTATGATGTCCTTAACCTTGACCGTGATGTCTTAAAACTAACGCTGGACTGTGGTGTCCTTAAACTCATGGACTATGATGTCCCTAACCTTGACCGGAATGTCTTAAAACTAACAACGGACTATGACGTCCTTAACCTCGACCGAGATGTCTTAAAACTAAACACCGGACTGTGGAGTCCTTAAATCCACGGACTATGAGGTCCTTAACCTTGACCGCAATGTCTTAAAACTAACATTGGACCGCAATGTCCTTAAACTACCTATTCACCGCAATGTCACTAAACTAAACAACAGGGCCCTCTCAATTGCTCTCTTGTTGGATCTAAACGATCCCGTTAAGTTGATCTTAGTCTAAAAACTAGACTGACGTATCCTTAACAAACGCTTAAGTTGATCTTAGTCTCCAATGAGACTAACGTATCCTTAAATCCAAACCCCCAAACCCAAATTTAAGATAATACGTATTTGGACTAGTCCACGCCCTACGGGCGACGACATAACTCAGTCTCCGTATACAATCCACGGGCAACTAAACACAAAATAAACACACACGACATGAAGTGACCATCTGGAGAAGGAGAAAGTGGTTACCGCAGTGCGGTAGCGTAATTAACTACAGGGGCTTGCGCCTGCAGGGAAGAGCGTCCCCACAATCAAAAAACCCTCAAGCGAGGGGGAATCTGACGAAGTCTGCTACATCGGACGCATCCGTTTAAACCTTCGATACACGGTGCCATCAAACAACTTGGCATTTTCGGAGAGGTAGACGGATAGCACCAATTAGCATCTGCCCCGAATCTCAGGCGAGACGTCCCCGCGTCGCATCGTCTTTCGGAGGGGAACAGATTCTGGCACGCCCAGTGGGACCTTTTCCTCTTTCCACTCCACACTTCGTGTGTCGTGTTCGCGAACTAAATACGGCTCGCTAATGGTTGCCCTTGGGTTTCAAGGTACTATGATTTGGCGTTTTGCTTATTGCAGAAAGCAAAGAATCAATGGCTTCCACTTGTGCGAAATGCTCCAACTGCAACTGCAACCGGCTCTCTGCCTCGCCAAGAGGTATAGCCTACGGACCCCAAGCTGCTTCGCTGTTCACAATGCCCGTGGAATAGGTCACTCGAGCCACCACAGGGTTGCTCTTCGGGACCATGCTCCCGCCAACGAGCTTCACCGCTCCTGTGCTGACACCGGAAGCTCCCAAGAAGTCGGTCTTTGATCGGCTTACACCTACCACGGCCCCTCTCAACGGGTCACCTAACACTAGTGCCTCAGTCTTTTCTAGACTGGGCCAAAGCTCCTGTGAGCCCACGATGGGGCCTACAATCCCAGAGAAGGCTGCTCCTAAGAAAATAACCAGTCCTGCTCCTGAAGTCGTCAAGGAGGCTTCTCCTACCAAAAGGTCGGTCTTTACAAGATTAACTGTTCCAGCGCCCGCTCCTGCCACCCAAGGGACATCGGTCTTTAACAGGCTGACACCAGCAGCGACCCTCCACCTACACAGGGGGCAAGACGAGGCTATCGCCATCACAGAGCCGATTCCATCAGCATGACACGCTCGACGTCGTTACTGGCGCCGAGAGAGGAAGGCCGGAGGAAACTCCCCTTCTGGGCTAACTCCTTCAGCCCCGACGACAGAAGTTAATGCTGCTGTTCCTACTGGGAACTGCTTTGAGATGCTAAATAAGGTGCGTAGGAATTCTCCTTCCACGGTGCTAAAAAGGTCTCCTCCTCTGCTGAAAAAGGCTGTGGAAATAAAGCCAGAACAGCCCCAATCTCCTCAACGGCTGACCTCACAAATCTATAAAGTCTGGCGGCAGGCCCGAGATTCGATGATCGATCCAAATTTCTCCCGCCAGCACAAGAAGCTGAAAATCCAACAGGAAGTCAGTCACCAGGCTAAGCCACGAAAAGCTGTCTGGGTGCCCACCTCAACGGCCCCCCCAACTTCCACTGCTCATAAAAAGAGGAGGCCGGAGAGGATCCCCGAGCCTGCAACGAGAGCTAAAAGCGCTGAACCCAGACGCCCTAAGGCTGGGGGCAGGATGGTCCACACTGTATACATGGCGTCGGGGAAGGAAGACAGCCGTGCGTCTACAGGTCATAGACCGCTTACACGGTCGGTGACCAAAGCTCAGGAGCAAACACAAAAGCTCCAGAAAATGATGATCGCAATGGCCGCGCTTACTGGGCCGAAAGAAAGCCCCAAGGCGTCCTCGGATCAGCAACAAGAACAGGAAACTGACGCTGAGTTCCTTCGGAGGATATTGGAAAAGAAAGATAAAGAGGCTGCGGAACAAGCGGCAAATGTAAAGCAGATAGCCCACTTATTTCAAGACATGGTTGGGATGATGATTCAACAAGATTCTCCTGCTGAAGATCCCCCGATCGTCCTCGAAGATGATAAAGGAGAAACATCGAATCCACCATTGGCTCTTTCAACGGCCAGGGAGGAGACAATCTCCAAGGCTGACTTGGACGACTATATAGCCCAGCAGATCCGGGTTCATCATGCGACCGAGGCAGCTGGTCATGTCGTAAAAACGAGGCGACCTTATCCAAGCTTGTACGACCAAATCAAATATCCGCCGGGTTATACAATACCGAAATTCCATGTGTATAAGGGGACTGGCAATCCCCACCAGCATGTTTCCCAGTTCAGGGCCCTTTGCGGTAACACCGGCGGTGATGATAAACTGTTACTTCGCCAGTTCGTGGGCAGCTTATCAGAAACAGCGTTCGAATGGTATTCGGAACTCCCGAACGATTCTATCAAGACGTTCGCTGAAATGGAGTTGCTATTCACTCAGCGATTCGCAAGCGCCAGCGAACGCACTCCGATAACGGCATTGATTAATGCCAGGGTGAAACCAGGCGAAACGTGGGTCCAGTATGCCATACGCTGGCGAAATTTGTGGTCGAAATGCGAGCAACGCATGAGGAAGTGCCCGCGGTGGGCATGTTCGTAAGAACCCTAGACCCTCATGCAACTATCTCCCAGTTCATGATGTTCTTTGAGCCAACCACGTTCCAGGGTTTGATCGACAAGTTGGCCCAGATGGACTAGATGGGTCACAGACCGTCTCCCCCGAAGCCAGAACCCCGGAATGATAAGGGTATGTTCCCCCAATCAGAGCAAGGCTCTGTTTGAATTTTGAGAATTCAAATTTTGAAGCAACGCTTCGGTTCCCGTGCGCTGCGCGCAATGCGCCACATGTCAGAAGTTGACACGGCAGCACAACGCCCAAGGCGGTACGTCCGATCAGAGCAAGGCTCTTTAAAAAAAAATAAGCAACGCTCAACTGCGCAAGCGCACCGCAGCGCGACACGTGTCTGCGCAGTTGCGCACGCACAGCTGCGCAAGCGCACGGCAGCGCGACACGTGTCTGCGCAGTTGTGCAAGCGCAACTGCGCAAGCGCACGGCTGCCCGACACGTGTCTGCGCAGTTCGCAAGCGCTGTTGCGCAAGCGCTTCACTGCACGATACGTGTCTGCGCAGTTGCGCAATCGCTGCACTGCGCGACACGTGTCTGCGCAGTTGCGCAATCGCTGTTGCGCAAGTGCTTCACTGCGCGACACGTGTCTGCGCAGTTGTGCAATCGCTGTTGCGCAAGTGCTTCACTGCGCGACACGTGTCACGCGCTGGTGAGTTGCGCAACAACAGAATGAAGATTTAAGGAAATTTTTTCTGTTCTTGTTAAAAACAAGAATATTTCTTCTGTAAAACAGGGGCCTTTGGATCAAAGATCCAACGGTGGGGAAAATTCCCCAAATCAATCAGAAAAAGATCTTTTTAACAAATTTAACTAATTTTTTAGCACTATAAAAAGGACCTCAGACCTCATTTCAAAGGGATGATCTGGTTTTAAAAAAAAAAGAAAAGAAGAAAGAAGAGAACTCTTGAAAACTCCTGGAGAATACAAAAAAAGAGAAGGTAAAAACCTTTGAGAGAAGAGAAAATTCTCTTAAAGAATAGATCATTGATCTAAAGAACAAGATCAGTGATCTTCAATAAATAAATAAATAAATAAATAAAAATAATAAAAAAATAGTGCCTTGCACTTGCTATGAACCTCTGGTTCTCTGAGACAGAAAGAAAGAAAAAGATTTCTTTCTTTTCTTTGATCTAAATTTAGATCAAGGAATTAAAAAAGTGCTCTGCACTTCTTTTCTTGAATCTAAAAGATTCTTGGTGCTTTGCACAAATGCAATGCATTACTTGAAGGGCTAGGCCCAAATCAAAAAGACCCAGCAGGCCAAAATAAATTGCAAAGCAATAAAAGGGCTGGGCCCAAATAAAATTGATGCTCTGCATCAGAGCCCAAGACAAATTGATGCTCTGCATTCTTTCTGGGCAAAGCCCAAATAAAAGTAAAAAGAAATGCAAAAGCAATGTTGGACATTTTCAACTGGACTTAGCCCAATCGTGGCCATAAGTCCTTAAATTAAATTGACTGAGCAAAATGGCTCTCCTAAATCAATTTACGTCCGGTTCGAGGGTACATCTCCGAACTCCTTTGACATCCATCGTTGTAATTCCTCAACGACGTCAAAGAGGTGACGGGTCCCAACGAACACACACCCATATGGACTGCGGGGTCCTTAAACTCGTGGACCGAGACGTCCTCAAACTAACATCGGACCGAGACGTCCTTAAACTAACATCGGACCGAGACGTCCGAGACGTCCCTAAACTAACATCGGACCGAGACGTCCTTAAACTAATATTGGACCGAAACGTCCTTAAACTAATAATGGACTGAGATGTCCCTAAACTAATATCGGACCACCACGTCCCCAAACTGGCATAATAGGGCCCAAACGCTCTTTTGTCGGATCTAAACGGTCCCGTCTAAGTTGATCTTAGCCCCCAAATACGGTTAACGTGTCCTTAGATATTTAAATAAACGATAAAACTCCAAATCAACTTTGGTTCAAGGGTACATCTCTGAACTCCTCTGACGCCTGTCGTTGTAATCCCTCAACGACGTCAGAAAGGTGATGAGTCCCGACGGCCAGATATTAAATCGATCACTACGTCAAGTCGATCTTAGTCCAAAATAGGACTAACGTATCCTTAACGAACGTTTAAGTTGATCTTAGCCGCAACGTGACTAATGTATCCTTAAACTAAAACACCAAACCCAAATCTAAGTAAACACGGATTTGGACTAATTCACGTCCTACGGGCGACGGCATTACTCAGTCTCCGTATACAATCCACGGGCAACCACAAACAAAACAAACGCACACGACACGAAGTGAAATTCTGGAGAAGGAGAAAGTTGTTACCGCGATGCGGTAGCGTAATTAACTGCAGGGGCTTGCTCCTGCAGGGAAGAGCGTCCCCACAATCAAAAACCCCTCACCCTGAGGGGGAATCTGACGAAGTCTGCTACATCGGCCGCATCCGCCTAAGCCTCCGATACACGGTGCCGTAAATCAACTCGGCATCTTCGGAGAGGTGAACGGATAGCACCTATTAGCATCTTCCCCGAATCTCAGGCCAGACGTCCTAACGTCCAGGCCGCCGTTCGGAAGGGAACAGGGTAAAGGGACGGCAACCTTCGTCGCGAATGCTCAGCAGCAACCCAGTGCCTCAAAGCTGGCGGATCAGTTGGAAGAAAGACGGCGGTATTATAATGAGAAGATGAAGTGTCCCTACTCGTTCCCGCAGGACAAGACGAAACGGTTATTCGAGCTGGCATAAACTTGCCAAATCCGAGGCGACCGCCACAACCAACTGAGGTGAATAACCCCAATTATTGTCCTTACCATCAGACGGTAAGCCACTCGATTGAGGATTGTTTCGTCTTCAAAGGATGGATTGAGGATCAATACCTCCAGGGAAAGGTTGCGCTGTCCGAAAAGTGGAAGGTGAACCCGCCACAGCCGCATACTTCTAAGAAAACGGATACACCGGGGGAGACCTGTTCTTTCATTGAAGAAGCTCCATGGGAGGTCGTGCTGTCGGCTTAAACCAAAAAGATGCTGAGCGAGCTCCAAACATGCCCAGCAGTCAGGTGGGAGAACCCGCTGGAACCTCGAATCATTGAAGGGATGCTGAAGCTGCACCCAACTCCGAAGATCAGTGGTGATGGCCCCAGTACTCACAACCAGCCGTCAAAATCTTAAAAGAAAAAGAAGAAGAAATCTAAGAAGCCCGTGAAGCCTGGCAACAAGCGTACGGACTTGCAGAAACAGATCGACGCGCTGGAAGAGTACAATCAAAAGGCACGGACTCTCTTCACACTCTAAGAGTTCCTCAACCACGTCTTTCAAGAGGAAGATGATGGAAAGAGCTCGTCGGATGAATCCGAGGGATATGTGGCGAGTTGTCATGTGATTTCCCACTCTTTTACGGACGATGAGAAAACTCCTGGCACTGAAAAATTGGGGGCACAGCCTGAGCCAGAACTTGTATGGCCAACAGACCAAATGATAGACGCCTTTCTAGACGAGATCCGTTTGAAAAGTAAAGCCGACCAGGAGCGTGAGATGGCTACATCGGAAAGAGCCAAACGCAAGCGACTAAACGAAAGAGTCGAAGCACTCCCGCCAGATCAAAAGACATACGATGCGAATAAAAATGTATTCAAGACGAGGAAAAGGTTTGCCAAAGCCATGTCAATGGGGATGAAGCTACCACCCTCGAAAGAAAACACATTCGATGGGGCAGAGAGACACCCTAATTATTGAGCATATCACCGAAAGATTTCGCACCCCACTGAGGAGTGCGTCGCTTTTAAGATGGAGTGGCAAGGTTACGTTGCTCACCGGCAACATTTTAAGCGCATGAAACACAAGACTCGTCGGGAGCAAAGAAGTACTACCGACAGGCATAAAAGAACTACCGACAACTGTTACGTGGTCAACGCCAGAGGGTCACAAGTTCTCACCTTTGGGAGCGACTCTGATGAGGAAATGACTCTAGGCCCTCTCTTTAAAGAATCCATTTTAGGGAAAGAGGAAGAACCCGAGGCCTGCGAAAACATTCAGCTGCGCAATCGCACACTCCCGGAAAAGAATCTTGGACCCGCAAATAGAAAAGATAAGGGAAAGGAGAATGTCACTGGGGATATCGCTTTAGAGGACCAAGTCATAAAAGAGCTGACGGCCAAGGACCCTCCCAGGAAGGGTAAGGTGGACTAAAACATCCTAGCACACCTAAGGAAGCTACCTTCGCAGCTCAGCATTCTCGATGCCCTCCTATTATCAAAGGAAGCGAGAGATTCATTAATTAAGGCGTTACAAGAACCCGAGCAATTCCAAGCCTTCCTCGCCACAGAAATGATGAAGTATGAACTGGAAGAAGTGCACACGGCCGACATCACTTTCGGTGACGAGGACCTTCTCCTCGGGACGTGCGACCACAACCGTCCCCTATACGTCTCCGGATATTGCCACGATATCAAGATAGGAAAAACCCTGGTTGATAATGGATCCTCCGTCAATCTCCTTAATGTTCGGGTGTTGAAGGAAATCTGCATGAGCGTGCAACATCTCGCTCGTGACAAAATTACTATCTCCGGTTTTGACTCCCAGTCATCACGGACTCTCGGATCTGTGATATTAACATTACGCTTCGGACTGCTCGTCACGGACATCAAGTTTCACGTCATTGATGCCAAGACCTGCTACAACGCCTTGCTCGGCCTTGGTTACACGAGTACAACATCATCCCTTCTACACAGCATTAGTGTATGAAGTACTTTAAGGATGGTTTCGAGTATACCGTAACAGGTGAGCTGAACCCCTTCTCCGTGAACGAAGTCCGTAAGTACGAAGATGCAAAGTACTTTTTGCCATATTTCGAGGATACAGAAAGGTGTCACAAGATGGAGAACAAAGCCGCCGCCGCCATCCCTGTTTTTGGAAGCGATACCGAAGAAGAAGAAGAGATAGTTTACGCCGGTCCATCTCGACGCAACAACCCGGGACCGTCCGCCCCCATGTTGATCTTCGGAAGTGACTCGGAAGATGAAGTTAATGCCGTGTTCTCCAGTCGGCCGTCAATACAAGCATCCCCTGGCGATGATGAGAGTTTGCAAGTCACCATGGTGCCGCGGGAACACTACAAGGATCTCGACGCACTTGAAGCTTACAATGTACAGGACCTGCAGACGTTTTACGTCCCTCCCAGGCGAAAAGGAGAAAAGGTGATCCTATTCTATCAATCCTCGGAAACAAGGGTGGAGAAAGAGATCTGGCATGGTGCAGATTCTGCACTCGACAGGCTCCAACCCATCCGTTTGCCCAGATATTACACGAATGGACTAAAAAGGCTATTGAAGCGCCAAGGGGTACCCTTAAAACAGACTGTCCGACAAGCTCGATTCTACAACAGGATTTGGGATGTCCCTGAGACTCAGCGCAAATTGCCCAACGGAAGAATGGAAACGCTTGGGCTAGGATATGTGAGATTCGGGAAACGGGAGCGAGTCCACGGTAGCTATGCCATATATAACTTCGATGAAGAAGAGGACGCCCTGTCAAACAATGCCAACCCCTCATCAAAACTGGATCCCACGATCGAAGTGCCGAATCCGTCGTTTGAAGAACGAATGGACAAGTTTATCAGGAAAGTGGGTCAAAAGGATCGGGATGACCATAATCGCGAAATGGCCATCTACGAGAAAGCCAGGACGCAACGTTTTTTTCAACATGCTGCAAAAGACGAAGATGTTCCTCCCTGTCGACCCATTGCGCAAAAGGCCCGACGTAGAGGCAGAAATAAGTCAAAAAACGGAAAAAGGAGTCGACAGCAACAACACAGGATTAAAGAGTCATGTGATCGGATATTGTGCGATACGGATTTGTCTCTCATAAAGAAGATGAGTCGAGCGTACACCTTCCCTCAAGACAAGACGAAGAAGATACTCGATCTCGCTATGAAACATCGAATGATTACACTTCCGGAATCTAAACATCCTGAACAGACTAACGAGGTTTCTCATCCGGGCTATTGCTCTTATCACCAAGCCATAGGACACCCTATCGAAGACTGCTTCACCTTTAAAAATTGGGTCGAAGACCAATACCAACGGGGCAGGTTTTCTCTATCCAGCAGCTGGACGGTAGTGCCGCCACAAAAGCACGAACCCAAAGCCACAAGAGCAAAATCAGATCCAGACCGTTCTTGGAAGCGAGCTCGTACCTGTCATATGATAACAATATTAAAAGGAGAGCCCGAGAATATGGATGACCTCCCTTGGTGCTTCGAAAACAATGACAATGAGGTAATCTCAGAATTTCCACCAGCACCGAAAGAGCTAGAAGATGGCATACATACTACTGCAGATAACCTCAAGAAGATTGAGTTGGGGTCGGCAGATGATCCGCGACCGACATTCGTTAGCGAGCTGCTATCTGAAGAAAGGGTGACTGCGTTAAAGGACGTGCTTCTACAGCACAGAGATTGCTTCGCATAGAACTATTCCGAGATGCCAGGATTAGATCCAGAGATTGTTGTGCATAAATTTGCAATATCCCCGGATATCAAGTCAGTCAAACAGGCGCCGAGAAGGATGCGGCTCGAGCTTGAGATGATCATTAACGCCGAAGTCAAGAAGCTGATCGATTCTGGGTTTATCCAGGAGGTACAGTATCCTGACTGGGTCGCCAACATCGTCCCGGTGATGAAGAAAAATGGGACAGTACGCAAATGTGTGGACTTCCGAGATCTCAATAAAGCATGCCCGAAGGACGATTTCCCAGTGTCGGTCACTAAACTGATGATCGACAATACGTCCACTCATGAGGTTTTCTCCTTTATGGATGGTTCATCAGGGTACAATCAGATAAAGATGCATCCCGAAGACCAGAAGCACACCGCTTTCCGGACCCCTTTGGGGATATTTTGTTACAAGGTGATGCCCTTCGGTTTAAAGAATGCCGGCGCCACCTATCAGAGGGCCATGACAAAGATCTTCGATGATCTCATACATGAAATCGTCGAGTGCTATATCGACGACCTCGTAGTGAAGAGCATGTCATATGAAGAGCATTTAGAGCATATGAAGACCGTATTTCAACGCCTTCGACAATATAATTTGAAGATGAATCCCCTCAAATGCGCGTTCGGAGTCTCCTCGGGTAAATTCCTGGGATTCATCATCCGACACCGAGGTATCGAAATAGATCCATCTAAGATCAAGGCGATAATGGAAATGCCACCGCCAAGGACTCTCAAATAATTGCGGTCTCTCCAAGGGAAGCTCGCGTACATCCGGCGGTTTATCGCCAACCTGTCAGGCAAGTGCCGTCCTTACAGCCACCTGATGAAGAAGGGAACCCCATTCTTCTGGGACCAAAAATGCCAGAGTGCGCTAGATGAGATCAAGCAGTACCTGCAGAACTCGCCGGTGTTAGCTGCTCCAATCAAGGGAAAGCCCCTTATTCTTTATACAACAGCCCTTGAGGGTTCCTTAGGCGTATTATGGGAGCAAGAAAACGACCAAGGGAAGGAGAGAGCGCTCTACTATTTAAGCCGAGTTCTTCTGGGGGCAGAAAACAACTACTCCCCTATCGAAAAACATTGCCTGGCGTTAATCTTTGCGATAACAAAACTCCGGCACTATGCATTGGCACATGAAGTCCGTCTTATATCAAAGGTGGACCCCCTCAAATATCTAATGTCAAAGGCCATATTGACAGGGAGACTCGCTAAATGGGCCCTGCTCTTGATGGAATTTTCGATAACCTATCAGCCTCTTAAGGCAGTGAAAGGCCAAGCCATCGCCGACTTCTTTGCTGAGCATCCAGTACCTGCCGGTTCTCCTCTGAATTGCGATTTGCCAGACGAACATGCGTTTGACGCGATCGACGGTGGTGATACCCGATGGGAGCTTTATCTTGATGGAGCGTCCTCCATAAAGAAGCGCAAACAAAGTACCCCTATAATCAAGTCGGGGATAGGCCTTATCTTCGTGACTCCACAAGGAGGGATAATGCGCTTTGCTCTCTCCTTAACAGAACCGAGGACGAATAACGAAGCTGAATATGAGGCTTTGATAGCAGGCCTCGAGATCGCCATCGACATGGGAATTGAAAACCTCCTCATATATGGAGACTCCCAACTGGTCGTCAGTCAAGTAAACGGCGACTACCAAACGTGCAAACCGGAGTTGGTAAGGTACGGTGAAAAGGTGCAACAACTGCTGACTCAAATTCCCTCCTATGTGCTGGAAAGCATACCGCGTGCGGAAAATAGCAAGGCGGATGCACTGGCCTAGCTTGCTGAAGAACTGGCTGACGAGAATCTCGATGACGTAAGTATCGTGGTACAAAGCCGCCGGGTGCTTGCCCCAGCAGAAGTATCTCCGGAATCATCCGAAGAAAAAGGAGTGACTGAACAAGCAACCCTGCAAATAAAAGACCGGGAAGAGGCTGAGGATTGGAGAGAAGTCTTTATAGACTACTTCAAATACCGTCGGATGCCCGAAGATGCGTCCTCAAGACATCAGCCCATGAAACGAGCTTTGTCTTTCGCCTTCGTCAACGACACTCTGTATAAGAGGTCGTTTGATTCTCTGTGGCTGAGATGCTTAGGACCTGACGAAGCAGAAAGAGTCGTTCAGGAAGTTCATGACGGAATCTGTGGTTCTCACCAAGCGGGCCCGAAGATGAAGTTGAAGATCAAACGGATGGGCTACTACTGGCCCACGATGATTCAGGATTGCCTCGAATATGCGAAGCAATGCCACTCATGCCAAATCCATAGGGACTTCATCCACCAACATCCAAATCCATTACATCCAACGGTGGCTAGCTGGCCGTTCGAGATGTGGGGAACTGACATAGTCGGCCCTATCGAACCAGCATCGTCTAGAGGACATCGTTTCATCCTGGCGACGACTGATTACTTCTCCAAATGGGCAGAAGCAGTACCGTTGAGGGAAGTAAAAACGGAAAATATCCTCCATTTCTTCAAGACGCACGTCATATATCGGTTTGGAACGTCGAGACGGATCATCTCCGATAACGTTCCAGCCTACAGAAGTTACAAGATCAGTCGCTTCGCGCAACAACACAATATAGACTGGAGGTATTCTTCGGTTTATAACCCACGAGCTAACGGTCTAACTGAGGCCTTCAACAAGACCTTGACAAAGATCATAAAAAAGACGGTGTCCCGAAACAAGAAGGACTGGCAAGAGAGACTACAAGAAGCTCTTTGGGCGTATCGAACTACGTTCAAGACGGCCACAAACACAACGCTGTATGCGTTGGTATTCGGTACAGAAGCAGTACTCCCCCTCGAGATAGTGTTACCCTCTATACGAGTGGCAGTCCACTACGAGTTGACGAACGAAGAAAATGCTCACCTTCGGCTAGAAGAGCTTGATGCCCTTGATGAAACACGGCTCATAGCACAACAAAACCTGGAGGCTTACAAAGCGAAAATGACACGCTCGTATGAAAGATTGACCAGGCCGAGGATATTCCGCCAAGGCGAACTCGTACTAGTGGTCAAAAGGCCTATGATCCCTAATCGCGCCAAGCGGGGAAAATTCGAGCCGAACTACGAAGGCCCGTACATCATAGACAATGTCTACCAGGGAGGAGCCTATCTACTCATGGTCATGCACGGTGAAAGGCCTTTCAGGCCAATAAACGGTCACTTCCTAAAGAAATACTACGCTTAATAAGCCACAGCCTAGGTCAATGATAGATGACGACGACTATGTCCGCTCGCTATCCTCCTAAGCTCAAGCTCTATAAGTAGTAGCCGACCCTCTCCACAACGGACCAAAACGTCCTTAAACTAACGACGGACCTAAACGTCCTTAAACTAACGACGGACCGAAACGTCTTTAAAGCTACTACCGCAGCATTCTTAGGCTGACGAGATGAATAAAAAAAAATTAAAAAAAATTAAAAATGGTATGTCCATAAGCAAAAAGGGCACGAATGAAAACCCGAAAGGGCTCCGTGAGTAAAAACAGCAGGGCTACCGGCGAGTGTTCGTGAAAACCCGAAAGGGCGCGACCTCGTAAAAAAAATGAGAAGAAAAAAAAATAAAAACGGTATGCCCATAAGCAAAATGGGAACGGATGAAAACCCGAAAGGGCTCCGTGAGTAAAAACAGCAGGGCTACCGGCGAGTGTTCGTGAAAACCCGAAAGGGCGCGACCTCGTTAAAAAAAAAGAGAAGAAAAAAAATAATAACGGTATGCCAATAAGCAAAATGGGCACGGATAAAACCCGAAAGGGCTCCGTGAGTAAAAACAGCAGGGCTACCGGCGAGTGTTCGTGAAAACCCGAAAGGGCGCGACCTCGTAAAAAAAAAGAGAAAAAAAATAATAACGGTATGTCCATAAGCAAAATGGGCACGGATGAAAACCCGAAAGGGCTCCGTGAGTAAAAACAGCAGGACTACCGGCGAGTGTTTGTGAAAACCCGAAAGGGCGCAACCTCGTTATAGGACACTTGCAGGGTCCTCACGACCTTGTAAGGAGAAACCATCCGCGTGAGATCCTTACGACTCACAAGGGAGCAATACACTTAGGGATCCACACGATTCCTAAGGAGAAAATACGCTTGCGAGATCCTCACGACTCACAAAGAGAACTCTCTTATGGGACCCTCACGGCTCATAAGACTTGAAAGTCTTAAGTTACAGAGACCTAAACCTGTGCTTAAGCAAAATCCCCATAACCTTCGACAATGGCCTACAAGCGGCTCATACTGACCCTTGTATACATTCCACGGGCGCGAATAAACATTTCCCCAGCAAAGTCCCACCCGTGACTAGGGATATGTCCAAATGGTGAACAACCCTTATAAATCCTCTTGACTTATAAGGAGAAAGCCCTCTTGTAGGATCCTTACGACTTACAGAGGAACATACACTTAGGAATCCTCATGATTCCTAGGGAGAAAATACACCTACAAGATCCTCACGACTTGTAGGGAGAAATACCTTTGTACGACCCTTACGGCTCATGAAGTCAAAGCCTTAGTCGACAGGATCCTAACCCTGTTTGCTAAGCCAGCTTTGTTCAACATCGACAGAGGCAGATGATGATTCGCTCCTGGCCATATCCCAGTTGTAGCGGTGCTGATGCCGAAATCGGTGTCTAATTTCAGGTTTATGGAGAAAAGCCAGTGGGCCGCACGTGCATACGAAATAGCCGAAATGATGGGGTAACTTGCAATAAAAAACAGCAAGTAAAAATATATGCACGCAAAATAGCCGAAATGATTGGGCACAGCGAAAAATAGCCGAAATGATAGGGCAATGGCGACCTTCATGATAAAAAAGCTGAAATGATAGAGCATCGCGGAACAAGAAATAAAATAAGAAAATTTAATTTATGCCCTATAGGTGATGTTACATCACTCCCTGTATACGATCCAAGGGCGTAAACAAAGAAGTGATCATACTTCCCCCCAGGTTTCATCAAAGAAAGAAGCCGAATCTCGACGGGCCGTAAGTGACCTAGAGATCATCTCAACACGCATCTCGTAACAATGGACACAACTTCAAGCGAAGAGGAACAGCGGCAACTCCCAGTTCCATGGCTCGGCGATACACACATCACCAAGAGTCAAATCCCCACCCCGTGAAATGCGGATACAATCATCAAATTCCTGGTTACGTGGAACGCGGATAACGTCACTCTTTGACCCCGTGGAAAACGTCCAGAGCGGAGCCTGGTCCTCACAGAACACGGCAGTGAACCCGTGTGAAGCATCCAGAGCAAAATTCCTGGTTACGTGGAACGCGGATAATGTCACTCTTTGACCCCATGGAAAACGTCCAGAGCGGATCCTGGTCCTCGCAGAGCACGGCAGTGAACCCGTGTGAAGCATCCAGAGCGGAGCCTAGTCTTCGCCGAACACGTCAGTGAACCCGTGTAAAGCATCTAGAGCAAATTCCTGGTTACGTGGAACGCGGATAATGTCACTCTTTGACCCCGTGGAAAACGTCCAGAGCGGATCCTGGTCCTCGCAGAGCACGGCAGTGAACCCGTGTGAAGCATCCAGAGCGGAGCCTAGTCCTCGCCGAGCACGGCAGTGAACCCGTGTGAAGCATCTAGTGCAAAATTCCTGGTTACGTGGAACGCGGATAACGTCACTCTTTGACCCCGTGGAAAACGTCCAGAGCGGAGCCTAGTCCTCGCCGAACACGGCAGTGAACCCATGTGAAGCATCTAGTTCAAATTCCTGGTTACGTGGAATGCGGATAACGTCACTCTTTGACCCCGTGGAAAACGTCCACAGCGGATCCTGGTCCTCGCAGAGCACGGCAGTGAACCCGTGTGAAGCATCCTGAGTGGAGCCTAGTCATTGCCGAACACGGCAGTGAACCCGTGTGAAGCATCTAGAGCAAATTCCTAGTTACGTGGAACACGGATAATGTCAAGCTTTGACCCCGTGGAAAACGTCCAGAGCGGATCCTGGTCCTCGCAGAGCACGGCAGTGAACCCGTGTGAAGCATCCAGAGCGGAGCCTAGTCCTCGTCGAGCACGGCAGTGAACCCGTGTGAAGCATCTAGTGCAAAATTCCTGGTTACGTGGAACGCGGATAACGTCACTCTTTGACCCTATGGAAAACGTCCAGAGCGGAGCCTAGTCCTCGCCGAGCATGGCAGTGAACCCGTGTGAAGCATCCAGAGCAAACACCGGACTGTGGAGTCCTTAGAATCCACGGACTATGATGTCCTTAACCTCGACCGTAATGTCTTAAAACTAACGATCAACCACCCTGATTCCGTACTGATTCTACCTTGGTTTAAGGGTACATCTCTTCACTCCTTTGATACTTGGCGTTGTAATTCCTCGACGTCTTCAAAGAGGTGACGGGTCCCTGCAACCACACATTGGACTGTGGAGTCCTTAAATCCACGGACTATGATGTCCTTAACCTTGATCGTGATGTCTTAAAACTAACATCGGACTGTGGAGTCCTTAAATCCACGGACTATGATGTCCTTAACCTTGACCGTGATGTCTTAAAACTAACATTGGACTGTGGAGTCCTTAAATCCACGGACTATGATGTCCTTAACCTTGACCGTGATGTCTTAAAACTAACATCGGACCATGGAGTCCTTAAATCCACGGACTATGATGTCCTTAACCTTGACCGTGATGTCTTAAAACTAACATCGGACTGTGAAGTCTTTAAATCCACGGACTATGATGTCCTTAACCTTGACCGTAATGTCTTAAAACTAACATCGGTCTATGGAGTCCTTAAATCCACGGACTATGAGGTCTTTAACCTTGACCGTGATGTCTTAAAACTAATATCGGACTATGGAGTCCTTAAATCCACGGACTATGAGATCCTTAACCTTGACCGTGATGTCTTAAAACTAAAATCGGACTGTGGAGTCCTTAAATCCACGGACTATGAGGTCCTTAACCTTGACCGTGATGTCTTAAAACTAACATCGGACTGTGGAGTCCTTAAATCCACGGACTAAGAGGTCCTTAACCTTGACCGTGATGTCTTAAAACTAATATCGGATTGTGGAGTCCTTAAGTCCACGGACTATGAGGTCCTTAAACTTGACCGCGATGTCTTAAAACTAACATCGGACTGTGGAGTCCTTAAATCTACGGACAATGAGGTCCTTAACCTTGATCGCGATGTCTTAAAACTAACATCGGACTGTGGAGTCCCTAAATCCACGGACTATGAGGTCCTTAACCTTGACCGCGATGTCTTTAAACTACGATACCCTGGAGAACATCCCAAAGCGACCCTTGACCCCGTGAAATACGGATAAGGGCGACCTCACTCAGCACTTGTGGGTCCTCACGACCTGCAAGGAAGAAAACTCTCTTGTGAGATCCTTACGACTCCCAAGGTAAAACCCGCTTAAGAATCCTCACGATTCTTATGAAGAACTTACACCTACGGGATCCTCTCGACCTGTAGGGAGAAAAACTCTTAATGAGACCCTCACGGCTCATAAAGATCAAAAGTTTTAGGAGGCGGATCTTAACCCTGAATCCTAAGCCATCGCTGCCCTGCAAGTAGATCAAGATAAATTGTCCGCAGAGCACATTCAATAAAAGAGACACATCATTGAGAAAGAAATATGTCTTTTATTTATAACCAAAATGAATACAAAGTACAACCCATAAAAAGGCAAAAAGAATATACTCTCATCCAGGAGTATGTACAAAAAAAAGAGAAAGGAAAAGATACAAGTCTTTAAGCCGGCGGGCGATTTAGTAATTTTACTAGCTCATCCTTCTTCTGCTGAGTCACGGCTTCATGATTCAGGATCTCCAGGAGACGAGCCTCCGCCTGAGCCTGCTGGGCCTGATACGAAGCAAGCCGACCTTCAAGCTCCTTCTCGGTGGCCTTATGGGCTTCGACCCTTTCGCGAGTGAACGTGGCAGCTTTATTGAGAGCCACCACCTCTTTGATGGACTCCTGAAGCACCCGCCAGAGCTCATACGCTTTGTTGGCTTTGGCTGTAAGGCTGGTCTGAAGCTCGCTCAATGCCTTAGAGGCCAGCTCCCTCTCCGAGAATTTACAGCTGAGCCTCTTCTCGCACGACGTCATGTTTTCCGCGCACCGTGCTATCAGCTCCCGTAACTCCGCCTTTGCAGCCACAGCCTCCGAGGAAAGGTGGGAGCATTCAAGGGCGTGCAAGCAAGACTCCACCTACCGACATAACTCCACCCAGACTCGCACCACTTCTTCGCTGTGGTAGGTGGCAAGAAAAGGAAGAGAACCGTTAACTTCGGCGGCAAACGCTTCAGCTGTGGTCGCGCTGCCGGCACGAAGCTCCTTAATCAAAGGTGATAAGGAAACAAGGCTTAATTGAGCCAAGCGTTCTGAAGCCCGCAGAGCATAGGGGCCGGGCGGCATAACGATGCGCGATTCCAACGCTGGGGAGGCTGGCAGGGCTGTTCAGATTTGAAAGACGTCAATAAAACTCTTAAGCAAAAAGAAAAAAATGGGACTGTAATGAAATGTCACTTACCTACGGTCATGCAAGTAGGAGCCGAAGATTCCCCTGGCCCTTCAACGACCTCGACCTCGTCGTCAGCTTCCAAAACTGTAAAAGACATCAACGTCATTTCGCAAAATGGCAACAACGCTATAATATGTAGCGAACAACGCTAACCTTGACCAGAGGAAAGGACAATGCGCTGAGGGGAGATGGCCTGCGGAGCTGCCATCTCCAATAAACGTTGAAACGATTGCCGAGGCAACAGATCAGCGATAGAGGCCGCCAGCCCACGCAATTCTGAGAAAAAAAAAGAGCTCAGACAACAGAAAGATTGCTAATTTAAAATGTAGAAGGTTACCTTCAACACTCCTCTCGTTCTGAGTCGGGGGGATGGCGGCTTCAACGGCCTCCGCCACGATCTTCGGCTCCAGCAAAGGGAGGGTAGCCCCGACCACCTCTCCTTTGGCCTCTGAGCCGTCCGCCGGAAGAGTCGTTGTGGCGACAACCCCCAAAGGAGCCTCTACCAAAGGAGCAAGCGCTCCATGATCAGGAACCGCCACTGGAGGCTCTATGGTAAGAAGAGCAGCCTCAGTAACCCCCTCCACATCGAGCAATGCTTCATCGGGAATGTCGACAGGCTTTAGCTTCAATAAGCCTGTAGGGACCTCCCCCATCATTGAAGATTCTGCACAATTCACACAAGAATAAGGATACATACATACAGGCGCAAACAATCTGAAATGCTACAAAGAAGTATAAAGGCATACCAATGCGTAGCGAAGCCTTCAATATGGCTTCTTCAAGCCACTGCTCCTTCTCAAGGAGGCGTGCTCGCCGGGGTTCGAGGGTGGACTCGTGGCCGCCGGTCCATAAAGAAAGTGCGTCCGCTGCATCCTCTGAAGCGGCCTGCTTCAGGGCCCTTACCCCCATTCCTCCAAAGGGCCGATAAACCGCCGCCGAATCCATGAGGGGTCTTCGTAAAAGATTACAGCAAGATAAGGCTTCTTCGAAACCCTGGCGTTCTGAGACGCGTCTTTGGAACACCGTATGGCCTCAGCCAACTGTGCGGCTTCCTCTGCGGCCAAACTCGGGAAAAGGAGTCTGGCGTTTGACTCCTGCAAGGCCAATGGTTCATCCTCAAGAATAGGCTCAGACTCCGCCAAAGAATCGAGCAAATTGGTGGCCACTTTCCTCCGCCGCTAGGACCCAGAGCCGGTTGCCGAAGACGACCGTTTCTTTCCCCGTGGAGCCTTGGTGTGGAGGCGGCCCACGTCGCCTTCAATACCCTCATCTTTGTTACCCCCGCTTGGTGCCACAACCGAGGATGATACTGCCATTGTCGATGCCAAGGAGGACGAAGCTGCCTCGGGTGGTGGCGCTATTACCGGAGCCCGTCTACCCCGCGACCGAGTACCCAGGGGCATACCAGCTATTGGAGTAAGATCTACTCCCGATTCTCCAGGAATAAGCGCAGCGCTGATATCCCTCAAGGGAAAGCGGACCGGGGCACGCGGTCGCAGTGTGGCTCCCGTGGCCGGAACCTGAATAGGGGCACCGTGGCCAAGAAGCACCCTTCTCACCTCAGTAATAATTGGGTTCACCCGATAGAGATACCAGCCCGTGAACGACCCCACGCATCAGGGAATGTAATCACCATCGGGGATCGTGAACTGAGAACCGGTGTTCAGCCTCACAAAGTGGTGGGCGGCATCTCGAACGGCCTCGAGCGAAAGAACCGGCGCGACTATGAAAGCTTCAAACGGGACGCCCTGATTATAGCCAAACTGCCGAGTAAAGCGATGCGGATTGTACTGCATGAAGAGAGCCGCACTGTCCTGACGGAACACCAGGTAACCCGGTCTAATTGCGTATAAGCGTGCGGCTTCCTTGGGCTTCCAAGAGGGCGCGTTGTCTATCAACCGATCCCAAAGAGGTTGGGCTGAACCCGCGGAAGAAGATAACACCCGATCATTAAATACCAACCCGCCAGTAGTAGCGTAAGGAGCAATCAACGCCCGAATGGCCCCAGATTGAGTTGGATCAGCGGCAGAAGCATCCACCAATCGCATAAGTCGTGGGAAGGGGTAGGCGTCGTAAAATGCGGGCCTCTGATGCATAGCAAAAGCCCCCAACACGTGCATTTCGATCCAGGACGTGAAGTAATGAAGCGAAAAGTTTACTACATCCACGCCAGGAGTAGAAGTATTAGCTGCGGTGCCCAACCCGTGAGAAAGATGCGCCAACGCCAGGATACCGACGGCCAACCGCGTCCCCTCAGCGATACAATGAGCCGGGTAGATAGCCGAAGCCCTCATAAAACGACGATGCATGGGGATGACAAACCAAATAAGCCAGACACTGATAAATCCCACGAAGAACGTCTCCTCATCCATGCCGGGAGCCGCAATGGATTCGAAAGACATCGGAGACATAATGGGGATGTAGTACTGTGGTAGATCCGATTCAGTGGTCGGCAGCTTCTTCTGACCAAACCCAAAGGGGTCTTTGATGTTGGAGAACTTCAGAGCTTTCTTCTACAAGACGTCCTCGCGAAGGAAACAAGCAATGAAGCTCTTGAAAGTAACACCCTGCTCTTTAGATTCGGTGAACAAACGATCAAAGATACCCAGCATCTTGATTAAGCTGGGACGCTTGTGGCGGACGACGTTCTCAGCAGACAAGCCGTCAACCGGAGCAGGCTCGGGTTCAAAGACATATTCATCAGAGGGCAGCAACTCCTCATAAAGCGTCCCTCGAATTGGCAGTCCCGAGATCTCATAGAACTCTCCCAAAGAGATCGAGACTTCTCTGTCCCCCAGAAGAAATGTGTTGGTGAGGAGATTCCATTGATTCAAGAATGCCTTAACCCACCAGACATGCGGGGATTGATAATAGAAGAGTGACGCATATATCGCTTGGTAAAGCCCGACCTTCTGCAGCCGCGCACGATGGGTAGCAAGGATATAGCGAGCCCAGAGGAGATAACCCGTAGGGTGCCGAGGAGTGAGCCCTATCTTATAAATTTGCCCCCATGGGTGGGCCTCACCCTGGCAAATGCGTCGTCCCAGGATATCTATAGCGGGGATTGGATGGTTTGGGATACCGGTTGTCGAAGGCTCAAGCCGTCCCGTCGGAGTCCAATTTGGCATCTCCACAGCGAAAACCGTCCTCGGAGGATCCATCGGCAAAAATGGGAAAGTGGGCTCTGTCGGCACTTCACAAAGGAAACTCCGGCGACCCCGGATAATATGGCTGTACCAAGTTCCCCATAGAAGTAAGTTGGTGCAGTTCGGGTCATGAGCCCGGATCATCGCCATCGCTTCCTCGTCAGATGGTGGTTGAGGAAAAGCGGCCTCCGAGCGAGTGAAGGGAAAGCACGGAACAGAAGCCACTGCACCTGAAACAAAGTAAAGGAAAACTGTCAAAAGTGAAGCCAGGAATATATATATATATGTATGTATGTATGTATGTATGTGTATGTGTGTGTGTGTGTGTGTGTGTGTGTGTGTATGAGCATAAATATATGAAGACAGTTGAAGAAAGTGAAAGAGGACTTGTTTGGTAGGACCATTAGTTACAAAATGCGTGGGTCCCACGAAATCAAGATGACGGCTGGCTAATGATGAGATACAGTAATCATAATGAGATAAAGGGAACACTCTCATTAAATAAGCAGTGGGTTTCAAGTAAGCCTACACACTCCCCTAAAAGAAACCCACATTGGACTATGCAGCAAATCAAACAGGATCAAGGGAATTAAATTCCCACAAAAGACATCATTGCAAGCGTCTGTTCCATTAATCACAGAAGGACAACCAAGGGCAAGAAAACCCTAAGAAGCCTCCATAGGAAGAACTTAGTTGCTCAAAGGAATTAAATTCCTTCTTAAAAAAGGGAATTAAATTCCCAGAAGTTTGTTTTTCCAGAGCCAGAGCTCCTTGAGGATGGATTTAAATTTCATGGAAGGAACAACCGTCAACATCATTTCCCTAAAGATCATCTAAACCCTAAGAGATCTACTGTTGAAGGTTAAGTGGTTTCATATTTTGGTTAAAAAACTTGAAGAAAAATGGGTTCTTTGTTAAAAAAAAAAGGTGTGAAACCCTTGTTATGGATTTAAAATCCAGAGACTTTGTCAAAATGAAGGTGCTTCGATCACCATTACCTGAGGAAAAAGGGTCACTTGAACAGAGTTAAACTCTGAAAAGTTCGAAGCAGAGAACTAAGCTCTGGAAACGAGAATTAAATTCTCAAGGAAAAAGTTCTCAAAGGATGAAGATGAGCAAGGTGGAGGCTCTTCTGAAAGGACATGGGCATTTATAGGATGGGATAGAAAACGCTTCATCTCCGCGATTCCCTAGATGGATCTGACGGTCATCAAAGTGACAGCGTTGCACTCACGTGCAGACACGTGAGAACAACGCTGTGGGGGCATTTGTTTCCTGATTTAAAATCAGAAAATCTTACGGAGGAGGCATCACGTGCTAGCACGTGACCAGCAGTCACGTGTCGGCACGTGACATTTAAAAGCAGCGGCAAAAGCACATCAGTTCCCTGATCAAATCAAGGAAAAGGCTTCAGAAAAGGTCACGTGCTCACACCAGGGGTCACGTGTTGGCACGTGACGGTTGAGCAGCGGCCAGAAAACAGAGCGCAAAAAGAATAAGAAAAGCTAGTTCCAGGGGTCACGTGCTTACACGTTACCATGGGTCACGTGGCCACACGTGACCGGCTTTCAAAGCCTCTCTATTTAACAGAATTAAATTCTAAAAAGGATTCAAATCTTTCCAAAGGAGAATGATTATTTGGAACTGATGGGATTAAAAATCTAAAGGTGATTAAATATCACCTATTTATCGAAAAATCTTGAACTTGAAAAGATTTCTCCTTAAAATCTAACCAAAATAACAAAGGAATATCTTTGGATTTAAAATCCAATGGTGAATAAAATTCACCTAATAATCCAAAGGTCCAGATGAATGATGAATGCAAATCAAATCTCACGATGAAAGATTCACTAAAAACTAATTGATTCTTCTCCTTCTCCTATAAATAGGAGCCAAGAGATATACAGGGGGAGACAGATAGATACAGAGACATTGAGAGAGAGGGAAATAGAGCCTTGAGACTTTGGAAGAATTTGATCTTCTGATGAAGAAAACCTTAGGTAAGAAAGGAGAGGCTTTTAAAAAGAGAATTTAATTCTCAAAAGAGTTTAACACTTATATTAAAAAGAAGAACTTAGTTCTCTCTTTAGTAGAGGATCTGCAAAGTGCACATCTCCCCATGAATTGAGAATTTAATTCTCATTGGGTTGAGATCCTGCCATGCAGATCCAAAGCATAGAGAGGGAATGGAAGTTTGAGAATTTAATTCTCACAGAATTATAGGAATTTAATTCCTTTGAAATAAAATTAGGGTTTAACCCTATGTTATAGGAATTTAATTCCTTCAAAATGAACAGAACCAGGGTTTAACCCTAGTTAAGAACTTAATTCTGTCAAAATAATAGGAATTTAATTCCCTTAAGAAAGAAGAAATTAGGGTTTAACCCTATGATAGAATTCAGTTCTTCACACACATCAGGAATTTAATTCCTACAGAAGAGAAGCCGGGGTTTAACTCCATCTAAAAATATAATTCTTTAAAAAAGAACGAATTTAATTCCTCTAAAGTCAATTATTAGGGTTTAACCCTATGAAGAATTTAATTCTTAAACAAACATGCAAAGAAGCAGGGTCACGTGCTACCACGTGACCCCTGAAAAGCTCCAAAGGGGAGGGCGCCCTCACGTGCTACCGCGTGACCCCTCTTGCCTTAGTGTTTAACATTAAATTGGAACCTCTGAATCCAGTGTTTAACACTGATTTGCCTTAGTGTTCAACACTAATTGAAGAACTTTATTTGCAGTGTTTAACACTGAATTCCTTAGTGTTTAACACTAAATTAAATCTCTGTTAACAGAGTTTAACATTAATCTTCTTAGTGTTCAACACTAAATTAAAATCTCTGTCACCAATGTTTAACACTGATTATCTTAGTGTTTGGCACTAATTTAAGATCTCTGTTGCCAATGTTTAACACTGATTTGCTTTAGTGTTTAACACTAATTTGAAAGCCCTGTTGCTGGTGTTTAACACCAACTATCTTTTAGTGTTAAACACTAACTTGTCAATCTCATTCCCAGTGTCCAACACTGTTGGTCTTTAGTGTTTAACACTAACTTTAGCCCAATTGGCTAAGTTTCTAGAGGCAAAGCCTCTCCTTCGATGGACTAACAGAAAGCCAATATTCAAAACATGATTGGACTTAGCCCAAGCTGGCCATAAGTCCTCAATTCAAACTTAACTGGGCTAATGGGCTCATAATATAATTAATTGGTCTTGGTCCTAAATTGGGCCAAAGACTATTTAATCTACCTTGGTTCAAGGGTACATCTCTTCACTCCTTTGATACTTGGCGTTGTAATTCCTCAACGTCTTCAAAGAGGTGACGGGTCCCGATGACCACACATTGATACGGACTGTGAGGTCCTTAAACTCATGGACTATGATGTCCTTAACCTTGACCGTGATGTCTCAAAACTAATGCTGGACTGTGGGGTCCTTAAACTCATGGACTATGATGTCCTTAACCTTGACCGGAATGTCTTAAAACTAACAACGGACTATGACGTCCTTAACCTCGACCGAGATGTCTTAAAACTAAACACCGGACTATGGAGTCCTTAAATCCACGGACTATGAGGTCCTTAACCTTAACCGTAATGTCTTAAAACAAACATTGGACCGCAATGTCCTTAAACTACCTATTGACCGCAATGTCACTAAACTAAACAACAGGGTCCTCTCAATTGCTCTATTGTTGGATCTAAACGATCCCGTTAAGTTGATCTTAGTCTAAAAACTAGACTGACGTATCCTTAACAAACGTTTAAGTTGATCTTAGTCTCCAATGAGACTAACGTATCCTTAAATCCAAACCCCCAAACCCAAATCTAAGATAATACGGATTTGGACTAGTCCACGCCCTTCGGGCGACGACATAACTCAGTCTCCGTATACAATCCACGGGCAACTAAACAAAAAATAAACACACACGACATGAAGTGACCATCTGGAGAAGGAGAAAGTGGTTACCGCGGTGCGGTAGCGTAATTAACTGCAGGGGCTTGCACCTACAGGGAAGAGCGTCCCCACAATCAAAAACCCCTCAAGCGAGGGGGAATCTGACGAAATCTGCTACATCGGACGCATCCGTTTAAACCTTCGATACACGGTGCCATCAATCAACTTGGCATTTTCGGAGAGGTAGACGGATAGCACCAATTAGCATCTGCCCCGAATCTCAGGCGAGACGTCCCTGCGTCGCGACATCTTTCGGAGGGGAACGCCACCTTCTATTATTTCTCCGCCAGCATTAGATCTCAAACTTTTACCTTCTCATCTTAAATATGCATATTTAGGTGAGAATGAGTCTTTACCGGTCATCATATCCGCTTCTCTAGCATCATAGCAAGAGAAGGCACTTTTGACGGTACTGAGATCTAATAGGCAGGCGTTTGGTTGGACCATGGCTGACATCAAAGGGAATAGTCCCTTAATTGTTGAACATCATATACACTTGATGAATGAAGCCAAACCAACCCGAGAACCACAGAGACGGTTGAACCCCGTCATGAAGGATGCGGTGAAGAAAGAAATCGTCAAATTCCTTGAAAATGGTATTATTTACCCAATCTCCGAAAGCCAATGGGTAAGTCCAATTCATGTCGTCCCAAAGAAATCTAGCATCACAGTCATTACCAATGAGGCTAATGAGTTAATCCAGACACCCACTCAAACTGGGTGGCGTGTATGTATTGATTACAGGAAACTCAATGCCGCAACGAGGAAAGACCACTTTCCTCTACCTTTCATTCACCAGATGCTAGAACTCTTAGCTGGACGAGAGTATTATTGCTTTATGGACGGATACTCTGGCTATAATCAGGTCCCTATTGCCAAAAAGGATCAAGATAAAACCACATTTACTTGTCCTTTTGGTACCTTTGCTTATAGACGCATGCCCTTTGAGTTATGCAATGCTCCCGCTACATTTCAGTGGTGTATGATAGGGGTATTCTCGGACATGGTCGGGAATTGTTTGGAGATTTTTATAGACGATTTCTCGATTTTCGGAGATTCTTTTTCTGACTGCCTATAGAATCTTGACGCAGTTCTTACTCGTTGCAAAGAGAAGAACTTAATATTGAATTAGGAAAAATGCCATTTCATGGTCCAAGAGGGAATTGTGCTTGGACATGTTATTTCACAGAAAGGCATTGAGGCTGACAGAGCTAAGATAGATGTTATTCAAAACCTTCCTCATCCCAAAAGCGTCAAGGATATCCGATCTTTTCTTGGCCATGCAGGCTTTTACAGGAGATTCATTAAGGATTTTAGCAAAATTGCTAGACCTTTAACTCTTCTTTTGGCCAAGGATACGACCTTCCATTTTGACTCGGATTGTGAGGCAGCATTCGACTCACTCAAACACTCTCTCACTACAGCCCCCGTTCTATCTTCTCCAGACTGGAACCACCCGTTTGAGCTTATGTGTGATGCATCAGATTTTGCAGTTGGTGCAGTCATAGGACAGCACATTGAAAAGATGCCACACGTGATCTATTATGCAAGTAAGACCCTGAACGATACTCAAATTAACTATACAACTACCGAAAAAGAACTTTTGGCGGTTGTATTTGCATTAAAAAAATTCAGGCCTTACTTGTTTGGCTCACCAATTGTTGTGTACACTGACCACTCCGCCTTGAAACATCTTTTGGTGAAGAAGGATGCTAAAGGTAGGCTAATACGTTGGATCCTTCTATTAAAAGAATTTGATCTTGTTATTAAAGATAAGAAAGGATGCGAAAACGTTGTAGCCGACCATCTTTCGAGCATCTCTTCTTCACCTGTGACCCTGCCGATCAATGATTCTTTTCCAAACGAACAACTCTTGAACGTATCCGATGAACCTTGGTTCAGGGATATTGTGTACTATCTTGCCATGGAACTAATACCCAGCGATTGGTCAAAACAGGACAAACATCGTTTTCTATCCCAAGTAAAACACTTTTACTGGGATGAACCCTACCTATTTAAGTATTGTCCTGACCAGATCATTCGCCGGTGTGTCCCGAATGAGGAATTCAAGAGTGTTCTATCATTTAGTCATGATCAGGCATGTGAGGGGTCACTTCGGTCCTAAAAAGACGGCGGAGAAGGTTTTGCAATGCGGTTTTTATTGGCCTACAATGTTCAAAGACGCATTTGATCATTGCAAAACCTGTGCACAGAGTCAACACACGGGTTGGATTTCCCGGAGAAATGAGAAGCCACAACAACCCATCTTAGTGGTTGAAATTTTTGATGTTTGGGGCATTGACTTTATGGGTCCCTTTCCCAACTCCTTTGGGAATCTGTACATACTGCTTGCGGTTGATTACGTCTCAAAGTGGGTTGAAGCTATTCCTTGTCACACTAATGACAAAAAGGTTGTCATTAAGTTCTTAAAAGAAAATATCTTTTCGCGATTTGGACGCCCACGGGCTATCATTAGCAATAACGGGACACATTTCTGCAACAGGTCTTTCGAGACTTTGATACGGAAATACGCAATCAACCACAAACTTTCCACACCCTATCATCCCCAAACGAGAGGGCAGGCCGAGATTTCAAATAGACAGATCAAAAAAATTTTGGAGAAGACTGTTGCTAAGAATAGAAAAGATTGGTCGATCAAATTGACGGATGCTCTTTGGGCATTCCGAACTGCATATAAAACCGATCTAGGGATGTCTCCTTATAGGTTAGTGTTTGGGACTTGCCACTTTCCAGTCGAGATTGAGCACAAAGCAATGTGGGCTATTAAAGAAATCAACTTTGACTTAAATCAAGCCTGCAACTTTCGGAAGCTGCAATTAAATGAGCTAAGCGAACTCCGCGATGAAGCTTATGATAATGCTGTAATTGTAAAGAACCGGACTAAGCAATTTCACGATAAAAACATTTTCAGGAAAACGTTTACACCTGGTCAACAAGTCCTTCTTTATGATTCACGACTACACCTTCACGTGGGTAAGCTACGATCTCGGTGGAAGGGACCTTTTATTGTGCGGTCTGTATACCCGCACGGGGCAGTTAAGGTAGAAAATGTTAAAAATGGTACATTTTTCAAAGTGAATGGACATATATTAAAGCCGTATTTTTCCACTGACCCCACGGAGGAGCTCCTGTTCTTACAGGAGCCATTTTATCTTGATTAAAATTCCTCCGTCTCACCTCCGTGTCCTGTAAATTACTGCATCATCTTTTGAATGAGGTGAGTGAAAAAAAAAGTTTGGGGGAGGATTTTCACTTAAATATTTTGCCCCCATTAATAAATTTTCTCCCAAGCTTATAGGTTTTTTGAGATTTAGCAGATGGCAACAGTGAGGACACTATTGAAAACAAGTTGGTGGGAGGTTTGTGCTTATTTTCGCATCATTTGCATATAACTTTGCATAAGCACAAAACATTTAAAACCTATAAAAATTTCAAAAATTTCAAAAAAATAAAAAATTTTGTACATAAATAAGATAATAAAAGATTAGATAGTGAAAAATTACATCCAAAAGATTGGAAAAATTTAAGAAAACCAAGAAAATTAGAAGTTTTCTTAAACGAACTAGTAATAAGTAGTTATGAGCCATTGTCCAAAGGGTTAGTAAGATGAAGGAAGTCACTAATCTGAGAATAAAAATAAGTCTGAAAATTAGTTCCTATTCTGGAAGACAAACATTTTGAACGTTGATACCCTACTATTCGCACTTACACACGTCTTGAAACTCGGGATAGTAGAGGATACCTTGAAATGCTCTTGTCTAAAAGCCAAAGTATGAAGGAAATAAAAAAATGAATAAAATATAAATGGTGAAAAGAAAAAAATGAACACTGGTTTTGTTATCGCCAAGGAAGCAATAAAAAAATATAGCGAGGGTGCTTCTTCACCTAGTGCCTTAGACCAACGGGTCTGGGAATCACTGCTAAGCCGTATAAGCAAGCACATGAGTAATCGGTCGGTTAGTACCTCAAGAAATATTAACGGTCGCATGAAAGTGTGTGAGCAAATTCATCTAAATATTCATTAATTAAAAAGTACTGAGGCAGATGGACAAGAGTATGATAGCTTGAATTGAATTCTCCGGGTGTAGGGATGTCTTTTACACACACGTAGGGTTATATGATCGATGTTCGGAAGAAAGATAGGAATGAAGAATAAAGACGATGTTTTATTGAGGGAGGATGTGATTTCTAACATCTTTTCATGACTATTAAGATAGGGATCATGACAACCGAAAAGCTAGCATAGTTGGAAACTCTAATTTTCAAAGTCTTTCTTTTATAATTCTTATCTTTATATGTAATATTCACGGTCTTCCTCTTAATATTGGATTTTGTAGGTGCAATCCGCTGAAAACCCTCAGGAGACAACACTCCTCCTATTAGGGACATCTAGAGGTTTAAAGGCTTGTTGCACGTGCTCAGTGCAATCGTGTTGCCTACGAAAGTGTGCTAGTTAGTTTTTCTCTTTCTTTATTTTCACCTTCTCTTTTTAATAAAACAGTTCGCTCGAGACGACCGAAAATAAGTTTGGGGGAATTTGATCAGTCGAAAATATTGCATTTTTAACACATCAATTTCCCTACTATTTGCACTCATCTAAAGGTGTTCGGTATGAATATAGCACATATTAGCAAAACAGCTGTAAAATACCAAATAACTTGTGTTATACTTTAAAACCGGCACTTTGAGGGAAATTGAGTGTTTATCATTGCATCGCATAATCTTTGTGTAGCGCAACACTTGTCTCGAGAATCTGTGCAGGAAATTCCAGGAAAAGTGCCGAAATTGTCAAAAGTGCTGTTAAAAATACGCCAAGTCCAAGACTTGAGATCTGGCAGTGAGCAAGAAAGAATTTTGAGATTCCACATATCAGGAAACATCATTAAAGTCAACACAAACACACCCTGGAAATTCAGTGCAGAGAAGACACTATTGAGCCGCGGATTCGCGGCCAAACGCCCATTCCCGCGGCGGATCCGCGGCCACGTGGGTATGACGTCAGCACATTTCAACTTCAGGCTTCCCCATTCAAAAGCATAACTCCTTTAAGCCACTGCAAATTCCAGAATTCTCCAGAAGTTTCTGACAGAACAGCAAGGCTTATATTTTAAGCTAAACACCTTCAAGCTTCCAAAGCAAACTACTTAACTACCTAAGCCTAGAAGCTTCTCCCTAACCTCCAAGCTTATGAAGGAAGCTAACCCTAACTAACTAACACTAGAACCTTCTACCTAACTACCAAGCTTACAAGGGAAGCTAAACTAAACCTAGCTTCTAAAGGAAGCTAATCCTAATCAAGGCTCTAAAATGGACCCAAAGGCTTCACTTCTAGGGTTGTTCTCCAATTTCTAACACAAGTTGAGTGACACAACTTGTAACCCTAACCCTAATCCAATCACCAAAGCCAAATTCAAGATCTCCGAGTACAATTCAAGCAAGAAGCCTTCAACCTTTTAGGAGCGAAGCCGATCTTCAACCGAGTAAGTGATCCAAGATGATCCGCGACTCATGAAGACGTGCGAAGCCAAATCGACGATCAAGTTCTTTCCTCATTGTAGATCTTGAGAGAATTGTAACAAAATTGTTGATAAATAAAAGGTGAAATTCTTTATCTTGCTTTCTTTACATTCTTGCATCATGATTAGATCTCGATTCTTGATAGTGTTCTTTGATATGATGTTTGAGTAAAAACTCCGCTCGTGAAGGAGTCGAGAGAATCAATAGATGATGATGTTATAAATCTTGAAACGATTCTTAATTCCTATAAGTTTTGTAAACTCTTGTAAATTGAAACATCGACAACCTAGTTTCGAGCGATGCTTTCTTGAATGTTTTCGCTCTTAATTAGAGATCGACGATTGGTGATTCAATTTCCTAGAGGCTAGTTTTTGAATGAGATTCATCGAAAGGAAAAAGGATGAGATGAAGAAACCCTAGTTTCTTCGAAAGATCCTTAAACCTCGATAGATCGTCATCGATCTAGTATCAAATCATTAATGGATAAGAAAACGTAATCAATAGTTTTCATCACGTCTATAGATTCGATCGATTCCTATGAGCCTCACTTCGATTCTTGAAACCTAATTCGAATGGATATCATCAATTCTTGATTCTTGATTTTTAATGTTTTCTTGATAATTAGATTTAGATCTAGATAATTCTTGAAATTCACTTTTAAATCTTGAATTGAATTGTCTTTTCTTTTCTCTTTAATTTTCGACTCATCTAATTCAATTACAAGCAAATCTCACTTTCCCTGTGGACGATCCGCACTCGCTAACGCGCTATATACGACACCGTTATTGATTGCGGTCAAAAATTTCTTTGTTTGTGATTTCTATACACTTTTCTTATATACACACCGGAAAAAGATCAATCAGGTTCTGACACCCACACTTTATCTTGCTTTTCCCCTTTTTTGTTTTTTATGGAGTGTTAAACACTCTTTATGGTGTCCACGTGTGGAGCACGTGAGGCGCTTGGTGCTAGGCGCCAGGCGTTAGACACTGGTTTATGAGTGCAGAGCACTTTATGCTAAATAGCACCCACGTGAGGGGCACGTGGGGTTCTTGACGCTGAGCGCCAACCACTGAGTGCTAAGCACTCTTTATTAAGTGGTGCCCACGTGAAGGGCATGTAAGGCGCTTGGCGTTGAGTGCCAACCACTGAGTGCTAAGCACTCTTTGTTGAGCAGCGTCCATGTGAAGGGCACGTGGGGTGCTTGGCGCTAATTTTTTTCTTTGTGTATTATTTTCTGAAGAGTTCAATTCTCTATTCTTCTCTGGATCTTCGATCCCCAAGAACAAATTCATCCCCATGAGAATTAAATTCTCATTTACTGAAGACTTGTCTCATGGATCTCAGATCCAGGGAAAGAACTGTTTTCTTTTTTGAGGGTTAAACCCTTAGATATGCAGATGAGATCATCTGATCTCTATTAATTTTATTCACCTTGAAGAAAGTTCTTCTTCTTTCTTCTCTCTTAAAGCTTTTTTTTTTGTTTACTTTTCTTTTTGAACTTGAAATTTATGGGGGGGGTTCCGCTGTACAAGACTTGAAGTCTTGGGGCTTTTATATAGTGGAGGCAAGTATGTTGATTTAGTTAAAGAAATCTCTCATTGAGAGATCCTTAATTGATTTAGGGATTTTATCCACCTTTGGATCTTTGATCCAAGGACTTCTGTTTTACAGAAAATATTTTTCTTGTTTTTAACAAAATTGGGGAAAAATTTTCCCATACAGAGCTTATTCTGTGGCTTGATGATTTTTAATCACCATTGGGTTTTAATCCAACGGTGGTCTGTTTATTGAGAATGATCTTTCTCGTTTAGAAAGATTTCAGAAATATTTCCTCAACAGAAATTAATTCTGTATTTTAATGATTCATCATCTCCGTAGGATTTTTAATCCAACAGCAGAGTACTTTTAGTTCTAACGCCGGTGCCCTCGTGCAAGGCACGTGAGGTGCTGCCTCTGAGTTTTTAACTCTCGGCGCTAGCGCCCTCGTGTAAGGCACGTAAGGCGCTGCCTCAGAGTTTTTAACCCTCGGCGCCGGCGCCCTCGTGCGAGGCATGAGAGGCGCTACTTTTTTTCAAATTTTAAACAGAACTTTGCTCTTTTATTATTGGGGGAAACAAATGACCCTCTACCGTTGCGCTCACGTGGCTTACACGTGAGTGCAGCAGTGGCAGCTTTTCCACCGTTGGATCTTCTTGGAAGTTGAATCGGCTTCCCCTGCTTATAAGTAGGGCCTTTGGCCCTTGAGATGACTGATGTTCATCTTCTTCTGTTCTTTCTTCTTCTAAGAATTTAATTCTCCTTTTCAGAACTTAGATCTTTGCCCAATGAAATCCTTTCTAGAGTTATAACTCTGCCCAAAATTTTGGTAAGGATCATAATCGAACCCATTAAATAGAGCTTTGCACTTCTTAGATCACAGATCTTAAAAATGTTTTTTAGGGTTTCTTAAAAAGCTTTCAGATCTTCAAAAAACTTAGGGTTTTACCTTGTTAAAAAGCTTTGCTATTGAAGGTTCTGGTAGATTGTACCATTGCTTTTATAGAGCATAGATCTTTAGAAATTTTTGGGGAATTTTATGCCCCTCTTAATTAAATTTGACAGATATGATTTCTGTCTGCAGAGCACTGCTCTCGAGGGAGTTCAACTCCTAAGCCCAATGAGTTTCTCATTAAATGAGAATCCTTTTAGGATTCCATCCTTAATGAGTGATTGTCTCATCAATGACGGGCCGTCACTTTGATTTTGTGGGTCCCCCTTGGTCCCTTTCTCCTGCTTTGCAGTGCGGTACAATTTAGTTTTTTTTAAATACCAAGTGTCAGAATTCAGAATATAGCATTGAAAACTAATCCCTCATCTCTTTCCATGCAGGTACTATGGCTCTCGACTCTTCCATCCCTTTTGTACGTTCTGAGAGCGCCTTTGCTGACGCGCCCGTGGATCGGGAAGTCTTCGCACCCATTAAAGATCATGACCCTGAGCAGAAATCTCTTCATCTATGGGGGTCGTGGTAGAAGTAGATTATCCAGGATCGGCGCGGTTTTTCTTATGCGGTACCCTTAGTGCCCATTTCAGCAATTCACTACGCCGACTCGCCTCAGATGAATTACGCTGTAGAGGAGGTCAACTGGACCTCGGAGGGTCACCTTCAGCCTTTTATGGACTCAATACCCGTACAGCCGCCGATGGCTTTGGACATTTTAGGGCGACGCATATGTCAAGGCGAATCGAGCCCTTGGGGACAAGTACCCATGATTGGTTTGACTCCTCGCTATTCAGCCGGATACTTGCAGTGGGCTCGATACATCCTGTCAGCCAAGAATTCGTTGCTGCTGAAGCTCGGGTTGTACCCAGCAATTTATGCGTCTCTTTTCCAGTATCCTGCACCCATGTATGGTAGGTCAAGGCTTTCCTGGAGCAATGGAAGATCCTGACTCACACATTTTTTCTATCGGATCGGGAAGTTTCGATCTCTTTGGAGGAGTTTGCAGAAATCTCCGACTTACCCGTCAGAGGGGAACATTATGAGGAGATACTTCCCCCTGACGAGTACATCTTCGCCACCAAATAAGTGGTGATGGGCCTTACTCCGGAGAATGTTGTCCAACACTGATTCCCGAGCCTGATCAAGGTGTTGAACATTTATGAGAGCCTATTTCTGGAGTCTGGGGGGCACGGAGTCAGCTTCACAGATTTCATCGCTCGCTTCTTTCGCCCAGCAGTTTTGTCAAAACAAGCTGCGAAATTCGCCAAGCTTGATGACACATTCGGGTTTGGTTTGGATAACCAGCTGACGGCAGAAGCAGATTTAAGAAATCTCTTTATTCCATATACCCCCATCATCCCTTTTGCAGAACTTGCCGCTCCAGACGTCAATGAAGAGTCTTTTTTTCTGGGATTCATCGGCCTATGGTTGAGCTAGTTTGTGCTTCCGATGCACCCTCACTGCATGAGGCTGTCTGTCTTTTATCCAGCCCACCGCATCGTTGCAGGGACGCGCGTCGCCGTTGGGATTGCAGGGCTAACTCATCTATATCACGGCCTGAGCTTAGTAGCGAATACTACTCACCCAAGGGTAAAACCTGTACATCTTCTGTTGCATTACTTCACGTCTTGGGTCAAGATGCACGTGCTTAGTGCTTTCAGAGTCCACAAATGGCCCTGCTTCTATGACAGCTATAACTTTTCCCGGGTCATTTTTCTAGTTTACGCTTCCACATTAGATCCGTCGCAGCGAGAGGCTCGGCGTTTAGTCCTTTTCCCGCGTATGGTTGGGGATAGTATGACTTTTTTCGATAGAGTCTTAACTATCGGTAAGGAATCTACCAAGGCAGTGCAACCGCTGCGTGATACTTTCAAGGACGGGGCACCTACATTGAAGGCTCGGGAGATCCTGCACTTGTATTCAATTAGGCCAGGCTTTCTAGTGTTCAGGTAAGGCGCCTCGGCATCATTCATGAGGTATAACGCGCACCGTTTCGCTCAACAGTCGGGTTACAATCAGGGTGTCCCGCTTGAGGCTTTCTTAGCCGAGCCGGTTGCTACGGAAGAGGGTATCCGCAACGCATTACACCACTTTATGCGGCTAAATACGGGGTTTAACTTTCTCATCAGTGAGCCGAGCTACATGCCGAAAGCTTCGAATGCCTACGTGGCGTGGTATCAGCATGCGACG
Source organism: Agapanthus africanus (assembly GCA_030015575.1). NCBI lineage: Eukaryota > Viridiplantae > Streptophyta > Magnoliopsida > Asparagales > Amaryllidaceae > Agapanthus > Agapanthus africanus. The sequence goes on along the minus strand of CM057339.1, from coordinate 339,390,721 downwards.
GGTGCTATTATCAGGGAAGAGAGGCGGCTATTACTTGACCATAAGGATACTGTCCCAGCTGGTAATCCGGCAATTCCTTTGAAGCGACGGATAGCCATTCATCCCTCCTTAAGAGAAGTCACTGTGGTTGTGGTCCCGCGCGCCTTCCCTAAGAAGCCTCCATCCCGTGTTCCTGTAGAAACGGTAGCTGTAGCGTCCCTGGAATCCTGCGTTGGTGCAGAAATTAGGACCCGTCGCCCGAAAATGCCCGTCAAGCGTAAGCTCTTATCATCGGCCACCGGCATCCGCTCGCAGAAAAAGAAGAAGTCACTATTCTCTGCCGATTTTATATTTGTCCAGGAGCCACATGCTCCCTATAGCGAGGGTGTGTGCGAGTACGGGACCAATGAGGGTTTATTCATCGCACATGCGGATGATACTGATCTTCCGGCTGCCTTTGCGGCTTTCGAGCGACTAGCTCATGATGAAGCGGCGCTGACCACTATCGCGAAGTCAGTTATGCTTCGGTTATATTCTTCTACAGGTATCTCCTTTTTATTATGCATCTACTGACGCTTTCTTCTTCAACAGGTATTTTTGCCGAAGAGGCCCTCGCGGCTTCCCTTAGGACTTTTGAAGAGAAAGAGAGGCTCCGCGCTTCTTTGGGTCTTGGTATGAGTTATTTCATTACACCTTTATTCTTTTTAGTCATGCTCTGACCCTCTTTTTTACTTTATTGCAGGGACTATCTCGACTCAGGTTATTCCAAGTGCAGTGTCGATCCCGAGTAGCGATGCGGCAAAACTTTTAGAGCCAGCTACTATGGCCTCGGCCCTCCCAAAGACACCGTAGGAGGCTTTGCTGAAGTAGCCGATGATGGACGTCGTAATGGCTCCGGAGGCAGAGCTCGGTCCGGACTATGACGTCCCCTTATCAGAGGTCTTGATGAGGTCATCTCTCACTGCCCAGATCGAAAGGAAACGCAAGAACTACGCGGCGAGGGAACGCTATGCCGTTTTGGCCGTAGGTGTAGGCTCAAGAAACATTCTGCTTACTGAGACTCCTTCGGTGGATGTTCCCTCAGCTCTGTCTACCGCCCATAGACACGTTGCACGCGTAGCTCGGGAAGAAACTGAAAAGCAATTTCAAGGTAACGTAACATCCAGTCTTTTATTAGAACTTGATCCTCGAATTCTGACATACGCATTTTCTGCAGGGCCAAGCCTTGGCGATGGGATGGCAGACGAAACCCTGGAGATTACAGAGCCCAAAGTGGCTACTTGTTCTCGAGAATCTGGGAATGTCCAGACCGCTGCTCTTTCTCCCTATGGCTCCTTGGTATCGGCGGGCGTCGCAAGCGTTACGACGGTCCTTGTCGAGTCAGGGGACGAGGCTATGGGCGCAGAATCTATTCCTCTGAGAGAGAGCGAAGAAGCCGTTACACGTGGTGATCCGCTGCGGTTTTGGTCCCTGACATATCAGGTAGTCATTGGGTCACTTTTTTTTGAGTTTCTCAATCTTGTTCAGCCTTTCTGATGATATTTTGTTTGTCTTGAGTATAGGTCTGGTGAACCCTAAGGCTGTGTCGTCTGAAGAAGTATCGTTGGTTGCTGCTCTGACGGTCATTGTCCCCTCGCCTTCTTCTGTGCCCTCTCAAATATTAGAAGGTATGGATTTGTGACTTATTTGTTTTACTGTGGGTACCATCCTCCTTGTATTGACAGTATATTGTCGCAACTCTGCAGGAGTCCTTTTCGACCATCTATATCAGGTGTTGAACCCGCATTTCTCCTTTTAGTCAGAAGTCATTCCGCCTTCTAGTATTGGTTAGTATATTCTTCAACTGACGACCCTTCCTTTCTTTTATGAATAGACGTATTGTTGCTAAGTTTTCTTCATGTTGATCATAGCGTCATGGGTCAAAGGAGGAGACGAGAGAATAGCCGTGCCTCCGGTACTCCCCGTCCTGCCGCCTGTCACAGCCAGTATAATAGACTCTATCCCTCATATGTTTTCTTTGTCTCCCGCGTTGAAATTTGACCGTAACTCATTTTGCAGCAATTGCACCGGCTCCGACTCCTTTAGAGTCTCGTATTCTAATGCCCGTAGGGCCCTTCGCTAAATGCATATCTTCCAGGGGCGCTGCAAACAGCCGACGAATGTTGAGCAAATTCATCGAAGATCTTAACGCCGAGGCCCTTACTTCTGCTACGGATTTTGTTGTTGAGGTTAATCCAATGCTGGCAACACTCATGAACTTCCATGAAGAAGATCTCGTCGGCTCTTGGATCGATTACTACAGAAAGATCGAGGGTTGCTTGCACGAGATTGAGCTCAAGCGTCCCGCTCCTAAAGTATTGGCTTCAAACTCCTACCGGGCTGCGTGGGTCGAGCATAGTGTTCCTTTCATTCGCCATTTCGAACAAGAGGTGACCCTGATACGAAAGGAAAATGAGGTGGCTTCCAGTGAATCTGTCCGAATATGTGCCCAGATTGAAGCGAATGCTGCACAGCTAAAAGCTATTTTTGACAATCTCCAGAGATGTATTTTGGATGGGTTGACGCTGAGGCGGACGCTTGACTTTATCGAGCGGGTCATGCAGGACTGCGAAGCTACCATGCTAGAAATCGATGAAAAGATTTTGTCATGTTCGTAAAAACGGGCTCAAGTTGAAGCGGAGTTGGCCGCGGCGGCTGATCATAAGAAAGGATTGAGAGGAGCGCGCGAGCGGCTTGCTGATTTGTTGAAGACGCCTCCTCTTCAATAACCGTCTTTGTACCCCCCTTTTTATATTGACTGTAAACTTGCGATTTATGAACAACATGCATTCATTTTGATTCCTTTGTGAATTGTATCTTGTATTCACTTGCATTCATGAATAAAAAACATATTTTATTTCATATTGCCAAATATGGCCCGTAGATAGTCTATCTTGATCTCCTTGCAGGGCAGTGATGACTTAGGAAACAAGTTCAGATCTGCCGCCTAAGACTTTTCAACTTTATGATCCGTGAGGGTCACATAAAGACTTTTCTTCCTACGAGTCGTGAGGATCCCGCATATGTGTTTTCTCCTTAGGAGTCGAGAGGACTTCTAAGTGCGTTTTCTCTTGAGAGTCGTAAGGATCTCACAAGAGAATTTTCCCCCTTACAAGTCGAGAGGACTTGTTAGTGATTATTTCCATCCTCGTTGATATTCAACTTTGGAGAGTGTGGCCCGTGGATAGTATGCAATAGTCCATCTTGGACCGATTTGCAGGGCCCCAGTGCTTAGGAGACAGGTTGATATCCCTGTTGCCTAAGACCTTTCCCTACGTGTCGAGGCGAGCCGAAAAGTTCTCGCAGGAACATTATTTTCCCCACAAGTCGAGACGAATCGAGAAGTTCTCGCAATGATGTCCTAATGTGACAGTTAACTCCTACTAATAGAAGTCTGTTAGGGTCTGTGGTACTGGGGTTTTTTACCCGTCGTACCGTCTCGTTGGCCGATGTATTCCCCAATATGCAATCTTGCTGTTCGAGTAGCCCTGCGACTGTCGTGTCTCTGATCCCTTCAGGAGCTGGACAAGACGTCTTCAAGTAATCTTCCAGGTGATATTACCGTCGGAAGAGCAAGCGTCGGGGATATTCCATGCCGCATTTTATTTGAGGTTAGGCTCAGATTGGGGAGCCCCGATGAGTCAGGACCACTCCGTGCTGGTGTGGGATGCTCTCCGATAGTCTTTCAGGTCTCATTTGAGTTGCCGTTAAGTCCCTGAAGCGAAGGATTTTCCTTGGCTTCGTTTGTTGACATTGTGTCTGCAATATTGCGACGAATGTAGGGGTTGTCTCTGGGTTGTCTGTGAACCGTCGAGATTTGGAACTAGGGGACTTTGCCATGGCTCCGTTTGTTGATGTTGTGTCTGCATCCTGCTTGAGGGAGGAAGAACGTTGTTGTTGATCTCTAGGCTGTAGATGTTGCCGTCGAGACTTGGAACTAGTGACTCTGCCATGGCTTCGAGGTAGTCTCTAGGTTGTCTGTGAACCGTCGAGCCTTAGAACTAGGGACTTTGCCACGGCTCCACCGTTTTGACCCTGGGGTCGGTTGTTGACGTTACATATGCATCCTGCTGGAGTGAGAAGAAACGCCGTTGTTGATTTCTAGGCTATAGATGTTATCGTCGAGACCTGGCTCTTCTTCTGATGGAGCCTGATAGTAAAATATGGTTCCCTTTTTCATTTGTGCCTATGGATTGTGTACAGGGGTCGATGTTGACTCGCCTGCAGGGCAGAAGTTTCATTTTTTTTGTTTCTTTCCGCGATGCTCTATCATTTCAGCTTTTTATATCACGAAAATTGCGCTTGCCCAATCATTTCGGCTATTTTATCGCGGCGCCCAATCATTTCGGCTGTTTTTCATTTTACTTGGTACTTTTTATTGCGAGTTGCCCAAACATTTAGGCTATTTTATATGCATATATTTATATTGCGAGTTGCCCCATCATTTCGGCTATTTCATATGCGCTTTTCGCTCGTTGATTTTTATTGCGAGTATGGAACTCGAAATATGACACAAATTTTGGCATTAGCATCGCTGTGACTAGAATATTGTCAAGAATGAATCATCATTTGTCTTTGTCGATTTGAACAAAGGTGGCTTAGCAAACAGGGTTAAGGTCCTGCCGACTAAGGCATTTTGGCTTTATGAGCTGTTAGGGTCTCATAAAGGTATTTCTCCCTACGAGTCGTGAGGATCTCGTAAGTGCAATTTCTTCTTAGGAATAGGGAGGATTCCTAAGTGATATTTTCTCTTGTGAGTCGTAAGGATCTCACGAAAGTATTTTCTCCTTCCAGGTCGAGAGGACCTGCAAGTGTTATTCACCGAATGGGGAAATTTCGTGCCATGGGTGGAACTGGGTGTGGGAACGTTTATTTGTGCCCGTGGATTGTACACAAGGGATCGATGTTGATCGCGTGTAGGGAAACTTGGAGAATGTGATGGCTTAAGAATAGGTTCAGATCCCTGTAACTTAAGGCTTTCGAATCCTATGAGCCGTGAGGGTCTCATAAGAGGGATTCTCCTTACAAGTCGTGAGGATCTCGTAAGTGCAAATTCTCCTTTTGAATCACGGGGATCCCTAAGTGTGTCGCTTCCTTTTATAAATCGTAAGAATCTCACGCAGGTATTTTCTCTCTACAAGGTCAAGAGGACCTTGAAAGTGTGCACGGATTTTTTTTACGAGTCTGGGCCCTTACGGGTTTTCACAAACTTGCCGACAATCCTGCAGTTTTTACTCACATGGCCCTTTCGAGTTTTCATTTGTGCCTATTTCGCTTGTGGACGTACCGTTTTTTTTCTTTTCCTTTTTTTCCTTTCTTTTTTTTGACAACGAGATTGCGCCCTTTCAGGTTTTCACAAGCTCGCCAGTAGCCCTGCTATTTCTTACTCACGGCGCCCTTTCGGGTTTTCATCCGTGCCCATTTCACTTGTGAACGCACCCCACCCTTTCATGTTTTCACAAGCTCGCCGGTAGCCCTGCTTTTTTTTTCTCACGGTGCCCTTTCGGGTTTTCATCCGTGCCCATTTCACTTGTGGACGTACCCTTTTTTTCTTCGATCACGGTGGGACTTCACTACCGGGGTAACTGGGTAGGCAGCGGGATTTGAGTTGCAGTCTTTGCCGCTGGGACCTGTGGACTTGAATTCCACTATCGCCGTGTTTGAGGCAACATATCTAGTTTAAGGACATTACGGTCCATTGTTAGTTTAGGGACATCCCGGTCCATAGCTTCAAGGCGAAGTTTTGCCGGATACTACTTACAGAGTGCTGACTCAGGAATATAGCGAGCGGACAAGAGCATCGTCATCTATCGTTAACCTGAGCTATGACTTGTCAGGGGTAGTATTTCTTAAGGAAGCGGCCGTTTATTAGTCGAAAAGGTCTTTCGCCATGCATAACCATGGGCAAATAGGCACCACCTTGATAAACTTTGTCTATGACGTATGGGCCCTCATAGTTCGTCTTGAATTTCCCTTGTTTGGCACGGTTGAAAATCATAGGTCTTTTGACAACTAGCACTAGTTCGCCTTGGCGGAATGCTCTCGGCCTAGTTAGTCTTTCGTATGAGCGCGTCATCCTTGCTTTGTAAGCTTCTAGGTTTTCCTACGCCATGAAACGAGTTTCATTGAGGGCATCGAGCTCCTCAAGCCGAAGGTGGGCATTTTCTTCATCCGTCAGCTCATGTCGAACCGCAACTCGTAGTGCGGGTAGCTCTATCTCCAAGGGAAGTACCGCTTTCGTGCCTAATACCAACGTGAATAGCGTGGTATTCGTGGCTGTTTTGAACGTGGTTCAATAAGCCCAGAGAGCTTCATGCAATCTCTCGTGCTAGTCCTTTCTGTTTCTGGACACTGCCTTCTTTATGATCTTCATCAAGGTTTTGTTGAAAGCCTCAGCTAAACCATTAGCTCGGGGATTATAGACTGAAGAGTATCTCCAATCTATATTATGTTGCTACACGAAGTGGCTGATCTTATGGCTTCTGTAGGACGGCCCATTATTCGAGATGATCCGTCGCGGAGTGCCGAGCCAGTAAATGACATGTGTCCTGAAGAAATGGAGGATGTTCTCCGTCTTCACCTTTATTAGCGGTACTACTTCGGGCCATTTAGAGAAGTAATCGGTTGTCGCCAATATGAACTGATGTCCCTTGAATGATGTTGGTTCGATATGCCCGATTATATCGGTTCCCCACATCTCAAACGGCCAGCTTGCCAGTGTTGGGTGTAACGGATTTGGATGCTGATGGATGAAGTCTTTGTGAATCTGGCACGAGTGACACTGCTTTGCATATTCAAGGCAGTCCTAAATCATTGTGTGCCAATAGTAACCCATTCTCTTGATCTTTAACTTCATCTTTGGCTCAACTTGATGGGAACCACATAGTCCGTCATGAGTTTCTTGGACGACTCTCCTTGCCTCTTCTGGTCCCAGGCATCTCAACCACAGATAGTCGAATGATATCTTATATAGAGTATCATTGACGAAGGCGAAAGGCAGAGTTCGGTTCATGAGCTAATGTCTTGAAGATGCGTTTTCGGGCATTCAATGGGATTTGAAGTAGTCTATGAAGACTTCTCTCCAATCCTTAGCCTTTTCTTCGTCCTCTACTTGGAAGGCCGGTTGTTTGGTCGCTTCCTCTACTTCGGATGACTTAGGAGATATTTCTGCTGGTGTGAGAATCCGGCGGCTTTGCATAATGATCCTTACATCATCAAGGTTTTTGTCAGCCAGTTCTTTAGCGAGCTTGGATAATACATCTGCCTTGCTATTTTCCATCCGTGGTATGCTTTTCAGGACGTAGGAGGGGATTTGAGTGAGCAGTTGCCGCACTTTTTTGCCATATTTTACCAACTCTGGCTTGCATGTCTGATAGTCACCCTTTACTTGGTTAACGACCAACTGGGAGTCTCCATATATGAGGAGGTTCTCGATTCCCATGTCAATGGTGATCTCGAGACCTGCTATTAAAGCTTCGTATTCAGCCTCGTTGTTTTTCCTTGGCACTATTAAAGAAAGGCCGAAACACATTATCCCTCCTTGCGGAGGCACGAGGATAAGGCCCACCCCGGCTTTGATTATGGGGGTATTTTGCTTTCGATTCTTCATAGACGATGCTCCATCGAAATAAAGTTCCCATCAGGTATCACTCCCTTCTTCCTCCCCGTCGATTGTGTCAAGCGCATAGTCATCCGGCAGCTCACAATTTAAAGGAGAGTCGGCGGGTATCGGATGCTCTGCGAGAAAGTCGGTGATGGCCTGGTCTTTCACTGCCTTGAGAGGTCGATAGATTATCGAGAATTCCATCAAAATGAGGGTCTATTTGGCCAGCCTTCCCGTTAGTATAGCTCTTGACATCAAATATTTGAGAGGATCCACCTTTGATATGATATGGACCTCATGTGCCAAGGCATAATGTCGGAGCTTCGTTACTGTGAAGATTAACGCCAGGCAATGCTTTTCAATGAGGGAGTAGTTATTTTCTGCCCCAAAGGAACGCGACTCAAATGGTAGAGGGCACTCTCCTTCCCTTGGTCGTTCTCCTGTGCCCATAGTACGCCTAAAGAACCTTCAAGGGCTGTTGTGTACAGGATGAGAGGCTTTCCCTTGACCGGAGCTGTCAGTACAGGCGAGTTCTGTAGTTATTGCTTGATTTCATACAGTTCATTTTGGCATTTACGATCCCAAATGAACGGGGTCCCTTTCTTCATTATATGGCTGTAGGGGCGGCATTTTCCGGAAAGGTTAGCAATGAACCGCTAGATATATGCGAGTTTTCCTTAGAGAGACCACAGTTGCTTGAGAGTTCTTGGCGGAGGCATTTCCATTATCTCCTAGATCTTTGACGGGTCTATTTTGATGCTCCGATGTCATAGGATGGATCCTAAGAATTTGCCTGAGGAGACACTAAACGCGTATTTTAAAGGGTTCATCTTCCGATTATATTTCCGAAGACGTTGGAACACTACCTTCAAATGCTCCCAGTGCTCCTCGTACGGTTTACTTTTCACAACGAGGTCTTCAATGTAACATTAGACAATCTCGTGTATGAGGTCATCAAAATTCCTCGTCATAGCCCTCTGGTGGGTAACGCCGGCATTCTTCAAACCGAAGGGCATAACCTTATAGCAAAATATGCCTAGTGGAATCCGGAAGGCGGTGTGCTTTTGGTCTTCAGGATACATTTTTATTTGATTATACCCTGAAGATCCATCCATGAAGGAGAAGACTTCATGAGTGGATGTGTTATTTATCATCAGGTCGGTAACCAGTACAGGAAAGTCATCCTTCGGGCAAGCTTTGTTGAGGTCCAAAAAGTCCACACAGATGCGTACTGTCCCATTTTTATTCATCACTGGGATAATGATGGCGATCCAGTCGGGTATTGAACGTCTTGGATGAAGCCAGAGTCAATTAGCTTCTTAACTTCAGCATTGATGCTCATCTCGAGTTCGAGCTGCATTCTTATGGGCGCCTGTTTAACTGGCTTGACGTCCGGCGATATAGCGAGTTTATGCACAGCTATTTCTGGATCTAGTCCCGGCATCTCGGAATAGAACCACGCGAAGCAGTCTTTATACTGCATAAGCACGTCTTTTAGCGTAGTCACCTGCTTTTCGGACAGCAGCTCGCTAACGAACGTTGTCCTTGGTTCATTTGTCGTCCCAAAGTCTATTTTCTTCAGATTGTCTGCTATGGTGTGTATCCCGTCCTCCAGCCCTTTTGGCACTGGTGGAAATTCTGAGATCACCTCGTCCCCATCTTCATTTGCAAAGCACTGGGAGAGGTCGTCCACATTCTCATGCTCTCCATCCTTTTAGAATGTTATCATGTGGCAGGTACGAGCTCATTTCCAAGCTCGATGTTGATCTGGACTCTCCTTCGCAGTGTAGGTTACTCTTGGATCATGCTTTTGTGGTGGGGCTACCCTCCAATTGTCGAACAGAGCGAACCTACCTTGCTGATACTGGTCTTCGACCCAGTGTTTGAAGGTGAATCAATCTTCAAGAGGATGTCCTATTGCTCGGTGGTAGGAGCAATAAGTCGGATGATAGACCTCGTTTATTTGCTCAGGGTGCCGAGACTCCGGGAGTGTCATCATTTGGTGCTTCATGACAAGTTTGAATATCTTTCTTGTCTTGTCTTGGGGGAAAGAATATTCCCGACCCATTTTTTTCATCAGCGATGAATTCCTGCGGACCTTTTCTCGATCGCGCGGCTTCTTAGATCCGCTTCGTAGTTTTTGGACATCATTCACGTTCTTCACCTTGTTGTTGCTTCTATGTCTGGCTTTTTTCTTGCCATGAGAGTGCACAGCAGGATGGGGGTGAAGGGTATCGTCATCCTCTGTAGTCTGCTGAACGTAACGTTGGATTCTAGCTTTCTCGTAAATGGCCATTTCACGGTTGTGGTCATCCCGAACCTTTTGACCCACTTCCCTTATTAGCTTGTCGATCTGTTCTTCGAATGACGGACTCGATACACTTACGGCGGGATTTCGCTCTGGTTCAATACCGGCGCTATCTGGAAGGGCATTCCCTTCTCCACCGGAGTCATTTATTATATGGCAGCCATGGAATCGCTCCCATTTCATGGACTGGACGTATCCAAACCCAGTTGTCACCATCCTCCCATTGGGCATCTTTCGCCGAGTCCCGGGAATGTCACAAATCTTGTTATAGAGCTGGGCTTGTCGAGCAGTCTGTTTAAAGGGTATGCCTTGGCATCTCAATAGCCTTTTCAGTCCCTCTGCGTAGTATCTGGGCAAACAAATTGGTTGAAGCCTGTCAAGCGCAGGCTCGGCGCCATACCAGACTTCACTTTCCACTTTGGTCTCCGTGGACTGGTAGAAGAGGACCGCCTTTTCATCTTTTCACCTAGGAGGGACGTAGAAGGTCTGCAGCTCTTGCACGCTGTATGTATCAAGCGCATCGAGTTCTTTAAAATGTCGCTGCGGAACCATTGAAATTTGTAAACTCTGATCAGCTCCAGTGAAGGTTTGTATTGATGGACGAATTGAGAATACTATGTTAACTTTATCTTCAGAGTCGCTGCCGAAGAACAAAATAGGCGTAGACGGTCCTGTCCCGCTGCCTTAGGGTTGCACCGAGAAGACCATCTCTTCATCATCTTCGATATCGCTCCCAAAGATCGAGATGGTGGCGATGGCTTTCTGTTTATTCTCCGATTTACGACATCTTTCCGTATCTTCGAAGTATGGTAGGAAGTACTTGGCATCTTCATACTTGCAGATTTCATTTACGGAGAATGGATTTAGCTCCCCTGTCACTGTGTACCCGAGGTCGTCTTTGAAGTACTTCATATACTGATGTTGTGTAGAAGGGATGATGTTGTATTCATGTAATCAAGGCCTACCGAGCAAAGCATTGTAGCAAGTCTTAGCGTCGATGACGTGGAATTTGAAGTCAGTGACGAGCATCCCGAAGCGTAATATCAATATTACAGATCTAAACGTCTGTGATGACTGCGAGTTGAACCTGGAGATAGTAATTTTGTCCCGCACCAGGCGTTGAACGTTCATGCAAATCTCTTTCAACACTCTCACATTAAGAAGGTTGATGGAGGACCCATTGTCCACAAGGATCTTTCTTATCTTGATATCATGGTAATACCCAGTGACATATAGGGGATGGTTGTGCTCACATGTTCCGAAGAGGAGATCTTCATCGCCGAATGTGATGTCAGCTGTGTGAACTTCTTCTAGCTCGTCTTTCATCTTTTCTTCTGCAAGGAACACTTGAAACTGATCAAGCTCTTGTAACGCCTTGATGAGGGAATCTCGTGCCTCTATAGATAGGAGAAAGGCATCCAAAATGCTTAATTGCGAGGGTATCTTCCTCAGGTGTGCCATGACATTGTAATCCACCTTGTTCTTCTTAGACGGGTCCTTGGCTGTGAGCTCTTCGACGACTCTATCATCGAGGGCAATCTCCTCAGGGATTTTTTCCTTCCCCTTGTCTCTTTTGCCAAAATATTTGTTTGAGAGTCCAAGATTCTTTTCAGGCAACGTACGGTTACGCGGCTGGATGTTCTCATAGTTCTTCGTCTCTTCTTCTTTTCCGGAGGTGGATTCCTTGAAGAGAGGGCCAAATGCTATTTCTTCGTCAGAGTTACTCCCGAAAGTAAGAACTTGAGATTTTCCTTTTGTCAAAATGGCATCAACCAAATGACAGTTACCGGTTGTTCCTTTACGCTCATCTGTCGTGCTTCTTTGTTCCCAAAGAGCTTTGCGCTTCATCTTCTTGAAGTGTTGTAGGTGGGCAACGTATCCCTGCCACCACATCTTGAAAGCATTGCACTCTTCAGCAGGGTGTGTGACCCTCCGATGGTACAAGCAGTAGTTCGGATATACATCCGCTTCGTCGGGGCACATGCTCCCGGAAGTATTTTCTTTGAAAGGTGGTAGCTTCATTCCCATTGACAGAGTTTTGGTGAACTTCTTCCTTATCTTGATTCTTCTCTTGCTGGTGGCAGGGTCACTTCGATCCGGTTAAGGTACTTTATGGCTTCTCATTACCGGAGCTTCTTCAGCCTGACACCGACACTTGGCCTTTTCGTATATGGCTGCTTCACGCTCTCGATCAACTTTGCACCTTTGAAGAGCCTCGCTCAGTAGCCTATCGATCAGGTCGTCTGACGGTTCCACGGATTTTGGCTCTAGTTCTGCCCCCAGTTTCTCTGCGTCAGGAGCTTCTTTGCCATTTACCGACAAGTGAGAGATCATATGGCAACTTGCCCCATAATCCTTAGGTTCTTCTTATGAGCTGTCTCCTTCATCAATGTCACTGTCTCTATTCTCAAGAATATGCTTGAGGAACTCTTCCAGGGTGACCGGGGTTCGCGCCTATTGGTTGTATTCCTCCAGTGCGTCGATGTATTTTTACAGACCCGTACGATTGTCGTCAAGCTGCACGGGCTTCTTGGTCCTCTTCTTTTTCTTCGAAGACTTCGAAGGCTTAGCCTGGAGGTTTTGCCCATCGTTACCAACTTTTGGCGTTGGGCACGGTTTCAGCATCCCGTCAATAATCTCGGGCTCCAGCGGGCTTTTCCATTTGATTGCCGAACACGCTTGAAGATCCTTCAGCATACTTTTAGTTTTAGCCGAAATGACAACTTCCCACGGGGCTTCCTCTACAAATGAGCATGATGCCCCCGGTGTATCCACCTTTTTAAGAGCATGCTGCTGTGGCGATTTTACCTTCCAGTTTTCAGACATCGCGAACTTGCCCTGTTGGTATTGGTCCTCAACCTAGTTTTTGAAGACATAGCAATTTTCGATTGGGTGGCCCACTATTATGTGGTAGGGACAGTAGTTAGGATTGTTGACATCACCCGGCTGCAGTGGGCGTCTCGAATCCGACAGAGTGATATGCCTGTTGCGCACCGCTAATTCAAACAACCTCCTCGTTTTATCCTGGGGAAACGAATAAGGACGGCTCAACTTTTTTCGAGGGATCGTGGTTTGTTAATTTGGCGAGCAACCGGTTTCGGGTCACTTGGTTGTTGTTGAGCGTTGGCGACGAAGGTCGCTTTCCCTTTGCCATCTTCATTCCAGAGATCTGTTTTTGTAGAGGATAGCCTATGGCCCATCTGGTCCATTTGGGCCAGTTTGTCAATCAAAGCCTGGAAGGTAGTCGGCTTGAAGAACATCATAAACTGGGATATAGTTGCCTGAGGATCAAGTTTTCCCACTAACATGCCCACGGAAGGAGCTTGTTCTATGCGCTGTTCACATTTTGACCATAGGTTACGCCACCGAATTGCGGATTGAACCCAGGTTTCTCCTAGCTTCACCCTGGCATTGATCAACGCCGTGATTGGGGTGCGCTCGCTTGCGCTCGCGAATCGCTGTGTGAATAGTAATTCCATCTCCGTGAATGTTTTGATAGAATCATTTGGGAGCTCAGAGTACCATTCAAATACCGTCTCCGAAAAGCTGCCAACAAACTGGCAAAGCAACAGTTTGTCATCGCCCCCGGTATTACTGCATAAAGCTCTGAATTGAGCAACGTATTGGTGTGGATTACCCGTCCCCTTATACACATGGAATTTAGGAATTGTATATCCTGGCGGAAACTTAATTTGATCGTACCAGCCTAGATAAGGTCACCCAGTCTTGACAACTTGGCCTGCTGCTTCGCTCGGATGATGAGCTCGTATTTATTGAGCTATGTAGTCATCAAGGGCCACTTTGGAGATTGTCTCCTCCCTGGCTGCTGATAAAGCCGAAGGAGGGTTTGATGACTCCCCTCTGTCGTCTTCAACGATTATTGGAGGGTCTTCGACCGGAGGATTTGGCTGGATCATCATCCCCACCATATCTTGGAACAGGAGTGCCATTTTTTTATATTAGCTGCTTGTTCCACGACCTCTTTATCTTTCTTTTCAAGCACTCTTCGTAGGAACTCCGTATCGGTCTCCTGATCCTGGCGCTGCTCAGACGATACTTCCAGGCTTTCTTTCTGCCTAGCAAGTGCGACCATCTTTGTCAACATCTCCATGAGCTTTTGTTGTTGCTCTTGAGCTTTTGTCACAGACCGTGTAAGTGGTTGATGACCCGTGGAAGTACGGCTTTTCTCTTTCCCGGAAGCCATGTACACCGTGTGTACTACCACCATGCCCCCAGACTTGTGGTGTTTGGGTCTACTGCCTTTGATATTTTCCGCCGACTCGGGGATCTTATCTGGCCTTCTTCTCTTGTGAGAGGTCGAAGTTGAGGGGGCCGTTACGGTAGGCACCCTTGCAGATGATTCCTTCCGTGGTACGATGGAGGGATGGTCCTCCTCTTGCCGAGCATTCATTTTCTTCAGCCGGCGAGCGTAATCTTTGTCAATTATAGAGTCTTGGAATTTCCGCCAGACTCTATGGATCTTAGAGGACAACCGCTGAGGAGGCAGTTCCGGCTTCACCTATGTCACGCTTTCAGCGGGCGGAGGAGACTTCTTCAATATGGCGGTTGGAGAGTTTTTGTGCACCTTCCTAAGCATCTCGAAGCTGTTCCCAGTTAGAAAAGCAGCGTCAATTTCCACCGTTGGAGCTGGTAGGGAAAGTCCAGAGGCAGAACTGCCCCCAGCTTTCCTCACTCGGCGCCAGTTGTTCATACCAGAATATTACATTTTATACCGCCCATTCTTACGCTCGTGTGTTTATAGGTAGGTGCTTTTGATCCGTGTTTGTTACATATTTGCAGGATACAGGTTCTCGGTTCTAAAACGGTGAAATTCATGGAAAACACGACAAAATCCGGGTTCCTGCCAACCACAGATAAAACACGGTCTCCGCTCTTCATCCGTATGTTGCCAGATACCAGTTTAGGGAGACGAAATGTCAAATCAATGTCACCTTCATGCACAAGGCTCAATGGCAACAACAAGTTCCAAGAAATCTACGCGGAGCTCGAGGCAATCATGCCAAATCTTGACAAAAAGTCTACTTTTCCCTCAACAGAAATTCTGGAAAAATCGTGGAGCCAAATTGAGAAAATACATGTACCAGAATTATGTACACTGAAGAACAGGGAAGCACAAAAAAGAAGAGGGCCCAATTCCTCTAAAGCGCCGCGGATCCGCGGCCAATAGGGGGTATTGGCCGCGGATTCGCGGCCATGTAGGGTCGTCTTTCTGTCGTTTTTCAGGGGCTTTTTGGTAATCTTATTTGGGGGCAGATTGTTGCCCTAGGTTTCCCATTCACTACCTATAAATACTCCAGATCTGAACCATTGGAAAAGGTCATTCTTTTGTTCCTCTTTTTGTTAGGATTTAGTCTTTTTCTTCTTCTTCTTCATTCTTTTTCCATGAAAATTGTAGTGAGAGCTTTTTGAGTGGGAGATCAATGAAGATGGGGGCTTTTTGTATCATTCTCTTGTGTTTCTTCTTCCCCTTGAGATTCTTGCTTTCTCTTGATCATTCAACCTCTTCATTGAGCTTGAATGGTTAAGGGTTAGTTATTGATCTCAAGGGTCGTATTTTCTCACGGGATTAGTTCTTCATTTCACATGCGTTCTCTACCCTTCCCTTGATCTTGCAACCTCTTGATTGAGCTTGCAAGTTTAAGGGTTGTCTATTGATCCCATGCTTGTCTTGAGATCTACTTTCTTGTTCTTTTTATCGCTTTTTATTACTCGCTTATTATTATCTTGCTTTTCTTTCTTGCAATTTCATTTCATGCACTTAATTACTTGTAATCTTTTCTTTTCGTTGTTCTTTTTCTTTTGCTCCCTTTTATTCATTTTGTGAATGTTGTAATTATTATTGTTAAGAAGAAATACGGTGTTGTAAGTTAATATTTTCCTTCTCATTTCCTTTTCCCGTTATTTTCCATTGAACTCCGCCCAAACCATACTCAAGCGCTCCGGTAGGCACCCTACCCTGACAAGGTAACGGTGATTCCTACCCGCGACCGGTTGCGTTCGGTTTGGCCGGAGGCGAAAGCAGGAGACAAGAACGGAAGGACAAAGGTAAATAAGCCGGATTCCACGAATACCGTGCTTAAATCCCCTAATCCACGTTGTTGCCGATTGCTCTAGCTTCAATTGGTCAAGACTCGGCTCAAAGGTTTTGAGTACGGATTTCTTAGCTCACAATCTCGTATCTTTTCTTAACAACTTTATACTTGCAAATAATACACTTAGGATAGAATCGAACAAACATACAAATTCTTTATTGACTCGTCTAAGACAAGAAGGTAAAATACCACCATCTTCCTGTGGACCGACCCGTGCTCAACCGGCTAGCTGCATAGCGACACCGTCCTGATCGCGGTTATACTTTAATTCTTTGAACATCCGACACGCTTTTGGCGTGCGATCAAATGGCGCCGTTGCCGGGGAGACGGTAGCGTATTTTCTTTCTTGTTATTCGGGTTAATATTCTTTTTGTATATATTTATATAAAAAAAAATCTTTTTGTTTTTTTGATCATTTTTGTGGGAAAGAGTGCAAATTTTTGCGTATTTTCAAACTGCAATTGTGGGGAGCAAAGTGCACATTCAAAGTTAAGGTGATTACAAAGTACAGTGCCAAAGATCCGGGCAGTTTGACCCGCGCAAGCGAACTTTTCAAGCTTACCGGATTTGATTCAACGGGGGTTTCCTAACCCAAAAAACTTAACGGTACGTACTTTCCTAACACCTTCTTCTCAAATCCGACGCTTCCAATATACTATTCTTTGCAGGATTCTTTGCAAGTTCGCTAGCAAACGCTAAAAATTGACTAACCCGTATTTGTTGCAGTGCCGCGCTTAAACTAAAAAACGATTGTTTAATTCTTTATAGAATTTTTATTGAATTGCGCATTGCATACATTAATACGGACTTAAGGGCAAGCGAACCCCACAACATACGGTAAAGGATTTCATCACCTTTTCCGTGGCCCACAAATCACGAACTTGCGCATAACGTTTACCCGCACAAAATTTAAAAGAAACTAGACTTTAAGCCTTAAGGACTTCGCGCTCACTAGGAGAAGTTAACTGTGTTTAGAACCTTGCTTAACGGTATATTGTTTACGGGGTGTCTAGGAAAGTGTTAACGGCGAAACCGCCAAAAGAGAAAGGGTTATTTAATTAAGGAACTTCGCGAAAGCGTTGGAAAACCTCCCCTTATCTCTGCACTTACCTGGCCTCATGATCAGTGTATCTTTAGCCTGTTTCTCGACACAGTTTTACTTCGACAATTAAGTTCTGGAGCAGGTCTAGTTGACCTAGGTGAACCCTAGAACGATTAGGGGTGTGGTATTTTTGTGTCGTGATTGTTTTTTGTCCATATTCCTTTTTGTGTATACTTCATTCTTTTGTTAATATACTAAAAAATAAAAAAATAAAAAAATTATCACATTCCTTTTCCCCTCCTTTTCTCTGCCTTTCTTTCCTTCTCTCTTCATATCATGGGTACTCCACCTCGCAAAACTCTTGCCGAACTTTGGTACCCACAACCAGACATTACTTCATACGGTTCTTGCTTTGGCCGAACATCGAACGACCCATTCATGCCAAAAGTTTCATTGAGAGATCGGATAGACGCGTCTAGGACAAACAACTGGACCCCGCAATCCACTTCGTATCAACCGTTTCAAACATTCACCCCTTCTTGTGTTGATACCCCTTTTGAAAATCCAGTTGTAACCCCGAGACCAATGTCCATTGCTGAACATATTGCACAATCTCGTAGCCGATCTTTCACTCCTTTCACCACTACAAATTCTTGGGACCAACAAATCCATTCACCTTCTTATCCCAATGTTGGTCCCACTCCTGTCCAGCCATTCAATTCCTACCAATCCTACCCTACTTTTGCACCTTCCCTAGACATTACTTCAGAACAGCCGTTTGGGAGTTTTCAGTATCCAAATAACTTTGAATCATTTACTGAAACCCCTTCACAACCCATGTCTAGTCTGGAACAGTCGTTGGAAGATTTTAGGGTAGCATCAAGCCAACAGATGATGGATTTGAATGCGTCCATGGCCGCTCTCATGCAACCTAGTGACCCGGTAGCTAGTTTTCAACTAGCTCCAAATTTTTTAATGTATGATGAGGCGGCAGGACAGGCTGTGAATTTGAGTGGAGAGCGTGAGATGTACCCCCTTCCAAATCAAACCTACCCGTCCCAAATTGAATCCCACAACTCCCTTTTTGAAAGTCTATCGAGTATCCCACATGATTTATCAATTGAAGATAGAATGATGAATGAGTTGTGCGACTTCGTAGTGTTTGATTTGCCCGATTGTGAAGGGTCCCTTCCAAGTGAAACCGATCCTAAACCTTTTGACCTCTACACCTCCACTTTAGAACCTGAATCGATTGATATCCATGCTTTTGTTGAGGTGTCAGAGAATTTTGATTTTCACTTGATTAACGATATTAACGCCGGGAATATTTTGGATGATGAACCCGTAGATTTGACTGAGTTTTTCTCTCCAATTCATCGTCCCGAGTCATTAAATGTTTTTCCCGAACCCCATATGCGTCTGGACTTTGAAGAGAAGAGCATGGATGTGCTAAATTTTGAGGAGAATATTGAGGATAGTTTTGAGGATGAACCAGTTTTGCTTGATGAGTCGGATTTTCCAATTCATCCTGTTCCTTCCACTGACTGTGTACACCCTCCTGAACCTTTAACCGATACCCTTCCTCAACCACTTCCCTCCATCCTTTCCATCGTTCTGACCTTGCAAGAACCCGTCTCACTTTCATTTACTGTGTCTGGTTTACCAAGTTCGGCGTACCCATGGTTTCTCACGAATCTTGAGGGATTTGACCCCATTTCTCGACGGGTAAATATATTAGCACAATCGCTTTTTACACATCGCTCATCACAAATTGTGCTAATCTATTTACACCATTTGCACCCTCAAGTTCGTATTCCACTTCTTTTTCCCTTCCGCCATTCTTCTTCCTCTCATATACCGAGACCGTATCCCGCTTCTCTTCGCATACGGTCTCGCGTATTCTCCATCTCTTTTCTCTACGCCTTCTTCCACCAACCTGTACATTATAGCGATAAAATCTTTGAATGGTTGGTGCTCACTTTTGGCCTGTGTAAGGCCTTGTATAGCTTGATACTGTTCTCTTTCCCCCCTAATCCTGAACTTCAACGCTTAGCAGTGGAAACACTGTTTTACTTAAGTTTGGGGGGGACACCTTTTTTGTATATATTTTTTGTTTTCCTTTTTGTATATAATTTGTTTTTAGGGGGAGCGCCGACAATTTTGACCCTCTTGGTATAGCCTGACAGTGAGGGCACTGTCAAGTTTAAGTTTGGGGGTGTGCTCGGTAAGCTTTCTTCCTTCGCATTCATTTGTATATTTTGCATTTGCATACCATATTAAAAAAACCATAAAAATCGAAAATTTTCCAAAAATATAAAAACTTTGTCGTCAAGTTAGCTAATAGGGTAACTTAGATTTTTATTCTGAAAGTTTGGTTGATATATTAGAAATAACTAAATTCTAGGCTTAGGAATTGAAAACCCTAAACATAACCCTCATTCTGTCTAACTTTGGTAAGTATACGTCCTTACAGTTTTTTTGAGAAATAGGTAATCTTGAGTTCAGTTTTTTGAGTTAAGTCAAGAAGAAGGGAAAGTATTGATACTTTACTGGAGGATAAGTCTGAAAAATAGTTTCTTTTCTTGAGTTCAAATTTAGAAAGTATATATACCCTATAAACTGCACATACACGCACCTTGAAACTTGGGATAGTAGAGGATACCTAGAAATACTCTTACCTGGAAGCCTAGTATGAAAGAAAAAACGGTATTTAAAGCTAAACACCAAAAGAGCATATTGAAAAATATATCCGGTCTTGAAAAAAAAAAGAAAGAAAGAAAAAAGAAAAAGAAAAAGAAAAAAATAAAATAAAGTCAAGACCTGGAAACTGCTATTTACGCTTTAAAGTTCACACATTCAGTAATCGGTCGTTAGTGCCTCAAGAAGCATTAATAGTCGCATGAAAGATATGTGAGCAAATCCGTCCATCCTTAATGAAAAGAAGTAGTATTAGGTATTAGGGCAAGGGTATTATAGCTTGAATTGAATTCTTAAGTGTAAGGGTGCAAATTTACACACACGTAGGGGTATACAATCGATGTTTGAATAAAAGATAGAAATAAAGAATAAGACTTGTGTTTTCTGTAAAGTTGATAAAAATCCCTGATTTGAGGCCTTACTTTAGAAGGAAAACTCAGGAGAACCAATATCTTTCTAAACTTTTTTGGAACGTATATGATCTAAGGCTAAATAGATTAGAGGTGTGAAGCATTAGGGTTGGATATTCCTAACTTAGGATGATAGAATTTCTAACGTAAATACTAAACTGTAGGAGTAAAATTGATGTTAACTTATGACACTAACTTGACGGGATTTTGTGGGTAGTATCCGCTGAAAACCCTCAGGAGACAACACTCCTCCTACTAGGGACACCTAGAGGTTTAACGGCTTGTTGCACGCGCTCAGTGCAATCGCATTCCCTGCGAAAGTGCGGTTAGGATTTTATTTTTTGTGAATAATTGGTTTTGCTCAGGACGAGCAAAAGTTAAGTTTGGGGGTATTTGTTCATACCAGAATATTACATTTTATACCGCCCATTCTTACGCTCGTGTGTTTATAGGTAGGTGCTTTTGATCCGTGTTTGTTACATATTTGCAGGATACAGGTTCTCGGTTCTAAAACGGTGAAATTCATGGAAAACACGACAAAATCCGGGTTCCTGCCAACCACAGATAAAACACGGTCTCCGCTCTTCATCCGTATGTTGCCAGATACCAGTTTAAGGAGACGAAATGTCAAATCAATGTCACCTTCATGCACAAGGCTCAATGGCAACAACAAGTTCCAAGAAATCTACGCGGAGCTCGAGGCAATCATGCCAAATCTTGACAAAAAGTCCACTTTTCCCTCAACAGAAATTCTGGAAAAATCGTGGAGCCAAATTGAGAAAATACACGTACCAGAATTATGTACACTGAAGAACAGGGAAGCACAAAAAAGAAGAGGGCCCAATTCCTCTAAAGCGCCGCGGATCCGCGGCCAATAGGGGGTATTGGCCGCGGATCCGCGGCCATGTAGGGTCGTCTTTCTATCGTTTTTCAGGGGCTTTTTGGTAATCTTATTTGGGGGCAGATTGTTGCCCTAGGTTTCCCATTCACTGCCTATAAATACTCCAGATCTGAACCATTGGAAAGGGTCATTCTTTTGTTCCTCTTTTTGTTAGGATTTAGTCTTTTTCTTCTTCTTCTTCATTCTTTTTCCATGAAAATTGTAGTGAGAGCTTTTTGAGTGGGAGATCAATGAAGATGAGGGCTTTTTGTATCATTCTCTTGTGTTTCTTCTTCCCCTTGAGATTCTTGCTTTCTCTTGATCATTCAACCTCTTCATTGAGCTTGAATGGTTAAGGTTTAGTTATTGATCTCAAGGGTCGTATTTTCTCACGGGATTAGTTCTTCATTTCACATGCGTTCTCTACCCTTCCCTTGATCTTGCAACCTCTTGATTGAGCTTGCAAGTTTAAGGGTTGGCTATTGATCCCATGCTTGTCTTGAGATCTACTTTCTTTTTCTTTTTATCGCTTTTTATTACTCGCTTATTATTATCTTGCTTTTCTTTCTTGCAATTTCATTTCATGCACTTAATTACTTGTAATCTTTTCTTTTCGTTGTTCTTTTCTTTTGCTCCCTTTTATTCATTTTGTGAATGTTGTAATTATTATTGTTAAGAAGAAATACGGTGTTGTAAGTTAATATTTTCCTTCTCATTTCCTTTTCCCGTTATTTTCCATTGAACTCCGCCCAAACCATACTCAAGCGCTCCGGTAGGCACCCTACCCTGACAAGGTAACGGTGATTCCTAACCGCGACCGGTTGCGTTCGGTTTGGCCGAAGGCGAAAGCAAGAGACAAGAACGGAAGGACAAGGGTAAATAAGCCGGATTCCACGAATACCGCGCTTAAATCCCCTAATCCACGTTGTTGCCGATTGCTCTAGCTTCAATTGGTCAAGACTCGGCTCAAAGGTTTTGAGTACGGATTTCTTAGCTCACAATCTCGTATCTTTTCTTAACAACTTTATACTTGCAAATAATACACTTAGGATAGAATCGAACAAACATACAAATTCTTTATTGACTCTTCTAAGACAAGAAGGTAAAATACCACCATCTCCCTGTGGACCGACCCGTGCTCAACCGGCTAGCTGCATAGCGACACCGTCCTGATCGCGGTTATACTTTAATTCTTTGAACATCCGACACGCTTTTGGCATGCGATCACCAGTGGCGACGCCGAGCACGTCGTGGAGACGGGACCGCCTCTGTTGTGGAAGCGACCTCGTTATTCCCCCTGCTTTGATGAGAGGCTGCTGTCGGTGTCAGCCTGTCAAAGACTGACGTCCGCTGAGAGGGAACGGTCAATCTTTCGAAGGAAGACTTTCTGGCATGGGAAACATTTTTAACGACCTCGCCTGTAGCAGGAGTTGGAACGTCCATTCTTATGAAGACCGATCCCTTAGCAGGAGAAGCCCCTTTGATGACTTCGTCTGTCGGAACAGAAATAGCTATCCGCTTCGGGATAACCCCTTCAGGTACTGCGGGCCTCTTTCCAGGCCCACTGGAGCTTTGGCCCACTCTATCAAAGATTAAGGCGTTGGAATTGGACGACCAGTTGAAAGAGGCCATGGTAGTTGCAAGCCGATCGAAGACCGACTTCTTTGGAGCCTCTTGTCAGGGTATTGAAGCATTGAAGCTCATTGGCAGGAGCATGGTCCCGAAGAACAATCCAGTGGTGGCCTGAGTCACCTGCTCCACTGGCATTGCAAAGATGGAGCCTTCTTGGGGCCCATAAGTCACTCCTCCATTTGGGGTGGAGCGAGAGTTGATGTTCCAGGTGCAGTTGGAAGCCATCGATATCTTCTTTTCTGCATGGAGCAAGACACCAAATTATAGTACCTCGAATTCAGGGGCAACCATATTAAACCATGATTTTTTCGCGAACATGACACACGAAGTGTGGAGTGGAAAGAGGAAAAGTTCCCACCAGGCATGCCAGAATCTGTTTAGCGCCGAAAACCGGGAAGACAAACGTCTTGCCTGAATTTGGGGGCAGATGCTATTTGGATTTATCCGTCCACCTCTCCGAAAATGCCAGGTTAATTTGTAGCACCGAGTATCGGAGGTTTGGACGGATGCGGCCGTTGTAGCATACTTCGTCAGATTCCGCTCGTTGTGAGAGGTTTTTTCCTGCAGGCGCAAGCCCCTGCAGTTAATTACGTTACCGCATCGCAGTAACCACTTTCTCCTGCTCCAGAAGGCCACTTCGTGTCGTGTGTGTTTGTTTTATTTTTGGTTGCACGTAGATTGTATACGGGGACTAATTTATGTTGTCGCCCGTAGGGCGTGGATTAGTCCAAATCCGTATATTCTTAGATTTGGGTTTGGGTAGATTTAAGGATCGTTAATCTTATTTGGGATTAAGATCAACTTAAATGTATTTTAAGAAAACGTTAGTCTAATTTTAGGCTAAGATCTACTCAACAAGATTTTTGGGATCATTCAGACCCAACAAAAGAGCATTTGGGCTCTTTGTCTTAGTTTAAGGACGTTGTGGTCCATAGCTAGTTTAATGACGTTGCGGTCCGGGGAGTTGTTGGTCGTCGGGACCCGCCACCTCTCTGAAGATGTTGAAGAATTACAACAACATATATCAGAGGTGTGGAGAGAGGTACCATGGAACCAATGAATATTCGTCAGAAGCTTGGTAGTCTTGTTTAGGACTAAGACCACTCTGGAAAATAAATAGCCCATGTGCTGGGTTGATTAAGAGTTTGGCCAAACTTGGGCTCAGCCCAGTCGTTTCATTTTTTGAATAAAGTATTAAACACTTGCTTGGGGTTGGTCCCTTTTCTGTGCTAACGATGTTGAGCATCAATATGGGTTCTGACGCCCACACTTTATCTTGCTTTTCACCTTTTTTTTGTTTTTTATGAAGTGTTAAACACTCTTTATGGTTTATGAGTGCATAGAACTTTATGCCGAATAGCGCCCACATGAGGGGCACGTGGCGCACTTGACGTTGCCTATTAATTGGTGCAGTCCCCACACTCTTCTCCTGTCTAAAGAAAATCTCCTTTCCGGTCTTGTGCCAGTTGACCAACTCAAAGAATAATAATGCACAGTCCTGTGAAGTCCACCCACAATTTCGTGGGAAGTCTTCATTCTTAGTAGTTGAGTCAATTTTCTTTCTTGAAAGCGTCTAGCCAGCAACAACCTTTCAATGAGGGATTGATTGTGTCGTGGAGTACGTGGATGACCTCATGATCTCACCAATGAAAAGGAATTATAGATTGTTATAAGATGTTTTTCATGTTCCAGGAATGAAGAAGAATTCAGTTTCGGTTCCACAAATGACGGCAGCCGGGCATTCATTGTCTTCTCTTTGGGCCCAAAGTGTTAGCGAATGCAGATGTTCATGGTACTCATGGAAGGAATCAGAGTTTAAATGTAGTACGTGTGTGTTGTCTGCTGGTACAACATATGTCGACAAGACCCATCGCCATGAGATAGCAGGCCTCTGGCATGCTCGCCAGCTGAACCCCCGTTTCCCGAGAGGGGGCTGGGCTGTGTTTCCCCGACGGCCATCCAGTGGCGGCAGAAAATGAACTCGGGTAGGCTCCGCGCGATTGCGTTTTCTTTGCTCATTCCACAGCACGAGTTCGTGCCATCACCGCCCCCCAAGACGTCGACTTAACCCAAATTCGGAAACCAATCCACCTTTTCTGGTAAACCGATTTTGGATCAAATCGACTTTCGATGACTATCCAAGATAAAAGTGCCTTTGACTCGGGCGTGGCAACAAAGCGCGAAATTCCATTATCCGCGTAGAGGGAGGTAAGAAAGTGAATCGTAGCAAAGAAGCGACTCGGCTTCAGGACTGACCTTCTTCTCAATCCGAATCGAGCACACCGAGAACGCTTGCAATATTATCTCTCACTTGACCCAAGAGCAGCCTGGACTCGTCTCTTATAAAAGTTCCAAACTGAAGGATTGTGCTGAGCGCCAACCATTGAGTGCTAAGCACTCTTGATTAAGCGGTGCCCACGTGAGGGGCACGTGAGGCGCTTGGCGCTGAACGCCAACCACTGAGTACTAAGAACTTTTTGTTGAGCAGCGCCCACGTGAGGGGCACGTGAGGCGCTTGGCGCTGATTTTTTTTCTTCGTGTATTATGTTCTGAAGATTTCAATTTTCTGTTCTTCTCTGGATCTTTGATCCCCAAGAACAAATTCATCCCCATGGGAATTAAATTCTCGTTTGTGGGAGACTTGTCTCATGGATCTCAGATCTATGGAAAGAAGTATGTTCTTTTATGAGGGTTAAACCCTTAGATATGCAGATGAGATCATCTGATCTCTATTACTTTTATTTACCTTGAAGAAAGTTTTTCTTCTTTCTTCTCTCTTAAAGCTTTTTTTTGCTTGCTTTTCTTTTTGAACTTGAAGTTTATAGGGGGTTCCAGTGTACAAGACATAAAGTCTTGGGGCCTTTATATAGTAGAGGCAAGTTTGTTGATTTAGTTAAAGAAATCTCCAATTAAGAGATCCTTAATTGATTTGGGGATTTTATCCACCGTTGGATCTTTGATCCAAGGGCCTCTATTTTACAGATGATATTTTCTTGTTTTTAACAAGATTGGGGAAATATTTTCCCATACAGAGCTTATTCTATGGCTTGATGATTTTTAATCACCATTAGATTTTTAATCCAACGGTGCTCTGTTTACAGAGAATGGTCTTTCTCGTTTAGAAATATTTGAGGAATATTTCCTCAACAAAACTTTCTGTATTTTGATGATTCATCATCTCCGTTGGATTTTTATTCCAATGGCAGAGAACTTTTAGTTCAATTGCCGGCGCCCTCATGCAAGGCACGTGAGGCACTGCCTCAGAGTTTTTAACTCTCGGCGCCGGTGCCCTCGTGCAAGGCACGTGAGGCGCTGCCTCAGAGATTTTAACCCTCGGCGCCGGCGCCCTCGTGCAGGGCCCTTGAGGCGCTGCCTCAGAGTTTTTAACCCTCGGCGCCGGCGCCCTCGTGCAAGGCCAGTGAGGCGCTGCCTCAGAGTTTTTAACCCTCGGCGCCGGCGCCCTCGTGCGAGGCATATGAGGCGCTGCCTCAGAGTTTTTAACCCTCGACATTGGCGCCCTCGTGCGAGGCACGTGAGGCGCTGCCTTTTTTCAAATTTTAAAAAGAGCCTAGCTCTTTTACTGTTGGGGGGAAACACCCGCATTGTACAAAATCACCCTCTCTAAAGAGATGTCACCCAAGACTGATGAGGAGAGGGTTCGCATGAGCATTACACCCTACGCTTCGGCGGTAGGATCTATAATGCATGCAATGCTATGTACCCGACCAGATGTAGCTTGCATGCTTAGCGTGGTGATCCGGTATAAGTCTAACCCAGGTGAGAACTACTCGACAGCTGTTAAGAACATTCTTAAGTACCTGAGAAAGACTAAAGAACTGTTCGGTAATGGGGATCTCCAGGTGGAGTCTTTTACCGATTCGAGCTTCCAAAGTGACAAGGATGACAGCAAGTCTGTCTCAGGTTTTGTGTTTACCCTAAACGTAGGGGTAGTCTGTTGGAAGAGCTCCAAACAGGACACCATCGCAGACTCGACGATGGAAGCTGAATACATTGCTACCAACGATGCCGCAAAAGAAGCCGTCTGGATTAAGAAATTCATTACTGAACTTCTGGTGGTTCCATCCATTGTTAACCTTATAACTTTATGTAACGACCTTGTTTTCTAATACCTAATAAAATATATTTTATTTAAATTTCTACTATCAAATAATTATTTACGTGTTTCGTTGATAGAAAAATATTTTTTTTAATATTAATAATTTTCAGAGCAGTGAAATATGATTTAGGGAAATTTCTAAAATCTATTTATTGTTTTCCTGGGCTTAAAATATTTTAATAAAATTTTATAATGCCTTAAAATAATCTAAATATTTTTATTATCTATTAAGATAATTAATTCGTAATTAAAAATATTTTAAAGGATAAACTAGATTTTAAATAATTATAATAACTAGCTAACAACATAAAAATGGATATATTATTTATTTTTAGCCCAAAATTATTTTTATACTAAAGATAACAATGAAATAAATTTTCTGAATTTTTTCCCATAATTTTCCCGTATTTTTAACCAATTTTAATAATTTTTCTAAAATCAAATTCAATTTTAAATAATAAACAGTTTAGTATTTATATACATAAAAACATAAAAATAAATTAAAAAATAAATTAATCCCTTTGATCTGAACCGTTGGATACAAGATCCAACGGCCCAGAACGCGCGGCGGCGCCCACGTGGTGGGGACCACGCGAAACCGCGGGATCCCCCTCCACGCGGGCACGTGGCAGGCGGCAGCGGCTTTGGCGGCGCGATCTCGACCGTTGGATCTTGATCCAACGGCTGACAAGAAGAGGTGGCGGTGGCTAATCATGAGCAAATGATCTGCAATCATTTGCGGCGCGGATTTTTGGGATTTTAACTGAATTTTTTGGATTTTATGGTTGCTAAAGAAACCCTATAAATAGGCACTTCAAACATTGATTTCTCACACCTCAGAACTCCAAAAATTCTGAAAAAAAATATCAGTGCCTTTGTATCGACGACGCCGACACTACGGCTCCACCCAATCGCCGAGGAAAAATCTGAGCGCGGAGCTATTGAGGAGTTTGCACAAGCCTACATTTTCAACCCGTCTACATCCAACTCTAATCAAAGGTAGGATCCGCCTCTCTCCCCTCATTCTGTCGCCTTCTTCTTTTCTCAATAACATTAATTCCAACTTCTAATCATCACCCCCCGTATTAAAATGATGTTATAATATTCGTGCATGCCTATTCCTTGTACCCTTAATGATGATAATGTTAACCCATAATTTAAAACGGTGTTTAATTTTCTCTGTACGCAAAAATATATTGCACTCTCATACTACCTGGAATCTGATATGCTTAATGCCATAACCCCTGAATTGTCAATTCACCTCTGATATACCCACACTTACCCATATTATCAAAATGATCTCGAAATAGGTTACTTCCACAAAATACCCTTGTTTAATTAAAATGTTATATTTGTTTAAAATATCCATAAGAGATAAGATATGTGGAACAAATGTTTTAGATACGACATACATATATTTTTACGTACACCCCTTTTTCACTACTATAATGTTGTTAAATCCCTTCAATCTTTTTAAAGAAGAAAATACTAAATTTAAATAACGGCTTATGGTTTTTCCAAAATGAACGTATTTTCTAAAACGTTACCCCGAACCTAAAACACTATAATTTCATAAAATTATTAATTTCATTTAAATACCTCGACCCTATTGAACAGCCATTTTCAATGAGGACCATAATCCGTATAACGATACCTTTTCAAAAGGAAAGGTTATACGTATCGGTCGTTTATCTATACCAGACTTTGTGGTGCCTAGGCTAGACAAGTGGGAAAGGTAATTTTAAAAGGCCCATCTCACGGTGATTCGGGAGCGGATCCCTTCTTTCTTCACTTGTGCTTACCTGGCCACAATTGGCGGTGAAGAGGCGATTTGAGGATCTCACAACTTGCCCTTTGGAACAGTTAGGAGCAGTCTAGTTGACTTAGGAGACCTTAGCTCTAGACTTGATTGTGCATATTGTGATTGCTTGAAAGTGTCTAAGCTCCTTATAAATATCTTTTGCAAAAGATTTTCAAATAAGCACCACAACCTTTTATTGAAAGGATATTTTTCCGTAAAACATTATGTTTTTCCAAAATGATAAATATTCCAAACCTCATGGTTTTTCTTAGAAGTAATAAAAGATATTTAAACACTATAATTCTTTTTACTAAGCATTCCTTAAGATGACACGAAGTACTTTACGAACTTTAGAAAATAAAACGAGTGGTTATGGAAGGCCGTATTAAACGAGATCAATACTTTTTACAAATTTCCAGTTTATGACAAACCTGACATATAATACGGCTAGGGTTAGAATGCGCGGACCTAGGTATGGAATACTTATTGAGAAGATCCCGATATTCCGGGTGACCAATCTGATTTACAGACGGCTATACAAAAATGAAGATCCCTGCAGGCAGGGTGACCAGTCCAAAAATGTGGACGACTAACCAGTCCAAAAATGTGGACGACTAACCAGTCCAAAAATGTGGACGACTATACAAATATGAAGATCCCTGCAGGCAGGGTGACCGGTCCAAAATGTGGACGACTACTGACCCTATTTGAGGGCGAATGATCCAAAATGTGGACAACATACAATGTGGAAATTCCATGCCTAGAGGTATACGCACTAACTCTAGACCTTTACACTGAATAACGGGGATGGGTAGTTTAATTAGGCAAGGGGATGCGGAACTCGGATTCCCTTACTACTCGATCATGATCCCGGGAAGTGAAACGGTACATTTCACTTCCCCAGTTGTTGTTCCGTGTCCACAACGGAATAATCGCGAGTATCCGGACCTTTGTTTAACAAACTAATACGAACTTTTACCTTCACCTATACTTCCTACTACTTATCTACACATAACTTACCACATACTCATGCTCATATATACCTCTCTTCAAAATGTCTTAAGTTTGTGCATTTCAAACATTTACACCCCTTACTTTATGTCTGCATGCATACATCATACTCTTATATACACCTGTTCATTTTTATACTCCTATTTCCTTATGAGGAAATCCTACCCGAGTATAACTCGCTGATGGACTTTCTTTTTCTCATTTTGGAATGTCCGTTAGATGGGAATGAGTTTTATGATGAAGATCTAGGCGTGGAACTGACTAACGAAGATTATGCAGAGTTGGCACCGGAGGATTAATTAGTTTTCTTTGTCGCCCACTTGTTTAGGGCATTGTTTCTTTGATGTAATTAAACCAATTAGTTTGCTTTGCTCCTTCTCTTGGAATGTAATAAAGTTGGTTAATAGAAATAAATGCCTTTCGCTTTTATTGTTTTATTTTGGTACACACCCTGCATACTATGATTATTCTTACGCTTAACGTAACTGTATTGAATAGACCACCTTCAATACAGTTAGGTTGCGGACCGTGCCACGCCACTCTTCACCTTCTTTTGGGAAGTGGGGCGTGACACTTTATATTGCGACAACAATAGAGCGATGGCTTTAGCGAAGGAACCACGGTCCCATCAGAAATCCAGGCACATCTTGAGGTGGTATCATCTGATCATGGAGATCATTGATCGGCTGGAGATCGAGATGCGGAGAGTGGACACACAAGATAACACAGCGGATCTATTCACCAAGGCCCTTCCTCAAGCACAGTTCGAGAGACTTTTTGAGATGTTCGGTATTCGATAAGCCAACAACTAGCCCTATAGTAGACGTTGGGTACTCGATACGCCAATATATATGGCCTTAGTGCAAGTGGGAGATTGTTGGATATATATGCCCTAGAGGCCATTATTGTATATGTATACATATGGATGCTTGGACATATATATGTACAGGACAGTCTTGCTCGATATGGTAGTATGCTATCTAGTTTGCCTTTATCTTAACATGTGCATATGTTTTACTTGCTATTACTGTTAGTTATGTATATGCCCTGGAGGCCATTGTTGTACATATGATGTATATTATAATGGATGCTTGGTTATATATAGAGATGACTTTCTTGCTCGTCATGATAGTATGCTATTTGGTTTCACTTTATCTTAACATGTTGACTTGTATTGATTTACTGTTTTACTCTCACATGTTGATAAAGCCCTTAGGACTTGTACTCGACTACTGGGACTATGATGAGATCATACTAGTGGGGCCACGGTAGTCGATGAGTACATCCTATAACTGTTCCTAGTCGAGGGTATATCGAGACAGGGCATCGATACACCAGAGTAGACTAGCGTATACGCATCTTGACCCATATGATGGGCGATGGATGATCCCATATCCATCGGTGTTAGACATCAGAGATGGTGTACGGGTGCTCAGTGGAGACTGGGTACACAGGACGGACTCGCCGAGAACTCCCAGATGGTGATATACCACACGTCAGATGGCAGTTCTCCGGTGACACAGGTACAGGGTAGTCTGAAGACCCGAGATCGTCATAGAGTCTTGTGTGATTCCCACTGTGCTTTGATTTCCACCTTACCACGTCCAAGAGGGCGTGCAAAACGGTGGCTTTTGGGTACAGTCCCGAATCACATGGAGGCAATGAGTGATAGGAGGGGATTCGTCTCTCCCGGTATAGGGAGTTGATGTTATGCTGTGTTCGATTGGCTATAACTGGAAGTCCCTGGCCAGGGCTGATATAGAGATTTACTGGTAAGTGTTACTAGTAGTTTCTCGACCCGTTATGAGCCACACATCGACACGACTTATCTGTTACTGGGGTCTGACGTATACCACCCCTAGACTTGATATGCGACATATCAGATGAACAGACCGGACTGTACGGGAGTGTTACTGGTTGGATTCACAGGAGAACGCACAGGCTAGCTTGTTGATCTTCTGATCGCACAATACCTGGGTGGCTGTTACGTTTAGCTGACCGCTTGCAGCTTGTGGGTGTTTGATATGATCATCACCTGCTACCGGCGTATTGACGATTCTTTAGAGTCCTACACAGAGGTTTCTTGGCTCAGGCGAAACAGAGTAGTGGCACATATGTGATATGCGCAGGAGCGTGAATAATGCGATATGGGATACCGTATCATATTCTCGCGATATTTAGATATGAACCGGGTCATCGGATCAAGTGTTGATTCGATGAATCGGTACATGATATATTAGTCGGTAATATTCGATATAGCCGGATCGTCGAATCAAGTGTTGATTCGATGATTTAATGTATAATAATATATATGATATATTGTATTACATTATCTAATATTGGCTCGCTTTATTATTTCATTTTCTCAGTGGATGATACATTGATATATATGCGATATATGTTAATTGTATTATTTTCTTTTGTTGCAAATATATAATATATATTTGATATATATTATTGTGACATGATATGATTAATTGTTAAACATGTTTAAGGATGATTAATTGAGGTTATGGTTTGATTAGGGTTGGATGCTTCAAGTTCCTTCGAGAAGCTTTCTTCTTTTGTCATTCTTAAGATATTTAGAATGACATATTCTTTTAACCTAACCAAACCCTAACCCTAGTTGTTTTTCTACTCATTCTTATCCTATCATCCTTGACCATGGTTTACAAATCAATCATATATTACTTTCTATTCATCACAAAAGGTTTAATGTTTTTAGAATATATTTTCCATTATCATCTTCTTCCTTCTTGATAAGCTCTCTTGAAAATCCTAAAGTGATGATAAAATATGAGAAAATGATATAAAATGAAAGCAAAAATACTACTCTCTCATCCTCATCTCATCTAGCCCATGGGATTAGTGTGTTCACTTCTTTAAGAGTGAGATAGCTTGAGTTCTTTGAAACCTCGACGTAGATCATCGGAGATTTGGAATACGACAAGCTAGAATGGATCGTTCGAGTCGTGGAGCCTCTCATGAGTCCGGGAGATCGTGGATCGCGGCAAAGGGACTTCTACTCGGAGCTTGTGAAGTGAAGGAGCGGACTATAAAGGTTGTAATCCCTCACACTTAGATAAAAGTTATCATCTTGCATGTTAAACCTTAATAATCTAGCAAAGATCCCGGCTTTGGGTTGATCGGCACGTCTAAATTTTTATCCGGGCATGTTTGATGCCTTTTGAACCTTCACAAGAGTGCCTAGGAACCCTACAGTGGTATCAGAGCCTAGCTAGAGCATTAGGCGATGTGTTTACGAAGTTAAAACTCCGATCGAACCCGAAACGACGCAAAAAGACCCCTCTCTGGAAATTTTTTAAATTTTGGGATTTTTCTGAATTAAAAATATGTAAAAAATCAGCAGGGAATTCTAAGAATTACCAAGAAGCCCGAGCCCCCAATTCGATCAAACGGCTGCGGAAGCACGGCGCAAGCTTGCTTGCGCGGCGGTTCCGCGGCGGATTGGTCGATTGGCGACACGTGGCTTCCTGGTAATAACCGTAGGTACTTGTTGACTTTTCTGGGTATTTTTAATATGTTTCAGGTGTTTAAAAATCTGGGGTTTATTTTATGATAGTAGATTCGATCGGAATTTTTAAGTTCGTATTTCTTTCCGGATATTTAGAAACTGTTAAATTATTTGAACGGATATCATTAATCGACTTTTTCCCGGCACGGCAAACTTTCAAGCGTTGAATTTTTACTGGGTTTAAATCTTTCGGAAAATTGTACAAGTTAAGCGGTGGACCCTCTAAAAGACAACAAACCTTAACTCGATTATGTGACCGTCTTGAACTGCCTTTTGAACCTTCGGGTTTGGGGCAGTACGGCGTGCCACATGTGAGGCGTTGGCTTGGCCCTTCTACGGCTGGATCACCGGTACTGTGACATATTCTGGAATTATTTGAACTCCGCTCAAGAGTTGAGCACTTTGGGAAATTTTGGGTATTTGATTATCTGTTCGAAAAATTTAATACTGTCTATTTATCTGGAATGTGATACAATATGTGGAATTCATAGAGTTAGGCATGAAATGCGGAATATGTGATATTTCGGATTTACGATGTCTAAAGTGATTGTGGATTCCAAATATTGTAGTTTTACACTTTCTTTTCTGTGACCGTAAGTGTAATATGTGATATCGCCGGTTTCGTTGCTATATGTCAACGAAAATTGGGATGCGCATATTTACTTACGTTGATAATATGAGATATTATGTGTTGCTGTGATATGTTATATTGGATCGTCGCGATCAGAATAGCCGGGGGTTTTATGTGAGATGAGGGTTTTTATTTTCATTCATGTAAAATTCATTTGTAATGTAATATTCTTTTATTTGGGGCACTTCCAGGTTGCGGTTGCTGTCACCAGTGTATATTATTTACTTTTCTGCATTAGGTAGACCCAAGGAGGGGAGCACAAGTAACCGGGTTCTAGGGTCCAGTGGGAGGCCATCTCGAGGAGTCGAGACCGGATCTCCTAACCCTAGAATTGACAGTGTTACTTGCCGCTCTCGTAGAGGTCTTGGGATGTGGGTTTGACTATTCGTCGCGACCGTGGAATCCGTGTTTTATACAGGCTCGTATTAAAAACACGGACGTCCTAGTATATCCAATATTTCATATATGTTCTTCTGCTGCAATGTTCTGTGATGAGATCATATTACTGCCTGAGACGAATGCTTATACTATATATATATGCTGATATATAAATATTACTGCTTTCGTTTCTTCTGTGATGCTTAGGAAGCATAAGCTGATGGGATTTTTATTAATGAGATTAATAAAAGAAAAGAAACCTAAAGATGTTGTAGAATCAAAACTTTATAAAAAGGGTAGCTACAGTTTTGCTTTGCACAGTGACATATATGATATGTCCTGCACCTTATTCGATGAGGAAAGGACCGAGATCCCTTCACCGGGAGTGACTCCTTTAGCGAAACTGGCAGATGCTACAAAACGCGGTTTGTCTTTTGATTGTTTTTAGTGTTTTGTTTTGCACAGCGATATATATGATATATCCTGCACCTTATTCGATGAGGAAAGGGCCGACGATCCCTTCACCGGGAGTGACCCCTTTAACGAAACTAAGAAAAGCCTCAAAAACACTCCTTTTCAAAAACACATGATTCTACGACGATATCAAGTTCATTACGCTCAGGGTTTTCTGAAAAACCTGCGTAGCCCTCCGTCATTTCAGATAGATATTATTTAGTATTTGTGCTACGCTTGTTGGCCTGCGTCAAGGCGTAGTGTGCGGTAGCTAACTAGTATATATATGTTTATGCATATGATGCAGATTGGATTAGGGTAGTCGTGCGACTTTGTTGGCCTGCGTCAAGGGTCGTGCGGGTGGGTTTAATTCAATCAAGAAATGACAGGTTGAACTTGACTAGCACACTATGGTTTGTTGGCCTGCGTCAAGGTCATAGGATGCTAGGGGTAAAAATATTATCGGGAATTTCAAGTGTTGAAATTTGCAATGAGATTGCATACCTCCTATGAGATAGTTGGATCCCGATACCCACTGCGAGTAAGAGTTACTCCTGGGAGAGTTTTACATAGGACAATTAGTCATTCAAGTAGGTGTCTAGAAAAGTGTTAACGAGGTTACGCCTCTGGGAAAACGAGGTTTACTTTAATTAGGTCCGTGCGAAAGCACGGGGAACCTCCCTCAAAGTACCGACACTGATCTGGCTGAAAGATTGACGAAATTGTAGGGTGTAATTAATCCCGGCTAATCTTACCTTTTAGGGTTTTAAGGTAGATTTGATAAAACAGTGGGAGACATCCTGATTAGATAAGATAATAACCAATCTAATCTTGCAAGAGCATACGCTAAAAGTGTTTTCTTCTCTCTCTCTCCAGGTAGCGACCATGTCATTCCATAATCAAGATAATAATATGGATGTATTGACTGAACCTGATTATTGTACTGAGCAAGGGAACGTTAGACCCATTCTTTCTTATAAGAGTTATAAGACTGAACAGTAAACAGAAGAATATCTGGATTCTTACGCAGCCCAAAAGAACATGCATGTTGATGCATCTTCTTCAGGTGTGTTAGTTATTGAGAACTGTTTCTCAGTTCACCCTACGTCCTGGGTATTAGATACCGGATCAGGATCCCACATATGTAAACAGTTACATGGGCTACGTAAAGGTAGAGAACTGGGAAAAGGTGATCATTCCGTTCAAGTAGGGAACGGTGCAAGTATTGTAGCCAAAGTAGTTGGCGAATATCACCTTGTATTGCCAAGTTGTAATACACTGATTCTAAATGAGTGCTATTATATACCGAACATGATGTGCAACATTATATCAGTTTCTTTATTGAGTAAAGAGGGATATAATTTTGTAGTACAGGATAATGTTATGAACATATTTCTAGATCAAAAGTTGATTGCATCAGGCTCGTTACATAATGGCATATTCATTCTAAATCAGAATACAGTCCTCAATATACAAAACACACACAAGAGGAAAAGTTCAGATATGAACGAATCGTACTTGTGGCATTGTAGACTTGGTCATATCAATGCGACACGACTGGCTAAGTTACATAAAGATGGTTATTTGAATCCGTTCGAATTATCATATTATGATACTTGCCATTCATGTCTCAAAGGAAAAATGACCAAAGCTCCGTTTAGTGGACACGGAGAAAGAGTTACCGAACTCTTAGGACTGGTACATAGTGATGTATGCGGTCCCATGTCTACGCATGCCAGGAACGGTTCTTCCTACTTCATTACATTCACCGACGATCTCTCAAGATTCGAATATGTGTTCCTGATGAAACACAAGTCTGAAGCTTTTGAGAAATTCAGAGAATATAAACACGAAGTAGAAAACCAAACGGGCAAAAGTATTAAGATTCTTCGATCTGATCGAGGAGGTGAATACTTAAGTGGTGAGTTCCTAGATTATCTAAAAGAGAATGGGATTCTCTCTCAGCTTACTCCCCCTTATACACCACAGCACAACGGTGTATCGGAGCGGAGGAATCGCACCCTATTAGATATAGTGCGCTCAATGATGAGTACAGCTGAGTTACCTATTTCCTTCTGGGGGTATGCACTGGAGACAGCTGCAGACCTATTGAATATGGTTCCTAACAAATCTGTGCCAACCACTCCATATGAGATATGGAAAGGAAAGAGACCATATCTTAATTATATTAGGATATGGGGTTGTCCGGCATATGTGAAAACACAAAATCCGGACAAACTCGGCGCAAGGTCTATTCTGTGCAAGTTTATTGGATATCCCAAACATTCACGTGAGTATATCTTCTACCACACCGAAGGACAAAAAGTGTTTGTTTCTCGACATGCCACCTTTTTAGAAAAGGAATTTCTTGCAAAAGAAATTGATGGTGTCACGCCCCGCTTCCCAGAGTACGCAAGTTTGGGCACGTGACATAGCCAACCATGCTACCTATGGGTAGGAAGTATCCATCCACAGTCACATTACGGTTGTAAGGATATCAAGAACAAGATAATAAACTAAACTAATACATGTCCAAATCCATAATAACAAGAATCAATAAACAATAAGTGCGGAAGCTAATGATCCAATACAATGAATAAACAGTACGTCCCATAATGCGGGCTCACATCTGGAAATGAAAAGCAATAAATAAACTAAATCCTAAGGACTCACTGTTCAGCCTGCTGGCTGAAGTACTCCTGCTCGGTCGACGACAAAGGTACGGGATCTGGGCCATGCAAAACCCAGACGTCAGCGCGTCATGATATCAAGCATATAGCATAAACATGGTAATAAACAATGCAAGCATGAACATGAATAAAGCAGTAATAAGAAGTAACAAGCAGGGTAATGTGCAATGGTGACTAAATTTTCCTATCAGGTTTTCTACTCTACAGTCTTTGAAACCAATTGATGAATTGTCGATGTAACTCAATAGTATCCCGTGCGTGCCCGGGACCACGGTCATGACCCTCGCGGCTGAGTCCGAGACGTGCCGCTAAGCAGTAAAAGGTAGTAGGATGGACGAGTGATGTCAGCATCATCACTCCCGGACTGGCCAAGCCCGTAAGACTGATCAGAACAATGTATCGAACTGTTGAGTTACAAGTCGGTTTCACCTTTGATTTCCCCATACCCCCAAACTATGTATGTCATGTCAGGTATTCAGTATTCAAGGACTAATGCCAACACAAAGTCAAGTAAAGGTAGGTCTGTCTGGATCGACAGCAAAAATGGTTAGGTTGGGAAATCGTGGGACAAGTAATGTCATGGTACAACAGGATGAGTCGGTATGTATGTATATGTCAGGTGTAGCAGGGTCAGGTCAATATGTCGTGCAATCGGGTAAGTGCTCACAACCGGTATACAATCAATAATGAACAGTAGCAGGAAACAGTAAATAACAGTATTAATCTAGGTAAACACGGTGATGTTTCGTATTCTCTTATTAATCCGGTTCACGCACCTTTGAGGTGCAAAAGCCACAAGACGAAACAATATCGATAATATACGTAATGGAGTTACCTGAATTTGAACTAAGCATAATAATTGTCTTATGAGTGATTTTAACAAATGAAGTGGGGATGATCTACTTTGTTTGATTAGTTAAGTATGAATTAATAGCAGACCGGTTAATACGAGCAATGATTTCATTGATTTAAAGTTACGGATAATCGTGACTAGCAATTCTAAGTTATAAAAGGTATCGATGTTATAATAGTTGTGTGGTTATAATATGATGATTAAGTTGTAGCATGTTAAAGCAAGTATTCGGATACTTGCCTCGGCGGTCTGCAAACGGGAACACGGATGCGATGTCGGCAGAAAACGCGATAGGAAAGCACGGGCCACGGATCGAGTCCCAATCAGAGGTCAACGGGATCACACGGATCAGGGGACTTCGCTGGAGCGTCGGGTTCGTCAGACGGCACGGTCGGATTCCGGCAAAAGTTAACGGCAACAAGTTAGCAATACGATAAACATACAAGATCAACGGGGTTTGCACCAAAGGAAGTAAAGTGATGCTTACAGAGGAGAAACAGGGGTAACTATGACGGGCCCGACGGCGATGGACCCACCGGCGGTGAACAGGAGGCGCGGCGAGGGTGCTGGAACGGCTGAAAGGCTCGGGGTCGCTGGAAAGGGGTGCTGCGGTGAGTGGGGAGGAGTGTGGTCGGCTCTGGTGGTCGAGGGAGAGAAGGAGGTGGTCGGAGGTGGTGTCGACGAGGTCGCCGGCGCGTTTCTCCGGCGAACAGCGGGGTAGGCGATGGGTTAGGGTTCGTGTTGGGTGTTCCGGCGAGGGGAGGAGGGCAGTGACGACGAGGTCGGGTCGAGTAGGGTGAGAGGGTGCCGCGGGAGTCATCGACGACGATGGGTGGCGTCGACGGCGAGGTCTGCGAAGGTGGAGGCGAGGTCGGGAATGGGTGCAGGCGCAGGAGAGAGGAGGAAGGAGGGAGGAGGAAGGTGCGGCGGTTCGTGGTGGCGAGGGCGGCGATGGCGAGGTCGCGGGAATCGGCGGTGAGATCTGCGGTGAGCTAGGGTTAGGGTTGAGGGGGTTTCTTGAAGGAATGGGATGGCGAGGGGCGGCTGCATGGCCACGAGTATATATAGAGGAAGAGAGAGAGAGTTGTTGAGATAAAGAGAGAGAGAGATTGGAGAGAGATTGAGGGAGGAGAGAGAGAGAGATAGGGAATGGGAGCAGGGCCCACGCGGTGTAATCCCACTCTGGGATTGGCCACGAGAGAGATTGAATGAATTTGAAATTAAGATTCTGAGGATTTAAACTGTTGAGGAAATGTATTCGTGGATATAATTAGTTATATATATTAAATTGAAACGGGCCCTCTTTTTGGCGCGAAATGAAACATTTCCAAATCGCGCCCGGGTTGCGCCCAAATGTTCCAAATTCAAATTATAAGATTTTAAGCGGGTTCCAAATTTTGAAAAGAGGTGTTTAGTGATTAAAATGCATGCCCCCAAGTCGGACACTTGCACGCGCGCGTAGTCGCCCAAACTTGCCCGTTTAGCCAAACGGAACGGAATCTCGACACGCGGACGCTACCACGCGACTAGTGGCGACGAGTAGGCCAACATGGACATCTTAAATTTCAATTTAGGAGTTAAAATTTGTTATGTGCTAAAATGACTTAACCGGGTAAAATTTAGCAATAAACACCAGAAAACCAGGAAAATTGGAATGAGCAATATATAACCCTCAACTTGTAATATAAATAGTACTATTGGGCTCGGGTGTTACATCATACCCAACTACAAAAGAATTTCGTCCTCGAAATTCCAAGAATACAAGATAACTAAGTACTGGAAGAGATGAGGGAATTTCTGCTGGATCTCGTCTTCTCGCTCCCAAGTGGATTCTCCATGCGATCGATTACCCCAAGAAACTAGCACAAGAGGGATAACCTTGTTCTTGAGAACCTTTTCTCTTCGATCCTTGATTTCAACTGGTCGCTCCTCGAAAGTCAGATCCTCTCGCACAGTCAACTCCGAATGATCCAAGACATGAGTCTCATCACGAACATACCTCCGTAGTTGAGACACATGAAACACGTCGTGAACTCCTGCTAATGACGGCGGCAATGCCAACCTGTACGATACCTCTCCGACACGCTCCAATATCTCGAAGGGTCCAACGAATCGGGGACTAAGCTTTCCCCGACTTCCAAAGCGAATCACCCCTCTAGTCGGTGATATCTTCAGGAATACCAAATCACCTACGGCGAACTCTAGAGGTCTTCTTGACGTGTCGGCCCAACTTTTCTGTCTGTCTTGAGCTGCCTTCATATGCTTCCTGATGGTATTCACCTTCTCGACTGTCTGTACCACCAATTCTGGTCCCAGTAACCTTCGTTCACCAACATCATCCCAACAAACAGGTGAACGGCACTTACGACCATACAGTGCTTCAAACGGGGCCATCTGAATAGTTGCTTGGAAGCTGTTGTTGTACGAAAACTCCACCAGGTGTAGATGATCTTCCCAAGAACCTTTGAAGTCCAACATGCAAGCCCTCAACATATCTTCCAGGGTCTGGATCGTTCTCTCTGATTGTCCATCGGTCTGAGGATGATAAGCTGTGCTAAACTTCAATCGAGTCCCCAAACTTTCTTGTAAACTCCTCCAAAAGTGCGACAAGAACCGAGTGTCCCGATCGGACACGATGCTTACCGGTACTCCGTGCAATCTGACAATCTCCTGCATGTACCGCTCTGCCAAAGTCTCTATAGATTGACCAACCCGAAAAGGAATAAAGTGAGCTGCCTTGGTCAACCGATCGACAATCACCCATACTGCATTGTTACCCTTTGCACTCCGCGGTAAAGCCGTCACGAAATCCATGGTTATATGTTCCCACTTCCATTGAGGAATCGGAAGTGGTTGCAACAAACCAGCAACCCTTTTGTGTTCAGCCTTGACTTGCTGACACACCAAGCACTTAGCCACGAAGCGAGCAATTTCCCGTTTCATACCTTCCCACCAGAAATGCTGTCGAATATCTCGGTACATCTTAGTCCCTCCTGGATGTACAGAGTAAGCTGAACTGTGTGCCTCCTTCATAAGTTCTTCACGCACATCTCCTTTTGGCACACACACACGGCTACCATATCTCAACGAACCATCTTCATGGATCAGTAAATCGGTTCGTAGTCCAGCTCCAACCTGCTCTCGAAACTTTTGCAGTCTAGGATCCTGCGATTGCGCCGCTTTAATCTTCTCAACTAAGGACGATTGTACTTGCAACTGCATCAACTGTCCTGTAGCACGCGGTAGCACAACCTCCAAGTCAAATCTCCGAAACTCCTCAATGATCTCTCTCTGTGCAGTCAATAACTGAATTGCTGGTAACCGACTTAGCGCATCTGGCACGACGTTAACTTTTCCCGGATGGTACTTAAGATCAAGGTCGTAGTCGGCCATCAGCTCCAACCATCTGCGTTGCCTCATGTTCAACTCCTTCTGAGTGAACACATATTTCAAACTCTTGTGATCCGTAAAGACTTCAACTCTCTCGCCCAAAAGGTAGTGTCTCCAAATCTTTAGGGCGAAGATCACGGCTGCAAGCTCTAAGTCATGAGTTGGATAGTTCTGCTCGTGAGTCTTCAGCTGTCTTGATGCGTAGGCGACGACTTTCCCATTCTGCATCAAAACACATCCCAATCCTTTTCCAGATGCGTCGCTGTGAATCACCAGTCCTCCTGAATCATCCGGTACGGTTAGGATAGGGTCGGTTATCAACTTCTGCTTCAACGTCTCGAAGGCCAATGCACATCCATCTGTCCAAGCAAACGGTACCTCCTTACGCGTAAGCTTGGTTAACGGCTCAGCTAAACGAGCGAAGTTCTCCACAAATCTTCTGTAGTAACCGGCGAGTCCAAGAAAACTCCTTATCTCTGCAACATTCTTTGGAACCGGCCAATCTCGAACTGCTGCAATCTTCTCGGGATCAACGGCGATTCCATCGCCCGATACGACATGCCCCAAAAACTTCACTTCTTCCAGCCAGAATTCGCACTTACTCATCTTCGCGAATAACTTCTCCTGTCTCAGTGTTTGCAGTGCGATCCTTAAGTGCTCAGCATGCTCCTCCGGACTCTTCGAGTACACCAGAATATCGTCAATGAATACCACAATAAACTGGTCCAAGAACGGTGAAAAGATCCTGTTCATCAAGTCCATAAATATTGCCGGCGCATTAGTCACTCCGAAGGGCATTACTAAATACTCGAAATGTCCATACCGAGTCCGAAACGCCGTCTTGCAAATATCTTCTGCATTCACTCGGACCTGATGATATCCTGATCGCAAGTCCAGTTTCGAGAATACCCTCGCGCCACTAAGCTGCTCAAAGAGTTCTCCAATGCGAGGGATCGGGTACTTGTTCTTAATA
Organism: Agapanthus africanus; assembly: GCA_030015575.1. Taxonomy (NCBI): domain Eukaryota; kingdom Viridiplantae; phylum Streptophyta; class Magnoliopsida; order Asparagales; family Amaryllidaceae; genus Agapanthus; species Agapanthus africanus. The sequence continues at coordinate 339,348,186 of CM057339.1, read as the reverse complement.
GTCACCCGGTTCAATTCTCGATAATCGATGCACATCCTTCTCGTGTCATCCTTCTTCTTTTCCCAAAGAACTGGAGCTCCCCACGGCGAGTTGCTGCTTCGAATCCATCCCTTCTCGAGTAATTCACCCACTTGTTTCTTAACTTCTTCTAATTCCACCGGTGCCATCGGATAATAAGATTTTGATACTGGCGCTGCACCAGGAATAAGGTCGATCGCAAACTCCACATCTCGCTTCGGCGGTAAGCCTGAAATATCTTCAAACACATCCATAAAGTCGCGGACAACTGCCGGCTCTTCATTTCTATCCGCAACCATAGCCGTAAGAACATTGTTCGTCGGCCTGGCCCTAAACTCGACTGGCCCGACAGAACTGCTTCCTCCAATGAAAGTAAACTCAGGGTGTCCGGGAATCTGGAAAATTACTTTCCTTGCCCTACAATCAATGTGTGCGTGGAAAGTGCCAAGAAAATCCATTCCCAAGACTACTTCATAACTGCCCGTATCAATCACCAAGAAATCTGCAAAAAGCTCCCGTCCACAAACAACAACCGTACAATCTTTACATTCTTTACTAGCTATGATTTTCCCATTCCCAGTGTGTATGTCCCAGAAACTAGACAGGGTCGTGCAGGTGATCGAGTGTGTAGTTATAAATTTGGATGACATAAAACAGTGGGATGCTCCGGAATCAAATAATACCAATGCAGGAAAACCACGAACGAGTACAGTACCTGAAACCACTTCTCCTGATGCCTTGGCTTCCTCAGCTGTCAATGTGAAAGCTCGACCCTGGTTGGGTCCTTGTGTCAGCTGCTTCTGCCCTTGAAACGGTCTCTGCGGAGGCTTCCGTATATCATCTCTCGTGCGAAGCTTCGACGGACAAGTACCAACTGCGTGATCGGCTGCTCCACAAACCAGACAAAGTCCCAGTCTTCTTCTACACTCCTTATGCACGTGCCCAGGTAAGTGGCAATAATCACAAGTCACGCTCTTCCTTCGATCAACGATCACAGGCTTCTTCATTGGCGCTACACCTCGACGGTCCACAGGAATACCTCTGCGCCCATGATCTCGGTTAGGCACAAATGCAGGCTTCCTGGCTGCAACTGCTGTTTGGTGAAGGTTCCCTTTCGATCCTGATAAACTCTGCTGCTCTCTGGCTGCCGTAAGAACCTGCGAGAAGGTGGTCAAACCCAGGGAGACAATCTGCCTCTGGATGTCCACATCCAAACTGCGCAAGAACCTTCGCGCCCTGTCTGTCTCCTTGGCGACTAAGGGTCAAGCGAAACGGCTAAGTCTCGTCCACTCCGCTGCATGTACATCCACAGCTGCTCCATTTTGTTTCAGCCCAATGAATCTCTCCTCCATTTCCTCCCGAGCAGTCCGTGGGAAGAACTTTTCCAAGAAACTTTTGGAGAAATCCGCCCAACTGATTGGCTTGGACAAGCGGGTCTCCTCCACAAGCCACCACTCTCGGGCGTAATCCACCAGCTGAATGCGCACCACATCAACTTTCTTGTCTTCCGGGATCTGTGCTGCAATCAGTAAATTCTCCGTGTCCACGAGCCACTGCTCGGCTGGCAACGGCTCCTCCAAGCCAGTAAAAGTAGTAGGACCCAACCGTCTGAAATCTGCCACAGTCCCTACTCGGTCGACTGGCTTCGCTACAGCGGTGTTTACAGACTGCTAAATAGCCTGCAAACCCTCCTGAAATGAATCTGCTTGCTGCTGGATCAGCTCAGTTTGCCTCTTCTGATTTTCCAACATCCCACGTATCACTCCTAACATGGCGGCTTCATCCACATGCCTCTGATACGTCTTGAAATTCTTATCTGCCATGGTCCTGGAATCAAAACAAACAACATTAGCATGATGATAGATTCAATATATAAATCAAGGCTAGAACTCCAAGATACTTAAATAGAGTGCTGCATTGTAGCTATGCCGCGGTATCATAGCCGCAATTACTTAACTCCACCCAAGTCGCCTAAGTCCTAGAGATAACAAGAAGTTAGGTTTTCAAGTTTGACAATGCAAAGTAAGTTTGCATGCCGACATGATCCGGAAGAAGGATTCAAGGATAGTAAAATGGTCAAAGTGGCAGGACATGTTTCCTAATCACGGGTATTCTGATTCGTGTATCGGGTGCAATACCCAACTACAAGAATCAACCCAATTAACCTATGGCTCTGATACCATAAAACCATGTCACGCCCCGCTTCCCAGAGTACGCAAGTTTGGGCACGTGACATAGCCAACCATGCTACCTATGGGTAGGAAGTATCCATCCACAGTCACATTACGGTTGTAAGGATATCAAGAACAAGATAATAAACTAAACTAATACATGTCCAAATCCATAATAACAAGAATCAATAAACAATAAGTGCGGAAGCTAATGATCCAATACAATGAATAAACAGTATGTCCCATAATGCGGGCTCACATCTGGAAATGAAAAGCAATAAATAAACTAAATCCTAAGGACTCACTGTTCAGCCTGCTGGCTGAAGTACTCCTGCTCGGTCGACGACAAAGGTACGGGATCTGGGCCATGCAAAACCCAGACGTCAGCGCGTCATGATATCAAGCATATAGCATAAACATGGTAATAAACAATGCAAGCATGAACATGAATAAAGCAGTAATAAGAAGTAACAAGCAGGGTAATGTGCAATGGTGACTAAATTGTCCTATCAGGTTTTCTACTCTACAGTCTTTGAAACCAATTGATGAATCGTCGATGTAACTCAATAGTATCCCGTGCGTGCCCGGGACCACGGTCATGACCCTCGGGGCTGAGTCCGAGACGTGCCGCTAAGCAGTAAAAGGTAGTAGGATGGACGAGTGATGTCAGCATCATCACTCCCGGACTGGCCAAGCCCGTAAGACTGATCAGAACAATGTATCGAACTGTTGAGTTACAAGTCGGTTTCACCTTTGATTTCCTCATACCCCCAAACTATGTATGTCATGTCAGGCATTCAGTATTCAAGGACTAATGCCAACACAAAGTCAAGTAAAGGTAGGTCTGTCTGGATCGACAGCAGGAATGGTTAGGTTGGTCGGCATTAGGCATGAAATCGTGGGACAAGTAATGTCATGGTACAACAGGATGAGTCGGTATGTATGTATATGTCAGGTGTAGCAGGGTCAGGTCAATATGTCGTGCAATCGGGTAAGTGCTCACAACCGGTATACAATCAATAATGAACAGTAGCAGGAAACAGTAAATAACAGTATTAATCTAGGTAAACACGGTGATGTTTCGTATTCTCTTATTAATCCGGTTCACGCACCTTTGAGGTACAAAAGCCACAGGACGAAACAATATCGATAATATACGTAATGGAGTTACCTGAATTTGAACTAAGCATAATAATTGTCTCATGAGTGATTTTAACAAATGAAGTGGGGATGATCTACTTTGTTTGATTAGTTAAGTATGAATTAATAGCAGACCGGTTAATACGAGCAATGATTTCATTGATTTAAAGTTACGGATAATCGTGACTAGCAATTCTAAGTTATAAAAGGTATCGATGTTATAATAGTTGTGTGGTTATAATATGATGATTAAGTTGTAGCATGTTAAAGCAAGTATTCGGATACTTGCCTCGGCGGTCTGCAAACGGGAACACGGATGCGATGTCGGCAGAAAACGTGATAGGAAAGCACGGGCCACGGATCGAGTCCCAATCAGAGGTCAACGGGATCACACGGATCAGGGGACTTCGCTGGAGCGTCGGGTTCGTCAGACGGCACGGTCGGATTCCGGCAAAAGTTAACGGCAACAAGTTAGCAATACGATAAACATACAAGATCAACGGGGTTTGCACCAAAGGAAGTAAAGTGATGCTTACAGAGGAGAAACAGGGGTAACTATGACGGGCCCGACGGCGATGGACCCACCGGCGGTGAACAGGAGGCGCGGCGAGGGTGCTGGAACGGCTGAAAGGCTCGGGGTCGCTGGAAAGGGGTGCTGCGGTGAGTGGGGAGGAGTGTGGTCGGCTCTGGTGGTCGAGGGAGAGAAGGAGGTGGTCGGAGGTGGTGTCGACGAGGTCGCCGGCGCGTTTCTCCGGCGAACAGCGGGGTAGGCGATGGGTTAGGGTTCGTGTTGGGTGTTCCGGCGAGGGGAGGAGGGCAGTGACGACGAGGTCGGGTCGGGTCGAGTAGGGTGAGAGGGTGCCGCGGGAGTCGTCGACGACGATGGGTGGCGTCGACGGCGAGGTCTGCGAAGGTGGAGGCGAGGTCGGGAATGGGTGCAGGCGCAGGAGAGAGGAGGAAGGAGGGAGGAGGAAGGTGCGGCGGTTCGTGGTGGCGAGGGCGGCGATGGCGAGGTCGCGGGGATCGGCGGTGAGATCTGCGGTGAGCTAGGGTTAGGGTTGAGGGGGTTTCTTGAAGGAATGGGATGGCGAGGGGCGGCTGCATGGCCACGAGTATATATAGAGGAAGAGAGAGAGAGTTGTTGAGATAAAGAGAGAGAGAGAGATTGGAGAGAGATTGAGGGAGGAGAGAGAGAGAGATAGGGAATGGGAGCGGGGCCCACGCGGTGTAATCCCACTCTGGGATTGGCCACGAGAGAGATTGAATGAATTTGAAATTAAGATTCTGAGGATTTAAACTGTTGAGGAAATGTATTCGTGGATATAATTAGTTATATATATTAAATTGAAACGGGCACTCTTTTTGGCGCGAAATGAAACATTTCCAAATCGCGCCCGGGTTGCGCCCAAATATTCCAAATTCAAATTATAAGATTTTAAGCGGGTTCCAAATTTTGAAAAGAGGTGTTTAGTGATTAAAATGCATGCCCCCAAGTCGGACACTTGCACGCGCGCGTAGTCGCCCAAACTTGCCCGTTTAGCCAAACGGAACGGAATCTCGACACGCGGACGCTACCACGCGACTAGTGGCGACGAGTAGGCCAACATGGACATCTTAAATTTCAATTTAGGAGTTAAAATTTGTTATGTGCTAAAATGACTTAACCGGGTAAAATTTAGCAATAAACACCAGAAAACCAGGAAAATTGGAATGAGCAATATATAACCCTCAACTTGTAATATAAATAGTACTATTGGGCTCGGGTGTTACAGATGGCAATGAGGTAGAACTGGAAGAGGTTCCAGCGACACAAACTACAACAGATGATTTAGTGGAACCAGAGGATTCAGTAGTACCCGACGAACCCCAGCCTCTCCGCCGATCTAGTAGGGTTTCTCGTCCACCTGAGAGATACTACGGTTTTCTCATTGATGGTGAAAGCGAGGATTGCATCATGGATGATGATGAACCGACTAGTTTCGAGCAGGCCATCACGAGTGGTGACTCTGTGAAATGGCTGGATGCAATGCGATCTGAGATGGAATCCATGTACACCAACAAAGTATGGACTTTGGAAAATGCTCCTGAAGGGGTAAAACCCATAGAGAGCAAGTGGATCTTTAAAAAGAAATTTGGTGTAGATGGAAAAGTTGAGACTTTCAAAGCTAGACTTGTAGCAAAAGGTTTTCGTCAACGACCAGGTGTGGATTATGACGAAACCTTTTCTCCAGTGGCTATTCTTAAGTCCATCCGGATCTTACTTGCCATTGCTGCATACCATGACTACGAAATCTGGCAAATGGATGTTAAGACCGCCTTTCTAAACGTTGATTTAGAAGAGTGCGTGTACATGACTCAGCCAGAGGGCTTCGTAGATAGTGGGAGCAGCGGAAAGGTGTGCAAGCTGCTTAAATCCATTTATGGGTTAAAGCAAGCATCGCGGAGTTGGAACATCTGTTTTGATGTTGTAGTCAAAGAGTTTGACTTCATCAAAAATATAGATGAACCTTGTATCTATAAGAAGGTAGCAGAGGGTAAGGTTGTCTTCCTCGTATTGTACGTGGATGACATACTCTTGATAGGAAATGATATTCCTATGCTGCAATCAGTCAAGCTCTTCTTATCACAGAGATTCTCAATGAAAGATCTAGGTGATGCCTCCTGCATATTGGGAATCATGATCTATAGAGATAGATCTAAACGGATACTGGGATTGTCCCAATCCAGGTACATTGACACCATACTAAAGAGGTTTAGTATGGAAGAATCCAAGCGTGGGAACCAACCCACGATCTCTGGACTCACTCTCTCCAAAGAGATGTCTCCCAAGACTGATTTGGAGAGAGCTCGCATGCAAGGGATACCCTATGCTTCGGCAGTAGGCTCTATCATGTATGCGATGCTATGTACCAAACCCGATGTAGCATACTCACTAAGTGTAGTGAGTCGGTATCAAGCAGATCCGGGAGAGAGTCATTGGACAGCAGTGAAGAACATTCTCAAGTACTTACGAAGGACTAAGGAGATGTTCTTGGTGTATGATAACGGAGAACTCCAGGTGGAGTCCTTTACCGATTCCAGCTTACAAAGTGATAAGGACGACTCTAAGTCGCATTCGGGTTTTGTCTTTACCCTCAATGGAGGGGCGGTATGTTGGAAGAGTTCCAAACAGGATACCGTTGCAGACTCGACGATGGAGGCTGAATACATCGCTGCCAACGATGCTGCCAAAGAGGCTGTCTGGATCAAGAAGTTCATTAGTGAACTTGGTGTGGTTCCATCCATTGAGCATCCAATACCTCTGTATTGCGATAACAATGGAGCTGTGGCGTTAGCCAAGGAACCCAGGTCCCATCAGAAGTCCAGACATATTCTGAGGCGGTATCACCTGATCAGGGAGATAGTTGATCGCCGGGAGATCGAGGTCAGGTGAGTAAATACGAAGGACAACACTGCGGATCCATTCACGAAGGCTATTCCCCAGATACAGTTTGAGAGATTATTCGGGATGCTAGGTATGCGATACTACAGCAGCTGGCCTTAGTGCAAGTGGGAGATTGTTAGTTATGTATATGCCCTAGAGGCCATTGTTGTACATATGATGTATATTATAATGGATGCTTGGTTATATATAGAGATGACTTTCTTGCTCGTCATGATAATATGCTATTTGGTTTCACTTTATCTTAACATGTTGACTTGTATTGATTTACTGTTTTACTCTCACATGTTGATAAAGCCCTTAGGACTTGTACTCGACTACTGGGACTATGATGAGATCATACTAGTGGGGCCACGGTAGTCGATGAGTACATCCTATAACTGTTCCTAGTCGAGGGTATATCGAGACAGGGCATCGATACACCAGAGTAGACTAGCGTATACGCATCTTGACCCATATGATGGGCGATGGATGATCCCATATCCATCGGTGTTAGACATCAGAGATGGTGTACGGGTGCTCAGTGGAGACTGGGTACACTGGACGGACTCGCCGAGAACTCCCAGATGGTGATATACCACACGTCAGATGGCAGTTCTCCGGTGACACAGGTACAGGGTAGTCTGAAGACCCGAGATCGTCATAGAGTCTTGTGTGATTCCCACTATGCTTTGATTTCCACCTTACCACGTCCAAGAGGGCGTGCAAAACGGTGGCTTTTGGGTACAGTCCCGAATCACATGGAGGCAATGAGCGATACGAGGGGATTCGTCTCTCCCGGTATAGGGAGTTGATGTTGTGCTGTGTTCGATTGGCTATAACTGGAAGTCCCTGGCCAGGGCTGATATAGAGATTTACTGGTAAGTGTTACTAGTAGTTTCTCGACCCGTTATGAGCCACACATCGACACGACTTATCGGTTACTGGGGTCTGACGTATACCACCCCTAGACTTGATATGCGACATATCAGATGAACAGACCGGACTGTACGGGAGTGTTACTGGTTGGATTCACAGGAGAACGCACAAGCTAGCTTGTTGATCTTCTGATCGCTCAATACCTGGGTGGCTGTTATGTTTAGCTGACCGCTTGCAGCTTGTGGGTGTTTGATATGATCATCACCTGCTACCGGCGTATTGACGATTCTTTAGAGTCCTACACAGAGGTTTCTTGGCTCAGGCGAAACAGAGTAGTGGCACATATGTGATATGCGCAGGAGCATGAATAATGCGATATGGGATACCGTATCATATTCTCGCGATATTTAGATATGAACCGGGTCATCGGATCAAGTGTTGATTCGATGAATCGGTACATGATATATTAGTCGGTAATATTCGATATAGCCGGATCGTCGAATCAAGTGTTGATTCGATGATTTAATGTATAATAATATATATGATATATTGTATTACATTATCTAATATTGGCTCGCTTTATTATTTCATTTTCTCAGTGGATGATACATTGATATATATGCGATATATGTTAATTGTATTATTTTCTTTTGTTGCAAATATATAATATATATGTGATATATATTATTGTGACATGATATGATTAATTGTTAAACATGTTTAAGGATGATTAATTGAGGTTAAGGTTTGATTAGGGTTGGATGCTTCAAGTTCCTTCTAGAAGCTTTCTTCTTTTGTCATTCTTAAGATATTTAGAATGACACATTCTTTTAACCTAACCAAACCCTAACCCTAGTTGTTTCTCTACTCATTCTTATCCTATCATCCTTGACCATGGTTTACAAATCAATCATATATTACTTTCTATTCATCACAAAAGGTTTAATGTTTTTAGAATATATTTTCCATTATCATCTTCTTCCTTCTTGATAAGCTCTCTTAAAAATCCTAAAGTGATGATAAAATATGAGAAAATGATATAAAAAGAAAGCAAAAATACTACTCTCTCATCCTCATCTCATCTAGCTCATGGGATTAGTGTGTTCACTTCTTTAAGAGTGAGATAGCTTGAGTTCTTTGAAACCTCGACGTAGATCATCGGAGATTTGGAATACGACAAGCTAGAATGGATCGTTCGAGTCGTGGAGCCTCTCATGAGTCCGGGAGATCGTGGATCGCGGCAAAGGGACTTCTACTCCGAGCTTGTGAAGTGAAGGAGCGGACTACAAAGGTTGTAATCCCTCACACTTAGATAAAAGTTATCATCTTGCATGTTAAACCCTAATAATCTAGCAAAGATCCCGGCTTTGGGTTGATCGGCACGTCTAAATTTTTATCCGGGCATGTTTGATGCCTTTTGAACCTTCACAAGAGTGCCTAGGAACCCTACAATTACATATCTTTTATACATGTTGATAAAGCCCGTAGGATCATTGCTAGACTACCTGTGTTATGATGGCGATCATACTTGTGAGAGCTGGGTAGTCGGTACGCACGTCCTTAAAAGTCCCTAGTTGTGGGAGTATCGAGATTGGGTATCAATATTCCCAAGTAGACTAGTGTATACGTTTCAAGACCTCGACGAGAGGCGATGGTACGGTCCCACAGCCATTGATCTTTCGCACCTAAGACCGTATGCAGGTGCTCACTGGGTGTGAGTACACCGGACGGACTCGCCGAGAACTTCCAAATGGTACTATACCTATCATCGGATGGAAGTTCTTAGGTGACATAAGTACAGGTTAGTCTTTAGACCTGAGATCGTCATTTGTCTTGTATGAGTTCCTACTGTGCTTTGATCACTACCCTACCACGGCTCTATTGAATCGTGCAAACAGGTTTTGGTTGGGTACGGTCCCGAGCCACATGGAGGCAGCGAGCGATTGTCGGGGATTCGTCTCTCCCAGTATAGGGAGTCAATATCTCACTATGTTCGATTGGTCAGGACCAGAAGACATTGGCCAAGGCAGTTGGAATTTACTGATAGGTTGATCAATAGTTTTCCGGATTGGTCCTGAGCCGCATCAGCACGAATTACCGGGTTATTAGGGTCTGACGTTTACCACCCGCTAGACCCGGTATGCGATACTCTCAAACAAAGAGACCGGACTGTACGGAGATTGTCAGAGATAGGATCAGTAGGGATCCGGATGAGTTTGCTCGTCGGCCTTCCTTTTCGACAGGTACCCGAGTAGCCGTTATGTACAGCTAGTGCCGCTGACGTGCTTGTGGTTATGGAATTATCCAGTAAGTCACTGCCGGTATGCTGTCGAGTCTTTAGAGTCCCATACAGAAGGTTTCCCTGGTTCAGGCGAAATAATGTAGTAGCCATATTGGATACAAGCAGGGTTCCGATTGATTGATGTACTGTATACCCGGGCTTTCGATTGGACAGTTGGTAATACTAGTCGACTCGGGTTTTGAGCTGGATTATTAAATCGGGTATTGATTTAATAATTTACATATATGTATTTCGATATGCATATTCTAGTATTACGTTCTTCGTGTTATTCTATCTCTTTGGGCGTTCGTGTTTTTATGCGAATACAAGTGTATATATATACGGTAGACTGTAATCCATATTTGATTACGGATAACATTCTAGAAGGTGGACACCTCATTAGTCTTTTTCCATTTATTTGATAAATGGAAATGAGGTGTAAATTGAAGGAGGGGGTATGGTGAGAGCCATAGTTTCAATAGTTGACAAATGAATTATTAATTCATTTGTGGCAAATATTGAAGCATGGTTGATATATTATATTTATGGATATTGTTTTACAAGACCATTGCCATCACTTTTCTCTCACATGCTTGCTCATTTTTCATTTGTGCTCAGCATTTTGCTTCGCCTCCTTCTCCTTTTCTTGAGATTCAACATCTTCATCATCTTCATCATCTTCTTCCTCTCTACACTCTCATCTGTTGAGAAACAAGAGAGGAGGTAAGATAGAGATTGAAAGTCACTTAGAACCTCACACTACATCCTAAACTTCTTGAATTAGCAACCCAAATTCTCTAGTTGCTCTACTTGACATTTAGTGTGGAGCTAGGGCCATGGATCACATCCCTCGGGTGGATCATCTACGACAAAGGAGGACCGAAGAGCAAGATCGATCGCGGAGAACCGAACGAGGCAACAAAGAAAATCAAGCACGATCATGGTGGCCACTTGGAGCGAACGGTGAGGAAAGAAGACTGAAGGACTTAGATCGTTTGGTGAGACTTCTTTTCATAGTAGTTAGCTCTCTTAGTTTAGCTAGTTTGGTTTATAGAAAAATCCGGTTTAATGGGTTATTCTAGAACTATTTTTAAACTCGTAGAAAAAAAATTTGTTCCGCAAATGACCACGGATGATGGCTAGGGAGTTAGGGTAACCCAACATGACCTGCTCGCCTCTGAGGTAGGTGATTTAGAGCACCGACGTTCTCACCCAATCGAGGAGATCAAAAACACGGACGCTGATCTAGCCTTCTATGAGATAGAGCGGGTTGAAGATGAAAGTGAGGCAACCATCATGAGTGTATTCTGGTTAGTAGGGGACTGGCTGTGGCTCATGGGTGAAGGAACAAACTGAAGGAAGAACTCGCAATGATCCATGATACCTAAGAATGTCGAGAACGCCTAAGTGATCTCAGTCCTGAAACTGCTGCCTTTAATGAAGCACTCGGTCTTGGTTTTGATGCAACCACTACTGAACTGGACCGGTTAACCACGCTTTTTCTTAACTATTAACTTTATGATGTACCCACGTTGATCCGATCGATCTGCTACGATTGGCCTTGGATCTTTCAACTTATCAATGAAATATCACCTTTCTCGCTGGTCATTTGTTGTGTGATTCCCATAGTTCTTGGTAATATTTCTTTTTAAAAATTCCATTTATATATCGGCTGTGGATCTGGCCATCAATATCTTATAGCCAATATGCCCTTTTCCTAACACCTCATAGACTAAGTACGGGCCTTCCTACTTGGTAGACCATTTACCGAACTCATTTTTGTGACCAATCGGTAATATAGTTTTCCAAACTTTATCGCCGATTTGAAAGGACCTCAACTTCACCTTTTTGTTGTAGCTATTTACCACTTTAGTCTTTTGAACCTAAAGCTAGTCCAGAGCTGCGCAGCACAACTCATCCAAATCTTCTAGTTCCGTGTTCATAGTAAAGTCAAAATCTAGATTACGCTGTTGCTTGAGTCTATAGGAGGCCACCTGCACCTCCATAAGTAGGACCGCATCATGGCTGTAGGTCAGAGAAAAAGGAATCACCCAGAAACTTGTCTTTTGGGAGTTCCTGTAGGCCCAAAAGATTTCTGATAACTCCTCATGACATTCACGTGGTTTCCCCGTGTCTTCGATCATTTTTTTGAATATTCTCTTTAAGCTGCCTGTTAGTAGATTCGGCTTGGCCGATGGCCTGGACATAGTATGGCGTCGAATAGTGAACTTGGTATTTGTAGGTCAAACTCCAACACTTCCTGACCTGTGAATGCGGTTCCATTATCGGCAGTTATGCTTTCTGGGAAACATAACCTATGAATTATATTCTCCTTTATGAATTTGATGACCAATCTCTGATTCACGGTTTTCAAAGGCTTTGCTTCTACCCATTTTGTGAAGTGGTCTGTGGCCACAACTATGAACATATGCACCTTAAAGGATGAGGGATGGATCATACCGATCAAATCCATGGCCTAGCCTCTAAATAGCCACGACTTAACCACATGATTGAAGTCGATAGCCAGCACTCTCTGGATAGGCCCATGTTTCTAACAAGCTTGACACCCTTTCGCATAGCAATGGTAGTCGACGAATATGTTCTTCCAATAGTAGTCATACCGACAAATCAACCATTGCATTTTTTTACCGTCCTAATGAGCACCACATATTCCATCGTGCGCCTCTCCTGTTACTATCATTGACTCACTTTTATCGAGACAACGAAGTATCAAACCGTCATAACTCTCCCAGTATAAGATCCTTTCGATTAGGGCATACCGCAGGGCTATTCTTCGCAACCACCTGTGGGTCGCTGTACTGGGACTTACTAGGTACTCCGCTATAGCTTTTCACCAATCGTCACTAGCGTCTACTGCCCCTACTAACCAAGAGGGACCTTTGGACCCGACATCCTTCCGTTCGATTCTCATGACAGTATTTGGTTCCATTAAGATCCTTCCCAAGCTAGATGCCAGCTGAGTAAGGTCGTTCGCTCTACCATTATACTCCCTGTCAACACGAACATCAATGAAATTTATGAGCAATATTTTGACCTTTTCCACGTATCTGACCGAATTTGTGCTCAAGCACTGAAACTTTCTTAATGTCTATTCGATCACCAACTTGAATTCGGTGAAAATTCTTACGCTAAGTACTCCCATATCGATAAGGATTTCTAGGCCAAGTATCAAAACCTCGTAATTGTCCTGGTTGTTTGTGTGATTGTTATCAATGGCTGTCGAATAATAAAAACAAATGTCGTCTGGTGATACAAGAACGATGCCTGCCCCGGCATGCTACCTTGAGCTGGAACCATCAAAGTATAGGGTCCAAGATTTGGTTCCTACGTAGCTGATCACCTTTTCATCATCCAAAGCCCTCTGGTTAGGCATGGGTGATCATCCAGAAAATATGTTATTGCTTGCCCTTTCACTGCCTTCATTGGTACATATTTTGTAGAGAACTCGGAGAGGACTAATATCCATTTCCTCACTCGTCCCTTCAACACATGCTTCGTCAGCATATATTTCAAAATATCAACTTTGCTAATAAGTTGAACCTCGGAAGGAAAGAGGTAACGCCTCAACTTTGTGCAAGTGTTGTAAAAGGATAAGCACATCTTTTCTATCGGTTGGTATCGTTTTTTGACGTCGGATAAGATTCTTCTTAGATAATAGATTACCTGCTTCGGCCCCTCCTCGTTCTCTTGAGCGAGAAGACTGTCGATAGAATCTTCTGTGGTCGATATGCATATCATGATTAGTTTACCGGCCACTGGTGGTACTATGACCGGTGGTTTAGTCAAGTACTCATTAACGATGTCAAAGGCCTTCTGTTGTTCCTCCCCCCAAATGAATGCCTAGCCATACCTCAAGTGGAGCAATAGGGAAAAACATCTCACCTTGTCATCCAAATTTGCTATGAACCTCCGCAAATAATTGACCCGCCCTAACAATCTTTGTATCTCTTTCTTATTGCTTGGCGGTCTCACTTCAATTATTGACTTGATCTTTTCTGATCGATCTCAATTCTTCTCTGGTGGACAAGGTATCCTAAAATATTTCCTGCCAAAACCATAAACGCGCACTTCAAGAGATTGAGTCGCAAACTGTGCTGATGCACCCTTTCAAAAGCCTGCTTCAAATCCACCAAGTGATCCGCTTCTCCTTTTGATTTTACAATAATATCATCTATATATACTTCAATAAATTTGCAGATCATGTCGTAGAATATGTGATTTATGGCACGTTGGTAATTTGCTCCAGCGTTCTTCGATCCAAACGGCCTAACAACCCATTCATAGAGAACTAGTGGATTAAGACACCGAAAGGACGTCTTGCTCACGTCTTGCTTCGAAATGTAGATTTAGTTTTATCACGAATAGACATCCATCAATGACATCATTCCATGTCCTGCCGAGACGTCTAACAACGATTTAGCAATGGGCATTGGATACTAGTCCTTAAGAGTCGCTTCATTCAGGTTCCTAAAGTCGATGCAGACCATGAGCTTTCCATTCTTCTTTCGTACTAGCACGATATTAGCAACCCAATCAGGGTACCAAGCCTGCCAGACGAAGCCGTCATGTAAAAGTCGTTCCACCTCTTCTTTCACTATAGAAAGGATATCCACTACCATTCTTCTTGGCAGTTGCTTCCAAGATTTACAATTTTCCCTCAAGGGAAGTTTATGCTCAATGCGCCCTCAGTCTAAGCCGATGAGTTCATCATAATTCCATGCAAAACAATCGATGTAGTCTAGCAATAATTTTATTAATTGATCATGAAAAGGATTAAATAAATTCTTACTAAAAAAAGCGGCCGAACACAACCATTACTTCCTACATCAATTTCTTTTAAGTCATCTTGTGTTTCGACCTTTAAATTGCTAACCTTCTTGTTCTACAAACAAATTTCTTCGACCGATCTTTCGCTAGTCTCCTCACCATTGACCGTATACATGGTCCATTCGGCGTTGTACTTCATGGATCTTCGTTTTCCGACGGCCTTAAAGACACAGGTGCTTCTGGCCGAATCAATAGTCGAAGGAACTTCCTGGCTTCTTTATTAATGAAATCTTTGGCTGTTGTCATCTGTAAACAGCTGGTGTTATTTCTACAAACTAAATTGGACCAACGTCGTCTTGATAGAGACGAGTGATGGCCACATCCTCTGTTATTGGGAAAGGTCGATAATTTGTCTTTATCATTCCTATACCTTTGTCATCCTAGTATACAATGGATTGGTGTAATCTCGAAGGGACACATTCATTTGAGTGGATCCAGTCTCTTCTGAGGAACGCATTATAGCTTCTATCTGTGTCAACGACGTAGAAAGTGGACAAACTGCGTCGCCTCCTGACCTCTACCTCCATGGTTAACACTCCTTTTTGCCTTGGTGGGCTGTCAATTGTACTCGGTTATGGACGTCTCCGTGGGTATCATGTCATCATCTATCTTATTCAGTCTCTTTATGTAACACCCTAATTCATTTATACCAGTTTTAGCTCATGTATTTCTTTATTTATGGTATTTTCCCGATTTACTGTGTTTTTGGTGCGGATAGTGTTTTGACTTTGTATTGCATTCGACCCGACCCGCTTGCTTGAAACCTGTCTTGATTCATGTTTATGATTTATCCTGACCTGTTACGAGGACTCGTGCACTTTCATTTTTACATATTGCATAATGGCATTTATCTGGCATTTGCATTTTTAAGATAATATTTAATGTCACATAAAATATTTTAAAAATACATTGCATGGCCTGCATGATACCCCTAATCCTGTGGTAGCATCCGCGCATCTTGTTCTCGTCACGTTCAGTGAAACGGACTTGTTTGGATGGCTACGCGCACGTACGTGCATCCGTTCTTGGGGGAATGCATTTTTGTTACCCGGATATTCAATTTCATTTTTGGTCGACACATATATTTTTCTTATTTCGAAACTGAATTCTTAGACCCAACCCGGGCGTGTTTTGGACTATATTTGTATTTAACAGAAAATCAAATTTTATTAATATTATATTAACAGTTTAAAATTTTAATTAACTAAGATATATTTTAAATTTTAAAATCCTAACCACTAAACGATAATACTCTCTCTCCTCTCTCTCTCTCTCTCTCCTCTCGATATCTCTCTCTCTTTCTCTCTCCCTGTCTCCACTCTGCCTCTCTCTGCATATATATATATATATATATATATATATATATATATATATATATATAATAATATTTCCTTTTCTCAAAACCCTTTTTCACTGTTTCCCCCCCACGTCCTTCTTCTTCGTCTTCTCTTTAAATTTTTCCTGCCTCGTCACGAGAACCCTACCCACGCCGTGCTGCCGTCGCCGCCTCCACCCTCGACCCCGTCTCGCCTCCTTCGCCTCCTAATCACCTTTGATCACTTCCCTCTCTCTGACACCACCTCCGTCACCTCCCCTGCGAACCCGCGGCCACGAGAACCCACGTCCCCGACCGCATAACCCGACCTCGCCACCTATTCACCTCGCCGGCCTCGTCTCCACCACCTCGTCCCCCTTCCCGTTCCTCCTCTCTCTTTCCCTCACATTTTTCCTCTGTCGCCTTCGCCTCCAACTTCAAGAACCCACGAACCCACACCTCGTCATTGCACCCGTCGCCACCCCAGCCTCGCCGTCAGCATCACCCCTCGCCACCACCTTTCCTCCTCTCTTCTCTCTTCTTCTCCCCAACATTTCGCCTGCACCTACTACCCTGCATATCCGAAACCCTAACCCCAGCTTTCAATCCTAACCCTTCACCGGCAAACCCCACCGCCGGCAACCACCTCGGCGTTTCTCCTTCTCCTCTCCTCCCTGCAAACCCCCTGACACCAGAAGCCAACCCTTTCCCTCCATCTCCTTATTCTTCTTCTTATTCTTTCTTATTTCTTTCTTGATCTTGTTTCTTTTCCCGGTTATCGCCGGAGCTCCGATTCTGTCGCCTCCGTGCACTTGTCATCGCAACCACCCCATCGTCTTCCCTGACCCCAGTGTACCACAATCCCAGAAGCAACCCACTTCCTCTCTTCTTCTCCTTCTTCTTCTTCTTTCTTCTTCTTTCTTGATCTCGGTTCTTTTCCGGTGATCACCCGCCGGAGCTGTGCTCGTCACCAACAATCCAGGCAACCCAGTGGACATCTCCAGCCAACGTGGTCACCTTCTTGATTTGCTTGGTCCAATTTTGTACGCCGCGTGTGCATCGCGACATTTACCGACATCATACGCGCCGTACATACCCGTCGTGAGATCCAATCGAGGCAAGTTTATCTTTCTACATGCTATGTTACTGTATTTACATCTATTTAAATAAATATAACACTTATATTTCAAATCATGCATCCCATGTTTAGTTTTACAGTTTTACGACATCTGTATGCATCCGTACAAGTTGTTTCACATCTAGTGCATGCAAACCTATCTTGTTACATACTATATTACAATATACTATGCCAAATGGAATATTTACATCTCAAATTGTTTAGTTGTACATCCTTCATTTACCAGTTTATCATTTTACGGTTATATGACATCCGTGTGCGCCCGTATCATTATTTACATGTCTGGTCGAATGCTAAATCATCTTGCTACATGTTAGGTATAGTATTATGTATCCATATGAGTAAAATGTTACCCGTTTATCACATTGTACATCCATACTGAAGTTTTACTATTTTCGGATACCCGTTTGCATCCATATCATTTAAAATATATATAACTGCATCTATAGATCACAATAATTCAAATTAGTATTGTAGTAACACCCCATGCTTAATAAAGTGCATCCTAATTAGTATTGGAACTATAAATATAACCCTAATAGTTAATTATGTATTCATGTTTTATTGTGCATCCATACCATTAATTATATATCAATTTTCATACCATGTCAAATTATTACATATTGTTATTATATCGACACCCCATACTTGATATTGTACACCCTACATAGTTATGAAGTAACCCCTGATCAATTTATGCATCCATGCTTTAATTGTACATCTGTACTTTCACCCTGATTCAATACTTGCTACAGTTTGATTATGAGCACCCGCTTGATACCTGTGCACTACTTGACATGACCTGATACACCACTACTTGATATGACTTGATACATGTACACTACCTGACTTGACCTGATATATCACTACTTGACATGTTAACTGATTCTGTTTCTAATGCCGACAATCCTGACATGTTGTCCCGATGGATATATCCTGTTGTATGTATAGACAAACATGTTCCTGCTTGATCCTGTGTTGGCATTACCTTCAGATTTATCAATACCTGACTTGAACACATAACTTGGGGGTGTGGGAAAATCAATGATGAAACCTGACTTGTAACTCGACAGTTCGATGCTTATACTGATCAGTTTTATAGGCTAGGCCAACCCCGGGATGATGCTGCTGACATCATTCATCTATGTATGTTACCTGTTTGTGCATAGCGGCATGTCTCGGATTCAGCCCCGAGAGTCTGGACCGTGATCCCGGGTACGCACGGGATACTATTGAGTTACATCGACGATTCATTAAATTGATTTCAAAGACTTGAGAGTAGTTAACCCAGTATTTAGTTCAGATTACTCACCACACGTCACATGTGCTTATACTCCTTATTGTTCCTTATCCGTATTACTGTTATACTTTTATTACTGTTCATACTCATGCATGCATATCCTGTTATCTCCCGATTATATTATTGTTGATATTATGACGCACTGACGTCTGGGTTTTGCATGGCCCAGATCCTTTATCTCTGTCGCAGGCAGTTCAGGAGTATTTTGACCAACAAGCCGAGCAGTTAAGATCAGGTTAATAGCTAGTTAGTTTAGTTTTATTTCGTATTTTCATTCCTGATGTGAGCCCGTATTATGGGACGTACTTTCCAGAATGTCATTGTTACTTGAATTTATTGCTTCCGCATATTATTTCTTGACTCGTTATTTCTGGCTCATGGACATGTACTAGATAGTTTCTTTTATTTTTTCTGTTCTTGATATCTATATATGGCCGTAATGTGACTGTGGATGGATGTTTCCTAGCCACAGGTAGCATAGTTGGCTCTATCACGTGTAGATCTTAGCGCACTCTGGGAAGCGGGGCGTGACACTTTAGCATCCACGTCGGTAGAAAATTTATATCCGCTCCATTATTTACAAAGATCCGGTCGACTCGTCTACCTTCCAGTATACCCGTGATGTATAACAGCTTCAGATGGTTGGTTATCTCTCCTACCAGTCTTGCAAAAGGATTTTTGTCATCGATGGCCTCACTGGCCGATAAGATCATCGAATTCATTTTCTCTCCCTCCGAATCTCTGGAAAGATAATTGCGTTGATCAATAGTCACTTGAAATGATTCCGGCATGGTGAGTATAGCATTCGCTGGACTATTTCGGCCTTCTGCGAAGAGCTTTTGACATTTCGCCTTTTGGGATTTGCCTTAGGTGGTAGGGATCTTTGTGGCCTTTGCTTTTTCGAAGGGGCCACTTTGGACTTGGAAGCTGAGTCTTTGGACTTTTACAGATTCCTGAGCTTCTCAAATTTTGGAGATGGGTTGCTGCTAATAACAAAGCCACGAACTTCTTTCCAGTGTAGATTGTCGAGCAAAGTTTTGCCTTGAGCATTAGCTTTTGCTCACTTGATACCCCCACAAGTGGTGGAGACTTCTTCAAAACGGCGTCGCTTAACCCTTCCCAGCGGCTCCAAACTATGTTTTCATCGAGACAGCTTCATCTATAGCTGGCATTGGTGGAGTTAGTCCCGATGTGGAGATACTCCCATCCTGTCTTTGCCGATACTATAACGTCGTCGAGTGCATCTTGAAGCAGGAACTTCTTCAGTTTTGGAAGCTTCATAGACATTCCCCTTGTATGGCATTGGAGCTTTCGAATGTATCAGTCGCTTGAAGACTGACATCTTTGGCCAAGCAGGAGCTTGAGGTGCCAATCTGTCAAAGACAAACTTTATTGGAGGTGTACTCTATTGAAAAATATAGCCAAGAAGCTGGAAGCCAAAGTCCGAGTTTAAAGCGTCAAAGATCGAAGTCGAAGCAAGGTTCATTTGAAGATCAAATATCGATTTCCAGATTCACGTGAGTTGAGTAGCGAAGATCAATAGAAGTCAAGTTAAAGATCATGCGATGCGCCAAAGTTTCAAGAGCTCGTATCAAAGTGTTAAAATTCAAGATTTAGAAGAAATGCGAAATCGATATAGGATTCTATGTAAGTACTCTATTGAATATGGTTATTATCAATTAGGGCTCTTGAACACTCACTCACGCTAGCACAAAAGTTTTACAATCTTCGGGTTTTCGAGTTTAAAGTTTATTCTTAAAACCCTAAGTTTTCTGTTTTTGTGCTTAACAGATGTCTGCCTCGTTGAAGCTTAGACGTCTGTCCATTGTTACTTTTCGGATATTTGAAAATATCAGAAATTTTTGAGATAAGACAGACGTCTGAAGGTCAATGGACCAGACGTCTGAAGAAGGTTTTCAAACTGGCATTTTTAAACTTCAGACATCTGCCAAGCTTTGCCTTGCACTCTATTATTTGGTTCAAAAAAACGAGACGTCTGCAGTTCATCGGGGTAGACGTATGATGTTATATTTTAGCCAATATTTTTATTCTTCAGATGTCTGCTCTCTTTGAACTTCAGACGTCTTCAATTAAAATGTTTTGAAAAATATAGCCGTTGGGGACTTTTTTTATTATACTGCAGACATCTGCTATTATTGCTTTCAGATGTCTGCCTTTGTTAAAATCTGCTTGTTCCCACTTGTTTTGAGTTATTTTTCTTGAGGGCTATAAATAGGGTTTCTATGGGTTTTTTTATGGTTAACCACTTGCAATTTCTTGAGCTTTTCAATTGCCAATATCTAAGTGATCTTGAGCCAAAAATCTCATCTCTTGTGGGAATTTAAAAGATTTTTCAATTTGCTATTGAAATTCACTCCCACACACAAAATTAAGAGCTTTCATTTGATTATCCATACTTGCTACAGTATTAGAGAGAGAGAGAGAGAGCTCCGTTGTGAGTATTTGGGCTTCATTGTAACCTCTTATTGTCTTTGCATGAGGATCCTTAAGTGCAAGGGAGCCTTTGTAAGAGAGAAGAGTGAGAGATATGTTTTCCTTTTCTTTGTGTGAGCACCGAAACGTTATCGATGCCTTTGTAAGAAAGGAGAGCTTTTAAAGTGAAGAGTTGCTCGTGTGTCGAGCAACGTGTAGTCTCATTGGAGAAGTGTTGTCTTTGGAGAAAACATGATTAGTGGAACAGGCTCGTACGCCTAAAGAAAGTGGAATAGGGGATCTCCCGAACAACTCTAAATCGCTTGCATTTATGTTTGCATTTCTATCTCTTAGTATAGCTTGCTTATTTACTTTCTTTGATAGAATTGCTTGCTTGTGCTCCCTTGCCTATATGCTTATTGTTCATACTTGATATATCTTGATATCTTGCTATATATTCATTGTTTACAATTGTAGACTTTCTTAGTCTCTTATCTAATTGGTATATAGTTTGCTAAGCTATTCAATTATGGTTGTGTATTAGCAAGTGTTTAGAACTTTTAATTTAGGCACATCGGTAGGTTATTAATATTCACCCCCTCTAGGAATAATTTTCAGTTGGTATCAAAGCTTGGTACTCATATCTTGAAGGCTTTACATTCTAGAGTGATCCATGGCATCATCTTTATCTTCATGCTCTTATCGTGATGAACCATCTATTCATAACCCTCCATATTTTATTGGTTAAAAATTTGATTTTTGGAAAATTATGATGCAGTACATTTTAGAATCTCTTTGTAGGATTATATGGTTAATTGTTGATCATGAGTATTCTATTCCTACTTTTGCCAAATCTAAATTGAGTACTCATGAAAAAGATTTTTTTTTAACATTAAAACTATTAAAATTCTTCATGTTACTTTAAATGTTGATGTTATTAACAATTTCTTTTCTTGCAAGACGGCGCATGACTTGTGGTGCTCATTGAAGAATATCTACGGAGAGAAAGTCCTTTGCAATAAAGAAGAGAATGCTAAGAGAATGACTCAAATAGCGACTTTGGAGGCATCTACAAAAAATGCGAATCAAAAAAGATAATCCAACTCTATGGAGTCGGAAAATGGATGCTTTGATCATGAGGTTGTATGCAATCCTTCTTATAATTTCCGCAACCTTACTCATGATCAATTATTAGATACTTTCAATACTTTGCTTGATAACCATATTTAATTAGCATCAAAAAATGTTTTACTTGAATGATGAGGTTGTATGCAATCCTTCTTATAATTGCCAGTTTGTGTGACTTTCGAAAATCAAAAGGAATCTGGAAATATTTAGATACTTTGAAAATTAAATAGCGAATACAGTGAGATGTGCAGACCTATAAGAAGCAATCCCAGAAGCCCGGCCCCAAACCACCCTAACTTAAACGCCAAATAATTCTTATTGGCCGCAATTTGTGGCCACTTAAGGGAGTTAAGCTCATAGGTTTGGTCTAGAGCTCAATCACTAGATGCCCAGGCCAATCCAATGTGTAAAAGGGTCTAATTTCGCCTTAATAAAAAATCTGGGAGTGTTTTACTAAGTTTCTAATTATATTTTGCGACTTTTGAAAACTTGGTTTTTTTATATTTAAGTTTTGACTCGGCCGTTTAACGTTCGTACGTCAACGTCGGGGGTTGATTTGTTGTTCTTGCATGCATGGACAATAGGTTCTAACCTATGTATGCTTCGCTTGCAGTATCGATTTTCGGATATGATTTTAATTTTGATATGATATGCATTTATTTGTAGGTATATTCGCGTGGACTTCCGAAACGACGAAGGAGAGCAAGGCGTTCATCGACTTCGGCTAGAATAAGGATAGTAGGTGAGTAGATGTATATCTACGGAGGAAGTCGGGTGGATGACGTATAGCACCCCTGCAATCGTGGTATTAGGGTATATATGAATATATATACTTAAGATACGAATACTTAGCTAATAGTGTTTCTAGAATATTATAAGTGATTGTTGTATATTAGTAGAATGACATATCCCAAGTACTAGTTCTTAGCCTATGATCTATATCTACTCATGAAAGTATTTAACTACTTAGATTTACAATATGATAAGATATGATGAGGTATGATGAAACGAGTCGATATGATATGATATGATGATATGAGGCGATATATATACATGATGCGATACGAGATGATATGACATGTGATGATATATGACGAGGTGAGATGATATGATGCACATGATGATAGATCCGTACTATTTGATTGATGATATCGTACGATCGATTATACCGTACATGATATGATGTACGTAATGATAGATCCGTACTATTTGATTTTATGATATCGTACGATGGATTATACCGTACATAATATGATGAGGATGGATCGACGACTTATGTATATATCGACTCAAGATATATATTTTTAAATCACTTAAGTAGATACTAGGATATCTTTAGAGCCAAACCTATTTTCAAAACTAAAGAATCGTTATGCACTTTTAATGATAAGTTCAAGGGACTCTACGGATTTTCAAATGGTATCTTTTTTTCAAAAACATCATAGCCCTTATTTTTAAATAAAACAATGATTCGTACTATTTTAAACTATAACTATATAACTCATACGTAGTTACATGTTTTATACTGTTCGCGTCTACGTTTTCTTTATTCTGTTTAAGCTCGCGCTACGATTTTTTATTTCCGTATACGCCTGTATTATTTTCATTTACGATATATATACTATGTTTCAAGTACTTATCTTTATATGACTTCGGCTGCTATGACACACGCATCATTACCGATGATACACATGTTGCACGTATACATACTCGCCGCCTCACAGACACATCATCGGTAATTTCCATGTCACGTACATGTTAAAAATCGCTATATCATTGTATCACCTTATAACCTGTAGAATTTTAGTTATTGTTTAGTACCCAGTACCACACATACTAGTTCAGATATTGCACTTCCTTATCTAGTTACATGAACACACTTGTTATACTTTACAGTATTGTTCTGTGCCTATACATATTGTTTTATCATTGTTACATGCTTATGAAATTCTGTTCTCATGAGATTTTCTGGATTTGAGAAACAGCAGATATTATTTAAAAACTTATGATTGTTTTAAAAACACGGTTTCTCTTGATATTATATTTTGACGTCCACCATGAGATTTCTCAGTTCTGAACAATGATACAACCCGATTCGAGGAGTGAGGAGGCACCATCTGCGGGTTCATGGTGGACCCGGTACGGTACCCCGGGGCCAAAAGATCGTATAGAAAGGCGTTGAGCCCGGCAGGGGAGCACTACCTAACGGTGACAGTACTGGACTCGGCAGATATTCGGAGGATACCGACCGGAGTGATATGAGACAGATGGATGTGAGGGCTGATCCGATGAGACGGCGCCTGAAATATTTGGATTTACGTATCGATATTGGACACGTGTTTTATGATGATTTCGAGTGTCGATACTGGGCACTCAGGTTTTTATGATGATTTGATATGTCGTTGATGGTCACACGTTGGATGATACACATATATACATATATATGACGCAGATGACATGGTACCATATTATGACGCATACACGATATTATAATTACTGTTATACTTACATATACACGATCACCCTCGTTACCATACGGCATTATATTATTATTATTGTATGACCTAAAAGATCGTCATACATTCATTTTCTACCTGCTGATATTTTCTACTCATGTGTTAGCAACCCATCCCCATTGTGCCACAGTTTTCTTACAGGATCCACCGCTCGGATCAGTAGCGGCTTGCTGGCATGCAGCTTCTTTCGGGTGATTGATTGGGTAGGTGGGTTACAGTTTAGAGCGTAACCACCCTTGTATACTTTTATTATTTATTTGTATCTAATTAAAAACTCCATCAACCAGACTATGTACATTTGGTAGACTTAGAAACCAGAGACTTGTATATTCTTTCAGACTTAGAGCAAGATGTGTGTATTATTCTTTATTTCAGGTTTGATGATGCGTTGGTTTTCTTTATCTTCTTTTCTATGATTGATCTTCGCCTTGGGCGTCGTATATTCTAATTTGCGTAGTTTTTTCCGTCGATTGGTGAAGAGCTAGCTCCCGCTTGGGGATGCCATATTATTATTGATTATGTACTTGTTTTTATCAAAATTTACAAAGGAGGTGATGCCCAAATTTCAAATGACGAAAACGTATTCAAACTATAGCATATAATTCACTTGCATTTCAAACGTACTTTGTATATACTATAAAAAGAAAGAACTTGATTTCATTATACCTTTATTTCAAAACATCGTCTCTATTATTTTCCTAAAAAGCTTTAGATTTCTGGGCTTTCGGCTTACTTGGATTACTGTGGTGTCCTATAGGCTTCACGTGATCCAAGTGCCGATCGTGTGCCATTTCCGGTCGTGACACTTGGTTTGCCAATAGGAATTGAACTTAGGATGCATTTCTCATGTTTGTGAGGTCCATCAGTTCACATGAGAGCAAAAACTCTGTCTAAGGATCATTAGTCTCATTTGAGACTTAGATCGAACTTGGAGGGTTTGGGTCAAGCATTTGCTTAACGATGTTGAACTTATGACACATTTTTCACATTTGTGAGGTCCGTCAGTTCAAATAAATATTGTTCTTTACCTATGGATCGTCAATATTAATTGAGACTGAGATCAACTTAGATGATTTTGTTATATCTTAAGAATATTTTTCTCTGTTGATCATTTGATTATATATGAAGCACATGCTTCTAAACTTAGGCGTTCATACTATGACTTGTACGTTGTACACTGCTTATTTGACAAATCATACCAGCTCTCATATTTTTCATTCTATCACCTTAATTACACTTTATTGAGGACTTACTGAGCAAAAGTTCGTTGACGGACATTCATTATTTTCTTTCTTTCTTTGGGAATATTCGTTAAGTAGCTTGGGGAAAGAAGAGATCGAGCCGACCAAGGAGGAATACTCTCAGCTGTCATCCCAGGCGGATTATTAGTATTTATATTGCGCATATTACGTTTAACGCATTTATTTCGAGAAAGACCATTTTCGGTATGAATACGTCGCGGACCTCATCACGTGCTTGTTACTGTTTTTTGGGAAGCAGGACGTGACAGGTTCGAGTGATGGCCCATGCAAATAATTTCTACGTGACCGCTAAAAGCAGTATATTACAAGAATTTAGAAATCCAACAATATTTAAACTTTCCTTTGAATCCCATCATAATTCTTGAACCCATCATGAACTTCACTTTCGAGTTCCTTGAAGATCATGTCCCAACATTTGATTTCTTAAATTCAGTCCACTCCTTTCCACTTACATCTCTTAGAATTGTTTTGTATTCTTAAACCGTTCTCGTTAACTTCAAAATCTCTCCGCTACCCTTGACTGTAATCAAAGGAAGGTAGTATTCAAGATTCCCGATCACCGACATTTATATTCATATGTCCTTGAAGATTCCAGTAAAGTTAACTTCTTACTTGCATTCTTTCAACCATCCTTCTCGTATCTCGAACCTAGTCATACGATGTCAGTATCCCCAACCCTAGCCTATGTGACTGTGTTATCTTCATTCTTATTCCTTACCTTTCGCCATTTCCTCCTTATAGGAATTTCAAGGACGAAGTTCTTTTAAGATGGGTAAATTGTAGTGTCTGCACCGTTTTATAAATTTCGATTATAAAACTTCCTCTTGTTTTAAAAAAAATGATTTGGAGAACTTCTTTTTGATTTATGAAATGAATTGGTTAAATTTTTTTCTTTTCTTGGAAAAGCAATTTCATTCTCGAGTTCTATCCCATTTTGCTTTCCCGACGGTCGAGTCTTGACGTGAGGAAGCCCGGAGTGCAGCTTTCATCATCATCTTGATTATCTTTACAACCCATATGCTTGGATTCCTTAAATCTCTATTAGTTTCCTTTAAAGAGTACATCCTTTTATCTCTATCTTGATCCTCCATGCAACATATCTTGATTTTTTCCTGATTTCATGAATTTCTATTGGTTTCTTCTTTCTTACACCTTCTAAGTTATCTCTTGTATACGTTATTGAAACTATTTTTGTTTTCCCTAATAGCATCTATTCCGATTTTCGAAACTTCCCGTTTTTGAGTTTGTCTTATCGCGATTTACTCCAATCGCATACCTTCTTAACGATTAGAGTACCGACTAATGGAGAGCGACAACAGAACGTGACTGCGTTATCCTAACCCTTTTCCTTCCTCTGTTGCAATATCCTTCTTGAGTAATTTTCAGGACGAAATGATTTTTTAAGGAGGGTAGAATGTAACAACCTCAAAATCCTTACACCATTTTATGTTCTTTCCTTAATAAAATAGCGCTTCTTTTCAAGCAGTGCCATACATTTAATTCTTGTTAAATATGTTCAAGAGTGACCGTGTAGCACATTTGTTAAGTTATTTCACTGTTTTTCCATAGGTCACTTCTTCGAACCTTGGATCTCGTAATTATTTTTATCAAAAAAAAAAATTTAAACCCCTCTCATAACCAACAAATAAGTCCTTTCAATTCCTTTCTTTTTTTAACTTCTAAAATCAATTAAAATGATTATGAATATATAATTAAGTGGAATTATGGTGACCATAAACCACTTGTTATATGTTATTCATCTCTATCTTTTTCTTCATTTCCACACTTTTTTTAGTTTCTTCCTTCTTTCTTCTCCATCCTCAAAACCTTAGCTCTCTAAAAAGAATCCTTTGACGTTGATGTTTTATCAACCTTTGAAGTCTCGCATAGGTCGAGGCTTTTTCTCACAATCGGCGATATGGCTGTTATACCGTATCGCGTCGCGAGTAAATCCCCTCCCCGCTT
This sequence comes from Agapanthus africanus, assembly GCA_030015575.1. NCBI lineage: Eukaryota > Viridiplantae > Streptophyta > Magnoliopsida > Asparagales > Amaryllidaceae > Agapanthus > Agapanthus africanus. Next base: position 339,320,371 of record CM057339.1, on the reverse strand, counting down.
CTTTCCTATTTTTCCTCTCTTTATCTTTCCCTCTCCTTCCGTCTGGATTTCCATGATGCCGGTAGCCCTTGTTTAAATATTTTTTTAGTAAAAAGAATTAACCATGAATAATAGTTGCATGAATGATTGTCTATATAATCTATATGTTTTTTTGAATGCTTATAGTATCTGTACGTACTCTATGGTCATCTGTTACAGTCCCTAGCGTCCTTGCCGCTACTACCGCGGCCTATGCGGAATGAAAACAAAACATCTAGAGGCGCTAGAAACTCTAAACCCTAGAATCTTAACCAAACACATGAACTAGAAAATAACAAGGAGGTTTTAGCTACTATGGAAAGAAGGTTATACAAAAGTGATCGATTCTTTCAGTCTTCAACTCTTTTCCTCAGCTACTTGGAGTCTCCATGATCGTGCTTGACCACCAGTCTTCCTTTTGTCGAAGATGATCCATACGAGTGATTTGGTTCAAGGCTCTAGCTCCACACTAAAAATCAAGTGGAGCAACTAAAGATCCTAACTTACTGCACTAGGATGCTTAGATATGTAAAAAGTGTTAATTAGATTTGTTTATCTCAATAACCCTATGATTCTTAACTCATGAGAAAGGTTAGGGTTTGAGAAAGAAGATGAACTCAAGAGAGGAAAGAGAATAGCCAAGTAAGAATGAGAGAAGAATGGCTAATGAAAATGATATGTATCGTAATATTTTTCCAAATAAAATATCAAGTCATTGTCATGCCCCGCTTCCCGTTGTACGGGGAAAGGGACGTGATTGGGCCCGCTACGTATTTACTCAGAAGTAAACACGCTAAGCGTATCTAAGCAATATAAAATAAAATATACACAAGAGACAAGAATGTAAATGAACAACAACTTTATTTATTAAACATTCTTTTACATGTACAACTGAAATGTAAAATACAGAAATGGAAAACAATGGCATAACTGAAAGGAAAATGTATACAAGTAGCTAGAGCTCTGGGTCAATGGTGAACTGCACCAAATCCTCAGTATTGGGCTCGATCTCTAGTGAGTCGTATCCACCTGACAACATTCCAAACAAAGAATAAAAGGAATGTCGTCAACGTACAATCGCTTGGAAAGTCCCAAAGAAAGAGAGAAGTAAAATAGACAGAAGAAGAATATAACTGGTATAATATTTAAGTATTATGTTAACGCAATTGTTTATAGCTTGGTACAGAAAATGCCAGTATATACGAGATGATTCTCACTATTTCGGAGACTAAGGTATATGGAGCATAAGGAACCGTTAAGCCATGGTACAACAGCAATGGATATACAGGTTAAGTGTATTAAAGTGATTGTCTCGTGCTATTTCTAACACATTCCGTACCAGTCTACCCCTTTATAACCCCGTAATATTTATTGTATTGCTTGTATTGATTGTAATGATTGTATTGTATTGTCTTGATTTATAAATGGAAGACTTGACGAAACCATGATATCAGTAAACGGAATGGATATAAATGGATAGTCATGTAATCAGAGTATATCCATGATTCGGTTCGGTCATGTTCATGTTGATATGGATTATATTCTGGAATTCATGGATTCATGTTGTATTGTGGCTATACTTGAATTGAATTCAAGTCATATTGTATTCAGATTTTACTGTGACTCGAACTGAGTCAGACTTTTAAACAGAATTGGAGTCCTGATTATTTTGGAGTTATCGGCAACTGTTGCACATGAACGGTAGGATTTGTGTCTTTTTCCAAGACAATTATCGTATGATAACCCCGGTTTAATTATCTACCTTAAATAGGCAAGCACCACTTTCTCCGGCTCTTTGAGGGTCAAGAGAATTGATCCCGCTTAAAGCTATATTTACTAAGGTCTTTATTGTAAATTGATACAATTTGAGGGGGGTTTATGTAAAAATAGTTTTGATATATTTTCAAAATAGTCCTCAAGTAATTAATTATCGTCTTTAGAGTTTTCATGGATGTAATTTTTAATGTGAAGTGTTTTCTAGTTGATATAAACCTAGTAATATTTGTACATGGTATTTTAATGAAATATGGAAATTGTTTTGAATTGTAAAGGTAATTGCTGATTCTTTTCTTTTGATTTTGGAAACATGGAATATTTTATATCTTAAAAATAGGTATTTTAATAATATTTACATATATAATTATTTATAAAAATATAATTTTATTTATTTTGTAGAAATCTCGTTTTCTTAAAATTGTAATAATAATTCCATCTGAATTCGAATGCTCCTTATGGAGGTCTGAATTCTGTCATACTAGATCCGAGGACGTGTGATAACCCGCACCATCCCGATCGGGTTCCCTAAAAATGGGTTGTAAGGATGTACTTGCACAACTTTGGACTTGAGAATTTTAGAGTTTTTTAGCATGGAATTTTTGAGTGAAGAGGTGTAAAATAGAGGGGGTGTTTATAGGGTGTAACACCCGAGCCTAATAATACTATTTTTGTTACTGGTTGAGTGTTAGACATTGCTCATTTCAATTATCTTGCTTGTTTGGTTCTTGTTGCAAAAATTTAACCGGCTAAGTCATTTCTGCCTATAACAAATTTTAACACCTAAAATGAAATTAAAAATATCCATATTGGCCTACTCGTCACCACTAGTCACGTGGTAGCGTCCGCGCGTTCATCCCGTTCGGTGAAACGGGCGAGTTTGGAAGGCTACGCGCGCGTGCAAGTGTCCGACTTGGGGGCATGCATTTTAATCATAAGACATCTCATTTTAAAATTTGGAACTCGCTTAAAATCCTATTATTTGAATTTCAAATATTTGGGCGCAACCCGGGCGCGATTTAGAAATGTTTCATTTAGCGCAGAAATACCCATTTAATTTAATAATCTAAAACTATATAATATATATTCTGTACTTAACTAACTGATTTAAATCTTTTTAAATCTTTATTTTAAATTTTCCTTTCATCTCCCCAGCCAATCACGAGGGATTTTATCCCTCGTGGGCCCCGCCTCATCCTCTCTCTAACCCTCTCTCTGTTTCTTCATCTCTCCTCTGTCTCTGTCTTTCTCTCTCATCCTATAATCTCTTTCTCTCTCCTCTTATAACCTCTCTCTCTCTATCCCTTTATATTTTCCTCACGTCCTCGACTTCGCAGAAACCCACCACGAGAAACCCCACAACCCACGCAGAACCCTAGCCTCGTCGTGCCCGTCGCCGCCGCAGCCCCCGCGCCGACGACACCACCACCATCACCCTCGTCACGGCCGCTACCCCCTCCTTCCTCCTCTCTTCCTTCCTTCCGGCGCCTGCAACCCAACGCCACCGCCACCTGCACCCGCTGTGCTGCCTCGAAAATAATGTATTTTTAACACGGCAATTTCCCCATATTTTGCATACATTTAGAAGTGTTCGGTATTCATATTTCACATATTAGAAAATCAGTCGTAAAATACCAGATTTCATGTATTAGACTTTTAAACCGACACTTTAAGGGAAATTAACCGCATTTCATGGCATCGCATCATTTCTGTATTTGCGCAACACTTGTCTTGAGTCTGTGCAGGAAAGTCCGGAGCAAAATCAAAAGAAGCTGATCAAACAATACGCCAACTAAATCATTTCAGATCTGGTAGCAATTCAGAAGGAATTATACAATTCTATATATCAAACAAAGGCCCATACAATAGCCCAAGACCACTGCAGAAAATACAAGCCCTAAGGCTCCAAATTAGCCGCGGATCCGCGGCAGGAACCTACTTGGGCCGCGGATCCGCGGCTGTTCCAAAGCTTCAGCTCCCAAAATTCAGTGCAGAATCTCAATCTGTGGGCCCACATGCATTTCTGATACGTCAAATTCCATAATTCTCCAGAAGCTACTGCCAGATCAGCAAAGAAGATTAAGCAAGGCTAATCCTAATTAAGCTCCTAATTAATCCTCTTCTAGAAGCTCCCTCCTAACAAATCACATCTAGAAGCTTCTCCCCTAACTAACTTTTGGAAGGAAATTTGAATTTCCTCAACAAACTTTAGGAGGGAAACTTAGAATTTGAAATCCTAGATCTAGGATTAGTTATCTATAAATAGGAACCTAGACCTAGGGTTAAAAGGTAATCAATCAATAATCTTCAAATCAATCTTCATTGGTTCATTCTACACCATTTTCTTCCACAAGTCTAGTGACAAGGCTTGTGCGAAACCCTAACCCTAATTCCACTCCAAATTCAAGATCTTGAGTACCAATCAAGCGAGAAACCTTCAACCTTTTAGGAGCCAAGCCGATCTTCAATCGGGCAAGTGATCCAAGCCGATCCGCGTCCCACGGAGATGAGCGAAGCCAAATCGACGATCGAATTCTTCCTCTTGTAGTTCTTGAGCGAATGTAACTAAATTGTTGATATAAATAAAAGGTGAAATTCTTGAATCTTGCTTTCTTTTAATTCTTGCATCATGATTAGATCTCAATTTGTAATTGTTGTTCTTGTTGTGATGTTTGAGTAAAACTCCGCTCGTAAAGGAGTCGAGACGATTGTAGAATGATGATGTAACAAATCTTAATACGATTTTTAAGTCCTACGAGTTTTGTAAACCCTAGCAAGTTCAAGAATCGATGACCTAGTTTCGTAGCGATGCTTTCTTGATTGTGATCGCTCGAAATTAGGGATCTACGATCGTTTCTTGAATTTACTAGAGGCTAGAATGTGAATGATATCCACGAAGGAACAAGGGATGAGATGAAACCCTAGTTTCACAAGAAATCCCTAATTCTCGTAGATCATCATCGATCTAGTATCAACTCATCGAAGGATAAGAATACGACATTATAAGATTACATCACATCTATAGATCCGATCGATTCCTACGAGCCACATTTCGATTCTTGAGATTTGGTTTGGAAAAATCAACAAACTATCAATTCTTGATTCTATCTTTTTCTTGTTATTAGATCTATATTTTCTCATTCTTGAACTTCAATTTTAAATCATGAATTGTTTTGTTTTCTTTCCATTAAAGTTTCAACTCATCTAATTCAAAAGACGAACGATTACACTTTCCCTGAGGACGATCCGCACTCACTTACAATCTACAATCCGACACCGTAGTTGATTGCGGTCAAATAATTTTTGGTTGTGATTTCTTTACAATTTTCCAACATACACATCAAGAATTCTTTTCAATCAAATGGCGCCGTTGCCGGGGACTATTTGATTCGATACTTTTACATCCAATCAAGAATTCCTTACAATCAAATGGCGTCGTTGCCGGGGATCATTTGAATTGATACTTTTACATCCAATCAAGAAAAATTTACAATCAGCGCCAAGTGCCTCACGTGTCTCTCACATGGGCGCCACTCAATAAAGAGTCCTTAGCACTCAATGGTTGGCACTCAGCACAAGGCGTCTCACGTGTCCCTCACATGGGCGCTGCTAAATAAAGAGTGCTTAGCACTCAATGATCAGCACTCAGCGTCGAGCACCTCACGTGTCCCTCACGTGGGCGCTGTTCAATAGGGAGTGCCTAGTACCCAGTGGTTGGTGCTCAGCGCCAAGCGCCGCACGTTCTTTACACGAGGGCGTTATAAAGAGTGTTTAAAACTTCATAAAAAATAAAGGAACCAAAAAAAAGAGGGGAAAGTAAAGCAAAGCATTATTTGCACAGAAAAAGGACTGAACCCAAGCAAGTGTTTAACACTTTATTCAAAGACTGGGTGGGTTGAGTCTAAGTTGACTAAATCCCTAATTCAGATCAACCGAGCCCGTATGCTCATCATTTTCCAAATTGGTCTTAGTCCCAAACACGACTACAGATATCCCAACAGACATTGGTTCAAGGGTATATCTCCTCACACCTCTGATACATGTCGTTGTAATTCTTCAACGTCTTCAGAGAAGTGGTGGGTCCCGATAACCAACAACTCCTCGGTGCACTGCCAAATTGACGGGCACATCCCACCGTGGACCGCAACGTCCTTAAACTAGTAGTGGACCGAAACGTACTTAAACTAACAACGGACCGTAACGTCCTTAAACTAAAACGATAGAGCCTAAACGCTCTTTTGTTAGATCAAGATGATCCTAAACCCTTGTTAAGTAGATCTTAGTCTAAAATTGGACTAACGTCTCCTTAACAAACATTTAAGTTGATCTTAATCTCAAACAAGATTGATGATCCTTAAATCAACCCAAACCCAAATCTAAGAATATACGGATTTGGACTAATCCACGCCCTACAGGAGACAACATAAATTAGTCTCCGTATACAATCCACGGGCAACAAAAAATAAAACAAACACGCACGACACGAAGTGATCTTCTAGAGCAGGAGAAAGTGGTTACCACGATGCGATAACGTAATTAACTACAGGGGCTTGCGCCTGCAGGGAAGAGCGTCCCCATAATCAAAAAAACCCTTGCAAACGAGGGGGAATCTGATAAAGTCTGCTACAACGGCCGCATCCATCCAAACCTCTGATATACGGTGCCATAAATCAACTTGGCATCTTCGGAGAGGTGGGCGGACAAACCTAAATAGTATCTGCCCCCAAATTCAGGCTAGACGTTTGTCTTCCCGACTTTCGGCGGTAAACAGATTCTGGCATGCCCGATGGGATCTTTTCCTCTTTCGACTCCACACTTCGTGTGTCGTGTTCGCGAACAAATCGTGGTTTAATATGGTTGTCCCTGGATTCAAGGTACTAGGATTTGGCGTCTTGCTCCTGTGCAGAAGATATATCGATGGCTTCCAATTGCACCAACTGCAACAGCAAATCCCACTCTGTCCCTGTCGGTGGAGTGACTTACGGGCCCCAAGCGACCTCCATCTTTGCAATGCCAGTGGAACAGGTGACTGAGACCACCACTGGATTGTTTTTCGGGACCATGCTCCCGCCAATGAGCTTCAATGCTTCAATACCATCACAAGAGGCTCCAAAGAAGTCGGTCTTCGATCGGCTTGCAACTACCACGACCACTCTCAACGGGTCGTCCAATTTCAATGCCTTAGTCTTTAACAGGCAGAGCCTCAGCTTCAGTGGGCCTGCAAACAGGCTCGCAATACCTGAAGGGGTTATCCCGAAGCAGATAGCCATCCCTGTTCTGATAGACGAAGTCGTCAAAAGGGCTTCTCCTACTAGAGGATCGGTTTTCGCAAGACTGGCTGTTCCAACTCCTGTTGCTGGCGAGGTCGTTAAAAATGCTCCCCCCGCCAGAAAGTCTGCCTTCAACAGATTGACCATTCCCTCTCAGTGGACGTCGGTCTTCGACAGGCTAACACCGACAGCAGCCTCTCATCAAAGCAGGGGGATTACGAAGTTGCTTCCACAACAGAGGTGGTTCCGTCTACACGACATGCTCGACGTCGCCACTGGCGCCGAGTAAGGAAGTCTGGGTGTAGTTCCCCCTATGCACTTACCCCACCAGCTCCAATGGTGGAAATTGACGCTGCTGTTCTTACTAGGAATAGCTTCAAGCTACTCAGCAGGGTGCGAAAAAACGCTCTAACTGCCATATTGAAGAAGTCTCCTCCGCCTGCTGAAAGCATGACACAGGTGAAGCCAGAACAACCTCCTCACCGGTTGTCCTCCAAGATCCACAGGGTCTGGCGGAGAGTCCAAGACTCTGTAATTGACAAAGACTACTTTCGCCGGCTGAAGAAAATGAAGGCTCGACTAAAGGAGAACCACCCCTCCGCCATACAACGAAAGTCCTTGTCCACATGGGTGTCCGCTACAACGGCCCCCTCAACTTTGGCCTTCCACAAAAAGAGAAGGCCTGAGAATCTCCCACCACCGGCGGCAAATATCAAAGGCAGTGGATCCAAATGCCCTAAGTCTGGGGGCATGGTAGTACACACGGTGTACATGGCTTTCGGGAAAGAGGAAAGCCGTACTTCAATGGGTCATCGACCACTCACACGATCGGTGACAAAAGATCAGGACCAACAACAAAAGCTCCAGGAGATGTTGACAAGGATGGCCGCACATACTGGGCAGAAAGAAAACCTGGAAGTATCATCGGAACAATGCCAGGAACAAGAAACCGACACCGAATTCTTACGAAGGTTGCTTGAAAAGAAAGATAAAGAGGCCGCGGAACAAGCGGCTAATATAAAACAAAAGGCACTCCTATTCCAAGACATAGTGGGGATGGTGTCACGACCTGAAATGGCACGTGACTGGAACTTGAATCATATGAAGTCTATAGGACCCCATCTAATTCAAGTAAGCCAAAAATCCCAGAAATATAAACCATTTATAAGAAGAAAGTGAAGGAAAACTTGTTTTTAAGTAAGCGGTTTTAATAAAAAGTGGCATTAAAATTTTTAAACAACATCATATTTTCCCGAAAATTTCGGTAAAGTCTCCTTTGTAAAAACTGACCCCAAATGGGCACAAACATGAAATATATATAAAGGCATCCCTAAGCGGGAGCTAGCTCTTCGCCAATTGGCGGTCACAACCATGCAAGCAATATAATATACAACGCCGAAGGGCGAGGATCAAAACTCAAAAGGAAACCCAAAATCATCAAGAAAACCATAATAATACAAGCACGGCTCTAAGGTCGAAAGAATATACACTGGTCTTCTAAGTCTAAACAATATACATGTCTGGTTGATGGAGTTTACTAGATACAACTAAAATAATAAAGTACAACGGTGGTCACGATACGAGAGAACCCACCTACCACAACAATCACCGGGAATGAAGTAGTGTGCCAGCAAAGCCGCCAAGGAAACCTGTACGGCAAAATCTGCAAGAAACTATGGCACAACGGGGGTGAGTTGCCAGCGCTCGTGAGTAGAAAACATCACCGAGCAGAAATCGCATGAATGACTCAATCCTAGGTCATACGATAATAATATCCTCAAATAATATAGCCTGAAGCATAATATAATGGCAAAGGTAAACATCTATACAAAAGTGTAATACCAAGTGCTCGTGTCAGTGCCTCGGGTAACAACATATCATATATATGATGTATGAATACATGAAAATAGAATACATCTAAATAAGAAAATTGTTTTCTATTCTCAGTGAGATTTCTTTATAAAAAATCGAGTATCATCAATGAAATCAACAGAGAATCAGTGTCAAGCATCGACATAAAATATATATCTCAATATCTCAATATCTCAGGCTCCGGCTATCCGGACTGGCCTATATCATCAAATCTCAATATCTCAGGCTCCGGCTATCCGGACTGGCCTGTATCATCAAATCTCAAGACCACGTCGGTATCCTTCGGATATCCGGCGCGTCACAATAACCGGTCGGTAGTGCTCCCCTGCCAGGCTCAACGCCATCTACTGCGACCATCTTGCCCCGGGGTACCGCACCGGATCCACAATGCACCCACAGACGGTTCCTCCTCCTCCTCGAATCGGGTGTATGATATCGCTCAAGGGCCGAGAAAACTCATGTTGGACATATCTCATATCATATCAGGAGAAACCCGCAATTTTCTATCTTTAAAATGATAATAAGTTTATAAAATCTTTGCGGTTTCTCCAAATTCATAAATCTCATGAAAATCCGAAATCCCAATCTCAAGAGTAAATAACAGTAAATTACCAGCATAAAACTCCATAATATTGCATGACAAATGAATATATGAATGCATCTGATATCAAGCAAGGAATGCAATAATTAAACTAGCATAGTACAGCAATAACATAATGGAACTATCAATTAGCAAGTTATGTCAAATGAAGTAATACTTCTAAAGTGTACGTGATATGGCAATTACCGATGATGATGTGTGTGAGCCGGCAAGCAAGTGTACGTGGAGCATACGCATCATCGGCAATGGTGCTGGTGTCCTAACAACAGGTTTCATAATAACTAACGAAAGTACATATAAGCATGCAATGCAATGCGAACAGCAAGAATAAATGAAAAATGAATAGTAAATACAACAATAAAGAAATATACATTCCTATATACGAGTCATACAATTTTTGGTATCTGAAATCGCACGAATCGTGGTGTTTAGAAAATAGGGGCTACGGTGTTTTTAAGAAAAGGTGCGTACTTTGAAATATCCGTAGTACCCCTTAGCCTGACTTTAAAATACTCACAATTCGTTAGTTTGTTAGAAATAGGTATGACTCGAGCCCAGTCTAACATCTACTAAGTGAACTACAGGACTAAACTAACAGACTAATCGAAAGGGTAAGAAAAACCACCTAAGTCTGAGTCGATATCCATATCTAGTAGTCGGTGATCCCGCCTCAATAGTATCACATATGATACAATATATCATATGACATCCTCGAGTCAAGAGAAGGGGCTATCATCATAATCATATCTCGTACGGTAAATCCATCGTACGGCATCCCAAATCAGGGTACGGGTCGAATATCATATATAACACAACATCCATGTGGTATCATCATCACATATCATGAACTGGGGGTACTGATCTAAAGTCTAGTATATACTGATACCATCAACATATATATATATATATATATATATATATATATATATATATATATATACATGCGTGTGTATGAAACACATCGCCTAAAAACCCACTATAATCTCATGTCGTATCTCATAATACGAACCAAGTCACATCACCGATCTCGTGGCATCATGCCCAATCACATCGACTCATCTCCAAGCACCATATACTATCCTCAACATCATGTATATGTATACATATATATATATACATACATACTCACATACATATATGTATATATATATGTGTATGTATCCCTATATACGCATAAGTAAAACAAATGTATGCGTGTGTGTGTGCGCGTGAGTGTAAACTTTATTCTAAGGTTCGCGACTACAACTAACTAACGACACTATCAACCAATTATACTAAACTTTAATCCATGATCTCCTAAGATCTTACTTGCTAACTATCCATGTTTCACGTAACACATTTTCATATATATATATATATATAATATCATAGGCTACACTACGAACTGCGGGGGTGCTATACGCCATCCACCCGACTTCCCCCGTAGATATATATCTACTAACCTTGATTCTTACTTAGCAAAGTCGATGACGCCATGCTCATCCTTGTTGTTCAAAGTCCACTCGAGGGTACCTACATATATACACACAAAGTATCGTAAACTGAAATCGAACACGAAAACCAAAACGGCAAACGTATCTCATATAGGTTAAAACCTATGGTCTATGCATGTAAGAACAACCAAAAAACTCCCGACATTGACGTACAAATGTCAAACGACCGAGTCAAAACTAAAATACCCAAAAACCAAGTTTCAGAAGTCGCAAAACATCGCCAGAAATCAAGTAAAACGACTATAGTTTTTTATTAATGTAAAATTAGACTTTTTTGCATACAGGGTAAGTCTAGTTATCTAAAAAGTGAGCTACAGACCGTTTCAGACCCTAACTCAAAAATTGGGCCGCAAATTGCAGCCAAATCGAATAAAACTGCGGCCAAAATATGAAGGCTTGGGCTTGGGCTTCTAGAGTAGCTTCCTAGTAATCTGCACATCTCACTATATCTGCAAAATATTTTTCTGAGTCTCCCGGTCATAGCAGATCTCTAGAAGTCATCACAATTCCCACAAAAACCTAATATCGGAAATTCTAAAGTTCATGTCTTGGGGTTTAGTCTCTGGTTTAGCCCATAATATTAACTCTACAGGATTTGTGGATACTAATACATCTCAATTTCACCTTATCAACTTATAAAATCACCTAAACCTCAACTTGGAATTTTCCAAGTTCACTAATCTACACTAAATCGGTTCTAAACTTAAATAGATGTTAAAGGAAATGCAATACTACTCTAATGGTGAAGAAAATACCTCATTTGGCAACTCAAGAAAATTCTTGAGTTGCCCCAAGTCTTCAAAATCCAATTTTTCTTGATCCATCATGGTTGTAGTGAGCTTGTGCAAGTTTTTAGTGAAGAGAATGAAATGTTTTGATATGTTTTCCATGGAGTTGTGAGGGGTTGAGGTGGTGGAGGGAGGAGGGCAACCATGGGTGAAGGAGAGGAGAGGAAAATGATGGAGATAATGGAGGGAAAGAAATGGCCATGGTCAACTTGACCCCTCACCTCTTTCTCTTCTCTCTCATGCCCATACCCAATTCTTTAACATTTTCCCTTTTCTCTGCTTTTCTTTTCTTTTTCTTCTCCTCTCACATAAAACCAAACCATGCATGGAAAATAAAGAAAAGGCATGGTAGAAAATATAACAAATGTGTAATAAGACATGGTGTATGTCATATGCACAAATCAAGCTTAATGCACGAGTAGTGATATTTAATCGCGATTAGTATTAAAATGGAATATAATTAATTATAAAGAATTTATAATTTGGTTAAATCATATAAAACACCCTCATTTCAGTAATTCCTATAATTTTCCAAATATTTCCCAATTTATCGGTATTTAATTATACCGTATCATAAAAATATTCAAAATATTTATTATTTAATTATATAATTTCCCAAAAATAATTTTTTATTTTTCTGAAATCTTACAGATGATGATACAGCCGGATCCTCCAGCCGAAGACCCTCCAATAATCGTTAAAGACGACAGAGGGGAGACAACAAACCCTCCTCCGGCTCTATCAGCAACCAAGGAGGAGACGATCTCCAAAGATGCCCTTGATGACTACATAGCTCAATAAATACGAGCTCATCAGGCAAACGAAGTGGCTAGCCAAGTCGTCAGAACTGGACGACCTTATCTAGGCTGGTACGATCCAATCAAGTGCCCGCCGGGATATACGATCCCTAAATTCCATGTGTATAAGGGGACAGGCAATCCCCATCAGCACGTTGCTCAGTTCAGGGCTCTATGCGGCAAAACTGGAGGCGACGACAAACTGCTGCTTCGCCAGTTCGTCGGCAGCTTGGCGGAGACGGCATTTGAATGGTACTCGGAGCTTCCGAATGACTCCATCAAAACATTTACAGAAATGGAGGTACTGTTCATGCAGCGGTTCGCAAGAGCAAGCGAGCGCACCCCAATCACGGCATTAATCAATGCCAGGGTGAAGCCAGGAGAGACCTGGGTTCAATACGCAATTCAATGGCGGAATCCATGGTCAAAATGCGAACAGCGCATAGAAGATGCTCCTGCCGTGGGCATGTTCGTGGGGACCCTCGATCCTCAGGCAACTATATCCCAATTTATGATGTTCTTCAAGCCGACCACCTTCTAGGCCTAGATTGACAAGCTGACCTAAATGGACCAGATAGGCAATAGGCCGTCCTCTTCAAAAATGAATCGCCGGAATGAAAAGGACAAAGGGAAAGCGACCTTCGTTGCCAACGCTCAACAACAACCGAGTGACCCGAAACAGGTTGCTCGCCAAAGCAACACAAGCCAATCACTCGCAGAGAAGTTGAGACGTCCTTACTCATTTCCCCGAGATAAAATGAGAAGACTGTTCGAACTGGCGGTACACAACAGACTCATCACTCTGCAAGATCCGAGACGCTCACTGCAGCCTGGTGATGTCAACAGTCCTAACTACTGCCCCTACCACATAGTAATGGGCCACCCAATCGAAGATTTCTATGTCTTCAAAAACTGGGTTGAGCACCAGTACCAACAAGGAAAGTTCGCACTGTCCGAAAATTGGAAGGTAAACCCGCCACAGCAGCACGCTCTTAAAAAGGTGGATACGCCGGGGGCATCATGCTCATTTATAGAGGAAGCTCCGTGGGAAATTGTCATTTCGGCTAAAACTAAAAGAATGTTGAAGGATCTTCAAGCATGCCCAGCGATCAAATGAAAAAGCCCGCTGGAGCCTGAGATCATTGACGAGATGCTGAAACCGCGCCCAATACCAAAAGTTGGTAGCGATAGGCAACACACCCAGGTCAAGCCTTCAAAGTCTTCGAAGAAAATGAAGAAGACCAAAAAGCCTGTGCAGCCTGATGACAAGCGCACGGACCTGCAAAATTACATTGACGCACTGGAAGAATACAATCAAAAGGCACGGACCCCAGTCACTCTCGAAGAGTTCCTCAAGCATATTCTTGAGAACAGAGACAGTGATGAAGGAGACGGCTTGTCAGAAGAACCCGAGGATTATTTAGCGAGTTTCCACATGATCTCTCACATGTCGATAAAAGACGAAGAATCTCCCTCGGCTTCGGAGAGCAACACAGAGGAACTGGGGACAGGACTGGCGTCAAAATCCCTGGAACCGTCAGACGACCTGATCGATAAACTACTAAACGAAGCCCTTCAAAAGAGCAAAGCTGACCGAGAGCGTGAAACAGCCATATACGAAAAGGTTAAGCGTCGGAGTCAGGACGAAGAAGCTGCGATGAGGAAGAGTCAAAAAGTACTCCAACTAGATCGAAGCGATATGTATGCCCTAGAGGCAATTATTGTACATGCGATGTATATTATAGTGGATGCTTGGACATATATAGGGAGGACTTTCTTGCTCGACATGATAGTATGCTATCTGGTTGCACTTTATCTTAACATGTACACTTATTGTCTCTCTATTACATGTTGACAAAGCTCTTAGGATAAGTACTTGACTACCAAGATTATGATGCAGATCATACTAGTGGGGACATGGTAGTCGTAAATACATCCTTCAATAGTTCCTAGTCGGTAAATACACCTCAGGCTGCGATATGTGACATATCTGACAAAGAGACTGGACTGTACGGTAGTGTTACTTGATTGGATTCGCGGGAGTATGAGCATGCTTGCTTGTTGATCTTCTGATCGCTCAATACCCGGGTGGCCGTTACGTTTAGCTGACCGCTTGCGGCTTGTGGGTGACTGATATGATCACCACCTACTATCGGCGTATTGACGAGTCTTTAGAGTCGTACACAGAGATTTCCTGGTTCATGCGAAACGAAGTAGGAGTACATATGTGATATGTGCGGGACCGAGATTAATACGCGTATGTGATACCGTATTCTATTTTGGCGATATGTGATATCGGCCGGTTATATATGATATAGCCGGGTTATCGGATCAAGTGTTGATTCGATAAGTTTTTACATTTGATATTAGCCGGTTGTATGAGATATAGCCAGATTATTAAATCAAGTGTTGATTTATTAATTTAATGTATAATTATATATTTGATATATTTAATTACATTAACTAATATTAGCCCACTTAAGTTTTCTTTTTCTCACAAGTGTACACTTAGTATATGTGTGACATATATTATTGTACATCTTTTGTGTCATGCTAGATGCCACATGCTACATGGGTGTATGAGACTCACACCATACTTATAATAATGTGAGGTTTTATTTATTTAAAATAATTCATTATTAGTTGGAAATTCACATGCTTAGAAGCTTGGAGAAGCTTGAAGCATTTTTGACTTAGTCCACTAGTTTTATTTTACTTGTAGATATTTATTAACCTAACCATTATTGTTAGCTATGGTTTATTATCTACATGAGTTAGTGTATGACACTAACTCACCCATGGTTGTTATTCTCACCTCATGAGTTTCATTCTCATCTCCACTTCATCTTCTTCTTCCTCATGGAAAAGCTTTCTAGGTGATGAAATATTGTGAGAAAAATTAATCTAAAGAGAGCCAAATTCCTACTTCATCATCCTCTACTATATTAGCCATTTAGTTTATGATGTTTGCTTCACTAATCTACCATTAGTGAAAAGGCAGCATGAGCTTGAGTCTTCTCGACGTAGATCGTCTTCGGCCTCGAAGACTTCGAGCATGTTTGTTCATTTCTTCATATGAACCCTTACAAGATTTCGGTTGCTCACTACATGGAGCGAAGGGACTACTACACGGAGCTTTAGAAGTGAAGGACTAGTCTACAAAGGTTGTATTCCTTGTTCACTTAGTGTAATGTTTGATTACATGCTAGCTTAACTCCTAATTTTCTAGTTAGATCCTTTCCATGGGTTGCATAGCTCTCTAGGTTTTTTAAAATTGTATACTTGATGCCCCAAAAAAAATCCTAGTTAGGGTGCTATGGAACCCATCTGTGGTATCAGTGCCAAGCTAGAGCATTAGGCGTTGTCTAGACGAAGTTAGAAGTTCGAACGAACTACGAATACCTGAAATTTATCCTCTCTGGAAATTTTTCCAAAAGTTGGAATTTTTCATGTTAAAAATGCTCTAAAAATCATGCAGGTAATTACATGGACCCACCTGAAGAACGAGTCCCTAACTCATCTAAGTGACCGCGGAACCGCGGCCAAAACATGGTTTTGGCGGCGGTTCCGCGGCGCCACTTGAGAGGCTTGGGACGGGCCTTCAGCTGCTGGTCCATGGGTACTGTAGTATGGTTCTGGGTATTTTTTAAACTCCGCTCAAGTGTTGAGCTCATTGGAAAATTTTGGGTGTTTGTTTATTCGATCGAAAAGTTTAACATCGTCTAGCTATCTGTGATTGTGATACAATATTTGGAATCCACAAAATTTAGTTTTGTGAAAACTAATTAGAATTTTATAAATCTAGCAAGTTAGTCTCATTTGATCGGTTTCCACAGAATTTGATGATGAACAAAAGTCCGTCGCAATTATGTAATTTACACGGATACTCGCTGGGTAACCTTACTAGATAGCCACGCCCCATAGCCCCGACCAACTGACTGTAGGAGAACCCCGTCACCAAAAGCATCCTGTTTCCCCCAATCAGAGCAAAGCTCTGTTCAAAATACCAAGACTGGAAATGAAGCGACGCTTCTGCGTCCCCCAATCAGAGCAAAGCTCTGTTCAAAATTCCAAGACTAGAAATGAAGCGACGCTTCTGCTTCCTCCAATCAGAGCAAAGCTCTGTTTAGAAATTTAAGAGTAAAAAATTGAAGCAACGCTTCAAATCCCGCACTCTGCGCTGCGCGCCACGTGTCTGACACAGGTGCGCTGGCGCAGTTGCGCTGCGCGTTGTGCTGCTCGCCGCATGTCTGACACTGGTGCGCTAGCGCAGTCGCGCTGCGCCCTGTGCTGCGCGCCACGTGTCGAGCGCGAGTGCGCTAGCGCAAGGCGCGCTGCGCGCCACGTATCAAAACACGAAGGCGCTAGCGCTAGCGCAATTACGTTGCGCACCCCAAATTAGAGCAAAGCTCTGTCTCCAAGATTGGACAGTGAAGCAACGCTTCATGATTATGCAGCGCATAAATATCTTACAGAGGAATAACAAAGAATTAAAAAACAAGAGAACATTTAACGGATAATAAAATACTAAATTAAAACATCTTTTTTATTATTATTATTGTTATTATTACACTTGAAAAAGATCACCAAACAAGGGATCAGCGGCACTGGGATTAACAAAACAATAAACAAAATTATCTAACTCCCTCGCCGCCTTCTCCAGCACATCAAAACGGCGATTTTCACGAGGAGTGGATCCCCACCGATTGGCGCCATGTTCATCCGCAAAAGCAGATATGATAGCCCGCCGGGCTCTTATCCGGCTCAACAAGTGAACCGAGCAGTCTTTCAGAGCCTGAGTAATCAGGCACGCCTCATGGAAACACTCGAGCTTGTCCTCAGCCGCATCGAGTATCGCCAGGGTCATCTCTGATGGGTGAGGGAGGATGTCATCAAGCACAGACTCAAGGATCATCCGAAGCCAAATAGAGCGTGGGGGAAAGGGAGACCCCACATGAGTCAAAAGATCGCGCAGTGCAGCGTCGCACTGCTCATCCGTGAGAGAAGGATCTACCAAACGCGCAGCAAACCGAGGAACAAGGTCCTGAATGGGCACTTCCCATGGTTGTCTAGGAGCATGAGGGCGGTTACAAGCCATAGTTGAGAAAGTTCTTTGGGGATGAGAGAAGGAAGAAGCTTTGCTTCAAGTTATAAAGACGAAGCACATAAAATTTTGTGCACAATGGAACTATTTCCAAAATTGGGAAATGAAAGATTCTCAGGAATATAAGTTTGACTTAAAAGGAAGGTGAAAAGACACCTCTGTTGAAGCAAAGCTTCAGATCCAGCGCTCTATTGAAGCAACGCTTCAGATTCAGTGCGCTGCGCGCCACGTGGCGCAGTTGCGCTGCGCTCTGCGCTGCGCGCCACATGTCCAAATTGGGTGCGCCAGCACTAGAATTAAAATTCCCATCATTAGATCAAAAGATCTAATAATAATAAATCATTTATTAACCAGAATTAAATTCTGTTAAGGAATGATTTCTCAAAATCTTTCCAAACAACAAGATTGTGCTTTAAGCACCGCTGGATCAATGATCCAATGGTAAATAATGAATTACCAAAAAACAGAACAAATTCTACATGGAAAGATTTTTCCAAAACAAGAAGATTACCTTCTGTCAAATAGGAGCCTTAGGATCAAAGATCCAACGGTAGGAAATATTCCCCAATCAATCAAGAGAAATATCTCTTAAACCGATTTAACAAATCAATTGGTCATATATAAAGCCCCCAAGACTTCAAGTCCGATATAGAATAAACCCTCTAATAAACTTTGAGAAAAACTCAGAAGAAAAGAAAGGTAAAGAACTGATTCCTTGGAAAAAAGAGGTGAAAACATCTCGTAAAAAGAAGAAATGTCTTCTAAGAAGATCTTAGATCTATAAGAAAGACCGAGGACTTTGAATAAAAAGAAAAGATCAAGATCAAAATCATTAAAAAAGAGAAGTATTTTACTTCACAGGTCTCTAGATCTAAAAAGGCAGAGCCTTTTATAAGAATAAGAACTTAGTTCTTGAATTTTGAGGTAAGGCCTCTTTTAAGAAGAACATAAACTTGTTCTTTGATCTTAAACTGATCAAAATACGCTCTGCGCTATTGGATAGTGCTTGGCACTCATGAACTGCGCCCTTGCGCTCCTTGGACTGGCGCTCAGCGCCTTAACATGCCATGTGTCAAACATAGACACGATCTGCGCTTTGCTCTCCTGAAAACAGCGTACTGTGCTCTTGGGTTGGCGCACAGCGCCAAGCGCGCCACGTGTCACTCACTGGCGCACCCATAAACTGGCGCAGCGCACTTAGCGCTAAGCGACACATGTCACCCTTATGTGCGCTAGCGCAATGCGCTCTATAATTAGCGCAAAGCGCCTGATGCGCCACATGGCGCACTAACAGAACATACTTCGTTCTGATAAATGCTACGCATTTAATTCCAGACGAAATGTCAGAGCCCAATTAAAAGGGCAGAGCCCAAGCAAAGTCTTAACAGGCAGAACAAAAATAAAATGTTCTTTAACTGGACTTAGCCCAATTCTGGCCATAAGTCCTCAATTTAAATTGAACTGAGCACGTCTGCTCTTCTAATCAATTTACACCCGGTTCAAGGGTACATCTCTTTACTGCTCTGATATCCGTCGTTGTAATCCTTCAACGTCGTCAGAGAGGTAACGGGTCCCGACAACCACGCATTACTACGGACTGTGGAGTCTTTAAATCCATGGATTTTGATGTCCTTAACCTCGACCGTGATGTCTTAAAACTAACATCGGAATGTGGGGTCCTTAAATCACAGACTATGATGTCCTTAACCTCGACCGTGATGTCTTAAAACTAGCATCGGACTGTGGAGTCCTTAAATCCACGGACTATGACGTCCTTAACCTCGACCGTGATGTCTTAAAACTAACATCGGACTGTGGGGTCCTTAAATCCACGGACTATGATGTCCTTAACCTCGACCATGATGTCTTAAAACTAACATCGGACTGTGGAGTCCTTAAATCCACGGACTATGACGTCCTTAACCTCGACCATGATGTCTTAAAACTAACATCGAACTGTGAGGTCCTTAAACTCACGGACTATGATGTCCTTATCCTCGACCGTGATGTCTTAAAACTAACATCGGACTGTGAGGTTCTTAAACTCACGGACTATGATGTACTTAACCTCGACCGTGACGTCTTAAAACTAACGCCGGACTGTGAGGTCCTTAAACTCACGGACTATGATGTCCTTAACCTTGACCGCGATGTCTTAAAACTAACAATGGACCATAATGTCCTTAAACTACTTATCGACCGCAATGTCATTAAACTAAACAATAGAGTCCAATTGCTCTCTTGTCGGATCTAAACGATCCCGTTAAGTTGATCTTAGTCTAAAATCAGATTAACGTGTCCTTAACAAACGTTTAAGTTGATCATAGCCTCAAATAAGGCTAACGTATCCTTAAACACAACCCCCCAAACCCAAATCTAAGAAAGATACGGATTTGGACTAGTCCACGTCCTACGGGCGACAACATAACTTAGTCTCCGTATACAATCCACGGGCAACCAAACACAAAACAAACACCCACGACACGAAATGACCATATGGAGAAGGAGAAAGTTGTTACCGTGATGCGGTAGCGTAATTAACTGCAAGGGCTTGCGCCTGCAGGGAAGCGCGTCCCCACAATCAAAAACCCTCAAACGAGGCGGAATCTAACGAAGTCTGCTACATCGGCCGCATCCGTTTAAACCTTCGATACATGGTTGCATAAATCAACTTGGCATCTTCGGAGATGTGGACGGATAGCATCAATTATCATCTGCCCCGAATTTCAAGCAAGACGGACCTGCGTAGTCACGTTTCCGTGGTTCGGAGGGGAACAGATTCTGGCACGCCCGGTGGGACCTTTCCATCTTTCCACTCCACACTTCGTGTGTCGTGTTCTCGAACGAATCGCGGTTTTCTAATATTTTCTCATGGGTTTCGAGGTACTAAGATTTGGCGTTTTGCTTGGTGCAGAAAGCAAAGGATCAATGGCGTTCACCTACTCAAAGTGTTCCACATGCAACTGCAACCCACGTCCTGCCTCAACTGGGGGCATAACCTACGGGCCCCAAGCGGCTTCCCTGTTCACGATGCCCGTGGAACAGGTCACTCAAGCCACCACAGGGTTGTTTTTCGGGAACATGCTCCAGTCAACGAGCTTCACCGCTCCGGTGCTGACACCGGAAGCTCCCAAGAAGTCGGTCTTTGATCGTTTTACACCTACTGCGGCCCTTCTCGATGGATCGTCCAACTCCAACACCTCGGTCTTCTCCAGATTTGGCCAAAGTTCAGGTGGGCCCAGGATGAAGCCTGCACCTCCAGAGAAGGTTATTCCGAAGAGAGTAACCAACCCTGCTCCTGAAGTCGTCAAGGCGGCTTCTCCTGCCAAGGGGTCGGACTTTACAAGACTGACTGTCCCAACTCCCACTCCCGCTCCGGCTACTCAAAGGACATCAGTTTTCAACAGGCTGACACCATCAACAGCCCCCCACCTGAACAGGGAGCAAGACAAAGCCATCCCCGTCACCGAGCCAACTCCATCAGCTCGACACGCTCGACTTCGCCACTGGCGCCGAGTAAGGAAGGCTAGGGGCAACTCCCCTTCTGGGCTAACTCCACCAGCCCCGACAGTGGAAATTAATGCTGTTGTTCCAACCGGGAACAGTTTTGAGCTGCTGAATAAGGTGCGTAGGAATTCTCCTACAGCCGTACTGAAAAGATCTCCTCCTCCGGTGAAGAATGTTGCGGAAGCCAAGCCAGAACAGTCCCCTCAGCGACTGTCCTCCAAGATCGACAAAGTCTGGCGGCAGGTTTGGAACTCAGTGGTGGATCAAGAATACCCTCGCCAACAGAAAAGGGCGATGGTTCAACAAGAAGAAAGCCATCCTGCCAAGCCACGGAAAGCTAACTGGGTGCCCACCGCGACGGCCCCCTCAACTTCAACCGCTCATAAAAAGAGAAGGCCGAAGAAGATCCGCGTGCCTGCGACAAATGTCAAAGGCACTGAGCCCGAACGCCCTAAGTCTGGGGGCATGGTTGTATATACTGTTTACATGGCATCCGGGAAGGAGGATAGCCGCGCTTCTACGGGCCACCGACCACTCACCCGATCTATCACAAGGGCTCAGGAACAACAACAACAGAAACTCTAGGAGATGTTGACTATAATGGCCGCACTCACTGGACCAAAAGAAAGCCCGGAGGCGTCATCGGAACAACGTCACGAACACGAGACTGATGCCGAATTCCTTCGGAGAATGCTTGAGAAGAAGGACAAGGAGGATGCGGAACAAGCGGCCAATATAAAGAAAATGGCTCTTCTCTTATAAGATATGGTGGGCATGATGATCCAGCAGGACCCTCCAGCCAAAAAGCCTCCGATTATCCTCGAAGACGATAGAGGAGAAACGTCAAATCCACCTCCGGCTCTTTCAACAGCCAAAGAGGAGACAATCTCTAAAGCCACCCTGGATGATTATATTGCTCAACAAATACGATTTCACCAGGCAAATGAAGCGGCTAGCCAGGTCGTGAAGACTGGGCGACCATATCCAGGCTGGTATGATCAGATAAAGTACCCGCCGGCTACACGATCCCCAAATTTCACGTATACAAGGGGACGGGAAATCCCCACCAGCACGTCGCCCAGTTCAGAGCTCTGTGCGGCAACACCGGGGGCGATGATAAGCTTTTGCTCCGCCAATTCGTCGGCAGCTTATCAGAGACGGCGTTTGAATGGTACACCGAACTTCCAAATGACTCCGTCAAAACTTTCGCAGAAATGGAATTATTGTTCACCCAGCGATTCGCGAGCGCAAGTGAACGCACCCCAATAACAGCATTGATCAATGCAAGGGTAAAACCGGGCGAAACTTGGGTTCAATACGCAATCCGATGGAGAAATCTATGGTCGAAGTGCGAACAGTGTATCGAGGAAGCACCAGTAGTGGGCATGTTCGTGGGCACCCTAGACCCTCATGCAACTATTTCATAGTTCATGATGTTCTTTAAACTGACCACATTCCAGGCTTTAATCGACAAGCTAGCCCAGATGGATCAGATGGGTCACAGACCGTCTCCTCCGAAACCGGAACCGCGGAACGAGAAGGGTAAAGGGAAGGCGACCTTCGTTGCGAACACCCAACAACAACCCAGTGCTTCAAGACTAGCTGATCAATTGGAGGAGTGACGGTGATACTACAATGAGAAAATGAAGCGCCCTTACTCATTCCCGCAGGATAAAACGAAGAGGCTGTTCGAGTTGGCGGTGCGCAACAGGCTTAACAATTTGCCAAATCCAAGGCGACCACCGCAACCCAATGAAGTGAATAATCCTAATTATTGCCCTTACCACCAAATGATAAGCCACCCGATCGAGGATTGCTTCGTCTTAAAGGGATGGATCGAGGATCAGTACCAACAGGGCAAGTTCGCGTTGTCCGAAAAGTGGAAAGTGAGCCCACCGCAACCGCACACTCCTAAGGGGATGAACACACCGGGGGCAACGTGTTCTTTTGTTGAAGAAGCTCCGTGGGAGGTCGTGCTTTCAGCCAAAACCAAAAGGATGCTGAATGATCTCCAGGCATGCCCGGCGATCAGGTGGAGGAACCCGCTGGAACCCCAGATCATCGAAGGGATGCTGAAGCCGTGCCCAACTCCAAAGATTGGTAGTGATAGCCAAATCACTCACACCCAGCCGTCAAAATCTTCAAAGAAGAAGAGGAAGAGATCCAAAAAGCCCGTGAAGCCAGGTGACAAGCGCACGGACTTACGGAAGCAGATTGACGCGCTGGAAGAGTATAATCAGAAGGCGCGAACTCCAATTACGCTCCAAGAGTTCCTCAGCCACGTCCTTGAGAACGAAGATGATGGAGAAGACTCATCGGATGGATCTGAGGATTACGTAGTAAGCTGCCATATGATCTCCCATTCATCACTAGACAATAAAGAAGCTCCTTGCAAAAAGAGACCGGGGCAGGTCCCGAACCAGAACTTCTATGGCCGTCAGACGAAATGATCGACGCCTTCCTGAATGAGATTCATCTGAAAAGTAAAGCCAATCGGGAGCGTGGGATGGCCATATTCGAAAGAGCCAAACGCTGGCGACTAGACGAAAGAGTCGAGACATTCCCGCTGAATCAAGGAACATCCATCGCGGATAAAAACAAGTTCAAGACGAGAAAAAGGTTTGCTAAAGCCATATCAATGGGAATGAAGCTACCACCCTCTGAAGGAAACACTCCCGGTGAAGCAAAAAAACATCCTAGCTACTGCTTATATCATCGAAAGATTTCGCACCCCACTGAAGAGTGGGACGCTTTTAAAAGATGGTGGCAGGGATATGTTGCTCACCGGCAACATGTTAAGCGGATGAAAAGCAAAACTCGTCGGGAGGAAAGAAGTACGACCGAGGAGCATAAAAGAACTACCGGTAATTGTCGCATGGTCAACACTGGGGGATCGCAGGTTCTCACTTTCGGAAGCGACTCTGACGAAGAGATGGCTCTTGGCCCTCTCTTTAAAGAATCCACCTTGGGGAAGGAGGAAGAACCGAAGGCCTGTGAAAACATCTAGCTGCGCAACCGTACGCTTCTAGAAAAGAATCTCGGACCCACAAGTAGAAAATGTTGGAGATAGTGCCCTCATAGTCAATTATTGGATCGCAGGTACGTGATTGCAATGATTGCGGAGGACCTATACCGGTAGGACAGTCTTACTCAAGATGATAGTATGCTATCTGGTTTGCCTTTATCAGTCGTGTACATGTTCAGGTGACTGATTACATGTTACACTTTGATAGAGCCCTTAGGATCTTGCTTTACCACCAACAGTATGATGGCGATCATATACGTGAGAGTTGGGTGGTTTATACGCATATCCTTAATTGTGGTCCCTAGTCGTGGGAGTTTCGAGACAGGGCATCGATACTCCAGAGTAGACTAGTGTGTACAGTCGAGACCGCGACGAGGGGCGGTGGCCGGTCTCACAAGCCACTGGTCTCAGTTGGATCACCTAAGATGTATACAGGTGCTCATTGGGTTATGAGTACACCGGACAGGACTCGCCGGGAACCTGCTAGTTGGTATTATACATATCGTCAGATAGCAGTTCCCTGGTGACATGTGTACAGGTTAGTTCATCGACCTAAGGTCGTCATTTGTCTCGTGTGAGTTCCCACTGTGCTTTGATTTCTACCCTACCACGGCTCAAAGGAGTCGTGCAAACAGGTAGTTTTTGGGTACAGTCCCGATCCATATGGAGGCACGTGAGCGGATCGGCAGGGGATTCGTCTCTCCCGGTATTGGGGGCGAGATCGTGCTGTGTCTAGGAGAGCCATTACACAAAGTCCATGGCCATGGCAGGAGATTTACTGGTAGGTACTCCGGTAGTATCTCAGGGTGTTATTGGGCTTCACTCCGACACGACTTATACTGCTATTGGGGGTCTGACGTTACTAGCCCCCTAGGCAGATATGCGATACTCATAGACGAACGGACCGGACTGTATATACATTGTCACTGTTAGGCTCAGTAGGGTTTCTGGATGAGTTCGCTCATCGGCCTCCCTTGAGGTCAGTCCATGGGCAGCCGTTACGCATTGCTAGTGCCGCTGACGGTTTGTGGTTAAACCCACTGCCAGGGTACTGACGAGTCATTAGAGTCCCCCACAGACAGTTTTCCAAGTTCGGGCGAAACGTTGTAGAGGCTGTATGGTTTTATGGCAGGGTTCGGAAAATGCACGTGCGTTTACGCACGTGTCGATTTTCGGACAGGTGATACTGGTCGGCTTTGGGTTAAGCCGGATCCGAGTATTATATTGAGTAGGTATAATATCTTTGTCTCAGTTGCATTTGTATTCGGTCGTAATACAAATGCGGGTATATTTATACAGTTTCGGGGTTATCCTGAAAGTCGTTTCAGGATCACTTTTGGAAGTTGCCAGTTTCCAGTTTTCTATCAGCCGTCTTTTAACATTCAGTTAAAGACGGATTTATCTTTTCTTCAGTTGAGGTGAGTCAGTGTTCTAGAAGCATCTAGATGAGGTGACTAGGATTAATTGGTGTTGAGTTTTCATTGGATGCATTTAATGGTTCATTAATGCATGATGACTAGGTTTATGACTCATGCTTTAACATTAAAGCATTTTGTTTTGGTTATGATCTTTTGTTCATGATATCATTTCTAATGGTCACCTACCTCCTCCTACCATCACCTCCCTCCTCTATATGAGTGGTCGGCCTTCCCCTTCCCCTCTACACACTCTCTCACTTGTTGATTTCATTTAGAAAAAAAGATATGATAGATTTTGGGGTGTATGGAATTTCACAGCTCATTTCATTCCATCACCCGATTCCCTCGGCAACTTCATTTACCGATCGTCCACGGACTTGGACGAAGTGAGACAAAGTCATCTAATCATTCTCTACATCATTCTTGGTCGTCTCTTTTAGCAAACTTGACGACCGAGTTGCCTCAAGTCAGAGGCGGGAGCCCGTTTAAAGAATCGTCGACGTGGTGCCACCTCGACGAGGATATCGGAGATCGACGAGATCGGAGCAGCCGCAACGGAGCGTGGGATGATGGTTAGAGAATGAAGGACTAAGATCGTTCGGTATAACCTTTCTACACTCTTTACAGTTTGTTAGTTTAGAAATAATGGCAGATCCGGGTTAAAGTATACGATAGCGCCAGTTAAAAAGTTTTTGTTCCGCATTTGGCGTCTGTAGACGGCCGGGGCGCTAGCGTAGACTTACAGAAAAGACAAGGGAAAAGAAAAGGTCTCTAAGGATATCGCCCTAGATAACCAAGTCACGAAACAACCGACTGCCAAGGACCCGCCAAAAAGGAATAAGGTGGAGTACAACGTTCTGGCGCACTTGGGAAAGTTACCTTCGCAGCTCAGCATTCTTTACGCCCTTTTACTATCCAAAGAAGCGAGAGATTCATTGATCAAGGCGCTACATGAGACAGAGCAATTCCAAGCTTTTCTCGCCGAAGAAAAGATGAAGGACGAGCTAGAGGAAGTACACACAACCGATATCACCTTCGGCGACGAAGACCTCCTTCTTGGGACATGCGAGCACAACCGTCCCCTCTATGTCTCAGGATACTGCCACGATATAAAGATAGGCAAAATCCTGGTCGACAATGGGTCTTTCGTCAATCTTCTCAAAGTGCGAGTGTTGAAGGAAATCTGCATGAGCGTCCAGCATCTCGCTTGTAATAAAATCACCATCTCCGGTTTTGACTCCCAGTCATCACGGACTCTCGGATCTGTGATATTGACATTACGATTCGGGCTACTTGTCACAGATATTAAATTTCATGTTATTGACGCCAAGACATGTGTTCACACCATAATATTGCATTATTATATTCCCCATTCTTATTCTTTTTACAAATAAAACAGGTGCTTTTGATGCATGTCTGCTACATATTACAGGTTACAGGTTCTTGGAGCGAAAACAGTGAAAACGATGAAAAGACGATGCAAAAGTGGACTTTGACCAACAAACAGAAGACTCTTGATCAAGCATACATCAAAGATAAAATTCACAAAGTACAAGGCAATGCAAGGTCCAAGATTATAAAGCGAACGGTTAAAAGTCCACCGCAATTATTCACTGGAGATCTGGAAGAAACATAGAAGCTATTTTAATAAAGAACCAAATAATAAGGAAGCACAAATATCTAAGGCCCAATACTTTCTTTTAAAGAGACAGAGACATAAAATTTTACCAAAGCTTGAAGTCTACTTTGACTAGGTCTTCCTAAGGATATTTTGGTAAATGTAGACATGCAAATCAATTGTAACCTAGGGTTTCCTATTCTCTATAAATAGGAACTCTACTCATTGTAATTTCTTATGCCTCCCTTTAATGAATAAAATTTAGAAATCTTTTGGAGAGCATCGGTGTTTCTTCTCCATTCAGAAATTCAGATCTGACAACCTTGCATGGATGATTGGAGGGATGCATCTGTAAGTAATTTAATTTCTTGCCTTAGTGTAGATTTAAATTCCTTGCCCTAGGTAGATTTAATTTCATGCCCTAGGAACTTGTTTAGAGTTAGATTTGGGGAAGGATTTTGAGAGATAAGATCTCTCATCCCTTTCTTACCCACCAAATATTTACAATAGGACTCCATGCATACATGCACATACCGCTCCCTACGGCACTCTATCCCTCGAGGTAGCGGTGATACCGTAGTATAAAGGCCCGGGTGTGATGTTTTCCATGGAGGTTAGGGTAAGGATCTCTAAAGGAAGGACAAGAACCTAGAGGAAGGATCACCTTCCCGAACGGATCTAATCCGCTTTATTGATAATTACCATAACTCCTCACAGATCTTCATTCGGGTATAGAAAGCGTTGAGATTTACTTGCATTTCCAAACCATCCCTAAACCTAGCCCTAGCAAGAATAGATCTAGATAATTAGTATAGATTAATTAGGTTTTTAGATTTAATAATTAATCCGAACACCCTTCGGAATTAACTCGTAAGCGCGAATTGGAAATTCACAACATCCCTGTGGACCGACCCGTACTCGCCGGCTAGCTTCATGCGACGCCGTTCTTGATTGCGGTTACAAATATTTTTGATCTATGTTTTAGAAAGCGCAAGCACGCTAAATCACTCAATCAACATGCTATAACGCTTTGCTCGGCCGGCCTTGGTTACACGAGTATAACAGCATCCCTTCTACACAACATCAGTGTATGAAATACTTTAAGGATGGTCTCGAGTATACCGTGACAGGAGAGTTGAACCCGTTCTCTGTAAACGAAGTCCGCAAGTATAAAGATGCAAAATATTTCTTGCCAGATTTCGAGGACATGGAGAGATGTCGCAAATCGGAGAACAAAACTATCACCACCATTCCTGTCTTCGGGAGTGATACTGAGGAAGAGGAAGAGATAGCTTATTCAGGTCAATCCCAGTACAACAAGACGGGACTGTCCGCTCCAATGTTGATCTTTGGAAGCGACTCGAAAGATGAGGTCCATGCTATATTCTCTGCTCGGCCACCAATACAAGCATTCGCTGGTGATAATCAGAGTTTGCAAATTACCATGATTCCGCGGGAGCACTATAAAGATCTCGACGCACTTGAAGCTTATAGCGTGCAAGAGCTACAAACATTTTACGTCCCTCCCAGGAGAAAAGGTGAACGGGCAATCCTATTCTACCGATCCACGGAAACAAGAGTGGAAAAAGAAGTTTGGCATGGCGCCGATTCTACGTTCGACAGGCTCCATCCTATCCGTCTGCCTAGATATTACGCAGAAGGCTTGAAAAGGCTGTTGAAGCACCAAGGGATACCCTTCAAACAGACCGCTCAAAAAGCTAAGTTCCATGACAGGATTTGGAACATTCCCGGAACTCAGCGCAAATTGCCCAACGGGAAATGGATGCAATCGGGCTTGGATATGTTCGGTCCAAGAAACGGGAGCTACTCCGCGATTGCTATGTCGTACATGACCTTGATGAAGATGGAGATGCTCAATGGGAGAGTGCTAACCCTGAACCAGAAAAAGCCCCTGACGTGAAAATGCCCAGTCCGTCGTTCGAAGAACAAATGGACAAGCTTATAAGGGAAGCTGGTCAAAAAGTTCGAGACGACCATAATCGCGAAATGGCCATCTACGAGAAAGACATGACGCGGTGCCTTCTCCAACAGGCTGCGAAAAATGAAAATGCCCCTCCCTGCCAACCCGTTGTAAAAAAGGCCCGATGCAGAGGCAGAAATAAGGCAAAGAGTGAAAAGGGCGTTCGACAGTGACAAAGAGGGACCAAGAAGTCACGCAATCATGAATCGAGCGGTACGGATTTGTCCCTTATGAAGAAGATGAGTCGAGCATACTCTTTTCCTCAAGACAAGACAAAGAAGATACTTGATTTTGCCAAAAGACATCAAATGCTTACACTTCCGGAGTCCAAACACCCCGAGCAAACAGGCGAAGTCTCTCACCCGGACTATTGCTCCTATCACTGAGCAATGGGACACCCTCTCGAAGACTGCTTCACCTTCAAGAACTGGGTCGAAAACCAATATCAGCTCGGCAAGTTCGCTCTATCCGACAGTTGGAGGATAACTCCGCCGCAGAAGCATGAACCCAAAGCCGCGAGAGTAGAACCAGAACAACATCGGTCTTGGAAGCGAACTCGTACTTGTCATATGATAACACTATCAAAAGAAGAGCCTGAGGATAGGGATGACCTCCCCTGGTGCTTCGAAAAGAATGATGACCGTTCCCCTCCGAATGACGGCCAAGACTGGACGTCTTGCCAGAGATTCGGGGAAGATGCTAATTGGTGTTGTCCGTCCACCTCTCCGAAGATGCCAAGTTGATTTATGGCACCGGGTATCGGAGGTTTAGACGGATGCGTCCGATGTAGCAGACTTCGTCAGATTCCCCCTCGCTTGAGGGGTTTTTGATTGTGGAGACGCTCTTCCCTGCAGGCGCAAGTCCCTGCAGTTAATTACACTACCGCATTGCGGTAACAACTTTCTCCTTCTCCAGATGATCACTTCCTGTCGTGTGTGTTTGTTTTGCGTTTGGTTGCCCGTGGATTGTATACGGAGACTGAGTTATGTCGTCGCCCGTAGGGCGTGGACTAGTCCAAATCCGTATTATCTTAGATTTGGGTTTGGGGGTTTGGGTTTAAGGATATGTTGGCCTCATTTGAGACTAAGGTCAACTTAAACGTTTGCTAATGATACGTTAGTCTAGTTTTTAGACTAAGATCAACTTAACAGGATCGTTTAGATCCAACAAAAGAGCAATTAAGGGAGCCATGTTGTTTAGTTTAGTGACGTTGTGGTCAATAGGTAGTTTAAGGACATTGCGGTCCAATGTTAGTTTTAAGACAATGCGGTCAAGGTTAAGGACATCATAGTCCGAGGATTTAAGGACTCCACAGTCCGGCGTTAGTTTTAAGACATCACGGTCAAGGTTAAGGAAATCATAGTCCATGAGTTTAAGGACGTCATAGTCCATTGTTAGTTTTAAGACATCCCGGTCAAGGTTAAGGACATCATAGTCCATGAGTTTAAGGACCCCACAGTCCGGCGTTAGTTTTAAGACATCACGGTCAAGGTTAAGGACATCATAGTCCATGAGTTTAAGGACCCCACAGTCCGTTGTTAGTTTTAAGACATCACGGTCAAGGTTAAGGACTTCATAGTCCATGAGTTTAAGGACCCCACAGTCCGTGAAATGTGTGGTTGTCGGGACCCGTCACCTCTTTGAAGACGTTGAGGAATTACAACGACAAATATCAAAGGAGTGAAGAGATGTACCCTTGAACCAAGGTAGATTGGGGATCTTTAGTCCAATTAGGAACTAAGATCAATTAATTAGATTATGAGCATATTGGCCCAGTTAAATCTGAATTGAGGACTTATGGCCAACTTGGGCTAGGTCCAACTAAGTTTGACCCTCCATTGGACTCTCTGACATTTGTCTGGTTTTAGTCCACGTTGTTCTCATCTTTAAATTCCTCAATTTTGAGATTCAATTGAAGGAGAGGCTTTGCCTCTAGAAAATTAGCCAATTGGGCTAAAGCTGGTGTTAAACACTAAAGACCAACAGTGTTGAACACCGGAGATAAGATTATCAAATTAGTGTTAAACACTAGAAATTATGATTCTCAGATTAGTGTTAAACACTAACAAATAACAGTGTTAAACACTGGCAACTAAATTATCAGTTTAGTGTTAAACGTTAACTGAGGGAGGAACCACGTGGGAGCACATGATGGTCTCGGAAAGTGCGGCCATATCCCCTTTATTTTGTTCTGCAGATAAGTGTTTAACACTTTTTTAATTCTCGCAGTCATCACGTGTGGGCACGTGATGGGGGCTCATGCTCTGGTTTATTGGAATACTCATTAGGGGTCACGTGGTGACACGTGAGGGCGCCCCAGAGTTTCTGTTTATTTTGCTTTTTCTTTATGTGCTTCAAGGAACACGTGGAGCACGTGAGGCATTGCCTCTGAATTCTTTTCAGTAGATCTTTACAGGGGTCACGTGGGGCACGTGACCCTGTTTCTTTGCCTGTTTGAAGATCTGTTTATCTCATTTAAGAATTAAATTCTTCATAGGGTTAAACCCTAGCTATAGTTTTAAAAGAATTAAATTCTCACTTTCTTTTGAAGAATTATATTCTTAATTTCTTTTCTGTAGGAATTAAATTCCCCATATATGTAAAGAATTAAATTCTGGCATAAGGTAAAACCCTAATTTCTTTTTTAAGGGAATTAAATTCCTGTGAGTATGAGAGAATTAAGTTCTCAATTAGGGTTAAACCCCAGTTCTGTCCATTTTGAAGGAATTAAATTCCTATAATATAGGGTTAAACCCTAATTTTATCTTAGAGGAATTAAATTCCTATAACTTTGTGAGAATTAAATTCTCAAAACTCAATTCCTCCTCAATGTTTTAGATCTGCATGGCAGGATCTCAACCCAATGAGAATTAAATTCTCAATGTATAGGGGAGATGTGCACTTTGCAGACCTTCAACCAGAGAAAGAACTAAGTTCTTTTCTTTATAGAAGAGTTAAACTCTTTTAAGACTTAAATTCTTTTTTTGAAGCCTATCTTTTCTTACCTAGGGTTTTTCTTTGTAGAGAATCAAATTCTTCTTTCTGAATTTTCAAGATTCCAAGGCTCTATCACCCTCTCTTCTCCTTTTCTCTCTCTCTCTTCTGGCATCTATTTATAGGAGAAGGAAAAGAATCAATCTGTTTAGTGAATCTTTCATTGTAAAATTTGATTTGTTTATTGAGGGATTTGATCATTGATCTGGGCCTTTAGATTGTTAGGTAACTTTTATTCTCCATTGGATTTTAAATCCAAAGATATTTCTTTGTTATTCCGGTGAGATTTAGGGGAAATCTTTCCAAGTCCAAGATTTTTCCATAAATTGGTGATTTTTAATCACCCTTGGATCTTTAATCCGACGGTCTCCATAATCCTTTTCCATTTGGAAAGATTGAGAAGCCTTTAGAATTTAATTCTATTAACTGTAAGTCTTTCGAAGTCAGTCACGTGCTGGCACGTGACCCTTGGTCACGTGTGAGCACGTGACCCCCAATTGAGTCCTTTAACAGCTGCTTGTTTATGTTGTTTTAACCATCACGTGTCAACACATGACCATTGGTCCCGTGTGAGCACGTGATACCTCGCTGAGGTGTTTTTTCCTGACTTTTAGAATTAAATTCATTTAAGCTGTAAGGCTTTCAAAGCCTGTCACGTGCTGGCACGTGACCATTGGTCACGTGTGAGCACGTGACCCTCAATTGAGTTATTTTTCAGCAGTTTGTTTTCGTTTCTGTTTGATGAAGTTTTAATCATCACGTGTCGTCACGTGACCATTGGTCACGTGTGAACACGTGATACCTCATTGAGGTAATTCCTGATTTTTAATCAGGGAACAGTGCATAGTATATTTGCTCATAACTTTTGATCCCGCATTAATTATGAACCATATAATATATCAAATCGAAAGATTTTTCGAGATGCTTTCAATACCATCAGAATTTAACAGTTCCTCCTTCGGGAGTTTATCAAAATACAGGCCGGAAGATACTGGTTCGCATTTCTTTAAGCGTATCCTTCCATTTGACACCTTGGACTCTTTTGCGCAGAAATTTTTAGCGAGAACAAATGCCCCCAACTACTTTGCCCACGTAAGTATATACGTGGGTGAAGTAGTGCAGAGTTATGCATAGCGTATGACCAGTTTCGGGTTGGTATATAACTTTCAGAATCTTGATCTGAGAAGATAACGAGCGGACACAAGCGTCGTCATTTATCATTGACTCAAATCTCGACTCTTAAGAGATATTGTTCCAAACTCTCAACTCCATGAGCCGCACCGTTCTATTTCTTTATGTCATACTCTGGTGTGAAGTAGTCTATATGCTCATGAGTAAGTTCTCCATTTCAGTGGCATGTAGCTTTGGCAAGTGTGGCTCATAGATGGTCCATCTTAATCTCTTTGTAGGGCAGTGATGGCTTGGGAGAGGGTTGGGATCTGCCACCTAAGACTTTTCAACTTTATGAGCTGTGAAGGTCTCATAAAGACTTTTCTCCCTACGAGTCGAGAGGATCCCGCAGGTGTATTTTCTCCTTAGGGGTCGTGAGGACTCCTAAGTGTGTTTTCTCTTGAAAGTCGTAAGGATCTCACAAGAAAATTTGCTCCCTAATGAGTCGTGAGGACCCACAAGTGATGGGTGAAGTTGCCCTTATCCGTATCTCACGGGGTCAGGGGTTGCTTTGGATGTTTTCTAGGGTACCGTAGTTTAAAGACATCGTGGTCAAGGTTAAGGACATCGTAGTCCGTGGATTTAAGAACTCCACAGTCCAATGTTAGTTTTAAGACATCACGGTCAAGGTTAAGGACATCATAGTCCGTGGATTTAAGGACTCCACAGTCCAACGTTAGTTTTAAGACATCACGGTCAAGGTTAAGGACGTCATAGTCCATGGTTTTAAGGACTCCACAGTCCGATGTTAGTTTTAAGACATCACGGTCAAGGTTAAGGACCTCATAGTCCGTGGATTTAAGGACTCCACAGTCCGATATGTGGTTACTGGGACCCGTCACCTCTTTGAAGACGTTGAGGAATTACAACGCCAAATATCAAAGGAATGACGAGATGTACCCTTGAACCAAGATAAAATCAGTCTAGAATCATCGTGGTTGATCATTAGTTTTAAGACATTACGGTCAAGGTTAAGGACATCATAGTCCGTGGATTTTAAGGACTCCACAGTCCGATGTTTGCTGTGGATGCTTCACACGGGTTCACTGCCATGCTCTGCGAGGACCAGGCTCTGCTCTGGACGTTTTCCGCGGGGTCAAAGAGTGACGTTATCCGCGTTCCAGGTGACCAGGAATTTTTCGCTAGATGCTTCACACGGGTTCACTGCCGTGTTCGGCGAGGACTAGGCTCCGCTCTGGATGCTTCACACGGGTTCACTGCCAAGCTCTGCGAGGACCAGGATCCGCTCTGGACGTTTTCCACGGGGTCAAAGAGTGACGTTATCCGCGTTCCACGTGACCAGGAATTTTGCTCTGGATGCTTCCCACGAGTTCACTGCCGTGTTCGGCGAGGACCAGGCTTCGCTCTGGACGTTTTCCACGGGGTCAAAGAGTAACGTTATCCGCGTTCCACGTGACCAGGAATTTTGCACTAGATGCTTCACACGGGTTCACTGCCGCGTTTGGCGAGGACTAGGCTCCGCTCTGGACATTTTCTACGGGGTCAAAGAGTGACGTTATCCGCGTTCCACGTGACCATGAATTTTGCTCTGGATGCTTCCCACGGGTTCACTGCCGTGTTCGGCGAGGACGAGGCTCCGCTCTGGACGTTTTCCATGGGGTCAAAGAGTGACGTTATCCGCGTTCCACGTGACCAGGAATTTTGCTCGGGATGCTTCCCACGGGTTCACTGCCATGTTCGGCGAGGACCAGGCTCCGCTCTGGACGTTTCCATGGGGTCAAAGAGTGACGTTATCCGCGTTCCACATGACCAGGAATTTTGCTCTGGATGCTTCCCACGGGTTCACTGCCGTGTTCGGCGAGGACCAGGCTCCGCTCTGGATGTTTTCCACGGGGTCAAAGAGTGACGTTATCCACGTTCCACGTGACCAGGAATTTTGCTCTGGATGCTTCCCACGGGTTCACTGCCGTGTTCGGCGAAGACCAGGCTCCGCTCTAGAAGTTTTCCACGGGGTCAAAGAGTGACGTTATCCGCGTTCCACGTGACCAGGAATTTTGCTTTGGATGCTTCCCACGGGTTCACTGCCGTGTTCGGCGAGGACCAGGCTCCGCTCTGGACGTTTTCCATGGGGTCAAAGGGTGACGTTATCCGCGTTCCACGTGACCAGGAATTTTGCTCTAGATGCTTCCCACGGGTTCACTGCCGTGTTCGGCGAGGACCAGGCTCCGCTCTGGATGTTTTCCACCAGGTCAAAGAGTGACGTTATCCGCGTTCCACGTGACCATGAATTTTGCTCTGGATGCTTCCCACGGGTTCACTGCCGTGTTCGGCGAGGACCAGGCTCCGCTCTGGACGTTTTCCATGGGGTCAAAGAGTGACGTTATCCGCGTTCCACGTGACCAGGAATTTTGCTCTGGATGCTTCCCATGGGTTCACTGCCGTGTTCGGCGAGGACCAGGCTCCGCACTGGAAGTTTTCCACGGGGTCAAAGAGTGACGTTATCCGCGTTCCACATGACCAGGAATTTTGCTCTGGATGCTTCCCACGGGTTCACTGCCGTGTTCGGAGAGGACCAGGCTCCGCTCTGGACGTTTTCCACGGGGTCAAAGAGTGACGTTATCCGTGTTCCACGTGACCAGGAATTTTTCTCTGGATGCTTCCCACGGGTTCACTGCCGTGTTCGGCGAAGACCAGGCTCCGCTCTAGACGTTTTCCACGGGGTCAAAGAGTGACGTTATCCGCGTTCCACGTGACCAGGAATTTTGTTGATTATATCCGCATTTCACGGAGTTGGGATTCGACTCTCGGTCATCTGTACACCGTCGAGTCATGGAACTGGGAATTGCCGTTGTTCCGCTTTGCTTGATATTGTGTCTGCTGCAATGAGACAAATGTCGAGATGATCTCTAGGCTATCTGTGACTCATCGAGATTTGGCTTCTTCTTCTGATGAAACCTGGGAGAGGAGGAGTGCGATTCCTTCTTTGTTTGCGCCCTGGATTGTAAACAGGGATTGATGTAATATCACCTGTAGGGCATAAATTTCATTTTTATTTTATTTTTTCTTCCGCGATGCTCTATCATTTCAGCTTTTATATCGTGAAGGTTGTGATTGCCCCATCATTTCGGCTATGTTTTTGCGGTGCCTAATCATTTCGGCTATTTATTTTATTTTTACTCGCTGCTTTTTATTGCGAGTTGCCCCATCATTTCGGCTATTTTTTATGCATACATTTTTACTTTTTGTTTTTTATTGCAAGTTGCCCCATCATTTCGGCTATTTCCTATGTGTTTCCCCCAATCAGAGCAGAGCTCTGTTGGAAATTCAAAATTCAAATTTTGAAGCAATGCTTCAAATCCCGGGCGCAACGCGCCACGTGTCAGGCACAGGTACATAAGCGCAGCGCCCAAAGCAGCGCACCCAATCAGAGCAAAGCTCTATTTAAAGCAAAATTAAAGGAAGCAACGCTTCAGTTGCGCAAGCACTGCGCTGATGCGCTAGCGCAGTCGCGCTGCGCTTTGCGCTGCGCGACACGTATCAGCGCAGTCGCGCAGTGCGACACATGTCAGCGCAGTCGCGCTGCGCTGTGCGCTGCGTGACACGTGTCACGCACTGGGACATTTGCACCAGACAGAATCAAGATTCTAAAGAAATCTTTCTGTTCTTGTTAAAACAAGAAGATTTTCTTCTGTAAAACAGAAGCCCTTGGATCAAAGATCCAACGGTGGGGAAAATTCCCCAAATCACTCAGAGAAACATCTCTTTAACAAATTTAACTAATTTATGGGCACTATAAAAAGGACCCTAGACCTCAATTCAAAGGGATGAAGATTTTTGTGAGAAATCAAAAATTTCAAGCAGAGAGAACTCTGAAGAAATTCCAAGAAAAAAAAGAAAGGTAAAAGACCTTTTAGGTAGAAGAATTTCTTCTGATAGATCATTGATCTAAAAACAAGATCAATGATCTTTAATAAAAAACAAAATAAAAACAGTGCTTTGCACTTTTTATGAACCTCTGGTTCCTGAAATAAGAAAAAGCTTGTTTTTCTTTGATCTAAATTAGATCAAGAAATCAAATAGTTCTTTGCACTTCTTTTATGAACCATTGGTTCTTGAATCTAAAAGATTCTCAAATTAATAGTGCTTTGCACTTGAAAATCTGCACTGTTGCGCTCTTGGGTTGGCGCAAGACACCAGAGAGCGCCACGTGTCAGTATCTGAACCACTTGCGCTATGCGCTTTAAGATAGAGCTTTGCTCTCTGAAATTGGCGCAACTCACCAGAGTGCGCCACGTGTCAGCAGCGCACTGCGCTTGCATGACACGTGTCGTCACCACAAGTGCTTGCGCTCTTTGATTGGTGCAAAGCGCCTGAAAATGCAATGCATTTCTTTTGTTAAAGGGCCAGGCCCAAGTCAAAAGACCTAGCAGGCCAAAATAAATTGCAAAGCAATAAAAGGGCAGAGCCCAAATAAAATTGATGCTCTGCATCACTTATAAATGGGCAGAGCCAAAAACAAATTGATGCTCTGCATCATTTATAAAGGGACAGAGCCCAAATCAGAACGTCCTAGCAGGCCAAAATAAAATGCAGTGCATTATTAAACAGGGGCAAAGCCCGAGCACAGGCCTAATAGGCCAAAGATAAAAAAACGTTGAATATTCTCAACTGGACTTAGCCCAATCATGGCCGTAAGTCCTCAAATTAAATTGACTGAGCAAGACTGCTCTCCTAAATCAATTTACATCCGGTTCAAGGGTACATCTCCGAACTCCTCTGAAACCTATCGTTGTAATCCTTCAACGACGTTAAAGAGGCGACGGGTCCTGACAACTATACATCATCATGGACTGTGGGGTCCTTAAACTCATGGACTCATGCGTCCTTAAACTAAAACACGGACTGTTGGGTCCTTAAACCCGCGGACTTATGCGTCCTTAAACTAAAACACG
This sequence comes from Agapanthus africanus, assembly GCA_030015575.1. NCBI lineage: Eukaryota > Viridiplantae > Streptophyta > Magnoliopsida > Asparagales > Amaryllidaceae > Agapanthus > Agapanthus africanus. The sequence continues at coordinate 339,282,029 of CM057339.1, read as the reverse complement.
GACTGTGGGGTCCTTAAACCCACGGACTTAAGCGTCCTTAAACTACCTATGGACCACCTGTTGCGCCACGGCAGCGCCCCGGCCATCTTACCGAGGCCAAAATGCGGAATCAAAATTTTTCCTTACTCGGAAACCGGCGCTATCGCGGACAATGAAAAAACCCGGATCGTAACCATTAACCAACACTAGCTATGAAAAGAAAGGGTGAGAGATATACCGAGCGATCCGTGTCCTTCGGTCTTCGTCTCCACTCCGATCTCCCGCGGAATCTCCGTCACCTCCTCGCTCGTCGGAAAGGGCACCACGTAGCCGGAATCTTTTAGGGGCTCCCGCCTCTTGACCGAGGCAACTCGGGCGCGAAGTTGGCTAGCCGACACGTCCAAGACTTGCTATAGAATAGTGTAGTAAACTTGTCTCTTGGGGTTTTAGAAGTTGCCATGGATATGGAGGTGAGAAAGAGATAAGCTTTTAAAATGGAACTTTTTTTGGATGAATGGAATAATGAGATTAAGATATTTGCCACCATCAAAAATAATCCCTCTCCCCTCACACTGAAGTGGCCGGCCCTTTAAGATGAGTATGGATTGGAAAGAGAAAAAGAAAACTTCTCCAAGTATATGATCATAGAAAAAACAATATATATAAAGATAATATAAATCTCACATCCTTTCTCACTCATCTCACTAATCAATCCTTTCATGAGAAAGCAAGTGAAGAGATGCTAAAAGCATCTCATGATGACAAAGGCACAATATGCAAGGAAGCCCTCCACTAGTAAGTTAATTGCAAACATGCAATTAACCCCTTTCCACGAAAAGTCCGACCGAGAAGGAATGAAGGAAAAACGGCCGGAACGAAATACAAACTGGCAACTTCAGAAAACTGGTCCCGTAATAAATTACAGGAAAACCCCACTACTGCAAATACATGCCCGCATTTGTATTCCCACTGAACACAAATGCAAAGAGACAAAACTACACTATCACATACTAGGATCCGGCTTAAGCCAAAGCCGGCTAGTAAAAACCGTCCGATCACGATCCGTGCAATACCGCACGCATCTGATCGAACCCTGCTATATCTCCATACGGCCTCTACAGCGTTTCGCCCGAAAGCTTGAGTAACTGAAAGTGTGGTGGACTCTAAAGACTCGTCAATACTATGGCTGTGGATTTAACCACTAGCACGTCAGAGGTATAAGCCAATACGTGACGGGCCACCAGCTATTGACCAAAAGGGACGTCGATGAGGAAGCTCACCCCGACACCCAACTGAGCCTGTCAGTGACAATATCCGTACAGTCCGGTCCGTTCGTCTATGAGTATCGCATGGCGGGCCTAGGGGGTTGGTAAAAGTCAGACCCCCAAAAGCGGTACAAGTCGTGTCGGAGTGTAGCCCAGAACGCCCTGAGATACTACTGGAATACCTACCAGTAAATCTCCTGCCTCGGCCGAGGGCTTTGCGTAATGGCTCTCCTAGACATAGCGCGACCTCACCCCCAATACCGGGAGAGACGAACCCCTGCAGATCCGCTAACTGCCTCCTTGTGGCTCGGGACTGTACCCAACTAAAACCTGTTTGCACGACTCCTTTGAGCCGTGGTAGGGTAGTAATCAAAGCACAGTGGGAACTCACACGAGACAAATGACGATCTCAGGTCGATGAACTAACCTGTACACATGTCACCAGGGAACTGCTATCTGACATCTGGTAAAAGACCAACTAGCAGGTTCCCGGCGAGTCCTGTCCGGTGTACTCATAACCCAATGAGCACCTGTATACATCTTAGGTGAACCAACTGACACCAGTGGCTTGTGAGACCGGCCACCGCCCCTCGTCGGGGTCTCGACTGTATACACTAGTCTACTAATGGAGTATCGATGCCCTGTCTCGAAACTCCTACGACTAGGGACCTTTTAAGGATGTGCTTATAGACTTCCAGCTCTCACGTATATGATCGCCATCATACTGCCGGCAGTCAAGCAAGAATCCTAGGGGCTCTATCAACGTGTAATAGCGACATGCCAGGTCACCTAAAGCAGTACACGATGATAAAGATAAACCAGATAGCATACTATCATCTCGAGTAAGACTGTCCTACCGGGGTAGGTCCTCCCTCAATCATTGCAATCACGTGCCTGTGATCCAATAATTGACTCTGAGGGCACTATCTCCAACAATCTCCCACTTGCACTCAAGGCTAATTATTGCGATGTCGCATACTCACAGCCCGTGTGATACCGAACACCCAATTCCTCTACTAGTCAGTCTCACAAAGCTCGTTTGCGAAACTATTGCGTTTGAGGAATAGCCTCAGTGAGTGGATCCGCTGTGATGTTTCTTTCTATCTCTCTCTATATCTCAAGTTCGCGGAGAAAGCCATCTCCCGAAATGAGCAATACCTGTCTTAGAATGTCTGGATGTCTGATGGGACCTAGCTCATAAATGAACTCCAAATCCAAACTTCTTAGACTGTATCGTCAACTGAACTTAATCAGTATCCTGCGCCATGCCACCCTCGGTATTGCCTTGGACCATCTGTCCAAAATACTGCCCCTCGTCAGAAGGAAAACTATAACTCTGACAACCTCCTTGTCGTCCATGTCACCTTGGAAGCCTGGAATGATAACTGTCTCCCAAATGAGGTTGTCGTTATCATATCCCTAGAACATCCACTTATGTTCTAAAATTGCTTCCGACTGTTTCTCCAGGATTGGATCAATGTCAACTTATTGCATCTAGTGCAAGAACAACATCTGGTGTGGTACTTGACATCTCATGATTGACTCAATTGCCTAAGCAAGTGATCTGCCAATCATGAGTATCCCTCTCCCCTTTAGTCTGTAAGACACCTTTAGAGAGGGTGACTCCATAACCTACAGGTACACTACCGTGCCAGGAGTCGTCCATTCTAAATACTCATAGAATGCTGTCAAGGTACCCAGATTGGGAAACTACCCAAATCTAGATCTAAAACCATAGATATAGTAACCAGAATGTCTGATATGATATCCAGGTCCTGTGTGGAGAAACAACTGTGTGACAACCAAAGTATAACCGATCGTAGTATAGGAGTTTCTTTTCCTACTCTGTGTATGTCATCCAAATACCAGGATATCACACCCTACTACCTTCTCAACAGATCCATCCCCTATTCTGATGAAGTCAAACCTATGACTGTCACGTCAGAAATAGATGATCTATCTCCGCTATATCTGCTTTAGTCTATAAATAGACATAAGCCAGATGACCACCAATGCTTCCGCTGCTTCCACTGACTGCGACAACCCTCTGCCAGAGTCATATAGACGTGCACTTCTAAAGCTAGTTTAGAACGACGCTATACTCATCCTCCTGCCGGGTCTCACAGTCTGGAACAACAGCAATGGTAAGTCTGGGTAAACAAGAACCTCCCTGCCACCGTCCTTGAGCATACCGAAGTACCTCTCGAGTGCCTGAGGTTACCCACCGTATCTGCGGAGTGGCCAACGGAATGTCAAGTCAGATTGAATCTTTTGGTTCCTCATCAAATCTTCAGTAATCGTTTGCGGTTCTGGAATCACTTCCAGTTCTACCATACTCCCACTACTGTTTTCTAAAAATCCATTTTTATTAAAACTGTGGCGAGTCTCGAACAATATTACTATTGATCTTCCAGATAGTAGAAAATCAACGCTCGTCATAGCCTGGGTCAACCCACAAACAGCCATTACAGAAACGTGCCTTGAGTTATCCGGAGTCTGGTTTTAAGCATAAGCCGGATAACTCCCCGTACCTTAACAATGTCAAGATATGAACTGTTCTATATCCAATATAGAAACAGAGGCACTGATTTAATTTAACCAGATTCAAATCATGCAGCTGTCTCCAGTGCATGTCAACTAAATGGAAGGAGGCCGATCAGCGTTACTCAACTTAGGAATGCTTCCAATTATGAGTAACCTGAAAGAGAAGTAATTTCTCTTAATCATTACTATCAACTGAACACCATACACAAGTATCTACATCTTCGATCACTTTGAAGAATCCCGATACTTGCTACACCTGGTTCTCTACTCTATTCAAATACCTATAACTCCTCAAAACTTAGACCCTGTGTTCCTACGAAACACATGTCTAAGAACTAGAGAAGTTAAAAGTAAACAGAATATAGTATGAGGACCAACCCCTCTGTCCTAATGGACACTGGACAACATACAATACTCTGTATAAGTCCGCTGAGTCTAACAACTCTTTCACTGTGTGTCGTAGGTTGAAAACTGTACTTATGGTTAAGAAGAATTACACCGCTGTTTAATGCTCCTTACCTAACCATCCACTGATATAGGTAAATGTTATCGACATAATATCAAAAGGTATATCTCACTCTATGAAAATAGACGTACAGATATATCAATTTGAAATTGGTGCACAACAGCGGATATTCAAAACCAAATATTTGCCAACCGGCAAACAGCCCAGATGATCTCCTCAAATATCACCGATTACAACGAATCCCGATATAATGAGGATGATCACCCTATTCCCAATAACTTACTCCCACTCATCATCTGTAAAACCATACAGATGTGAGAATCATACCTGGTAAATACATACCCTGGAGTAAGTATCTAATCGGGAAATCAGTTTTCTTTTAACATTACACAGTGAAACTGAAACATTGAAATGTTTCGGTGGGGTATTCCGGTATTCTTAATAATTCCTCTTCCATTATCCAGATTCACAACTGTAACCGTATATCTCTTTGCCATCTGTCCAAATCCCTTTATATGTCTTTAGTCATTACCGTCTGCACACCCCTTTAGGCCAAATGGTTTTCTTCCTTCCCTACCGTTCGGCACCAGCCTATGGTTTGGAAGAAGACTATCCAAAAAGCATAAAAGGTGTACTGTCCTAATCCTAGGAGCACTCGCAACGCGAGAGAAGGTGAAGATAAAAGACACCTGAATGTACTTTATTCCTATTTCTCCTGAACCAGGATCCATCCCCGAACTGGAACAAGTTCCTTTCGAGTTCGTATATAACCATACGATGAAGTATCCAATAAACTGTGGATCTTCGTAGTGATACGGAGTGTCCTGGAGAAATACAAGGGTGATTTAGGATTGGCGAAGAAATACTTGGTTTGGTCATGAATATCAGTCGCAATTTACTTTGCCCTCTTACTAATCCCTTGCTTTGTCTTAATCTTAATACTTTCTGCACACCATCGTTATGCTAATTGGTTTCCTTCATTCCCTACCGTTCGGCACCAGCCTATGGTTTGGAAGAAGACTATCCAATTTGCGTAATAGGTGTACTATCTCCTAAACCAAGGAGTACTCGCAATGAGAGAAGGTGAAAAGAAAAGACAATGGAATAATCCTATTCGTTTTCTCCAGAACCAGAAACCATCCTCGAAGTCCTTCGAGTTCGTATATAACCATACGATGGTTTTGTCCAATGGAAGTGGACGTTCGCAGTAATGCGGGGTGTCCTGGAGAAAAGGGTAAAAGTAGGAGTGGCAATGAGGTCTGCAACTCTGACAATCCAAAAGCCAGTGTTAAGAAAGTTCGGTTAACTTAGTCACTGAGTCATAGTCCAGGGTCGGGTCAATGGTCGCTGCCAAAGAGAGAGAGAAAAGAAACACTCAGCGTGCACTCTAACCTAGATCAGAATGGTTATCACTTTATCTAATCTGGAAACCTCCCACTGTACCTCAAATTCTCCTCCAAACCTGAAAGAAGAATTAGTCGGGATCACCCGAGGAGTAAACCAACTCATCAGTGGGAATCGGGATCCAACTATCATCGCATGATAACTTGACGGAATCCACTCAAGTCACCACACTCCAGAAGGTATGCGCATGCTTGGCAAGTTTCAGTTCTTTTGAAACTCCCGATGTGTGTTTTTACCCCTAGGACTCAAGTGACCTTGACGGAGTCAACAAATCAAAGAGTCCTAGTCAAGTTCAACCCGTCATTATCTGGATTGCATTAAACCCACCCGTACGTGCCCTTGACGGAGTCAACAAGGCCGCACGACTGTCCTAACCAATCCCATTTATGCAACAAACAAGCACCACTTAGCTACCGTACACTACGCCTTGACGGAGTCAACAAACGCAGCACGAATACTAAATAATACCCATAAGAAATGACGGAGGGCTACGAATGGTTTTTGGCAAAAAACCTTTAACGTAATGAACTTGATATCGTTGAAGAAACTGCATAGCCTTTTATAAAAATATAGTGACGAAAACCTATGATAAAGAGGTCACTCCCGGTGAAGGGATCTCGGCTCTTTCCCCGTAGAATGAGGTGCAGGATATTCCAACTGAATATCACGATGCAAAGCAAAAGTAATCGGCTATAGTGAAGTTAATGCCCTGACGCAAACTTCTGTCCAAGGGGTCACTCCCGGTGAAGAGATCTCGGCCCTTGCCTCTTCGACTGAGGAGCAGGATATTCCAAATGAATACCACGATGCAAAACAAAAGTGAACGTCCTTGCAATAACAGCTTTTTGAAAAATGTTCCAACAACATCAGAATAGGTTTGTTTATCTTGCATTGATCCGAATCAACGCAGTCCCATCAATTGATCACACCACAAAGAACGAAAATATACTGATGTATATATATGCCATCCGCATTCGCCACTGGGTCCCGTCATCACCCGTTAGGTTACTTAACTAACGGCAGAGCGGGGACTGGACTAGCGCGGATGCAAAACATATACAACATCTACTAATATATATACCAATATATTATATTTCGCTCGAGGCGTGATAAAATGCAACATCACAGAAATATATAGCATCACAGAACAATACAGATATCTGGAAGCCCCGGGTTTCACAGAGCCGCTGCTGAAACCCGACGTTCCCCTGGTCGTGTGGATAGCCTGTGCAATGAAATCCTAGACCCCTACGGGCGCGGCAAGTCACCCGCCAAAACCTGAAGCGAGGAAGCCCCCTTCAGCACCGTGAATGGACCACCCAGCACTTCACGGAATCCGGTAACTTGGGCACCCCTCCTGGGTTAACCTGTACCCCCTACGAGTGCGGCGAATAGCCCGCCAATCCTAGAGTGAAGCCCCCTTCGTCTCAATGCCATGAGATGCGGGCCCGTTGCCCTCTAGAACCCGGCTATCCGTGCACCCCTCCGCGGGGTAACCCTAGTACAGAAAGTAAAATATACATACAATGGGTACATCGACCGCAACCTGGTCGTGCCCCAAAAGAATAATACAAACAGGCAGTGACGGCAGTCCACATGTCGGACGCTCGCCCCGCAATATCAAATGTACATAATACAACAAAACTGTACTAGCATTGCATCCAGGCTATCCCCCATGACCGATCCGCAACAACACAGCATAAACATAGAACATCAACGTGAAAGTCACGTTCGCAAATCCGTCCAACCGGGCTATAGCAGTTAGACAGGATTTACCGATCAAGTGACATTCACGGTCGCAGATATAATGTAAATACTGTAAAATAATGTGTTTAAAATATCCGATCGATCAAATAATTAACAAGTGGGCCTCCAAGCAATACTGTAGAAGTCACAGAAAATCTGGGCCCAAATTTAATATCCCAAAACCCCTAAAATAAGCCCATAAGGCCACTGTATAAATTGGACAAAGTGAGCACAGTAGAGTGCGGCGGAACCGCGGCCCAAGGGGGGGTTTGGCCGCGGTTCCGCGCTCCACTGATCGATTGACACTGTCGAATTTTTACAGAAGTCTTAGAATTTGCAGTACATTAGTTTTATACAACCTGAAAAAAAATTTTGAGACCAAAAATTTTCAACAGAAACAGATGTGAACTAAAATACGGTTTTTGGGATTTTGGTAGATCGGATAAGTAAAACGCATTAGAACAAGCTAGACAAGGTTAATGGCGTGGCTCTGATACCATGTTGCGCCACGGCAGCGCCCCGGCCATCTTACCGAGGCCAAAATGCAAAATCAAAATTTTTCCTTACTCGGAAACCGGCGCTACCGCGGACAATGAAAAAACCCGGATCGTAACCATTAACCAACACTAGCTATGAAAAAAAAGGGTGAGAGATATACCGAGCGATCCGTGTCCTTCGGTCTTCGTCTCCACTCCGATCTCCCGCGGAATCTCCGTCACCTCCTCGCTCGTCGGAAAGGGCACCACGTAGCCGGAATCTTTTACGGGCTCCCGCCTCTTGACCGAGGCAACTCGGGCGCGAAGTTGGCTAGCCGACGCGTCCAAGACTTGCTATAGAATAGTGTAGTAAACTTGTCTCTTGGGGTTTTAGAAGTTGCCATGGATGTGGAGGTGAGAAAGAGATAAGCTTTTAAAATGGAACTTTTTTTTGGATGAATGGAATAATGAGATTAAGATATTTGCCACCATCAAAAATAATCCCTCTCCCCTCACAATGAAGTGGCCGGCCCTTTAAGATGAGAATGGATTGGAGAGAGAAAAAGAAAACTTCTCCAAGTATATGATCATAGAAAAAACAATATATATAAAGATAATATAAATCTCACATCCTTTCTCACTCATCTCACCAATCAATCCTTTCATGAGAAAGCAAGTGAAGAGATGCTAAAAGCATCTCATGATGACAAAGGCACAATATGCAAGGAAGCCCTCCACTAGTAAGTTAATTGCAAACATGCAATTAACCCCTTTCCACGAAAAGTCCGACCGAGAAGGAATGAAGGAAAAACGGCCGGAACGAAATACAAACTGGCAACTTCAGAAAACTGGTCCCGTAATAAATTACAGGAAAACCCCACTACTGCAAATACATGCCCGTATTTGTATTCCCACTGAACACAAATGCAAAGAGACAAAACTATACTATCACATACTAGGATCCGACTTAAGCCAAAGCCGGCTAGTAAAAATCGTCCGATCACGATCCGTGCAATACCGCACGCATCTGATCGAACCCTGCCATATCTCCATACGTCCTCTACAGCGTTTCGCCCGAAAGCTTGAGTAACTGAAAGTGTGGTGGACTCTAAAGACTCGTCAATACTATGGCTGTGGATTTAACCACTAGCACGTCAGAGGTATAAGCCAATACGTGACGGGCCACCAGCTATTGACCAAAAGGGACGTCGATGAGGAAGCTCACCCCGACACCCAACTGAGCCTGTCAGTGACAATATCCGTACAGTCCGGTCCGTTCGTCTATGAGTATCGCATGGCGGGCCTAGGGGGTTGGTAAAAGTCAGACCCCCAAAAGCGGTACAAGTCGTGTCGGAGTGTAGCTTAGAACGCCCTGAGATACTACTGGAATACCTACCAGTAAATCTCCTGCCTCGGCCGAGGGCTTTGCGTAATGGCTCTCCTAGACAAGCGCGACCTCACCCCCAATACCGGGAGAGACGAACCCCTGCAGATCCGCTAACTGCCTCCATGTGGCTCGGGACTGTACCCAACTAAAACCTGTTTGCACGACTCCTTTGAGCCGTGGTAGGGTAGTAATCAAAGCACAGTGGGAACTCACACGAGACAAATGACGATCTCAGGTCGATGAACTAACCTGTACACATGTCACCAGGGAACTGCTATCTGACATCTGGTAAAAGACCAACTAGCAGGTTCCCGGCGAGTCCTGTCCGGTGTACTCATAACCCAATGAGCACCTGTATACATCTTAGGTGAACCAACTGACACCAGTGGCTTGTGAGACCGGCCACCGCCCCTCGTCGGGGTCTCGACTGTATACACTAGTCTACTAATGGAGTATCGATGCCCTGTCTCGAAACTCCTACGACTAGGGACCTTTTAAGGATGTGCTAATAGACTTCCAGCTCTCACGTATATGATCGCCATCATACTGCCGGCAGTCAAGCAAGAATCCTAGGGGCTCTATCAACGTGTAATAGCGACATGCCAGGTCACCTAAAGCAGTACACGATGATAAAGATAAACCAGATAGCATACTATCATCTCGAGTAAGACTGTCCTACCGGGGTAGGTACTCCCTCAATCATTGCAATCACGTGCCTGTGATCCAATAATTGACTCTGAGGGCACTATCTCCAACACCACCATGTTCCTAAACTGGAATATGGACCGCAATGTCCTTAAACTACCAATGGACCGCAATGTCCCTATACTACCTATGGACCACTACGTCCCTAAACTGATACAATAGAGCTCCCAAATGCTCTTTTATCGGATCTAAACCATCCCGTTTAAGTTGATCTTAGCCGCAAATATGGCCAACGTATCCTTAAACATTCAAACAGACTTTAGTCCCAAATTGGACTATAAGACCGCCAATCAACTTTGGTTCAAGGGTACATCTCCGAACTCCTCTGACACATGTCGTTGTAATCCTTCAACGTCGTCAGAGAGGTGACGGGTCCCGACGGCCATATATTAAATGGACCACTACGTCCTTAAACTGGAAATGAATCTAGACGATCCCGTTAAGTTGATCTTAGTCTCAAATCAGACTAACGTATCCTTAACGAACGTTTAAGTTGATCTTAGTCTCAAATGCGGCTAACGTATCCTTAAACTAAAAACACCAAACCCAAATCTAAGTAAATACGGATTTGGACTAATCCACGTCCTACGGGCGACGGCATTACTCAGTCTCCGTATACAATCCACGGGCAACCACAAACAAAACAAACACCCACGACACAAAGTGAAATTCTGGAGAAGGAGAAAGTTGTTACCGCGATGCGGTAGCGTAATTAACTGCAGAGGCTTGCGCCTGCAGGGAAGAGCATGTTGGAGATAGTGCCCTCAGAGTCAATTATTGGATCACAGGCACGTGATTGCAATGATTGAGGGAGGACCTGTCCCAGTAGGACAGTCTTACTCAAGATGATAGTATGCTATCTGGTTTACCTTTATCATCGTGTACTGCTTCAAGTGACCTTACAGGTTACTATTACACGTTGGTAGAGCCCCTTGGATTCTTGGTTGACTGCCGGCAGTATGAGGGCGATCATTTACGTGGGAGCTGGTAGTCTATAAGCACATCCTTAAAAGGTCCCTAGTCGTAGGAGTTTCGAGACAGGGCATCGATACTCCAGAGTAGACTAGTGTATACAGTCGAGACCCCGACGAGGGGCAGTGGCCGGTCTCACAAGCCACTGGTGTCAGTTGGTTCACCTAAGATGTATACAGGTGCTCATTGGGTTATGAGTACACCGGACAGGACTCGCCGGGAACATGCTAGTTGGTCTTATACCTGACGTCAGATAGCAGTTCCCTGGTGACATGTGTACAGGTTAGTTCATCGACCTGAGATCATCATTTGTCTCGTGTGAGTTCCCACTGTACTTTGATTACTACCCGACCACGCTCAAAGGAAACGTGCAAACAGGTTTTAGTTGGGTACAGTCCCGAGCCACATGGAGGCAGTGAGCGGATCTGCAGGGGTTCGTCTCTCCCGGTATTGGGGGTGAGGTTGCGCTGTGTCTAGGAGAGCCAGTACATGAAAGTCCTTGGCCAAGGCAGGAGATTTACTGGTAGGTATTCCAGTAGTATCTCAGGGTGTTCTGGGCTTCACTCCGACACGACTTGTACCGCTTTTGGGGGTCTGACTTTTACCAACCCCCTAGGCCCGCCATGCGATGCTCATAGACGAACGGACCGGACTGTACGGATATTGTCACTGACAGGCTCAGTAGGGTGTCAGGATGAGTTCGCTCATCGACGTCCCTTTTGGTCAATAGATGGTAGCCCGTCACGTATGGCTAATACCTCTGACGTGCTAGTGGTTAAATCCACAGCCATAGTATTGACGAGTCTTTAGAGTCCCCCACATTCAGTTGCTCAAGTTTTCGGGCGAAACGCTGTAGAGGCCGTATGGAGATATGGCAGGGTTCGATCAGATACGTGCGGTATTGCACGGATCAGGATCGGACGGATAATACTAGAGGGCTTTGGTTTAAGCCGGATCCTAGTATTGTACAGTGTAGACTTTGTCTCATTGCATTTGTATTTCGGTCGGAATACAAATGCGGGTATGTATATACAGTAGCGGGGTTTTCCTGTAATTTATTACGGGATCAGTTTTTTGGAGTTGCCAGTTTGTTTTCCGTTTCAGCCATATTTCTTTGTATCTTTCATTGGCTGAAGATTGGTGGAGGAGGGCTTATTCTCAAGTATGAAAATTTGGTTAGTGGAGGGTGTTATTTGCATATTGGTGTATCATGATAATTCCTCCACCATTTGACTTCATTTGATTTCTTCTTCTTTTCATCATAGTTGTTGATGATTAGGTTGTTGGAGTGTTGGTTTTGGAGTAATCATAGTTGTTGATGATTAGTTGATGGAGTATTGGTTTTGGTTGATGATCATTGCTTATCATGATCACCCTTTCTCTCTCTTGCATTATGTTGGAGGCTCATTTCTTTTTTCCAATTCACTCCACATTATCACCCTCTCTCATTCTCACTCCCTTCACCATGCCATGGCCGGCCAAGCCAAGGAGGGGCTGCCCATATTTTGGTGGTGGGATTTTTGCCTTTTGGCTTCACAAAAATCCCCCACTTCATCTCCAAAAATGTTATCATATCAAACCTCCACCAAAGGCAACTTCAAGTAACCCCAAATGAGACATAGAGCACTACACGTATTCTACAGCAAACCTTGGGCACGTCGGCTCGCCAACTTCGTGCCCGAGTTGCTTCGGTCCAGAGGTGGGAGCCCGTAAAAGAAGCCGGTGACGTGGTGCCCTTCCGGTGAGGAGGTGGAGACCGGAGATTCCGTGGGGAGATCGGGACGGCGACGAGAAGACCGAAGGACACGGATCGCTCGGTATATCTCTCTACCCCTTTCTCTTGATAGCTAGGACTAGATTAATGGCTCGATCTGGGATTTTAGTTCGCGGTGGTGCCGGTTTAAAAAGTTAAAGTAAATCATCGCTTCCGCATTCCGGCGTCGGATTGACGGCCGGGGCGCCGCCGTGCACTTACATTGGTATCAGAGCCTCGCCATTAAGCTAGTCTAGCTTTGTCTAATGTGTTTACATTTTAGATCGAACGAAAAATTCCAAAACCCGCGTTTTCTGGTTAAGGTTTCCGTCGAAATTTCTTTGGCTCCAAAAAAATTTTCAGTGTGTTGCAGACGTATGTATAGGGAATTTTAAGCATACTGTAAAAATTCGATGCATTGATTCCCTAGAAGGACCGCGGAACCGCGGCCAAACCCTGTTTAGGCCGCGGTTCCGCGGCAATAAAATGGAATCATTGCACTAATTTTTTACAGAGTGTCTCTGTGTTGAAAATAGGGGTTTTGGAACATTCTTTTTGGGCCCAGACTTTCTGTGAGTGCTACAGTAGTGCTTGGGGGCCCACTTTGGTAAATTTGATCGATCGAAAATTTTAAACACATTAGTTCACAGTATTTACATTATATCTGCAACCATGAATGTCACTTGATCGGTAAATCCTGTCTAACTGCTATAGCCCGGTTAGACGGATTTACGAACGTGACATTCACGTTGATGTTCTGTGATTGTGCTGTGATGTTGCGGATTGGTCGTGGGGGATAGCATGGATGCAATGGTAGTACAGATTTGGTTGTATTATATACATTTGATATTGCGGGGCGAGCGTCCGACATGTGGACTGCCGTCACTGCCTGATTGTATATTATTCTTTTGGGGCACGACCGGGTCGAGGTCGATGTACCAGTTGTATGTATATTTTACTTTCTGTACTAGGATTACCCCAAGGTGGGGTGCACGGATAGCCGGGTTCTAGAGGGCAACAAGCCCGCATCTCATGGCATTGAGACGGAGGGGGCTTTACTCTAGAATTGGCAGGCTATTCGCCGCACTCGTAGGGGGTACAGGTTGACCCAGGAGGGGTGCCCAAGTTACCGGATTCCGTGAAGTGCTGGGTGGTCCATTCACGCTGCTTAAGGGGGCTGCCTCGCTTCAGGTTTTGGCGGGTAACTTGCCGCGCCCGTAGGGGTCTAGGATTTCATTGCACAGGCTATCCACGCGACCAGGGGAACGTCGGGTTTCAGTAGAGGCTCTGTGAAACCCGGGGATCCCAGATATCTGTATTGTTCTGTGATTCTTATTACATTTCTGTGATGTTGCATTTTATCAGGCCTTGAGCGAAATATTATATATTGGTATATATACTAGTAGATGTTGTATATGTTTTGCATCCACGCTAGTCCAGTCCCCGCTCTGTCGTTAGTTAAGTAACCTAACGGGTAATAACGGGACCTAGTGGCGAATGCGGATGGCATATACGTACATCATTATTTTCGTTCTTTATTGGTGTGATCAATTGATGGGACTGCGTTGATTCGGATCAATGCAAGTTAAAAACAAACCTAATCTGATGTTGTTGGAACACTTTTCAAAAAGCTGTTATTGCAAGGACGTTCTCTTTTGTTTAGCATCGTGGTATTCAGTTAGAATATCCTGCTCCTCAGTCGACGAGGCAAGGGCCGAGATCCCTTCACCGGGAGTGACCCCTTAGACAGAAGTTTGCGTCAGGGAATTAACTTCACTATAGCCGATTACTTTTGCTTTGCACCGTGGTATTCAGTTGGAATATCCTGGACCTCATTCTACGGGGAAAGAGCCGAGATCCCTTCACCGGGAGTGACCTCTTTAGCAAAGGTTTCCGTCACTATATTTTTAAAACCTATCCGGTTCCTTCAACGATATCAAGTTCATTACGTTAAAGGTTTTCGCCAGAAACCATTCGTAGCCCTCCGTCGTTTCATATGGGTGTCAATAGTATTCAAGCTGTGTATGTTGGCCAAAGTCAAGGCACGGTGATTGGTAGCTATTGGGTATTCATATGCAGCATAGATAGATGCGTTGGTTTGGGACAGTCGTACTACTATTTTGGCCAAAGTCAAGGGTATGTACGGGTGGGCTCAAATTAACCTGGAGAATGAAGGGTAGAACTTGACATGTGACTTATGATATGTTGGCCAAAGTCAAGGTCATAAGAGCATGGGGTAAAAATCCACATCGGGAGTTTCTAAAGAAATTGAAACTTGCCAGATATGCGCATACCTTCTGGAGTGTGATGACGTGAGCGGATTCCGTCACGTTATCATGCGATGATAGTTAGATCCCGATTCCCACTGATGAGTTGGTTTACTCCTCGGGTGATCCCGACTAATTCTTCTTTCAGGTTTGGAAGAGAATTTGACGGTACAGTGGGAGGTTTCTAGATTAGATAAATTGGCAACCATTCTGATCTAGGACAGAGTGCACGCTGAGTGTTTCTTTTCTCTCTCTATTTGGCAGCGACCATTGACCCGACCCTAAGACTATGACTCAGTGATCAAAATTAACCGAACCTTCTTAAACACTGGCTTTTGGATTGTCAGAGTTGCAAACCTCATTGCCACTCCTACTTTTACCCTTTTCTCCAGGACACCCCGTATTACTACGAACGTCCACTTCTATTGGACAAAACCATCGTATGGTTATATACGAACACGAAAGAATTTATTCGAGGATGGTTTCCGGTTCTGGAGAAAACGAATAGGACTATTCAGTTGTCTTTTCCTTTTACCTTCTCTCAAGTTGCGAGTACTCCTTGGTTAAGGAGATGGTACACCTATTACGCAAATTGGATAGTCTTCTTCCAAACCTTAGGCTGGTGCCGAACGGTGGGGAATGAAGAAAACCAATTAGCATAACGATGGTGTACAGAAGGTATTAAGTAAAGACATAACAAGGGATTAGTAAGAGGGCAAAGTAAATTGCGACTGCTATTCACGACCAAACCAAGTATTTATTCGCCAATCCTAAATCACCTTTGTATTTCTCCAGAACACTCCGTATCACTATGAAGATCCACAGTTTATTGGATACTCCATCGTATGGTTATATACGAACTCGAAAGAAACTTGTTCCAGTTCGGGGATGGATTCTGGTTCAGGAGAAATAGGAATAAGGTTTATTCGGTTGTCTTTTATCTTCACCTTCTCTCGCATTGCGAGTGCTCCTAGGATTAGGAAAGTACACCCATTATGCTTATTGGATAGTCTTCTTCCAAACCATAGGCAGGTGCCAAACGGTAGGGAAGGAAGAAAACCATTTGGCCTAAAGGGGTGTACAGAAGGTAATGACTAAAGACATATAAAGGGATTTGAAAAGATGGCAAAGAATTACACGGTTACAGTTGTGAATCTGGATAATGGAAGAGGCATTACTAGGAATACCGGGATACCCCATCGAAATATTTCAATGTTTCAGTTTCACTGTGTACTGTTAAAGGAAAACTGATTTCCCAATCAGATCTTGCTCCAGGGTATGTATTTACCAGGTATGATTCTCACATCTGTATGGTTTTACAGATGATGAGTGGGAGTAAGTTATTAGGAATTAGGTGATCATCCTCATTATATCGAGATTCACTGTAATCGGTGATGTTTGAGGAAGTCACCTGGGTTGTTTGCCGGACGGCAAATATTTGGTTTTGAATATCCGCTGTCATGCACCAATTTCAAATTGATATATCCGTACGTCTATTTTTATAGAGTGAGATATACCTTTTTGAAATTATATCTATGACATTTACCTATATCATTGGATGGTTAGGTAAGGAGCATTAAACAGCGGTGTAATTCTTCTTAACCATAAGTACAGTTTTCAACCTGCAACACACAGGGAGTGAGTTATTAGACTCAAAGGAATTATACATAGTATTGTATGTTGTCCAGTGTCCATTAAGACGGAGGGGATGGTCCTCGTACTATATTCATTTTACTTATGACTTCTCTAGTTTTTAGACAGGTGTTTCGTGGAAACACAGGGTCCAAGTTTTGAGAAGTTATAAGTATATGAATAAAGTAGAGAACCAAGCATTGCAAGTATCGGGATTCTTCAAAGTGATCGAAGATGTAGATACTTGTGTATGGTGTTCAGTTGATAGTAATGATTAACTAGCTTCTCTTTCAGGTTACTCATAATTGGAAGCATTTCTAAGTTGAGTAACGCTGATCGGCCTCCTTCCATTTAGTTGACATGCACTGGAGACAGCTGCATGATTTGAATCTGGTTCAATTAAATCAGTGCCTCTGGTTCTATATTGGATATAGAACAGTTCATATCTTAACGATGTTAAGGTACGGGGAGTTGTCCGGCTTATGCTTAAAACCAGACTCTGGATAACTCAAGACACGTTTCTATATTGGTTGTTTGTGGGTTGACCCAGGCTATGACGAGGGTTGACTTTCTACCATCTGGAAGATCAATAGTGATATTGTTCTAGACTCGCCACAGTTTTAATAAAAATGGATTTTTTCAGAAAACAGTAGTGGGAATATGGTAGAACTGGAAGTGATTCCAGAACCACGAACGATTACTGAAGATTTGATAGGAACCTAAAGATTCAATCTGGTTTGACATTCCATTGGCCACTCCGCAGATAAGGTGGGTAACTTCAGGCACCCGAGAGGTACTCTGGTAGCCTCAAGGACGGTGACAGGGAAGTTCTTGTTTACCCAGACTTGCCATTGCTGTTGTTCCAGGCTGTGAGACCCGGCAGGAGGATGAGTATAGCGTCGTTCTGAACTGGCTTCAGAAGTGTACGTGTATATGACTCTGCCAGAGGGTTGTCGTAGTCAGTGGGAGCAGTGGAAGCATTGGTGGACAAGTGGCTTATGTCTATTTATAGACTAAAGCAGATATAGCGGAGATAGATCATCTATTTCTGATGTGACAGTCATAGGTTTGACTTCATCAGAATAGGGGATGGATCTGTTAAGAAGGTAGTGGGGTATGATGTCATGGTATTTGGATGACATACACAGAGTAGGTAGTGATATTCCTATACTACGATCGGTTATACTTTGGTCGTCACACAGTGGTTTCTCCACATAGGACTTGGACATTATATCAGACATTCTGGTTACTGGATCTATGGTTTTAGATCTAGATTTGGGTGGTTTCCCAATCAGGATACTTAGACAGCATTCTAAGAGTATTTAGAATGGACGACTCCTGGCACGGTAGTCTACCTGCAGGTGATGGAGTCATCCTCTCTAAAGGTGTCTTACAGACTAAAGAGGAGAGGGATGTGCATGATTGGCAGATCACTTGCTTAGGCAATTGAGTCAATCATGAGATATCAAGTACCACACCAGATGTTGTTTTTGCGGTAGATGCAATAAGTTGACATTGATCCAATCCTGGAGAAACGGTCGGAAGCAGTTTTAGAACATAAGTGGATATTCTAGGGATATGATAACGACAGCCTCATTCGGGAGACAGTTATCATTCCAGGCTTCCAAGGTGACCTGGACGACAAGGAGGTTGTCAGAGTTATAGTTTTCCTTCTGACGAGGGGCAGTATTTTGGACAGGTGGTCCAAGGCAATACTGTGGGAGGCATGGCGCAGGATACTGATTAAGTTCAGTTGACGATACAGTCTAAGAAGTTTGGATTTGGAGTTCATTTATGAACTAGGTCCCATCAGACATCCAGACACATTCTAAGACAGGTATTGCTCATTTCGGGAGATGGCTTTCTCCGCGAACTTGAGATATAGAGAGACATAGAAAGAAACATCATAGCGGATCCACTAGCTGAAGCTATTCCTCGAACGCAATAGTTTCGCAAACGGGATTTGTGAGACTGACTAGTATAGGAGTTGGGTGTTCGGTATCACACGGGCTGTGAGTATGCGACATCGCAATAATTAGCCTTGAGTGCAAGTGGGAGATTGTTGGAGATAGTGCCCTCAGAGTCAATTATTGGATCACAGGCACGTGATTGCAATGATTGAGGGAGGACCTGTCCCAGTAGGACAGTCTTACTCAAGATGATAGTATGCTATCTGGTTTACCTTTATCATCGTGTACTGCTTCAGGTGACCTTACAGGTCACTATTACACGTTGGTAGAGCCCCTAGGATTCTTGCTTGACTGCCAGCAGTATGAAGGCGATCATATACGTTGGAGCTGGTAGTCTATAAGCACATCCTTAAAAGGTCCATAGTCGTGGGAGTTTCGAGACAGGGCATCGATACTCCAGAGTAGACTAGTGTATACAGTCGAGACCCCGACGAGGGGCAGTGGCCGGTTTCACAAGCCACTGGTGTCAGTTGGTTCACCTAAGATGTATACAGGTGCTCATTGGGTTATGAGTACACCGGACAGGACTCGCCGGGAACATTCTAGTTGGTCTTATACCTGACGTCAGATAGCAGTTCCCTGGTGACATGTGTACAGGTTAGTTCATCGACCTGAGATCGTCATTTTTCTCATATGAGTTCCCACTGTACTTTGATTACTACCCTACCACGCTCAAAGGAGACGTGCAAACAAGTTTTAGTTGGGTACAGTCCCGAGCGACATGGAGGCAGTGAGCGGATCTGCAGGGGTTCGTCTCTCCCGGTATAGGGGGTGAGGTCACGCTGTGTTTAGGAGAGCCAGTACATGAAAGTCCTTGGCCAAGGCAGGAGATTTACTGGTCGGTATTCCAGTAGTATCTCAGGGTGTTCTGGGCTTCACTCCGACACGACTTGTACCGCTTTTGGGGGTCTGACTTTTACCAACCCCCTAGGCCCGCCATGCGATGCTCATAGACGAACGGACCGGACTGTACGGATATTGTCACTGACAGGCTCAGTAGGGTGTCAGGATGAGTTCGCTCATCGACGTCCCTTTTGGTCAATAGCTGGTAGCCCGTCTCGTATGGCTAATACCTCTGACGTGCTAGTGGTTAAATCCACAGCCATAGTATTGACGAGTCTTTAGAGTCCCCCACATTCAGTTGCTCAAGTTTTCGGGCGAAACGCTGTAGAGGCCGTATGGAGATATGGCAGGGTTCGATCAGATACGTGCGGTATTGCACGGATCAGGATCGGACGGTTAATACTAGAGGGCTTTGGTTTAAACTGGATCCTAGTATTGTACAGTGTAGACTTTGTCTCATTGCATTTGTATTTCGGTCGGAATACAAATGCGGGTATGTATATACAGTAGCGGGGTTTTCCTGTAATTTATTACGGGATCAGTTTTTTGGAGTTGCCAGTTTGTTTTCCGTTTCAGCCATATTTCTTTGTATCTTTCATTGGCTGAAGATTGGTGGAGGAGGGCTTATTTGCAAGTATGCAAATTTGGTTAGTGGAGGGTGTTATTTGCATATTGGTGTATCATGATAATTCCTCCACCATTTGACTTCATTTGACTTCTTCTTCTTTTCATCATGGTTGTTGATGATTAGGTTGTTGGAGTGTTGGTTTTGGAGTAATCATGGTTGTTGATGATTAGTTGATGGAGTATTGGTTTTGGTTGATGATCATTGCTTATCATCATCACCCTTTCTCTCTCTTGCATTATGTTGGAGGCTCATTTCTTTTTTCCAATTCACTCCACATTATCACCCTCTCTCATTCTCACTCCCTTCACCATGCCATGGCCGGCCAAGCCAAGGAGAGGCTGCCCATATTTTGGTGGTGGGATTTTTGTCTTTTAGCTTCACAAAAATCCCCCACTTCATCTCCAAAAATGTTATCATATCAAACCTCCACCAAAGGCAACTTCAAGTAACCCCAAATGAGACATAGAGCACTACACGTATTCTACAGCAAACCTTGGGCATGTCGGCTAGCCAACTTCATACCCGAGTTGCCTCGGTCCAGAGGTGGGAGCCCGTAAAAGAAGCCGGCGACATGGTACCCTTCTGGCGAGGAGGTGGAGACCGGAGATTCCGCGGGGAGATCGGGACGACGACGAGAAGACCGAAGGACACGGATCGCTCGGTATATCTCTCTACCCCTTTCTCTTGTTAGCCAGGACTAGATTAATGGCCCGATCCGGGATTTTAGTGCGCGGTGGTGCCGGTCTAAAAAGTAAAAGTAAATTATCGCTTCCGCATTCCGGTGTCGAATTGACGGCCGGGGCGCCGCCGTGCACTTACAGAGCGTCCCCACAATCAAAAACCCCTCAAGCGAGGGGGAATCTGACGAAGTCAGCTACATCGGCCGCATCCGTCTAAACCTCCGATACACGGTGTCATAAATTAACTTGGCATCTTCGGAGAGGTAGACGGATAAAACCATATAGCATCTGTCCTGAATCTCAGGCCGGACGTCCTCGCGTCGCGGCCGCCGTTCGGAAGGGAACTGATTCTGGCACGCCCGGTGGGACCTTTTTCTCTTTCTACTCCACACTTCGTGTGTCATCTTCGCGAACGAATCGCGGTTTGTTAATGGTTGCCTTTGTATTTCAAGTTACTAAGATTTGGTCTTTTGCCTGGCGCAGAAATCAAGCATCGATGGCATCTACCTGTTCGAAGTGCTCCAACTGCAACTGCCGCTTGCGTCCGGCCTCAACTGAGGGCATAACCTACGGGCCCCAAGCGACCTCTTTGTTCACCATGCCAGTGGAGAAGATTACCCAAGCCACCACGGGGTTGTTTTTCGGAACTATGCTACCGCCAACAAGCTTTAGCACCCCCGTGCCCGTACAAGAAGCTCCTGAGAAGTCGGTCTTCGATCGACTTACAGTTACTGCGGCCCCTCTCAACGGGTCGCCCAACACCAGTGCCTCGGTCTTCTCCAGACTGGGCCAAAACTCCTGCGGGCCCACAATGAAGCTTGCAATCCCAGAAAAGGTTACCTCAAAAGGAGTAGCCAAACCTGCTACTGAAGTCGTCAAGGCGGCTTCTCCTGCTAAGAGATCGGTCTTTACAAGACTGACCATCCCAACTCCCACTCCTGCTCCTGCTGCTCAGAAGACATCAGTCTTGCTGACGCCGGCAATAGCCCCAAACCTGAACAGGGGGCAAGAAGAGGCTGCTTCTGTCTCTGAACCAATACCGACGACTCGTCATGCCCGACGACGCCACTGGCGCCGAATAAGGAAGACTGGGGGCAACTCCCCTTCCGGGATAACTCCACCAGCTCCAACGGTGGAAGTTAATGTTGGTGTTCCAACTGGGAACAGCTTTGGGCTACTGAATAGGGTACGCAGGAACTCGCCAACTGCGGTGCTCAAGAGACCTCCTACACCGGTGGAGACCGATGTAGAAGCAGAAAAGCCGGAGCAGCCTTCTCAATCGCTGTCCTCCAGGATTTACAAGACATGGCGACGAGTCCGAGAATCTGTCATTGATCCTAACTTCTTTCGCCAACACAAGAAGTCGAAAGGTCGGCAAGGGGAAAATCCACCGGTTAAGCAACGAAAGGTGACGACCGCTTGGGTGCCCAAAGCAACGGCCCCCTCAACTTCTACGGCCCATAAGAGAAGAAGGCCAGAAAAAGTCCCTACACCTACGGCGAATATCAAAGGTGGTGAACCCAAACGCCCCAAGTCTGGGGGCATGGTAGTTCATACCGTCTACGTGGCGTCTGGTAAAGAGGACAGTCGCATATCTACGGGTCATCGACCGCTCACGCGATCAGTGACCAAAGCGCAGGAGCAGCAGCAAAAGCTCCAAGAGATGATGAACGCTATGGCCGCACTTACTGGGCCAAAAGAAAGCCCCGAAACGTCTTCAGATGAACGCCAGGAGCAAGAAACTGACGCCGAATTCCTTCGACGAATATTGGAGAAGAAGGATAAAGAGGCTGCTGAACAAGCAGCCAACATAAAGTGTATGGGCCTCCTGTTCCAAGACATGGTAGGGATGATGATCCAGCAAGATCCTCCGGCCGAAGATCCCCCGATCGTCCTTGAAGATGATAGGGGAGAGACGTCAAATCCTCCGCCAGCTCTATCAACAGCTAAGGAGGAGACAATCTCCAAGGCTGACCTGGATGAGTACATAGCCTAACAAATACGGGTTCATCATGCGACTGAAGCAGCCGGCCAGATCGTAAAAACAGAACGGCCGTATCCGAGTTGGTACGACCAGATCAAGTACCCGCCGGGCTACACAATTCCCAAGTTCCATGTCTACAAGGGGACGGGCAATCCCCACCAGCATGTTGCCCAGTTCAGGGCACTCTGTGGCAACAACGGCGGTGATGACAAGCCGTTGCTTCGCCAGTTTGTTGGAAGTTTATCAGATATGGCGTTCGAGTGGTACTCTATGCTCCCGAACGACTCTATCAAGACCTTTGCGGAGATGGAGCTGTTGTTTACTCAGCGTTTTGCAAGCGTTAGTGAACGCACCCCGATGACGGCACTGATTAACGATAGGGTAAAGCCAGGCGAGACATGGGTTCAATATGCTATACGGTGGTGGAACTTATGGTCGAAGTGTGAGCAGCGCATTGAAGAAGCTCCCGCGGTTGGTATGTTTGTGGGAACCCTTGATCCACAAGCAACCATCTCACAATTTATGATGTTTTTCAAGCCGACTACCTTCCAGGCCTTGATTGACAAGCTAGCGCAAATGGATCAGATGGGCCATAAACCCATCTTCCAAAGCCGGACTTCCGAAATGACAAGGGGAAGGGAAAAGCGATCGTTGTCGCTAATGCTCAACAACAACCGAGCAACTCGAAGCCGGTTGTTCGTCAAAATAATATGCGCCCATACGTAGCCCTTGAGGAGAGGTTAGGACGTTCTTACTCTTTTCCCCGATATAAAACGAGGAGGTTATTCGAGCTTGCGTTGCGCAACCGACTCATAAATCTGCCGGATCCAAAACGTCTGTTGCAACCAAATGATGTTAATGAGCCCAACTATTGTCCTTATCATCGAGTACTGGGTCATCCGATCGAAGATTGCTACGTCTTCAAAAATTGGCTTGAAGACCAGCACCGACCGGGCAAGTTCGCGTTATCTGACAAATGGAAGGTGAATCCCCCGCAGCCCCACACCTCTAAGGGGATGAGTACGCCGGGGGCAACATGGTCTGTCATCGAAGAAGCTCCTTGGGAGGTTGTATTATCAGCTAAGACAAAGATAATGCTAAACGATTTTCAAACATGCCCAGCGATTAAATGGAAGAATCCGTTGGAACCGCAAGTCATTGAAGGGATGTTGAGGCCACGTCCAACTCCAAGGATCGACGGTGGCGGCTCAAGCACTCGCAACCGGCCGTCAAAATCTTCAAAGAAGAAGAAAAAGAAGTCAAAGAAGCCCGTGAAGCCTGGCGACAAGCGCACGGACTTGCAAAAACAAATTGACGCGCTGGAGGAATACAACCAGAAGGCACCGACTCCCATTACATTCCAAGAGCTCCTCAATCACGTCTTTCAAGAGGAAGATGAAAGAGGAAGTTCATCTGATGAATCTGAAGAATACGTGGCGAGCTGTCATGTGATTTCCCATTCGTTCATGAATGATGAGGAGAATCCTTGCACTGAAAAGCTGGGGGCAGATACCGAATCAAAAAATCCGGTTCCATCAGATGAGGTATTTGACGCATTCCTTAATGAAGCTCGGTTGAAAAGTAAAGCTGATCGAGAACGCGAGGCGGTCATATTTGAAAGGGCCAAGCGCCAGCGACTTGATGAAAGAGCTGAGATGCTCCCGCTGGAGCAAAATACATCCATTACCGACAAAAGCAAATCCAAGATGAGGAAAAGGTTTGCTAAAGCCATATCAATGAGCATGAAGCTACCATCCTTCGAAGGAAACATTACTGGTGAAATGGAAATGCACCCCTCCTATTGCTTATATCATCAGAAGGTTTCGCACCCCACTGAAAAGTGCAAAGCTTTCGATATATGGTGGCAAGGATATGTTGCTCATCGACAACATTTTAAGCGGGAGAAACGTAAAACTCGTCGGGAATGGAAAAATATGACCGAAGGGTTTAACAGAACTACCGGTGATTGTCGCATGGTTAACACCGGCGGGTCACAAGTGCCTACATTCGGGAGCGATTCTGATGAGGAGCTGGAACTTGCCCCTCTCTTTAAAGAGTCCACTTCGGGAAAAGAAGAAGAGCTGAAGGTTTGCGAAAATATTCGGCTGCGGAATCGGACGCTGCCTGAAAAGAATCTCGGACCCTCAAACAGAAAAGATAAAAGGAAAGAAAAGGTCTCTGAAGATATCATCTTAGATGACCAAGTTCTGGGGGAGCTAAGCGCCAAGGACCCGCCAAAGAAGAATAAGGTGGATTACAACATCTTAGCGCATCTGAGGAAACTACCCTCACAGCTCAGCATTCTTGATGCCCTTTTGCTATCAAAGGAGGCGAGAGATTCGTTAATTAAGGCACTACAGGATCCGGAGCAATTCCAAGCTTTCCTGGCCGAGGAAAAGATGAAGGATGAATTGGAGGAAGTGCACACGGCCGATGTCGCTTTTAGTGATGAAGACCTTCTCCTTGGGACGTGCGAACACAATCACCCCCTTTATGTCTCAAGATACTGTCATGATATAAAAATAGGCAAAATCCTGATCGACAATGGATCCTCTGTTAACCTCCTCAACGTCCGGGTGTTAAAATAAATCTGCATGAGCGTCCAGCACCTTGCTCAGGACAAGATCACCATCTCCGGGTTCAACTCCCAGTCATCAAGAACTCTTGGGTCTGTGATACTGACGCTGCGCTTCGGGCTACTCGTCATGGACATTAAGTTCTACGTCATAGATGCCAAGACATGCTACAACGCTTTGCTCGGCCGACCGTGGTTACACGAGTACAACGTCATCCCTTCTAAACAACATCAGTGTATGAAATACACTAAGGATGGTCTCGAGTATACCGTGGAGGGAGAACTGAACCCGTTCTCCGTGAACGAAGTCCGCAAATATGAAGATGCCAAATACTTCTTACCAGATTTCGAAGACACGGAAAGGTGTCACAAGCCGGAAAACAAAGCTAATGCCACCATTCCTGTTTTCGGCAGTGATACCGAGGAGGAAGAGGAGATAGTTTATTCAGGTCCGCCCCAGCACAACAAGCCGGGACCATCTGATCCTACGTTGATCTTTGGTAGCGACTCGGAAGATGAGGTCCATGCTATTTTCTCGGCTCGGCCTTCAATACAAATGTCCGCTAATTAAGAACAAAGTCTACAAGTCGCCATGGTGCCGCTTAAACACCGTAAAGAACTAGATGCACTTGATATTTACAATGTAGAAGAGCTGCAAACGTTCTATATCCCTCCTAGGCGAGAAAGTAAAAAAGCAATTCTATTCTACCGCTCTGAAGAAACCAGAGTGGAGAAAGAAATCAGGCATGGCGCGGATCCTACGCTTGATAGGCTTCATCCCATCCGTCTCCCCAGATATTATACAGAAGGCTTGAAGAGGCTGCTGAAGCGTCAGGGGATATCCTTCAAGCAGACCGTTCGAAAAGCCAAGTTCTATGACAAAGTCTGGAACGTTTCCGGGACTCAACGCAAACTGCCTAATGGGAGAATGGAAACAAGAGGGCTTGGATACGTCCGGTGAAAGAAACGGGAGCTACTACACGGTTGCTACGTTGTGTATGACTTTGATGAAGAAGCGGATGCTCAATGGGAAGATGCTAATCCTGAACCAATGAAAGCTCCAGATGCAAAAGTGCCCAGTCCGTCGTTCGAAGAACAAATGGACAAACTTATAAGGGAAGCTGGTCAAAAAGTCCGAGACGACCATAACCGCGAAATGACCATCTACGAGAAAGCCAAAATGCAATGCCTCCTCCAACAGGCCGCGAAAGATGAGAATGCCGCTCATTGTCAACCTGTTATAAAGAGGGCTCGACGCAGAGGCAGAAACAAGTCGAAATGCGAAAAAGGCGTTCAAAAGCAACAAAGCGGGGCTAAGAGGCCACGCGAGCGAAAATCGAGCGGTTCCGATCTATCCCTCATAAGAAAAATGGGTCGGGCGTACTCTTTTCCTCGGGACAAGACGAAGAAAATACTTGACCTCGCTCTAAAACATCAGATGCTTACACTGCCGAAGTCTAAATACCCCGAACAAGCAGGCGAAGTCTCTAACCCAGACTATTGCCCTTATCACCGAGTGATAGGGCATCCTCTCGAAGACTGCTTCACCTTCCAGAATTGGGTCGAAGATCAGTATCAGCTTGGCAAGTTCGCTCTATCCGACAACTGGAGGGTAGCGCCACCACAGAAGCACGAACCCAAGGCCACGGAAGAAGAACCAGTGCCACATTGGGATTGGAAGCGAATTCGTACTTGTCGCGTGATAATGATATCAAAAGATGAGCCCGAGGACATGAATGACCTTCTCTGGTGCTTCGAAAACAGCAACAATGAGGTAATCTCAGAATTCCCACCAGCGCCAAAAGAGCTGGAAGATGGAATCCATACCACAGCAGATAACCTCAAGAAAATTGAGTTGGGAACGGTGAACGACCCGCGACCGACATTCGTCAGCGAGCTGTTATCCGAAGAAAGGGTGGCTGTGCTAAAAGACCTGCTTATGCAGCACAGAGATTGCTTCGCATGGAACTATTCCGAAATGCCGGGACTAGATCCAGAGATTGCTGTGCACAAATTGGCGATATCCCCGGACGTCAAGCCAGTCAAACAAGCGTCGAGAAGAATGCGGCTCGAGCTTGAGATGAGCATCAACGCCGAGGTCAAGAAGCTGATCGACTATGGCTTTATTCAAGAGGTTCAATATCCGGAATGGATCGCCAACATCGTCCCGGTGATGAAGAAAAATGGGACAGTGCGCATATGCGTGGACTTCCGGGATGTCAATAAAGCCTACCCGAAGGACGATTTCCCAGTGCCAGTTACCGAACTGATGATAGACAACACGTCCACTCATGAGGTTTTCTCCTTTATGGACGGCTCGTCAGGGTATAATCAGATAAAGATGCATCCCGAAGACCAGAAGCACACCGCCTTCAGGACTCCTTTGGGTATATTCTGCTACAAGGTAATGCCCTTCGGTTAAAAGAACGCCGGTGCTACTTACCAGAGGGCCATGATGAAGATCTTCGATGACCTCATACACGAAATCGTCTAATGCTATATCGACGATCTCGTAGTTAAAAGCAAATCATACGAAGAACAACTC
This sequence comes from Agapanthus africanus, assembly GCA_030015575.1. NCBI lineage: Eukaryota > Viridiplantae > Streptophyta > Magnoliopsida > Asparagales > Amaryllidaceae > Agapanthus > Agapanthus africanus. The sequence continues at coordinate 339,254,208 of CM057339.1, read as the reverse complement.
GAGCATTTGAAGACCATGTTTCAACGCCTTCGACAATACAACTTGAAGATGAACCCCCTCAAGTGTGCATTCGGAGTTTCCTCGGGCAAATTCCTGGTATTCATCGTCCAACACCGAGGTATTGAAATAGATCCATCTAAGATCAAGGCGATCATGGAAATGCCTCCGCCGAGAACCCTCAAACAGCTACGGTCTCTCCAAGGAAAGCTCGCGTATATACGGCGATTTATAGCCAACCTTTCAGGCAAGTGCCGTCCTTACAGCCACCTGATGAAGAAAGGAACTCCATTCGTCTGGGATCAAAAATGCCAAGGCGCGCTGGATGAAATTAAACAGTACCTGCAGAACCCGCCAGTGTTGGTTGCTCCGGTTAAGGGAAAACCTCTCATTCTTTATACAACCGCCCTCGAAGGTTCCTTAGGCGCATTATGGGCATAAGAGAACGATCAAGGGAAAGAAAGAACACTCTACTACTTAAGTCGAGTTCTATTGGGGGCAGAAAGCAACTACTCCCCCATTGAAAAACACTGCCTGGCGTTGATCTTCGCGATAACAAAGCTCAGGCACTACGCATTGGCACATGAAGTTCGTCTCATATCGAAGGTGGACCCCCTTAAATATTTGATGTCGAAGGCCATATTGACAGGTCGACTCGCTAAATGGGCTCTGCTCTTGATGGAGTTCTCGATAACGTATCAACCTCTCAAGGCAGTGAAAGGCCAGGCCATCGCCGACTTCCTTGCTGAGCACCCGATACCTGCCGATTCTCCTCTGGATTGCGATTTGCCAGACGAACATGCGTTTGACGCGATCGACAGTGGTGATACCCAATGGGAACTTTATTTCGATGGAGCATCTGCCATGAAAAAGCGCAAACAAAGTACACCTATAATCAAATCGGGGGTAGGCCTCATCTTCGTGACTCCACAAGGAGGGATAATGCGCTTCGCTTTCTCCTTAACAGAGCCGAGGACAAATAACGAAGCCGAATACGAAGCTTTGATAGCAGGCCTTGAGATCGCCATTGACATGGGAATTGAAAACCTCCTCATATACGGAGATTCTCAACTGGTCATTAGTCAAGTAAACGGCGACTACCAAACGTGCAAACCGGAGTTGGTGAAGTACGGTGAAAAGGTGAAACAACTGTTGACCCAAATTCCCTCCTATACTTTGGAAAGCATACCGCGCACGGAAAACAGCAAAGCAGATGCGTTGGCCAAACTTGCTTAAGAACTGGCTGACGAGAACCTCGATGACGTTAGAATCGTGGTACGAAGCCGTCGGGTGCTTGCCCCAGCAGAAATACCTCCTGAATCATCTGAGGAAAAGGGAGCGACTGAGGAGACGACCTTACAAATAAAAGAACGAGAAAAGGCTGAGGACTGGAGGGAAGTCTTCATAGACTACTTTAAGTCCCACCGAATGCCCGAAGATGCGTCCACAAGACATCAGCTCATGAAACGGGCTCTGTCTTTCTCCTTCGTCAATGATACTCTATACAAGAGGTCATTTGATTCTCTGTGGCTGAGATGCCTAGGGCCTGATGAAGCGGAAAGGGTCATTCAGGAAGTTCATGACGAACTCTGCGGTTCTCACCAAGCAGGCCCAAAGATGAAGATGAAGATTAAACGGATGGGCTACTACTGGCCCGCGATGATTCAAGACTGCCTTAAGTATGCAAAGCAGTGCCACTCATGCCAAATCCATGGGGACTTCATCCACCAACATCCAAATCCATTACATCCAACGGTGGCTAGCTGGCCGTTCGAGATGTGGGGAACTGACATAGTCGGCCCTATCAAACCAGCATCGTCTAGAGGACATCGTTTCATCCTGGCGACGACTGATTACTTCTCCAAATGGGCAGAGGCAGTACCGCTGAGGGAAGTGAAGACGGAGAATATCCTCCACTTCTTCAAGACGCACGTCATATATCGGTTTGGAACGCCAAGACAGATCATCTCCGATAACGGGCCAGCCTACAGAAGCCACAAGATCAGTCGCTTCGCACAGCAGCATAATATAGACTGGAGATATTCTTCAGTTTACAATTTGCGAGCTAATGGTCTAGCTGAAGCCTTCAACAAGACCCTGACGAAAATCATGAAAAAGACGGTGTCCCAAAATAAGAGAGACTGGCATGAGAGACTGCAAGAGGCTCTTTGGGCGTATCGAACTACGTTCAAGATGGCCACGAACACAACGCCGTACGCGTTGGTATTTGGGACGGAAGCAGTACTCCTCCTCGAGATAGAGTTACCCTCTCTACGAGAGGCAGTCCACAACGAGCTGACGGACGAAGAAAATGCTCACTTCGGCTTGAGGAGCTTGATGCCCTTGATGAAACCCGGCTCATAGCGCAACAAAATCTAGAAGCTTATAAAGCAAAGATGACGCGCTCATATGAAAGATTAACCTGACCGAGGACATTTCGCCAAGGCGAACTTGTGCTAGTGGTCAAAAGGCCTATGATCCCCAATCGCGCCAAGCGGGGAAAATTCGAGCCAAACTATGAAGGCCTGTACATCATAGATAAAGTTTACCAGGGTGGGGCCTATCTACTCATGGACATGCACGGTGAAAGGCCTTTCAGGCCAATAAACTGTCGCTTCCTAAAGAAATACTACGCTTAATGAGCCACAGCCTAGGTCAATGATAGATGACGACGACTATGTCCGCTCGCTATCTTCCTAAGCTCAAGATTTACAAGTAGCCAGCCTTCTTAATGACGGACCGAAACGTCCTTAAACTAATACCGCAGCATCCTTGGGCTGGCGAGATGAATAAAAAAAATAAAGAAAGAAAAATATAATGAATAGAAACGGTATGTCCATAAGAAAAAAGGGCACGGATGAAAACCCGAAAGGGCTCCGTGAGTAAAAATAGCAGGGCTACCGGCGAGTGTTTGTGAAAACCCGAAAGGGCGCGACCTCGTAAAAAAAAAGAAAAAAGAAAATAAAAAGAATAAAGAAAACGGTATGTCCATAAGCAAAAAGGGCACAGATGAAAACCCGAAAGGGCTCCGTGAGTAAAAACAGCAGGGCTACCGGCGAGTGTTCGTGAAAACCCGAAAGGGCGCGACCTCGTAAAAAAAAAAGAAGAAAATAAGAAGAATAAAAAAACGGTATGTCCATAAGCAAAATGGGCACGGATGAAAACCCGAAAGGGCTCCGTGAGTAAAAACAGTAGGACTACCGGCGAGTGTTTGTGAAAACCCGAAAGGGCGCAACCTCGTTAAAAGACACTTATAGGGTCCTCTCGACCTTGTAAGGAGAAACCACCCGTGTGAGATCCTTACGACTCACAAAGGAGCAATACACTTGGGGATCCCCACGATTCCTAAGGAGAAAATACACTTGCGAGATCCTCACGACTCGTAAGGAGAACTCTCTTATGAGACCCTCACGGCTCATAAGATTTGAAAGTCTTAAGTTACAGAGACCTAAACCTGTGCTTAAGCAACCCCCCACAACATCCAATATTGCCCTACAAGTGACTCAATACTGGCCCTTGTATACAATCCACAGGCGCGAATAAACATTTCCCTAACCAAATTTCATCCGTGATTGGGGATATGTGCACATGATGAACAACCCTTATAAGTCCTCTCGACTTACAAGGAGAAAACCCTCTTGTAGGATCCTTACGACTTACAGAGGAACATACATTTAGGAATCCTCACGATTCCTAAGGAAAAAATACACCTACAAGATCCTCACGACTTGTAGGGAGAAATACCTTTGTGAGACCCTTACGGCTCATGAAGTCAAAAGCCTTAGTCGGCGGGACCTTAACCCTGTTCGCTAAGCCACCTTTGTTCGACACTGACGGAGGCAAATGATGATTCGCTCCTGGCAATATCCCAGTTGTAGCGGTGCTGATGCCGAAATCGATGTCTAATTTCCGATTTACAGCGAAAAGCCAGTAAGCCGCACATGCATATGAAATAGCCGAAATGATGGGGCAACTTGCAATAAAAAGCAGCAAGTAAAAACGTATACACAATAAATAGCAGAAAAGATGGGGCAACTTGTAATAAAAAGCAGCAAGTAAAAACGTATGCACACGAACTAGCCGAAATGATTGGGCAACTCGCAATAAAAAGCAGCGAGTAAAAATAAAATGAACAGCCGAAATGATTGGGCACCGCGAAAAATAGCCGAAATGATTGGGCAATCGCGACCTTCGCGATATAAAAGCTGAAATGATAGAGCATCGCGGAAATAAAACAAAAAAAAAAAAAGAAATGATAAAACTTTGGCCCTAAAGTTGAGATCACATCGATCCCTGTATACAATCCAAGGGCGCGAATAAAGAGGGAACCATACTTTCCCAATAGGCTCCGCCAGAAAACAAAGCCAAATCTCGACGGTTCATCCCAACCGCGAAGAAACCAGTGTCTTTGGCAAAATCCTTCGACTTGAGGAAACAAGTGTCCTTGACGAAGAAAATCCTGATTCGCATCGACTCGCAGAGCAACCAGCGTCTCCGTGGGAAATTCTCGACTCGTTTCAACATCAGGGAAACAAATAATCCTTGGCAAAAACCTCAACTCAGGGAAACAAACATCCTTGACGAGAGCTTCCTGATTCGCATCGACTCGCAGAGCAGCCAGTGTCTCCGTGGGAAATTCTCGATCCATTTCAACACCAGGGAAACAAATAATCCTTGGCAAAAACCTCAACTCAGGGAAACAAACATCCTTGACGAGAGCCTCCTGATTCGCATCGACTCGCAGAGCAACCAGTGTCTCTATGGGAAATTCTCGATTCGTCTCAACACCAAGGAAACAAATAATCCATGGCAAATACCTCAACTCAGGGAAACAAACATCCTTGACGAGAGCTTCCTGATTCGCATCGACTCGCAGAGCAACCAGCGTCTCCGTGGGAAATTCTCGATTCGTTTCAACACCAGGGAAACAAATAATCCTTGGCAAAAACCTCAACTCAGGGAAACAAACATCCTTGACGACAGCCTCCTGATTCGCATCGACTCACAGAGCAGCCAGTGTCTCCGTGGGAAATTCTCGATTCGTTTCAACACCAGGGAAACAAATAATCCTTGGCAAATACCTCAACTCAGGAAAACAAACATCCTTGACGAGAGCCTCCTGATTCGCATCGACTCACAGAGCAACCAGCGTCTCCGTAGGAAATTCTTGATTCGTCTCAACACCAAGGAAACAAATAATCGTTGGCAAATACCTCAATTCAGGGAAACAAACATCCTTGATGAGAGCCTCCTGATTCGCGTCGACTCGCAGAGCAACCAGTGTCTCCGTGGGAAATTCTCGATCCGTTTCAACACCAGGGAAACAAATAATCCTTGGCAAGTACCTCAATTCAGGGAAACAAACATCCTTGATGAGATGCTCCTGATTCGTGTCGACTCGTAGAGCAACCAGTGTCTCCGTGGGAAATTCTCGATCCGTTTCAACACCAGGGAAACAAATAATCTTTAGCAAATACCTCAATTCAGGGAAACAAACATCCTTGACGAGAGCCTCCTGATTCGCATCGACTCGCAGAGCAACCAGCGTCTCCGTGGGAAATTCTCGATTCGTTTCAACACCAGGGAAACAAATAATACTTGGCAAAAACCTCAACTCAGGGAAACAAACATCCTTGACGAGAGCCTCCTGATTCGCATCGACTCGCATAGCAGCCAGTGTCTCCTTGGGAAATTCTCGATTCGTTTCAACACCAGGGAAATAAATAATCCTTGGCAAATACCTCAACTCAGGGAAACAAACATCCTTGATGAGAGCCTTCTGATTCGCATCGACTCGCAGAGCAACCAGCATCTCCGTGGGAAATTCTCGATTCGTCTCAACACCAAGGAAACAAATAATCCTTAGCAAATACCTCAATTCAGGGAAACAAACATCCTTGATGAGAGCCTCCTGATTTGCGTTGACTCGCAGAGCAACCAGTGTCTCCGTGGTAAATTCTCTATCCGTTTCAGCATCAGGGAAACAAATAATCCTTGGCAAGTACCTCAATTCAGGGAAACAAACATCCTTGATGAGAGCCTCCTGATTCGTGTCGACTCGCAGAGCAACCAGTGTCTCCGTGGGAAATTCTCGATCCGTTTCAACACCAAGGAAACAAATAATCCTTGGCAAATACCTAAATTCAGGGAAACAAACATCCTTGATGAGAGCCTCCTGATTCGCGTCGACTCGCAGAGCAACCAGTGTCTCCGTGGGAAATTCTCGATTCGTTTCAACACCAAGGAAACAAATAATCCTTGGCAAAAACCTCAACTCAGGGAAACAAACATCCTTGACGATAGCCTCCTGATTCGCGTCGACTCGCAGAGCAACCAATGTCTCCATGGGAAATTCTCTATTCGTTTCAACACCAGGGAAACAAATAATCCCTGGCAAATACCTCAACTCAGGAAAACCAGCGTCCTTGATGAGAGCCTCCTGATTCCCGTCGGCTCGCAGAGAAACCAGTGTCTCCGCGGGAAATTCCCGATTCGTCTCAACTTGCAAGATGAAGCCTCAGGCAGCAGGGATTTAAAAAAAAGCTTGCTTCCTGAACAATGGGACCCTGCAAGTCGGTCTAAAATGGTCTCTTGCATACTATTCATGGGTCTCACTCTCCAAAGTCAAGTTTCGACAAGGAGGGAAACAACCGCTTACGGGTCCTCTTGACTCGTAAGAGGGAAAAATTCTCTTATAGGATCCTTACGACCTATAATAGAAAACACACCTAGGAATCCTCACGACACCTAAGGAGAAAACCCACCTACGAGATCCTCTCGATCCATAAGGAGAAAAGTCTCTATGAGACCCTCACGGCTCATAGAGTTGAAAAGTCTTAGGCGGCAGATCTGAACCTGCTGCCTAAGCCATTGCTGTTTCTTGAGGAAATCAAGATGCGTGCTCTATTATCTGTTAACCATGTTTACTAAGGTGGCATACTGATAATAAAAGAAAGAAAAGGTGGAGAAATGACACAAGACATTACAAAAAATGTGTATCTTTTATTCATAAACTTGATTGGGTACAAGATACATTGTGTTAAAGAATAAAAATATATATATACATTGTTTTTATTTAAAAGTACAAACCCGCAAGCTGCTCTCGCACGTCCTTCAGCGCCTCCTCCTGAGTGGCTGCCGCGGCCACCTCTGCTTCCACCTGGGCCCGCTGCTGCAAAAAGGATGAAAGTTGCTCCTCGGCCGCCTTCTGGGCTGCTTCCTGGCTAGGTGCATTCCGTTCGACAACGTCAAGCTGTTCCCTCAGTGATAACCCTTCGGAAAGGCATTGCAGAAGGCCCTCAAAGACAACCTTCAGCCGTGCAGCATTGGCCTCCACCCGAGCATGCAGTTGGGCAGACTTGCTCGAACTCTCACTGCGCTCCTTACGCCTTGAAATGACTTCTTGCTCAAGATGACGGAAGTAAGAAGCGCTCTGCTCAATCCACGCTGCTCTTTGATTATTGGCAGCTAAGGTCTCGAAAGCGGGACGCATCGACTCCAGCTGATGCAGGCGGGCCTCGATCTCCCTGCAATGGTTAACCCAGGATGCGATGATGCCCTCGTCATAAAAGTTCACGAGTATCACCAGCATCGGGTTAACCGCCGTAGCGAAGTCTGCGGCAGATGTAGGAGTTTCAACGTCGAGTTCCTCGACGTAGTCACTCAACATGCGCAGACTATTCGCGGCACCTTTCGAAGATAGATGTCACGACCCGAAGGTACGGAACATGACCGGCACATAGGCTACGAACGTCTCAAGGCGCACGTGCTCTAAGTAAGCCGAGCCCAGAAATCCAAACCAATAAAAGTAGTAGAGTGAAGGAAAAACCATAGGTAAAACAACCAGTCTGCAATATAATATACAACGCCTAAAGGCGAGGATCACAACAGAAAGGAAACTCAACAGCATGAATCCCAGAGAAATATAACGTGCTACTCTAAGGTCGAAAGAATAATCAACACTTGTCTCTATCTCAAATAAGTACATGTTTGGTTGATGGAACTTCTAGATACAACTGAATATAATATACAATGTATAATGATGGGTACGATACAAATAAACCCACCTACTAGCAAGTCACCCGAAAGAAGCAGTGCCGCAAGCCGTAATGAATCCCTGTACGTCAAACACCTGCAAGAACTGGGACACAACGGGGGTGAGTGTAAGTGCACGGCGGCGCCCCGGCCTCCATCCCGAGGCCAAATGCGGAAGCGATGGCTAACTTAAATTTTCTTGAACCGGCACCACCGCGCACTAAAATCCGGATCGTACCATTAACTAGTCCTAGCTAAATACAAGATGGGGAAGAGAGATATACCGAGTGATTCGAGTCCTCCGGTCTTCTTGCCGTCGTCCCGATCTCCCGCGGAATGTCCGGTCTCCACCTCCTCGCCGGAAAGGGCACCACGTTGCCTGCTTCTTTTACGGGCTCCCACCTCTATACCGAGGCAACTCGGGCATGAAGCTGGCGAGTCGACGTGCCCAAGATTTGCTGTAGAATAGTGTAGAGATCTATATCTCATTTGGGGTTTGTATGGAGTTGCCTTTTGAGATAGTGGAGGAATGGAGTTTTGGAGATGGAACTTGTGGGGATTTTACCAAGCCAAAAGAGATAAAAAAAAAACCCACAGCAAATTGGGACAGCCCCCTATGAGAAGTGGACGGCCACAATTAGAAAGAGAGTGAGTGAGGGAGGGAGGGATCAATGGATGATAGAACCACAACCATGATGCAAGGGAGAGAGAGAAAAGTCATGATATCAAGAAATGATCACAAGTAAATCCAACACTCATACAACCATGATAATCCAACATCATCACCAAAAAGTCATGCCATCATGACACTACAAGACTAGCCATGATGACTAAAGAAAGTCAAGTGATCATGACACAACAATATGCAAAAACAACCCTCCAAAATGCTTATTTGCACAAATGCAAATAAGCCCTCCTCCACCAATCTTCGGCCAATGAACGATACAAAGGAAATTGGCCGAAACGGAAAGCAAACTGGAAACTCCAGAAAACTGGTCCTGTAATAAATTACAGGAAAACCCCGATACTGTGTATACACACCCACATCTGTATTCCGACCGAATACAAATGCAATGAGACAAAATCTACACTGTACTATACTAGGATCCGGCTTAAATCAAAGCCGGCTAGTAATATCCGTTCAATCCTGATCCGAGCAATACCGCACGTATCTGATCGAACCCTGCCATATACCCATACGGCCACTAGTACTAACCGTCCGATCCTGATCCGTGCAATACCGCACGTATCTGATCGAATCATGCCATATCTCAATACGGCCTCTAGTACTAACCGTCCGATCCTGATCCGTGCAATACCGCACGTATCTGATCGAACCGTTGTAACGTTTTAAAAGTAATTAAATAAATAATTAAATGAATAAAAGTGTTTAAGTGAATTTTAGGATTTTCGGTAAAGTAAAATGTAATTTTCGTAAAACCAAACCGGGATTGTTTTTCATTATAATTTTAAAAATATCTATTTTAATTATGAAATTACTAGTAAATGGTGTTTATTTAGCCACTTATAAATTTTTAGTTTAATAAAATATTTTTCCTAAATTAATTATTTTAAATATTAACATAAGCTTTATTTTTACACTAAATTAGTGTAAATTACAAATTTAAATGGTTTTAATTTGTAAAAATGAACCATGGCATATTAGAATTTAGTGTGTATCATGCAAAATTTATTTGCAAATTTTTCCTTGTTTCTAGATCTTTCTTGAGTTATTTTAGAAAAGAATTAAAAGAAAATGAATAAAGCATGAAAAGACATTAAGATGATGACATTTTGGAGAAGTTTCTACACCATTTCTCATGTGTTTCTCCCTCTTCCCCTTATTGTGGCCGGCCTCCCCATCACCATGGCTGCCCCCCCCCCCCCCATTTTCCACCTTATTTTTATTCAAAAATCATCAAAAATACATCAAAAATTCCACAAAATCCTATATATTTTTCTACCCTTCTATTCTTGCTCATATTTACATGGATTTTGGAGTGGGATAGCATACATTTTGGAGGCTCATTTCTTGTTTGGATTTCATATTTTTGGAGGTATAATTTCTTTCTTTTGATTTATTGTTATTAGATGTTCAATTAAGCCTAATTAGATTTAATGAATTAATTCTATGTTTTTTTTTAAAAATTCAAGTTAGGGTTTGTAAATTCAAGTTATGATTTTTTTTAATTATTTAGGGTTATAATAGTTAGTTTAACACTTTTAGAATTCGAAAATATTGCATGGTTGTTGAATTGTAAATTTTTCATTGAAAATTGTTTAAATTAGGAATTTTTGCTAACTAGGTTTCTATAAAACCTAATTATTGGTGAAATAAATCTCAATTAATATTTGTAATACTATATTTTGGTCTTAATAAGAGTTTTAACTTTTTGGTGGAATGGAAAACTTAAATTGATTGCTAGTTTCTATGGATAATTGATAAATTGTGATAAAAATTGTTATTTTTGTAAACTAGATTTTAGAAATTCCTAAATAAATGAGATTAAAAATATAATTATGGTTTCATTATATCATTATCATCATGAATTGTGGTTTAAGTCACTAATTTATGCAAAATCATGTTTTGTGGTGGAATTGTTGTGTTTTGCTTGAAAAATGTTGAAAATTGTTAAAGGGTGCAAACTAGAAATTTCAAATCTATATAAATTTGTGTAATAAAAATATAGTAATAGTTTGTATAGTCTAGTTATGCTATTTAATGAGTTTTATGACCATTGGTTTCATTTAAATGTCAAGTTTTGATGAAAAACGGTAAACTGGCATTTTCGGGTTTTACGAAATTGGACGGTTTGATAGATTTTAGGGTTTCGATGGATTTAATCATGTTTTATAGTATAAGTAATGTGTTTTAAAACTACAAGTTGTTAGTTGATGTTTATCTCGATCCATCGGAGTTTGTACGCCGATATCGAGCGGTATTTGGTTCTTTTGCGTGGACGGGACATAGGTTTTAACCTATGCTTGTTCCTTGTATCGTTTGACTTTTGTATGTGATTCGGTTTACGATTTTATTTATATGTTTGCGTTTAGGTACCCTTCAAGTGGACTACGGGCGATGAAGAGGAGGATCGCGACACCGTCGTCGGCAGACATGGACCAGGTGAGTAGATGTATATCTACGGGAGGAAGTCGGGTGGATGGCGTTTAGCACCCCCGCAACATAGAATAGGAATAGTACTTATTGACATTAGGAAACCAGATGTGATCCTAGATTCTTAATGAGTAGGACCCTAGTAATGACCCTAGGCTGGACTAGACCGATTTAGGAAAAGCATACCAGAGGATGAATACCTTAGAGGAGGTTCGTAGGTTTCAGATAGAAACACACACGCACACACTGGAACATGTCATGGTGTATACGTGCATGTGTATATATATATAGAACTAGGTATAGGTATATATATATACAACACGTACATGGGATTCATTGATGCGATATGATATCTGAGGTATGATGAAACAGTATAACTGGGCTTGATGCCGTGATTCTTGACTATGCAGTCGTATTAAGTGTTAGCGGATCATTAGAGAATGAGATGATGAACAGGTATATATAAATTATAATGGGTAGTGATAATATTGAGATACATGGGACTCTAAAATAGTACCCGGACTGCAACTTGTGACTGATCACGATATGATATATCTACAACCTGATTACGACATTATATAGGTGTGACCTGATGCCGATATTATATAGGTGTGACCTGATGCCGATATCATATAGGTGTGACTTGATGACGACATGATTTCAGTATGACTTAATCACAATATGAAACATGTGACATAATATTTCTGAGGATAAACTAATGATGCATATTACGATGGCAATGATATATGATTGATATATGGGATTACAGTTTAGCACCTTGATCATGAGATGTGTTGATGATGACATTATACGAATGATGAGGCACCTAGGAGATACTTGACCCGTACCCCGATATTGGGATGCCGTACGATGGATTTTACCGTACGAGGTATGGATATGATGATTGATCCGCACTCTTGATTCGAGGAAGCCGTACTACGTATGTGACGCTATTGAAGCTGGATCGCCGACTATTAGGGATATTGATTCAGACCTTAGGTAGACTCTTATTTCTATTGACTAGTTCTTAGGTTTAGTTTTCCTTAGGAGGTTAGATGGACACTAGGTTAGGTTCGAGTCATATAGTGGTAGTAGTATTAGTATATTAAATGAGTAGGTAATATACATTCGTATTTACTTTCGCATTGTATCATAATGTTGCATGTTCATACATATGTTGCTATAAACAGTATAAACCTTACCTGTTAGGACACCAGCACCATTACCGATGATGCGCATATTCCACGCACACTTATTTATCGGCTCACACACATCATCATCGGTAATTGCTATGTCACGTACACTTTAGATCATATTATCTTTTATTGATAAAATCAGTTAACAACTAAACCGATATAATATTGTGATTACTCTCTGATGTTAGTATAGACATGATATTCATTACTTAGACATTCCTGCATTCATATTTTCATGTTATCGCACAGTATTATGAGTATATGCCGACATTTATCATATACTACTCATGGTTTTGAGATTTGGATTTCTGTGAGATTTCTGGATTTTTGGGGAAAACCGCAAGAATATATATAAAAACTTCTCTCTCTCTCCTCCTCTCTTTTTAAAAATAAGATGCGGTTTTCTCGTGATGTATGTGTCGTCCACCATGAGATTTCGTGTTTTCTGATGGATTTCGAGACCCGATTCGAGGAGTGGATGAACCGTCTCGGGTACATGGTGGGCCCGGTATGGTACCCCGGGGCAAGAAGATCGAGTTGTAGACGATGAGCCTGGCAGGGGAAGGCTACCTACCGGTGATGTCTGGCGCGGCGGATATCCGGAGGATACCGACCGTTGTCATGAGATTTGATGATATGGACCAATCCGGACTGACGGAGCCCGAGATATTGAGACTATGAGACTTGAGATTTACATGTTTGTGTCGATGCTTGATACGGATTTCTATGGATTTCATTGTTGAGATTTCAGATTCTTATACACATTTTACTGTGATAACAGCTAAAAGATTTCTTATACAGACATATCTGGATTTCAGGATTTGGTTATTTTACATTCATGGTGCATGCATATCCATTCATATGACATAGTACTATATGAGGCACTGACACGAGCACGGAGTATTTGCTTTTACACGTAGTATTACCCTGCTATTACTAGGTGATTGGGACTTAGTGGTGTATTACTATGACCTAGGATAGCGTCGTGCATTCGATTTCTTTTCGTAGATGTCTTCTACTCACGAGTTGGCAACTCACCCCCGTTGTGCCAAATTTTATTACAGGTTCGATGTACAGGTTTTCTTGGCAGATTGCTGGCACATGATTTCCTTCCGGGTGATTTGCACGGTAGGTTGGTTCACTTGTATCTGAACCACCATTGTATCTGTATTATTTCATTTGTATCTAGAAAGCTCCATCAACCATACTTGTATTAATTGATAAGTTTATTGGACCAGTCTTTTATTTCGACCTTAGAGTCGCGCATGTATTATTCTGATTTGGTGGATTTGTTTTCTTTTGAGTTTTGAGCCACGCCTTTTGGCGTTGTATATTATTGTGCTTGTTGTGGTTGTTTCCGCCTGTTGGCGTTGAGCTAGCTCCCGTTTGGGGATGCTTTTTATTGTTTATGCATATTATACCTGTTGTAGCCCGTTTGGGGGCCAGTTTTTACAGAGGAGACTCTGCCGAAATTTTTGGAAAAATTTGATGTTGCTTTTAAACTTGTATTCTACATGTTTTCTTCTTCTTCTTCTTCTTCTTTTATGGTTTAGATTTCTGGGCTTCGGTTTACTTAGGTTACGTTGCGCCTTTAGACGTTTCGTAATCTAAGTGCCGGTCACGTTCCGTACTTTCGGGTCGTGACAACCGTGCCATATCTCTATACGGCCTCTACAGCGTTTCGCCCGAAAGCTTGAGTAACAGAATGTGTAGTGGACTCTAAAGACTCGTCAATACTATGGCTGTGGATTTAACCACTAGCACGTCAGAGGTATTAGCCATACATGACGGGCCACCAGCTATGGACAAAAAGGGACGTCTGTGAGGGAACTCATCCTGACACCCTACTGAGCCTGTCAGTGACAATATCCGTACAGTCCGGTCCGTTCGTCTATGAGCATCGCATGGCGGGCCTAAGGGGTTGGTAAAAGTCAGACCCCCGAAAGCGGTACAAGTCGTGTCGGAGTGTAGCCCAGAACTGTAACGCTTTGAAAATCGTTTCGGTGAAATTTCGAAAAATCGGTAAAATAAGGGGGTTTTCTGTAAAAAGTCAAAATACAAATATCTTATTATAAAAATTAAATATACATATTCTAGCTATGTAATTGCTATTATTTGGTGTTTATTGAGCCGCTGGTGAAATTTCAAATTTTCTGAAAAAAATATTATTTTATTATTATTTTAAGCCGTCACTAATACATTTAATTAGGGAAAATTACAAATTGGAATGAGTTGAAACAAATTTTGTGCATCATAAAACATTAAATAAAATTTTATCATGTGGTTTTTGGAACGAAATCATTTGCCAAAACGGTTTAGAAATTATTGAAGAAAAATGGCTTTTTTTAGCGTAAATGGATGTTTGGGGTATTGTATTTATCATTTTTCATAACCCCACACCCGTACCCACACCCACACACCCCCACTTACTCCCCCCATGGCTGAATTCAGCAGCCCCCCTCTCTTGTCCCCACTTGGTTTTCAAAGGAAAAGAAATAAAAGAAAAGAATAGAAAATGGATAAAGTAGTTAGACTTTTGACTTTGCATGACCTTGACTTTGTCCCCCCCATTTTCTCTACCTCCCTCTCTCTCCTCACACCATTTCTGGCCGAAATTCCCTGCATCCCACAGCAGCAGCCCCCCCTCCAATTTCCCCTCTCTTTTCTCTTCAAAACTTCATGAAAAATTGCTTCTAAATCCATCAAAAAAATCCCAAAACCCAAATCCGACTCCTACCCATTTTAGCTTAGCCCGTATAGCATGGATCCTTGTGAAAAGAGAGCATTTTGGGAGGCCATGGATGCTTGTGGACCTTCAGATATTTTTGGGTATAATTCTAAAACTTTTTGCTTAAATTGTTACTTGTTTCTTAAAGCTAATTTAAATTAAGTGTTAACTTGGATATGTGAGTTTAATTGCAAGTTTTGGATTTCAAGTTAGGGTTTGTTGTGGAAATGAGTTGTGTTTGATTGTGCATGGTTTAGTGAAGTGGTTTAACATAATTAGTTTTGTAGAAAACTAATCTAGTTGTTAATTACAAGTTGTTACCTGAAAAATTGTGTTAATTTGCTAATTGCTTACTAGGTTTTTGAAATTTGTTAAATTCTTGGGATTAAAAATGTGATTAGGGTTTTCTTGGCTTCATTAACTTTATTAAGTGTGGTTTAATGCTTTGGATCATGCAAATCTAAGTTAGATTGTAGTTTGTGCATTTTTGCTTTGAAATTGTAAAAAAAAGGGTGTTTTTGTAAACTAGAATATTAGGATTTTTGGAATTTAATGAGATTAAATTCCGGAAATTGTTTATACGACTTATTTAAGATATTTAATAAGTATATTGGCCGCTACTTTCATTTAAACATCATGTTTTGTACAAAAACGGCGAATTGTGCTTGCTAGATTTTCGGAAAAATGACTTTTTAAGTGAAAATGGGGTTTTTGTGAGTTTTAACCTAGTTTATATTAAAATTAGTGTTCGTGAATGTGCAAATGAGTGTGATTGGATTTTTCTCGATGGTTTGACGTTTGTACATCGACATCGAGGGTTGGTTTTACTATTCTTGCATGCGTAGGCGATAGGTTTGGACCTATGCGTGATACGCGTGCCGATTTGATTTTCGTATGCCGTTTCGATCTCGAATTTAGTTTTAATGCGATATGGTGCGTTATGATATGTAGGTACCCCCACGTGGACTTCGAGACGACAAGCAAGCGCGTGGCGATGTCGGCACCGGCGAGCGAGGACCAGGTGAGTAGATTTATATCTACGGGGAGAAGTCGGGTGGATGGCGTATAGCACCCCCGCAGTTCGTGGTGATGTATACGAATACGTATACACACATATATATATTTTGACTATAATTTGTTTGATATTATCGATGATATAGATATTTGGTGTTCTTGGATGATTTAGTGTCGCGAAACCCTAGAGTAGTGGTCGCACCACACATGCACACACACACCGATACTTGCATACTTTCTTCTTTCATTTGCGCTTATACGGGATTATATAGTTATGTGTTCACATGGGTATGGGACTATGTGTTCACATACGGATTGAGGATGATAGTACTTGGGATTTATAATGAGTCGATGAGATTTGATTTGAGGCCGTGAGATCGGTGATATAGCAGGGTTCGTATCTTAGATACGACATGACGTTGTAGCGGGTCCTTGACGTAGTGTTTCACACACGTCCATGCATACGTAGGCGGTATCAGTATGGTACTAGACGTAGATCAGTACCCCGATCATGATATTTGATAAAGAGGATACCAGGTGAATAGTATGATGAATGTGATATTGACCCGTACCCAGATTGGGATGCCGTACGACGGATTTACGTACGAGCTATATTGATGATTGATCCGCACTCTTGACTTGGGATGCCTGATTATAGATATGGTATCGGATATGATATTATTGAGACGAGATCACCGACTATACATATACAGGTATGTATATGTATCGACTCAGATGATAGGCGGTTTCCTTACCTGTAGTTCAGCTTGTAGTTCAGCCGTATAGTTTAGTGTAGTTGTTAGATTAGATTAGACTTCTTACCTATTTCAAAAACTAACGAATCGTGGGCATTTTAAAGACAGCTCAAGGGAATCTACGGATATTTCAAAAACGACGTATCTTTTCATTAAAAAACACCGTAGCCCCTATTTTCAAAACCCCATGATTCGTGTTATTTCAAAAGGCACCATTTGTAGGACTTATATTAGATTATTGCAGATTAGTTATCGTTGTGTCTAGTATTCATCTCCCGCACATTATTGCTGTTCGCTCTGCCTCGCATATTTATTTTGCTGCATATTCCATTATTGATATCATGATGTTAGGACACCAGCACCATTACCGATGATGCGTATGTACCACGTACACCTACTTGCCGGCTCACACACATCTTCATCGGTAATTGCCATGTCACGTACACTTTAGAGAATATAATTGCTTGACTTAGATTGTTAGCTAGTAGTGTTGACATGATATTAGTGTACTTCCCTTATATGCCATATTAGACATTGTAGTTATTACCTACCACTTCATGCATACTGTTATTCAGTTGTTCATGCCTAGTTCATTATCATTGACATATGCACTTGTGATGATTTCTTGAGATTTATAATATTTCTGGATTTCGGGGAAAGCCGCAAAATTTACAACTTATGATCTTTTAAAATATAAAATGTTGCGGTTTTCTAGTGATGTAAAGTGTCGTCCACCATGAGTTTGCTGTGGTTTTGGAGACCCGTGTCGAGGAGTGGAGGAACCGTCACGGGTACATGGTGGGCCCGGTATAGTACCCCGGGACAAGAGGAATGTGGTGTTGACGTTGAGCCTGGCTGGGGAGCACTACCTACCGGTGATATTACCCGACGCGTCGGATATCCGGAGGATACCGTCGTGGTCTTGAGATGGATGGTAGGGGCCGGTCTGGACTGACGGCGCCCTAGATATTGAGATTGAGACATTGATATTTCGAGACAGTGAGATTTATGTTTTGTGTCGATGCTAGACACTGTTGATACTGATTTTAATTATGATACCTCAGTTTAAAATATGAAGGAAATCTCACTAATTTATGAAAACAGTTTCTTCATTTACATGTATTCTGTTTTCATGCATTCATACCTCATTCATATGATATATTGCTACCTGAGGCACTGACACGGGCACATGAGTTTACACTCGGGTTAGATATTTACCCTAGCCATTGTTATAGGCTGCATGTTATATATATTTGAGGATATATTATGATCATTGACCTAGGATTGCGTTATTTATGCGATTTCTGTGCGTAGATGTTTTTCTATTCACGAGTTGGCAACTCACCCCCGTTGTGCCCCAGTTTCTTGCAGGTTGCCGTACAGGTTCATTACGGCTTTGCGGCATAGTTTCATTCGGGTGATTTGCTAGTAGGTGGGTTTACTTGTATCATACCCCCATTATTTATCTTGTATATCTTTATTCTGTTGTATCTAGAATTCCATCAACCAAACATGTATTTATTGAGATAGAGACCAGTGTTGGTTATTCTTTCGACCTTAGAGTCGCTCGTTATTCTTCTGGTGGTTTTGAGTTTCCTTTTGAGTTTTGATCCTCGCCGTTGGCGTTGTATATTATATTGTGTGTGTGGTTGTGACCGTCGATTGACGAAGAGCTAGCTCCCGCTTGGGGATGCCCTTTTCTTGATTTCGTATACTATTCATGTTGTATCCCGTTTGGGGGCCAGTATTTACAAAGGAGACTCTGCCGAAATTTTCTGTAAATTTTTGATGTTTTAAAAACCGCATAATTCGGCTTATTCTATTGAAATTACTTGCTTTAAGTTGTTTTTCCTGCACTCTACTATTTTCTTGGTTTGGATTTCTGGGTTTTCGGTTTACTTAGATTACGTACGCCTCGAGGCACTGATTTAATTGAACCAGATTCAAATCATGCAGCTGTCTCCAGTGCATGTCAACTAAATGGAAAGAGGCCGATCAGCGTTACTCAACTTAGGAATGCTTCCAACTATGAGTAACCTGAAAGAGAAGCAAGTTCTCTTAATCATTACTATCAACTGAACACCATACACAAGTATCTACATCTTCGATCACTTTGAAGAATCCCGATACTTGCAATACCTGGTTCTCTACTTTATTCAAATACCTATAACTTCTCAAAATTCGGACCCTGTGTTTCCACGAAATACCTGTCTAAAAACTAGAGAAGTCATAAGTAAACCGAATATAGTACGAGGACTAACCCCTTTATCCTGATGGACCCTGGACAACATACAATACTTTGTATAAGTCCCTTGAGTCTGATAACTCATTCACTGTGTGTCGTAGGTTGAAAACTGTACTTATGGTTAAGAAGAATTACACCGCTGTTTAATACTCCTTACCTAACCATCCACTGATATAGGCAAATGTCGTAGACATAATTTCAAAAAGGTATATCTCACTCTATGAAAATAGACGTACAGATATATCAATTTGAAATTGGTGCATAACATCGGATATTCAAAACCAAATATTTGCCGACCGGCAAACTACCCAGGTGACTTCCTCAAATATCACCGATTACAACGAATCCCGATATAATGAGGATGATCACCCAATTCCCAAAAACTTACTCCCACTCATCATCTGTAAAACCATACAGATGTGAGAATCCTACCTGGTAAATACATACCCTGGAGCAAGTGTCTAACTGGGAAATCAGTTTTCCTTTAACAGTACACAGTGAAACTGAAACATTGAAATGTTTCGATGGGGTATCCCGGTATTCCTAGTAATGCCTCTTCCATTATCCAGATTCACAACTGTAACCGTGTAATTCTTTTCCACCTCTCCAAATCCCTTTATATGTCTTTAGTCATTACCTTCTGCACACCCCTTTAGGCCAAATGGTTTTCTTCCTTCCCTACCGTTCGGCACCAGCCTATGGTTTGGAAGAAGATTATCCAATAAGCATAATGGGTGTACTGTCTTAATCCTAAGAATACTCGCAAAGCGAGAGAAGGTGAAGATAAAAGACAACCGAATAAACCTTATTCCTATTTCTCCTGAACCAGAATCCATCCCCGAACTGGAACAAGTTCCTTTCGAGTTCGTATATAACCATACGATGGAATATCCAATAAACTGTGGATCTTCGTAGTGATAAGGAGTGTCCTGGAGAAATACAAAAGTGAAATGGGAGTGGTAATGAAATACTTGGTTTGGTCGTGAATAGCAGTTGCAATTTACTTTGCCCTCCTTCTAATCCCTTTCTTTGTCTTTACATAATACCTTCTGTACACCATCGTTAGGCTAATTGGTTTTCTTCATTCCCTACCGGTCGACACCTGCCTATGGTTTGGAAGAAGACTATCCAATTTGCGTAATAGGTGTACTGTCTCCTAAACCAAGGAGCACTCGCAACCTGAGAGAAGGTAAAAGGAAAAGACAACTGAATAATCCTATCCGTTTTCTCCAGAACCGGAAACCATCCTCGAATAAATTCCTTCGAGTTCGTATCTAACCATACGATGGTTTTGTCCAATCGAAGTGGACGTTCGTAGTAATACGGGGTGTCCTAGAGAAAAGGGTAAAAGTAGGAGTGGCAATGAGGTTTGCAACTCTGACAATCCAAAAGCCAGTGTTTAAGAAGGTTCGGTCAACTTGGTCACTGAGTTATAATCTTAGGGTCGGGTCAATGGTCGCTGCCAAAGAAAGAGAGAAAAGAAACACTCAGCGTGCACACTAACCTAGATCAGAATGGTTACCAATTTATCTAATCTGGAAACCTCCCACTGTACCGTCAAATTCTCCTCCAAACCTGAAAGAAGAATTAGTCGGGATCACCCGAGGAGTAAACCAACTCATCAGTGGGAATCGGGATCCAACTATCATCGCATGATAACGTGACGGAATCCGCTCACATCATCACACTCCTGAAGGTATGCGGATATCTGGCAAGTTTTAGTTTCTTTAGAAACTCCCGATGTGATTTTTGCCCCATGCTCTTATGACCTTGACGACGGTCAACAAATCATAAGTCACATGTCAAGTTCTACCCGTCATTGTCCAGGTACCTACCCTTGACTTTGGCCAAAATGGCAGTACGACGGTCCCAAACCAACGCATCTATCTATGCTGCATATGAATACCCCAATAGCTACCAATCACTGTGCCTTGACTTTGGCCAACATACACAGCTTGAATACTATTGACCACCCATATGAAACGACGGAGGGCTACGAATGGTTTCTGGCGAAAACCTTTAACGTAATGAACTTGATATCGTTGAAGGAACGGATAGCTTTTAAAAATATAGTGACGAAAATCTTTGCTAAAGAGGTCACTCCAGGTGAAGGGATCTCGGCTCTTTCCCCGTAGAATGAGGTGCAGGATATTCCAACTGAATACCATGATGCAAAGCAAAAGTAATCGGCTATAGTGAAGTCATTACCCTGACGCAAACCTTTTGTCCAAGGGGTCACTCCCGGTGAAGGGATCTCGGCCCTTGCCTCGTCGACTGAGGAGCAGGATATTCCAACTGAATATCACGATGCAAAACAAAAGTGAACGTCCTTGCAATAACAGCTTTTTGAAAAGTGTTCCAACAACATCAGAAAAGGTTTGTTTTTAACTTGCATTGATCCGAATCAACGCAGTCCCATCAATTGATCACAACACAAAGAACGAAAATATACTGATGTACGTATATGCCATCCGCATTCGCCACTGGGTCTCGTCATTACCCGTTAGGTTATCTAACTAACGACAGAGCGGGGACTGGACTAGCGCGGATGCAAAACATATACAACATCTACTAATATATATACCAATATATTATATTCGCTCAAGGCATGATAAAAAATGCAACATCACAGAAATGTAGAGTATCACAGAACAATACAGATATCTGGGATCCCCGGGTTTCATAGAGCCACTACTGAAACCCGACGTTCCCCTGGTCGTGTGGATAGCCTGTGCAATGAAATCCTAGACCCCTACGGGCGCGGCAAGTTACCCGCCAAAACCTGAAGCGAGACAGCCCCTTCAACACCGTGAATGGACCACCCAGCACTTCACGGAATCCGGTAACTTGGGCACCCCTCTTGGGTCAACCTGTACCCCCTACGAGTGCGGCGAATAGCCCGCCAATCCTAGAGTGAAGCCCCCTCCGTCTCAATGCCATGAGATGCGGGCCCAATGCCCTCTGGAACCCGGCTATCCGTGCACCCCACCTTGGGGTAATCCTAGTACAGAAAGTAAAATATACATACAACGGGTACATCGACCGCAACCTGGTCGTGCCCCAAAATAATAATACAATCAGGCAGTGACGGCAGTCCACATGTCAGACGCTCGCCCCGCAATATCAAATGTACATAATACAACCACAACTGTACTAGCATTGCATCCAGGCTATCCCCACGACCGATCCGCAACATCACAGCAATACACAGAACATCAACGTGAAAGTCACGTTCGCAAATCCGTCTAACCGGGCTATAGCAGTCAGACTGGATTTACCGATCAAGTGACATTCACGGACGCAGATATAATGTAAATACTGTGAAAAATGTGTTTATAATATCTGATCGATCAAAATTATAACAAGTGGGCCCCAAGTACTACTGTAGCACATCAAGAAATTCTGGGCCCAAAATTAATATTCCAAAACCCATATTTTCAACCAAGGAGCTTTCTGGAAAATTTTGGTACACTGATCAGTTCAAGTCGCGGCGGAACCGCGGCCCAAGCATGGGTTTGGCAGCGGTTCCGCGGTCGTTTAGACTGTTCACGAGACCAAATTTTCCCAGATCTCTTAGATTGTCCTACACATCATTCTGAAATAACCTGAAAAATTTTTGGACTTCAAAAAATTTCGACGGAAACTGATGTGAACAAAAATACGGATTTTGGAAAATTGTTCGATCGGAAATGTAAAACACATTAGACAAAGCTAGACTATGTTAATGGCGAGGCTCTAATACCACTGTAAGTACACGGCGGCGCCCCGGCCTCCATCCCGAGGCCAAATGCGGAAGCGATAGTTAACTTAAATTTTCTTGAACCGGCACCACCGCGCACTAAAACCCGGATAAGTCCTAGATAACTACAAGATGGGGAAGAGAGATATAACGAGTGATCCGAGTCCTCCGGTCTTCTTGCCGTCGTCCCAATCTCCCGCGGAATGTCCGGTCTCCACCTCCTCACCGGAAAGGGCACCACGTTGCCTGCTTCTTTTACGGGCTCCCACCTCTATACCGAGGCAACTCGGGCACGAAGTTGGCGAGTCGACGTACCCAAGATTTGCTGTAGAATAGTGTAGAAATCTATATCTCATTTGGGGTTTGTATGGAGTTGCCTTTTGAGATGGTGGAGGAATGGAGTTTTGGAGATGGAACTTGTGGGGATTTTACCAAGCCAAAAGAGATAAAAAAAAAAACCCACAACAAATTGGGACAGCCCCCTATGAGGAGTGGCCGGCCACAATTAGCAAGAGAGTGAGTGGGTGAGGGAGGGATCAATGGATGATAGAACCACAACCATGATGCAAGGGAGAGAGAGAAAAGTCATGATATCAAGAAATGATCACAAGTAAATCCAACACTCATACAACCATGATAATCCAACATCATCACCAAAAAGTCATGCCATCATGACACTACAAGACTAGCCATGATGACTAAAGAAAGTCAAGTGATCATGACACAACAATATGCAAAAAAAGCCCTCCAAAATGCTTATTTGCACAAATGCAAATAAGCCCTCCTCCACCAATCTTCGGCCAATGAACGATACAAAGGAAATTGGCCGAAACGGAAAGCAAACTGGCAACTCCAGAAAACTGGTCCTGTAATAAATTACAGGAAAACCTCGATACTGTGTATACACACCCGCATCTGTATTCCGACCGAATACAAATGCAATGAGACAAAATCTACACTGTACTACACTAGGATCCGGCTTAAACCAAAGCCAGCTAGTAATATCCATTTGATCCTGATCCGTGCAATACTGCACGTATCTGATCGAACCCTGCCATATACCCATATGGCCTCTAGTACTAACCGTCCGATCCTGATCCGTGCAAGACCGCACGTATCTGATCGAACCGTGCCATATCTCCATACGGCCTCTAGTACTAACCGTCCGATCCTGATCCGTGTAATACCGCACGTATCTGATCGAACCGTGCCATATCTCCATACGGCCTCTACAGCGTTTTGCCCGAAAGCTTGAGTAACAGAATGTGTGGTGGACTCTAAAGACTCGTCAATACTATGGCTGTGGATTTAACCACTAGCACGTCAGAGGTATTAGCCATACATGACGGGCCACCAGCTATTGACAAAAAGGGACGTCTGTGAGTGAACTCATCCTGACACCCTACTGAGCCTGTCAGTGACAATATCCGTACAGTCCGGTCCGTTCGTCTATGAGCATCGCATGGCGGGCCTAAGGGGTTGGTAAAAGTCAGACCCCCAAAAGCGGTACAAGTCGTGTCGGAGTGAAGCCCAGAACACCCTGAGATACTACTGGAATACCTACCAGTAAATCTCCTGCCTCGGCCGAGGGCTTCGTGTAATGGCTCTCCTAGACACAGCGCGACCTCACCCCCAATACCGGGAGAGACGAACCC
Organism: Agapanthus africanus; assembly: GCA_030015575.1. NCBI lineage: Eukaryota > Viridiplantae > Streptophyta > Magnoliopsida > Asparagales > Amaryllidaceae > Agapanthus > Agapanthus africanus. The sequence continues at coordinate 339,229,730 of CM057339.1, read as the reverse complement.
CTGAAGATCCGCTCACTGCCTCCATGTGGCTCGGGATTGTACCCAACTAAAACCTGTTTGCACGTCTCCTTTGAGTGTGGTAGAGTAGTAATCAAACTACAGTGGGAACTCACACGAGATAAATGATGATCCCCAGGTCGATGAACTAACCTGTACACATGTCACCAGGGAACTGCTATCTGACGTCAGGTATAAGACCAACTAGCATGTTCCCGGCGAGTCCTGTCCGGTGTACTCATAACCCAATGAGCACTTGTATACATCTTAGGTGAACCAACTGACACCAGTGGCTTGTGAGACCGGCCACCGCCCCTCGTCGGGGTCTCGACTGTATACACTAGTCTACTCTGGAGTATCGATGCCCTATCTTGAAACTCCCACGACTAGGGACCTTTTAAGGATGTGCTTATAGACTACCAGCTCCCACGTATATGATCGCCCTCATACTGCTGGTGGTCAAGCAAGAATCCTAGGGGCTCTATCAACGTGCAATAGTGACCTGTCAGGTCACCTAAAGCAGTACACGATGATAAAAATAAACCAGATAGCATACTATCATCTCGAGTAAGACTGTCCTACTGGGACAGGTCCTCCCTCAATCATTGCAATCACGTGCCTGTGATCCAATAATTGACTCTGAGGGCACTATCTCCAACAGTGAGTTGCCAACTCGTGAATAGAAGAACATCTATGACCAGAAAATCGCATGTATGACGCAATCCTAGGTCATACGATCAATATATATAAACCTCAAATGAATAAGTCTGAAGCATGCTCAAGTGGCAATGTAACATCTATACGTATATGTAGTGCCAAGTACTCGCCAATGCCTCAGGTAATAACATGTCATAAATATGAGGTATGTCTGCATAGAGTAATATGAATCAATGCCAGCTATAACATGAATCTAGTAATATGTGGATGTCCTCTAACTAGGTAATCAATAGCTATAAATTTGTGGATCCCGTCCACGTGTCACCCAATGACAACAAGCATCATGCATGTAAATATCGTAAAGCATATGCAAGGAAATATGAGGATATAATTGTTGGAGATAGTGCCCTCAGAGTCAATTATTGGATCACAGGCACGTGATTGCAATGATTGAGGGAGGACCTGTCCCAGTAGGATAGTCTTACTCAAGATGATAGTATGCTATCTGGTTTATCTTTATCATCGTGTACTGCTTTAGGTGACCTTACGAGTCGCTATTACACGTTGATAGAGCCCCTAGGATTCTTGCTTGGCTACCAGCAGTATGAGGGCGATCATATACGTGAGAGCTGGAGTCTATAAGCACATCCTTAAAAGGTCCCTAGTCGTGGGAGTTTCGAGATAGGGCATCGATACTCCGGAGTAGACTAGTGTATACAGTCGAGACCCCGACGAGGGGCGGTGTCCGGTCTCACAAGCCACTGGTGTCGGTTGGTTCACCTAAGATGTATACAGGTGCTCATTGGGTTATGAGTACACCGGACAGGACTCGCCGGGAACCTGCTAGTTGGGATTATACCTTATGTCAGATAGCAGTTCCCTGGTGACATGTGTACAGGTTAGTTCATCGACCTGAGATCGTCATTTGTCTCGTGTGAGTTCCCACTATGCTTTGATTACTACCCTACCACGGCTCAAAAGAGTCGTGCAAACAGGTTTTAGTTGGGTACAGTCCCGAGCCACATGGAGGCAGTGAGCGGATCTACAGGGGTTCGTCTCTCCCGGTATTGGGGGTGAGGTCGCGCTATGTCTAGGAGAGCCAGTACATGAAAAGTCCTTGGCCAAGGCAGGAGATTTGCTGGTAGGTATTCCAGTAGTATCTCAGGGTGTTCTCGGCTACACTCCGACACGACTTGCACCGCTATTGGGGGTCTGACTTTTACCAACCCCTAGGCCCGCCATGCGATGCTCATAGACGAACGGACCGGAATGTACGGATATTGTCACTGACAGGCCCAGTAGGGTGTCAGGATGAGTTCGCTCATCGACGTCCCTTATGGTCAATAGCTGGTAGCCCGTCACGTATGGCTTATACCTCTGACGTGCTAGTGGTTAAATCCACAGCCATAGTATTGACGAGCCTTTAGAGTCCACCACACTCAGTTACTCAGGTTTCGGGTGAAACGCTGTAGAAGCCGTATGGAGATATGGCAGGGTTCGATCAGATACGTGCGGTATTGCACGGATCGTGATCGGACGGTTTTTACTAGCCGGCTTTGGCTTAAGCCGGATTCTAGTATTAGATAGTGTAGTTTTGTCTCTTTGCATTTTTGTTCAGTGGGAATACAGATGCGGTCATGTATATGCAGTAGTGGGGTTTTCCTGTAATTTATTACGGGATCGGTTTTCTGGAGTTGCCAGTTTGCATTCCGTTCCGGCCGGTTTTCCTTTGTTCCTTCACGGCCGGACTTTTCGATGGAGGGGGTTATTTGCAGTTTGCAAATAACTTATTTATGGAGGGGTTTCTTGCTTATATGTGGCATCATGCTTTTTTATTCATCATGAGATGCTTTTTGAGTCCATTCCTTTGCTTTCTTGTGATGGGTGTGTGATTTGATGAGATGAGAAGTGGGTGTCACATTTTTCTTATTGATTCTTATTCTTTTTCTTCTCTTGATTATTCATTCTTTTCTCACACCCATGAAGAGGAGGGGCCGGCCACTATTTTGGGGGGTTGAATGAGTGATTCATTTTGGGGTGACAAAGGGGAAATTATCATCTCATTCTTGAAACACCAAAGTTCATCTCTTTTGTTCATTATCTTCCTCCATCCTCCATGGCAACTAAACCCCAAAGAGACATAGACTCTACACTAGCCTACAGCAAATCTTGGACGCGTCGGCTAGCCAACTTCGCGCCCGAGTTGCCTCGGTCCAGAGGTGGGAACCCATATACGAACCCGGCTACATGGTGCCTTTCCGACGAGGACGTGACGAACGGAGTTTCCGCGGGAGATCGGAGTGGAGACGAAGACCGAAGGACACGGATCGCTTGGTATACTTCTCTACCCGTATTTTAGTTTGCTAGTAGCTAGGTTAATGGCCCGATCCGGGTTAAAAGTGCGCGGTGGTGCCAGTTTGCTAGTTTTTAAAGTTTTTGTTTCCGCGTTTCCGGTGTCGGATTGACGGCCGGGGCGCCGCCACGGACTTACATTGGTATTAGAGACACGCCGTTAACCTAACCTAGCTTGCTCTAGTATGTTTAGAACTCGATCGAACAAAAATCCCCAAAAATGGTATTTCGTGTGCACATGTGTTCTCCGTCGAAATTTTTTTAGCTCCAAAAATTTTTCAGGTTGTTGCAGAGACATGTGCAGGCAATTATAAGCATTCTGGGAAATTTAGTGGCGTGATGTCACAATTCCACCGCGGAACCACGGCCAAACCCATGCATTGGCCGCGGTTCCGCCGCTACTTTGACTTGTCAACGCACCAAATTTTTCCAGTGGGCTTTTGGATTGGAAATAGGGGTTTTGGGATATTCTTTTTTGGGCCCAGAATTTCTATAAGTGCTACAGTACTGCTTGGGGCCCACTTCGATAAATTTGATCGATCAGATATTTTAAACATGCTAGTTCACAGTATTTACATTATATCTACGACCGTGAATGTCACTTGATCGGTAAATCCTGTCTAACTGCTATAGCTCGGTTAGACGGATTTGCGAACGTGACATTCACGTTGATATTCTGTGATTGTGCTGTGTTGTTGCGGATTGGTCGTGGGGGATAGCCTGGATGCAATGTTAGTACAGTTTTGTTTTATATATACATTTGATATTGCGGGGCGAGCGTCCGACATGTGGACTGTCGTCCGACATGTGGACTGTCGTCACTGCCTGTTTGTATTATTCTTTTGGGGCACGACCAGGTTGCGGTCGATGTACCTGTTGTATGTATATTTTACTTTCTGTACTAAGATTACCCCGCGGAGGGGTGCACGGATAGCTGGATTCTAGAGGGCAACGAGACCGCATCTCATGGCGTTGAGACGGAGGGGGCTTTACTTTAGAATTGGCGGGCAATTCGCCACACTCGTAGGGGGTATAGGTTGACCGAGGAGGGGTGCCCAAGTTACCGGATTCCGTGAAGTGCTGGGTGGTCCATTCACGTTGCTGAAGGGGGCTGCCTCACTTCAGGTTTTGGCGGGTAACTTGCCGCGCCCATAGGGGTCTAGGATTTCATTGTACAGGCTATCCACACGACCAGGTGAACGTCGGGTTTCAATAGCGGCTCTATGAAACCCGGGGATCCCAGATATCTGTATTGTTCTGTGATGCTGTACATTTCTGTGATGTTGCATTTTATCACGCCTTGAGCGAAAAATTATATATTATATATATTAGTAGATGTTATATATGTTTTGCATCCGCGCTAGTCCAATCCCGCTCTGTCGTTAGTTAAGTAACCTAACGGGTGATGACGGGACCCAGTGGCGAATGCGGATGGCATATACGTACATCATTATTTTCGTTCTTTTGTGGTGTGATCAATTGATGGGACTGCATTGATTTGGATCAATACAAGCTAAACAAACCTATTCTGATGTTGTTGGAACATTTTTTTCAAAAAGCTGTTATTGCAAGGGCGTTTACTTTTGTTTTGCATCGTGGTATTCAGTTGGAATATCCTGCTCCTCAGTCGACGAGGCAAGAGCCAAGATCCCTTCACCGGGAGTGACCCCTTGGACAAAAGTTTGCGTCAGGGCAGTAACTTCACTATAGCCGATTACTTTTGCTTTGCATCGTGGTATTCAGTTGGAATATTCTGCACCTCATTCTACGGGGAAAGAGCCGAGATCCCTTCACCGGGAGTGACCTCTTTAGCAAAGGTTTTCGTCACTATATTTTTTAAAAGCTATCAGTTCCTTCAATGATATCAAGTTCATTACGTTAAAGGTTTTCGCCAGAAACCATTCGTAGCCCTCCGTCGTTTCGTATGGATAGTCAATAGTATTCAAGATGTGTATGTTGGCCAAAGTCAAGGCACAGTGTTTGGTAGCTGTTGGTTATTCATATGCAGCATAGATAGATGCGTTGGTTTGGGACAGTCGTATAGCCTTGTTGGCCAAAGTCAAGGGCTTGTACGGGTGGGTTCAAATTAACCAGGAGAATGACGGGTAGAACTTGACATGTGACTTATGATACGTTGGCCAAAGTCAAGGTCATAAGAGCATGGGGTAAAAATCCACATCGGGAGTTTCAAAAGAACTGAAACTTGCCAGATATGCGCATACCTTCTGGAGTGTGATAGCGTGAGCGGATTCCGTCACATTATCATGCGATGATAGTTGGATCCCGATTCCCACTGATGAGTTGGTTTACTCCTCGGGTGATCCCGGCTAATTCTTCTTTCAGGTTTGGGGAAGAATTTGACGTTACAGTGGGAGGTTTCCAGATTAGATAAAGTGATAACCATTCTGATCTAGGTTAGAGTGCACGCTGAGTGTTTCTTTTCTCTCTCTCTTTGGAAGCGACCATTGACCCGACCCTAGACTATGACTCAGTGACCAAGTTGACCGAACCTTCTTAACACTGGCTTTTGGATTGTCAGAGTTGCAAACCTCATTGCCACTCCTACTTTTACCCTTTTCTCCAGGACACCCCGTATTACTACGAACGTCCACTTCCATTGGACAAAACCATCGTATGGTTATATACGAACTCGAAGGAATTCGAGGATGGTTTCTGGTTCTGGAGAAAACGAATAGGACTATTCAGTTGTCTTTTCCTTTTACCTTCTCTCAGATTACGAGTACTCCAAGTTTAGGAGATAGTACACCTATTACGCAAATTGGATAGTCTTCTTCCAAACCTTAGGCTGGTGCCGAACGGTGGGGAATGAAGAAAACCAATTAGCCTAAACGGTGTACAGAAGGTATTAAGTAAAGACAAAGAAAGGGATTAGTAAGAGGGCGAAGTAAATTGTGACTGCTATTCACGACCAAACCAAGTATTTCTTCGCCAATCCTAAAACACCTTTGTATTTCTCCAGGACACTCCGTATCACTACGAAGATCCCAAGTTTATTGGATAATCCATCGTATGTTTATATACGAACTCGAAAAGAACTTGTTCCAGTTCGGGGATGGATCCTGGTTCAGGAGAAATAGGAATAAGGTTCATTCGGTTGTCTTTTATCTTCACCTTCTCTCGCATTGCGAGTGTTCCTAGGATTAGGACAGTACACCCATTATGCTTATTGGATAGTCTTCTTCCAAACCATAGGCTGGTGCCAAACAGTAGGGAATGAAGAAAACCATTTGGCCTAAAGGGGTGAACAGAAGGTAATGACTAAAGACATATAAAGGGATTTGGAAAGATGGCAAAGAATTATATGGTTACAGTTGTGAATCTGGATAATGGAAGAGGCATTACTAGGAATACCGGGATACCCCATCGAAACATTTCAATGTTTCAGGTTCACTGTGTACTGTGAAAGGAAAACTGATTTCCCAATTAGACACTTGCTCCAGGGTATGTATTTACCAGGTATGATTCTCACATCTGTATGGTTTTACAGATGATGAGTGGGAGTAAGTTATTGGGAATTAGGTGATCATCCTCTTCATATCGGGATTCTATGTAATTGGTGATATTTGAGGAAGTCACCTGGGTTGTTTGCCGGTTGGCAAATATATGGTTTTGAATATCCGTTGTTATGCACCAATTTCAAATTGATATATCTGTACGTCTATTTTTATAGAGTGAGACATACCTTTTTGAAATTATGTCTATGACATTTACCTATATCAGTGGATGGTTAAGTAAGAAGCATTGAACAGCGGTGTAATTCTTCATAACCATATTACAGTTTTCAACCTACGACACACAGTGAATGAGTCGCTAGACTCAGGGAACTTATACAGAGTATTGTATATTGTCCAGTATCCATTAGGACAGAGGGGTTGGTCCTCGTACTATATTCGGTTTACTTATAACTTCTCTAGTTCTTAGACAGGTGTTTCTTAGAAACACAAGATCGAAGTTTTGAGAAGTTATAGGTATATGAATAAAGTAGAGAACCAGGTATTGCAAGTATCGGGATTCTTCAAGGTGATCGAAGATGTAGATACTTGTATATGGTATTCAGTTGATAGTAATGATTAAGAGAACTTTCTTCTCTTTCAGGTTACTCATAATTGGAACCATTCCTAAGTTGAGTAACGCTGATCGGCCTCCTTCCATTTAGTTGACATGCACTGGAGACAGCTGCATGATTTGAATCTGGTTCAATTAAATCAGTGCCTCTGTTTCTATATTGGATATAGAACAGTTCATATCTAGGCATTGTTAAGATACGGGGAGTTGTCCGGCCTATGCTTAAAACCAGACTCCGGATAACTCAAGGCACGTTTCTGTAATGGCTGTTTGTGGGTTGACCCGGGCTATGACGAGGGTTGATATTCTACCATCTGGAAGATCAAGAGTGATATTGTTCTTGACTCGCCACAGTTTTAATTAAAAATGGATTTTTTTTCAGAAAACAGTAGTGGGAGTATGGTAGAACTGGAAGTGATTCCAGAACCGCAAACGATTACTGAAGATTTGATAAGAACCTAAAGATTCAATCTGGTTTGAGATTCCATTGGCCACTCCGCAGATAAAGTGGGTAATCTCAGGCACCCGAGAGGTACTTCGGTATGCTCAAGAACGGTGGCAGGGAAGTTCTTGTTTACCCAGACTTGCCATTGCTGTTGTTCCAGAATGTGAGACCCGGCAGGAGGATGAGTCTAGCGTCGTTCTAAACTAGCTTTAGAAGTGTACGTCTATATGACTCTGCCAGAGGGTTGTCGTAGTCAGTTGGAGCAGCGGAAGCATTGGTGGACATCAGGCTTATGTCTATTTATAGACTAAAGCAGTTATAGCGGAGATAGATCATCTATTTCTGATGTGACAGTCATAGGTTTGACTTAATCAGAATAGGGGATGGATCTGTTAAGAAGGTAGTAGGGTGTAATGTCCTGGTATTTGATGACATACACAGAATAGGAAGTGATATTCTTATACTACGATCGGTTATACTTTGGTTGTCACACAGTAGTTTCTCCACACAGGACTTGGATATTATATCGTACATTCTGGTCACTAGATCTATGGTTTTAGATCTAGATTTGGGTGGTTTCCCAATATGGGTAATTAGACAGCATTCTATGAGTATTTAGAATGGACGACTCCTGGCACGGTAGTATACCTGCAGGTGATGGAGTCACCCTCTCTAAAGGTGTCTTACAGACTAAAGGGGAGAAGAATGTGCATGATTGGCAGATCACTTGCTTAGGCAATTGAGTTGATCATGAGATGTCAAGTACCACACCAGATGTTGTTTTTGCAGTAGATGCAATAAGTTGATATTGATCCAATCCTAGAGAAACAGTCGGAAGCAGTTTTAGAATATAAGTTGATGTTCTAGGGATATGATAGCAGCATTCTCCTTCGGGAGACAGTTATCATTCCAGGCTTCCAAGGTGACATGGATGGCAGAGTGGCTGTCAGAGTTATAGTTTTCCCTCTGACGAGGGGCAGTATTTTGGACAGGTGGTCCAGGTGGATACAGAGGGAAGGCATGGCGCAAGATACTGATTAAGTTCAGTTGACGATACAATCTAAGAAGTTTGGATTTGGAGTTCACTTATGAGCTAGGTCCCATCAGATATCCAGACACATTCTAAGACAGGTATTGCTCATTTCGGGAGATGGCTTTTCTCCGCGAACTTGAGATAGAGAGAGACATAGAAAGAAACACCACAGCGGATCCACTCACTGAGGCTATTCTCGAACGCAATAGTTTCGCAAACGAGCTTTGTGAGACAGACTAGTAGAGGAGTTGGGTGTTTGATATCACACGGGCTGTGAGTATGCGACATCGCAATAATTAGCCTCGAGTGCAAATGGGAGATTGTTGGAGATAGTGCCCTCAGAGTCAATTATTGGATCACAGGCACGTGATTGCAATGATTGAGGGAGGACCTGTCCCAGCAGGACAGTCTTACTCAAGATGATAGTATGCTATCTGGTTTATCTTTATCATCGTGTACTGCTTTAGGTGACCTTACGAGTAGCTATTACACGTTGATAGAGCCCCTAGGATTCTTGCTTGACTACCAGCAGTATGAGGGCGATCATATACGTGAGAGCTGGAGTCTATAAGCACATCCTTAAAAGGTCCATAGTCGTGGGAGTTTCGAGACAGGGCATCGATACTCCGGAGTAGACTAGTGTATACAGTCGAGACCCCGACGAGGGGCGGTGGCCGGTCTCACAAGCCACTGGTGTCGGTTGGTTCACCTAAGATGTATACAGGTGCTCATTGGGTCATGAGTACACAGGACAGGACTCGCCGGGAACCTGCTAGTTGGCATTATACCTGATGTCGGATAGCAGTTCCCTGGTGACATGTGTACAGGTTAGTTCATCGACCTAAGATCGTCATTTGTCTCGTGTGAGTTCCCACTGTGCTTTGATTACTACCCTACCACGGCTCAAAGGAGTTATGCAAACAGGTTTTAGTTGGGTACAGTCCCGAGCCACAAGGAGGCAGTGAGCGGATCTGCAGGGGTTCGTCTCTCCCGGTATTGGGGGTGAGGTCGCGCTGTGTCTCGGAGAGCCAGTACATGAAAAGTCCTTGGCTAAGGCAGGAGATTTGCTGGTAGGTATTCCAGTAGTATCTCAGGGTGTTCTGGGCTACACTCCGACACGACTTGTACCGCTATTGGGGGTCTGACTTTTACCAACCCCCTAGGCCCGCCATGCGATGCTCATAGACGAACGGACCGGACTGTACGGATATTGTCACTGACAGGCACAGTAGGGGGTCAGGATGAGTTCGCTCATCGACGTCCCTTATGGTCAATAGCTGGTAGCCCGTCACGTATGGTTTATACCTCTGACGTGCTAGTGGTTAAATCCACAGCCATAGTATTGACGAGTCTTTAGAGTCCACCATACTCAGTTACTCAGGTTTCAGGCGAAATGCTGTAGAAGCCGTATGGAGATATGGCAGGGTTCGATCAGATATGTGCGGTATTGCACGGATCGTGATCGGACGGTTTTTACTAACCGGCTTTGGCTTAAGCCGGATTCTAGTATTAGATAGTGTAGTTTTGTCTCTTTGCATTTGTGTTCAGTGGGAATACAGATGCGGGCATGTATATGCAGTAGTGGGGTTTTCCTGTAATTTATTACGGGATCGGTTTTCTGGAGTTGCCAGTTTGCATTCCGTTCCGGCCGGTTTTCCTTTGTTCCTTCACGGCCGGACTTTTCGATGGAGGGGGTTATTTGCAGTTTGCAAATAACTTATTTGTGGAGGGGTTTCTTGCTTATTTGTGGCATCATGATTGTTTATTCATCATGAGATGCTTTTTGAGTCCATTCCTTTGCTTTCTTGTGATGGGTGTGTGATTTGATGAGATGAGAAGTGGGTGTGACATTTTTCTTATTGATTCTTATTCTTTTTCTTCTCTTGATTATTTATTCTTTTCTCACACCCATGAAGAGGAGGGGCCGGCCACTATTTTGGGGGGTTGAATGAGTGATTCATTTTTGGGTGACAAAGGGGAAATTATCATCTCATTCTTGAAACACCAAAGTTCATCTCTTTTGTTCATTATCTTCCTCCATCCTCCATGGCAACTAAACCCCAAAGAGACATAGACTCTACACTATCCTACAGCAAATCTTGGACGCGTCGGCTAGCCAACTTCGCGCCCGAGTTGCCTCGGTCCAGAGGTGGGAGCCTATATACGAACCCGGCTACATGGTGCCTTTCCGACGAGGACGTGACGAACGGAGTTTCCGCGGGAGATCGGAGTGGAGACGAAGACCGAAGGACACGGATCGCTTGGTATACTTCTCTACCCGTATTTTAGTTTTCTAGTAGCTAGGTTAATGGCCCGATCCGGGTTAAAAGTGCGCGTTGGTGCCGGTTTGCTGGTTTTTAAAGTTTTTGTTTCCGCGTTTCCGGCGTCGGATTGATGGCCGGGGAGCCGCCGCGGACTTACAATAATCAAATCATGGAACCTGAGTGCCTAGCATCGACACTCGAAAACATCATGAACACATGTGCCTAGCATCGGCACATAAATCCTTATGTATCTCAGGCGCCGCACACCTTGGTCGGCCCTCATATCCATCTCATGACTCCAGTCGGTATCCCCCTGATAACCGATGGGTCCCAAGTACTATCACCGGTAAGTAGTACTCCCCTACCGGGCTCACCGTCTAGCATATACGAGTCTTCTTGCCCCGGGGTACCTCACCGGGTCCACCATGTACCCGCAATCGGTGCCTACCGCTCCTCGAATCGGGTATACTCACACAAGCTCTCTGGAACCGAGAAAACTCATGGTGGACGCACTGAAATATCATATCAAGGGTGACCGGATTTTTAAAACAATTACATATTTTCTTTTGAAATATCCACTGTCCCCAAATCCAGAAATATCATGGAAACAACATATCTCAATGCGAATAATCAAACATGATGTATGCGGCATGTAAAGAAAGGTAAGCATATCAGTAAGTCATGCAACATGGAATAGTAATGTGCGCATGTCGTGGGAACCCGCTCTGTTTAAAATAAATCAGTTTTAAAGAATATCTTGAGGTTACCAAATCTCTAATCAACCCAGAATCATCTATGTATGTGTACAGGTATAAGTGTACAATATGCCACGCAAGAATCATATCATGAATGCAACAGTACTGCAGTGTAGTGGCATGGCAATTATCGATAATGAAGTGTGTGAGTCGGCAAACAGTGTACGTGGAACATACGCATCATCGATAATGGTGCTAGTGTCCTAACAGCATGATGGTAATATCTCAATAAACACAAGTATTGCGATGCAAATAATATGAATATGCGGAATCAAATAATCAACGCAATAGTGAAGAGTCTACACCAATATGTAAGTGTTATGCAGTTTTGCCTTTTTGAAATAAGACGAATCGGGGTTTTTAGTAAAATAAGGGCTACGGTGTTTTTAAGAAAAGATGCCCCTTTTGAAATTATCCGTAGAGTCCCTTTTTGCCTGTCTTTAAAATACTCCCGATTCGTAAGTTTTGGAAATAGGTATGACTCGGGTCTAGCCTAACATCTACTACGATAACTACTGATCTAACTATCAAGTCAATCGGGAGGGGTAAGGAAACCACCTAAGTCTGAGTCGATATATATAAACAAAGATAGCAGTCGGTGATCCAGCATCTATAGTATCGCATACGATACCGTAAATCATCTGACACCCTCAAGTCATGAGTGCGGATCAATCATCAATATAAAGCTCGTACGGTAAATCGTCGTACGGCATCCCAATAGCTGGGTACGGGTCAATATCACAATCATCACATCAATTATCTGGTATCCTTATCATCATATCACATAACCTGGGGTACTGATCTAAGTCTAGTACGAATCGATACCATCTACATAAGTATGAATGTGTGTGCGGAAGACACGCCCAAAAGCCCGCTAAAAAATCATATATCGTATCCCAAATACGAATCACATCACAACACCGATATCATGACACCATGCCCAAACTCATCGACTCACATCCCAAGTCCTCCAATATCCTCATCATCACAGTATGAACATAACATATAAGCACGTGTGTGCGTGTGGGTGCAAACTATTCTAAGGTTCGCGACTAGGAACTACACTAGTTACTTTTAACCCTAATCAATGCATAGTACACCTACCATATCCTAAACAATCAAGTCACACATAAGCTATCATATATAAGTACAGTATATATGGTATACTAGACATCGGACTGCGGGGGTGCTATACGCCATCCACCCGACTTCTCCCCGTAGATATAAATCTACTCACCTTTTCTTATGTGTGCCGGTGCCGATGTCGCCGTTTGCATCTCCAACGCTTTGACGCCACGTGGGGTACCTACAAGGATATCACACGCTAAAACACATGAAAACCATGTCAGAAGCCAAAATGGTGCATGCTACGCCCTTAAGTAAAAACCTGTGGCCTCGCGGGCAAACACGGTCCATAACCCTCTGCCGTTGGCGTTCAAACGCCACCCGACAGAGACAAATCATCAAATACCAAAATCTATACGAAAACAAGTCGTAAATCAAGCGCAAAGTCAAGAAAATCAACCCAGATTCTACCCTGGTTGGAACCAGTCAAAACTAGACATTCCAGGGGTCAAGTTTACAGGTAAAAGAGTTGTGCGCGCAAAACGAGGTAGTCCCCTACTGCTCTGGCCGTAAATTGCGGCCAGAAGGGGTAAATATGTGGCCATGAAGTGGGTCCAGGGGCTGGGGCTTTGGGTGTTGGCTTCTATCTACCTGCACGTCTCACTGCCAAGCCAATTTTATTTTAGGAGGTCCCGGGTTGTAGCAGATTCCAGAAAGGTCCAAAAGTCGACAAAATCGCTAAATTACGCCAAGTATAACAAATCTGGTATTTTGCTGGAATCTGGGAAAATTCTGGGGTGAACTGGTCTCAAACACACCTAATAAGGTTATACCAACCATCAAAACCAACACTTGGTCAAGTCTCACTCAAATTTGCCTAAACTAGCACTAATCTTGATATAAACACTAAATTTTAGCTAAACAACTATAACTTGCAAGAAAGAAATTGGGTTGCAAGATTATACCTCAAGAGAAGTCCTAGGGTGAAGGAGAAGAGAAGGAGAAGTGGGTTGGTGCTGAAGTGGCTGAGCTGAAGCTGGTTCTGTAGCCGCTGCTGCTGATGTTTTGGCTTGTGCTGCTGTTGCTGCTTGCAATTATCTTCTTCTTTTTTTGGCTGAGCAGCAGCTACTGCTGTTGTTGTTTTTCTGTTGTTGGGGTTGTGGTTGAGTGGTATGATGGTGTGGAGTTGTTGTTGTTGTGTTTGATGAAGGTGTGGGTTGTAGTATATGATGCTAGGGGCTGTTTCTGATGCTGTTGGAGGATTGGGGCTGATGGGGTTATCAGCTGATGTAATATCTATTGGGCTGAACTTTTGGGTTTTGGGGGGCTGAAGCTTACATCAGCTGCTGCAGTTGAGGCTGATGTAGTGTGGCTGATGTAGGATGGTGGAGTGTGAGAGTGGGAGATGTGAGGGAAGGATGTGAGTGAGAGGGAGAGATATGAGGGAAAGCAAAGATTTGAAATGAGATGGGTCATGACACATCCTAGAGCCACCCTTCTCTCTCTCTCTAGCCACAAGTCAACTTATCCCTAATCACCCTTAAACAACATACTTAACTTAAACATAGGGTTTAAGCCACCATGGTCATCTAAGCATGGTTCAACCCTAGGCTCAACCCTAGTTACCATGCACATATGTGTGCAGCCCAGATAAAATTCCGATAAAATGTTCATAAAACCAGATAAATCATCAGAAACCAATTTTGGTAAACTTTTTACCAAAATCCCTTCATTAAACACGTTTTAGAATTTCCATAATTTTTCTTCAGAATTTTCCCCATTTATCGATATTTAATTATACCGAAATATTACAATATTTAATAAAATAATAGTAAATTATAAAAATTCCCAAAAATAATATTATATTTTTCTGAAATGTTACAATGGACATCTCAGATAAGGACCTGTCGGCATAGTAATGCGAGCCTCGAAGGGCGCCGAAACCGGAACGACAGCTGAAAAGAAACAAAATGTGATCAGATAATAGTTTAGGAAATAAAGGGGGGTTATCAGTGTAATAATCGTTGTACCAGCGGAAGCAGATGGCAAGGCCAGAAGGGCCGGTGGCGCAGCTGATCTTTCACTCCCCTCCTTCAATCTGTAGCACTGCAGTCTGGACGAGAAAAAAAGGTTAGAAGTAATTCCATCAATGGAAAAGGAAGATATCAATGAAAAGCAAACTCACCAGCGCCACCAAAGTAAGAAGCGAGTTCGGATGGGAAGGAGAAGTGTGGGAGCAACACCTAATAAAGATGGTCAAAAAGCACTCCTGAAAGGCACAACAGTATGACTTTAATACACAAATTATACGTCTAAAAAGTAAGATTAATAAGTTGCAAACCCATACCTTCCAACATCTTTGACGGTATGAGAGAGGGCTGAGAAGTGACCGCCGCCAAGGCGGTAGTTGAAGGCGCTCCCTCGAGCAATGGGGCATCGGCACTGGCTGCACCTGCGTTACGAACAAATATGAACTTGTCAGAAAAGATTGTAAAATAAAGAGGACAGTAACTTGTGATTTACCTGACGAGCTGCCGGCCGAAACGGAGGCGACTCCCTCCTCCATCGACATGAGGCCACCGCCCGTGGCCTCGTCACCCGACTCAATAGGGACCGTTGTCGTGCTCGCAAGGCCAGGAGACGGCGGAAGAGCATAGACAGGGAGGGCAATGATCGGAGCATTGCCGGACTCTTGAGAGAGAGCGGTTGACTCTTCCCCAAGAGTCGTGCCCATCTCACCCGCTACTTCTTCGGGCTCCACGGTCTCCGTCGGCTCATCCGCCGTCACCACGGGGTCGTCGGCCTCAAGCGCCTCGTCCGCCACTACCCTGGGCTCAGTTATAACAATCATTTCATATGCCGCCACTTCAGGATCGGCATCAATGACCTTCTCGGCTACGGATCCCTCGGCTTCCAGCTCAGGCTCCATTACCCCAGCGACGTTGCCGACCGTCAGCTCGAGTTCGGCAGGTGTCGCCTCCTCTGTTTCCTTGGGTTCAACGGTCTCCGCCTCCCCCTCGGTCGGACTAGGCCCTGCAGGATAGAATATATAAGAACCGATGACTTTCTAATTCGTACAACGAGATTCTGAAAGAAATGTTACCTGAGGTGGATTTATCATTTGCAATCCGAACCGCACGCGCCACTTGTCTGCGAGCGGTGGATAGGGTGACAGGGGCCTCTTCAGAGGGAGTATCAGCACAAGGGACGGTGCTGGGGCCTGCTCCCGTAGCCAAAGCAGCCCGGCGCGCCTTCGCCTCATGCCTTAGCCGCTTCCTTTCCTCCCGGGCCATTGAAACGGACCTCACCAGAGCCTCTTTCATTGAGGCGTCATCGTCCGTATACGGGGATGTCTCCAAATCCTTCAAGGCATCCCTCGTCGAGTCGAGGCTCTTGCTGCAGCCCCGACGAGACTGGGACTCCGGCAGCTGGCAGAATGTCCGCGTCGCTTGGCGAGAACGGCATTGAGGTTCCTGCGATAAAAAGAAAGAGGTTAGGTCGACCATAACATAAAGGAAATGAAAACTTGATGAATTGAAACTTACTAAAGCCTAAAGACGCTTTGAGACGTTCCTTCTCTTGGAAAGTCTCGAGGGAAGCGGCAATGGCTTCTTCATCAGTGATGCCTGTTAGAAGAAAAGAAGGAGAAACGTTAGTCAAAGGCAATGAGGAGGATATTATACAATAAAGAAAATGCGACTAGTAGTTACCTGATTGCGCAAGCTTAGCTAGCCACGCGTCACGCTTTGCCAACCACGCTGAAGTTTCGAGAGCGGCCTCCAAGTCTGTATCATCCGGCGGCGGCATGACTAATCCCTCGTTAGTCCCATATTCGCTCAGGCCCTCGGCATAGGGAGCATGGGGTTCCTGACTGAACGCGACATCTGCAGTGAAGAGCGACTTCTTTTTCTTCTGCCCTCCGACCCTAGGTGCACGTGGGATCGACTTACGCTTAGCAGCAACCTTGGGATGGCGGGTCCCGATCTCCGCACCCACGCCAGACTCTGGCGAGGCTACAGCCACTTTCTCCACTGGAGCACAGGGCGCTGGAGGTGCATCCGCAGTATCAGGGAGCGGCGATCCGTGTGGAGGACTTTGCGCACGCGGTGGCCCGGCTCTAGAATCTTTCAAAGGGGGGACTGCCGGCGTCCTTGGCACTAAGGGAGCGTTACGGTCGGTGCCGGGAGGTGCACCTTTACGGTCGACCAACACTCGCCTCTCTTCCTTTATAATGGCTCCTGTTGCATGTTTGTACCATTCTTTGTATACGTTGAGGAGTCGTGGAGCGCAAGCCGGCGCACTAATAAAAAAATGAGAACCCGTATTCAGGCACATGAAATGATGCAGCGCGTTCTCCATCCCTTCTTCGGTGGCAGCAGATTCTAAAAGGAAAGCCTCCAAAGGTACCCCTTGATCGTAGCCCAATTGTTAGGCGAAACGATGCGGGTTATATCTCTTGAAAATTGCCACATCGTTCTGCCTGAAGACTAGGAAGCCCGGTCTAATAGAATACAAGTGGAGGGTCTCCCGGGCCGTCAAAACTGAGGCTCCATCCTTAAAGGAGTCTTGTAATGGTCGCACCGCAGTGGTGGACACCTTTCCAATGGTCAATACCTTGTCAACAAAGGACATCGTGGCTCCAACGGTATGAGGGCGAAGGAGTAAACCCCTGGCGTTCCGTGGTGATGGGGTCACAATTGATGCGCCGATCAGCTGTATAATGCAAGGGAAACCACACTTGTCGAAGAACGAGGGCCTTTTGTGCATGCTGAAGACACCCGCCGTGTGTAGCTCGAGCCACGATACAAAGTAGTGCATCGAGAAGACCACGTGCAATACCCCAGGCTCATTAGCATCCGCTGCTCGACTGAGACCATGATATAGGTGTGCCAAGCCGGCGATCCTAACGGCAACCTTTACCCCGATGGTCATCCGGTGGGCTGGGTAAAAGACAGAGGGCCGCATACGGTGAGAGTGCATTGGGATCGCAAACCAACTCAGCCACAACCCGAGAAATCCTAAGAAAAAGGCCTCCTCGTCCATCCCAGGGGCCGCAAATTCTGCAAAAGACATAGTCGGGAAGTCCGGAAGGAAAAAACCCTTTTGGTCTATCTCCTTCTCCAGCAGGTTATCCATACCTAGACCGAAAGGGTCATCCAGGGTAGCGAACTTGGCAGCTTCTGATGACAGGACGCTTGGACGAAGGAACCGAGCGATGAAATCCTCAAAGCTAACTCCGTGACTCCCATGTTCGATAAAAACGGCCTCATAGATGTTCAACACTTTAATTAAGCTTGGGAATTGGTGTTGAACAGCATTCTCCGGCGTGAGCCCCCTTACCACCGGCTTAGCACCGAAGACGTACTCGTCTGTCGGGAGCAACTCCTCATAATGTTCCCCTATGACTGGTAAACCGGATACCTCCGTGAACTCCTCCAAAGAGATTGACACTTCCCGACCCATGGCAAAGAAAGTGTGGGTAGGAATGTTCCACCGCTCCAAGAAGGCCTTGAACCACCAGGTGGGGAGTGTGGGATACTGGAAGAGAGAAACGTAGACCGCAGTGTACAATCCCAACCATATCAACTGAGACTTCTTCGTCGACAGGATATACCGGGCCCACGGCAGATAGCCGATCGGGTGGCGGGGGATCAGACCAACGTTATATGATTACCCCCAGGGTCGCGCCTCGCCCTAACAGATACGGCGTCCTAGGATATCCATAACCATAGGACGCTGGACCAGAATCGCATCCATAGCGGGATGAAGAAAGCCTTTCGATGTCCAATCAACCATCTCCACGGCATACTGCACCGAGGGTGGGGTGGCATAGTGAATCGCCGTGATGGGTTCTGACGGCACTGCGCACGTGAAGCTCCGTCGACCCATGATAATCTGATTATACCACGACCCCCAAAGGTGGAGACTCTTGTATTCCGGGTCGTAGTCCTTAATCATGGCCAGGACTTCGCGGTCCAAGGGCGCTTCGGGAAATCCCTCCTCCGAACGAGCAAACGGGAATGAGGTATCGAGAGACATGGTCACTGCAAAGGAACAAAAAATAACCGTTAGTGTTGCAATTCCAACGCTTGGCATTTAAAATTTTTTCAATTAACTGAATTTAAAAATTGATTAAATTAAAATTAATCACACCACACTGCAGTGCAGTGGGTAGGGAACTAAACGGGGACCCACAAAATCTGGATGAAAGTGCCTCATTTGATAAGACCGCCCCATCATTGGGTGAGACTGTCAATTAAAGAAAAGATCCCCATAAGAATATTCTCATCAGTGGGGAATCCCTAGAGACAAGGAGAAAATCTCCTCTTTCAGAGCAAAGCTCTGTCACAGAATGACTCTTGTCAAATTCTGGTCTCAAAGGAATAAAATTCCTTAAAAAAGATCTTAGCTCTGCAATATTCCATCAAAAAGAAAATTTTGAAAAGAAATTTAAAAATTAAAGTCTTTGGAATCTTGAAAAATCCATGAAAACTTATGGAAAAACATTCTTCATTTCTCAGATCTAAAAGATCTACATTTGATTCAAGAGCAAAGCTCTGTTCATGGGTTAGAACCCATGAACAAGATCTCTGTAGATCTATAAGTTTTTGAGAGCAAAGCTCTGTTTATGAAACCCCAATGGGGATCTCTTTAGATCAAAAGATCTGTGAGTGCAAAGCTCTTTTAGTTAAGATTGATATGAATTAATATTGAATTAATCTAATTTAATTTAATTTAAATTAAATGTGCCTAAAGTTTCTAACTTTGGAAATGAGTAAAGCTCTGAAGTTCTTAAGCAAGAGCAAAGCTCTGTTGAAATCAAAATCTTAAAAAAGATGGTGAAGATTTTTTAAGGGTCATAGGTCCTATTTATAAGGCGCTTGCGCCCCTTCAGCTCACCCCTTGATCCAACGGTCAGGAGCTTGCCACCGCTGCACTCATGTCCGCGCCACGTGAGCGCAACGGTGGGGGGCATTTGTTTCCCCCAATCAGAGAAAAACTCTGTTGGAAATTCAAAATTCAAATTTTGAAGCAACGCGTCAAATCCCGGGCGCAACGCTTCACGTGTCAGGCGCAGGTACATCAGCGCAGCGCCCAAAGCAGTGCACCCAATCAGAGCAAATCTCTATTTAAAGCAAAATTAAAGGAAGCAACGCTTCAGTTGCGCAAGCACTGCGCTGCGCGACACGTGTATGCGCTTTGCGCTGCGCGACACGTGTCAGTGCAGTTGCGCTGCGCGTTGCGCTGCGCGACACGTGTCAGCACAGATACGCTAGCGCAGTCGCGCTGCGTTGTGCGCTGCGTGACACGTGTCACGCACTGGGACATTTGCGCCAGACAAAATCAAGATTCTAAAGAAATCATTCTGTTCTTGTTAAAACAAGAAGATTTTCTTCTGTAAAACAGAAGCCCTTGGATCAAAGATCCAACGGTGGGGAAAATTCCCCAAATCACTCAGAGAAAGATCTCTTTAACAAATTTAACTAATTTATGGGCACTATAAAAAGGACCCTAGACCTCAATTCAAAGGGATGAAGATTTTTGTGAGAAATCAAAAATTTCAAGCAGATAGAACTCTGAAGAAATTCCAAGAAAAAAAAAAGGTAAAAGACCTTTTAGATAGAAGAATTTCTTCTGATAGATCATTGATCTAAAAACAAGATCAATGATCTTTAATAAAAAAACAAAATAAAAACAGTGCTTTGCACTTTTTATGAACCTCTGGTTCCTGAAATAAGAAAAAGCTTGTTTTTCTTTGATCTAAATTAGATCAAGAAATCAAATAGTGCTTTGCACTTCTTTTATGAACCATTGGTTCTTGAATCTAAAAGATTCTCAAATTAATAGTGCTTTGCACTTGAAAATCTGCACTGTTGCGCTCTTGGGCTGGTGCAAGCCACCAGAGAGCGCCACGTGTCAGTATCTGAACCACTTGCGCTATGCGCTTTAAGATAGGGCTTTGCTCTCTGAAATTGGTGCAACTCACCAGAGTGCGCCACGTGTCAGCAGCGCAAGCGCAGCGCACTGCGCTTGCATGACACGTATCGTCACCACAAGCGCTTGCGCTCTTTGATTGGCGCAAAGCACCTGAAAATGCAATGCATTTCTTTTGTTAAAGGGCCAGGCCCAAGTCAAAAGACCTAGCATGCCAAAATAAATTGCAAAGCAATAAAAGGGCAGAGCCCAAATAAAATTGATGCTCTACATCACTTATAAATGGGCAGAGCCCAAAACAAATTGATGCTCTGCATCATTTATAAAGGGACAGAGCCCAAATCAGAATGTCCTTGCAGGCCAAAATAAAATGCAGCGCATTATTAAACAGGGGCAAAGCCCTAGCACAGGCCTAATAGGCCAAAGATAAAAAAACGTTGAATATTCTCAACTGGACTTAGCCCAATCATGGCCGTAAGTCCTCAAATTAAATTGACTGAGCAAGACTGCTCTCCTAAATCAATTTACATCCGGTTCAAGGGTACATCTCCGAACTCCTCTGACACCTATCGTAGTAATCCTTCAAGGACGTCAGAGAGGCGACGGGTCCCGACAACCATACATCAACACGGACTGTGGGGTCTTTAAACTCATGGACTCATGCGTCCTTAAACTAAAACACGGACTGTGGGGTCCTTAAACCCGCGGACTTATGCGTCCTTAAACTAAAACACGGACTACCTGCGGACTCATGCGTCCATAAACTAAAACACGGACTGTGGGGTCCTTAAACCCACGGACTTAGGCGTCCTTAAACTACCTATGGACCACCATGTCCCTAAACTGGAATATGGACCGCAATGTCCTTAAACTACCAATGGACCGCAATGTCCCTAAACTACCTATAGACCGCTACGTCCCTAAACTGGAACAATAGAGCTCCCAAATGCTCTTTTGTCGGATCTAAACGATCCCGTTTAAGTTGATCTTAGCCTCAAATATGGCTAACGTATCCTTAAACATTCAAACAGACTTTAGTCCCAAATTGGAATATAAGACCCCCAATCAACTTTGGTTCAAGGGAACATCTCCGAACTCCTCTGA
The DNA here is from genome assembly GCA_030015575.1 of Agapanthus africanus. Taxonomy (NCBI): domain Eukaryota; kingdom Viridiplantae; phylum Streptophyta; class Magnoliopsida; order Asparagales; family Amaryllidaceae; genus Agapanthus; species Agapanthus africanus. The sequence continues at coordinate 339,208,037 of CM057339.1, read as the reverse complement.
CACATGTCCTTGTAATCCTTCAACATCGTCAGAGAGGTGACGGGTCCCGACGGCCATATATTAAATGGACCACTACATCCTTAAACTGGAAATGGATCTAGACGATTCCGTTAAGTTGATCTTAGTCTCAAATCAGACTAACGTATCCTTAACGAACGTTTAAGTTGATCTTAGTCTCAAATGCGGCTAACGTATCCTTAAACTAAAAACACCAAACCAAAATCTAAGTAAATACGGATTTGGACTAATCCACGTCCTACGGGCGACGACATTACTCAGTCTCCGTATACAATCCACGGGAAACCACAAACAAAACAAACACCCGCGACACGAAGTGAAATTCTGGAGAAGGAGAAAGTTGTTGCCGCGATGCGGTAATGTAATTAACTGCAGGGGCTTGTGCCTGCAGGGAAGAGCGTCCCCACAATCAAAAACCCCTCAAGCGAGGGGGAATCTGACGAAGTCTGCTACATCGGCCGCATCCGTCTAAACCTCCGATACACGGTGCCATAAATCAACTTGGTATCTTCGGAGAGGTAGATGGATAAAACCATATAGCATCTGCCCCAAATCTCAGGCCAGACGTCCTCGCATCGCGGCCGCCGTTCGGAGGGGAACAGTATGCATGTGTGGCTTGCTGGCTTTTCTCCGCAAGCTTGGGGTTAGACACCAATTTCGGCTTCAGCACCGCTACAACTGGGATATTGCCAGGAGCGAATCATCATTTTCCTCTGTCAATGTTGAACAAAGGTGGCTTAGTAGACAGGGCTAAGGGTCCTGTCGACTAAGGCTTTTGACTTCATGAGCCGTAAGGGTCTCACGAAGGTATTTCTCACTACAAGTCGTGAGGATCTTGTAGGTGTGTTTTCTCCTTGGGAATCATGAGGATTCCTAAGTGCATGTTCTCTCGTATGTCGTAAGGATCTTACAAAAGGATTTTCTCCTTACAAGTCGAAAGGACTTATAAGGGTTGTTCACCATATGAACGTATCCCTAGTCACGGATGGGACTCGGTTAGGGAAATATTTATTCGCGCCCATGGATTGTATACAAGGGTTAGTATGAGCCGCTTGTAGGGCCATATCGAAGGTTGTGGGGGTTGCTTAAGAACTGGTTCAGGTCTCTGTAACTTAAGACTTTCAAATCTTATGAGCCGTGAGGGTCCCATAAGAGAGTTCTCCTTACGAGTCGTGAGGATCTCGCAAGTGTAATTTCTCCTTAGGAATCGTGAAGATCCCTATGTGTGTTGCTTCCCTATGAGTCGTAAGGATCTCACGTGGGTGGTTTCTCCTTACAAGGTCGTGAGGACCCTGCAAGTGTCCTTTAACGAGGTTGCGTCCTTTTGGGTTTTCACAAACATTCGCCGGTAGCCCTGCTGTTTTTACTCACGGAGCCCTTTCGGGTTTTCATCCATGCCCACTTCGCTTATGGACATACCGTTTTTATTATTATTATTATTATTATTATTATTATTATTATTTTTTCTAACGAGGCTGCGCCCTTTCAGGTTTTCACAGACACCCGCCGGTAGCCCTGCTGTTTTTACTCACGGAGCCCTTTCGGGTTTTCATCCGTGCCCACTTTGCTTATGGGCATACCGTTCTTTTTTTATTTTTATTTTTTTATTTTTATTATTTTTTTATCTCGTCAGCCTGAGGATGCTACGGTAGTAGTTTAAAGACGTTTCGGTCGACAGCTAGTTTTAGGACATAGTGGTCCATTGTTAGTTTAAGGATGTTTCGGTCCGCCGTTAGTTTAAGGACGTTTCGGTCCGTTGTTAGTTTAAGGAAATTTCGGTCCGTTGTTGCAGAAGGCCGGTTACTACTTATAGAGTTCGGGCTTAGGAAGATAGCGAGCGGACATAGTCGTCGTCATCTATCATTGACCTAGGCCTTGACCCGTTAAGCGTAGTATTTCTTCAGGAAGCGACCGTTTATTGGCCGGAAAGGTCTTTCTCCATGCATGTCCATGAATAGATAGGCTCCACCCTGGTAGACCTTGTCTATAATATACGGGCCTTCATAGTTCGGCTCGAATTTTCCCCGCTTGGCGCGATTGGAGATCATAGGTCTTTTGACCACTTGCACGAGTTCGCCTTGGCGGAATGTCCTCGACCTGGTCAATCTTTCATATGAACGCATCATCTTTGCTATATAAGCCTCCAGATTTTGTTGCGCTATGAGCCGGGTTTCATCAAGGGCATCGAGCTCCTCAAGCCGAAGGTGAGCATTTTCTTCGTCCGTCAGCTCATAGTGGACTGCCACTCGTAGAGAGGGTAACTCTATTTCGAGAGGGAGTACTGCTTCCGTGCCGAATACCAACGCGTATAGGGTTGTGTTTGTGACCGTCTTGAACGCAGTTCGATACGCCCAAAAAGCTTCTTGCAGTCTCTCGTGCCAGTCTTTCTTGTTTCGGGACACCGTCTTCTTTACGATCTTCGTCAAGATCTTGTTAAAAGCCTCAGCTAGACCATTAGCTCGGGGATTATAAACTGAGAAATATCTCCAGTCTATGTTGTGTTGGTGCGCGAAGCGGCTGATCTTGTGGCTTCTGTAGGCCGGCCCGTTATCGGAGATGATCCGTCTCGGCGTTCCAAACCGATAAATGACGTGTGTTTTGAAGAAATGGAGGATATTCTCGTCTTCACTTCTCTCAACGGTACAGCTTCTGTCCATTTGGAGAAGTAATCAGCGGTTGCTAGGATGAAACGATGTCCCCTGGATGATGCTGGTTCGATAGGGCCGACTATGTCAGTCCCCCACATTTCGAACGGCCAGCTAGCCACTGTGGGGTGCAGAGGATTTGGATGCTGATAGATAAAGTCCCCATGAATCTGGCATGAGTGGCATTGCTTCGCATATTCGAGACAGTCCTGAATCATCATTGGCCAATAGTGGCCCATCCGTTTAATTTTCAACTTCATCTTCGGGCCTGCTTGGTGAGAACTGCAGAGTCCGTCGTGAACTTCCTGAATGACTCTTTTCGCTTCGTCAGGTCCCAAGCATCACAACCACAGAGAATCAAATGACCTATTGTACAGAGTATTATTGACGAAGGCGAAAGACAGAGCTCGTTTCATAAGCTGATGTCTTGAAGACGCATCTTCGGGCGTTCGACGGGATTTGAAGTAGTCTATGAAGACTTCTCTCCAATCTTCAGCCTTTTCTTGGTCTTTATTTGCATAGCCATTTGCCCAGTCAGTCCCTTTTCTTCGGATGATTCTGGAGATATTTCTACGGGGCCAAGCACCCTTCGGCTCTGCACCACGATCTTTACGTCATCGAGGTTCTCATCGGCCAGTTCTTTAGCAAGCTTAGCTAACGCGTCAGCCTTGCTATTTTCCGCACGCGGTATGCTTTCCAGCATGTAGTAGGGAATTTGAGTCAGCAATCGCTATACTCTATCGCCATACTTCACCAGCTCTGGCTTGCACGTCTGGTAGTTTCCGTTTACTTGACTAATGACCAATTGAGAATCTCCGTATACGAGAAGGTTTTCAATCCCCATGTCGATGGCGATCTCGAGGCCTGCTATCAAAGCTTCGTATTCAGCTTCATTGTTCATCCTCGGTTCTGTTAAGGAGAAAGCAAAGCGCATTATCTCTCCTTGTGGAGTTACGAAGATGAGGCCCACCCCCGATTTGATTATAGGGGTGTTTTGTTTGCGCTTCTTCATGGAAGACGCTCCGTCGAAATAGAGTTCCCATCGGGTATCACTACCGTCAATCGCATCGAAAGCATGTTCTTCTGGCAGCTCGCAATTCAAAGGGGAATCAGCCGGTATCGGATGCTCAGCGAGGATGTCGGCGATGGCCTGGCCTTTCACTGCTTTAAGTGGCTGATATGTTATCGAAAATTCCATCAAGAGCAAGGCCCATTTAGCGAGTCTCCCTGTCAATATGGCCTGGGAGGAACGTAAATCGTCTGCAGGTCTTGCACATTGTAAGCTTCAAGTGCGTCAAGATCTTTGTAGTGCTCCCGCGGAATCATGGTAATTTGCAAACTCTGAGCACCACCAGGGAATTCTCGTATTGACGGCCGAATGGAGAACACAGCATTAACCTCATCTTCCGAGTCACTTCCGAAGATCAATATGGGGGCGGACGGTCCTGAGTTGTTGCGTCGAGACGGCCCAGCGTAAACTATCTCTTCTTCTTCTTCGGTATCACTCCTGAAAACAGGAATGGTGGCGGCGGCTTTGTTCTCCGGTTTGCGACACCTCTCTGTGTCCTCGAAATCTGGCAAAAATTATTTTGCATCTTCGTTCTTGCGAACTTCGTTCACGGAGAACGGGTTCAGCTCACCTGTTACGGTATACTCGAGACCATCTTTGAAATACTTCATACACTGATGTTGCGTAGAAGGGATGATGTTGTACTCGTGTAACCAGGGACGGCCGAGTAGAGCATTGTAGCAGGTCTTGGCGTCAATGACGTGAAATTTGATGTCCGTGACGAGCAGTCCGAAGCGTAATGTTAGTATCACAGATCCGAGAGTTCGTGACGATTGGGAGTCGAAACCTGAGATGGTAATTTTATCACGAGCGAGGTGCTGAATGCTTATGCAGATTTCCTTCAACACCCGAACATTAAGGAGATTGATGGAGGATCCATTATCAACCAGGATTTTGCCTATCTTGATGTCGTGGCAGTGTCCAGAAACATATAGGGGACGGTTGTGGTCGCACGTCCCGAGGAGAAGGTCTTCATCACCGAACGTGATATCGGCTGTGTGCACTTCTTCCAGTTCATCCTTCATCCTTTCTTCGGCGAGGAAGGCTTGGAATTGTTCGGGCTCTTGCAGTGCCTTGATTAATGAATCTCTCGCCTCTTTTGATAATAAGAGGGCGTCGAGAATGCTGAGCTGAGAGGGTAGCTTCCTCAGGTGCGCTAGGACGTTGTAGTCTACTTTACTCCTCTTAGGCGGGTCCTTGGCAGTTAGCTCTTTCACGACTTGGTCATCTAAGGCAATATCCTCAGCGACCTTTTCCATTCCCTTATCTTTTCTAGTTGCGGGTCCAAGATTCTCTTCCGGGAGCGTGCGATTGCGCAGCTGAATGCTTTCGCAGGCCTCTGGCTCTTCCTCTTTCCCTAAGATGGATTCTTTAAAGAGATGGCCGAGAGCCATTTCCTCCTCAGAGTCGCTCCCAAAGATGAGAACTTGTGATCCTCCGGCATTGACCGTGTAACAGTTTCCGGTAGTTCTTTTGTGCCCTTCGGTCATACTTCTCTTCTCCCGACGGGTTCTGCGTCTCATCCGCTTAAAATGTTGCCGGTGAGCAACATATCCCTGCCACCATATCTTAAAAGCGTCGCACTCCTCAGTGGGGTGTGAAATCTTCCGATGATATGAGCAGTGATTAGGATGCATATCCGTTCCATTGTGAGTGTTCTCTTCCGAGGGCGGTAGCTTCATTCCCATTGATATGGCTTCAGCAAACCTTTTCCTCGTCTTGAATCTGTTTTTACCCGCATCGGATGTCTTTTGATCTGGCGGGAGTGCTTCGACTCTTTCATTTAGTCGCCTGCGTTTGGCTCCTTCTGATGCGGCCATCTCACGCTCCCGATCGGCTTTACTTTTCAGACGAATCTCGTCTAGAAAGGCGTCGATCATTTCGTCTGTCGGCCACATAAGTTCCGGTTCAAGCTCTGCCCCCAGTTTCTCAATGCCATGAGTTTTTTCATCGTCCGTAAATGAGTGGGAGATCACATGACAACTCGTCACATATCCCTAGGATTCATCAGACGAGCTTTCTCCATCATCTTCCTCCAGAAAGACGTGGTTGAGGAACTCTTGGAGTGTGATGGGAGTCCTCGCCTTTTGATTGTACTCTTCCAGCGCGTCAATTTGTTTCTGTAAATCCGTATGCTTGTCGCCAGGCTTCACGGGCTCTTTGGACCTCTTCTTTTTCTTCTTTGAAGATTTCGACGGCTGGGTGTGAGTACTTGGGCCATCACTACCGATCTTTGGAGTTGGGCGCGGCTTCAGCATCCCTTCGATGATTTGAGGTTCAAGCGGGTTCTTCCACCTGACCGCTGGGCATGAATGGAGATCATTCAGCATATTTTTGGTTTTGGATGAAAGCACGACCTCCCATGGAGCTTCCTCAACAAAAGAGCATGTTGCCCCCGGTGTGTCTGTCTTCTTCGGAGTGTGTGAATGTGGCGGGTTCACCTTCCACTTCTCGGACAGCGCAAACTTACCCTGTAGGTATTGATCTTCAATCCATCCTTTGAAGACGAAGTAATCCTCAATCGGATGGCTTACCGTTTGATGGTAAGGGAAGTAATTGGGGTTATTCACCTCAGTGGGTTGTGGCGGTCACCTTGGATTTGGAAAGTTGATAAGCCTGTTGTGCACCGCCAGCTCGAATAGCCTCTTCTTTTTATCCCGCGGGAATGAGTAAGGGCGCTTCATTTCCTCATTATAATACCGCCGTCTTTCTTCCAGTTGATCCGCTGGCTTTAGGGAACTGGGTTGCTGCTGAGCGTTCGCAATGAAGGTTACCTTCCCTTTACCCTGGTCATTCCGCGGTTTTAGCTTCGGGGGAGACAGTCTGTGACCCATCCGGTCCATCTGGGCCAGTTTGTCGATCAAAGCCTGGAACTTGGTCGGCTTAAAGAACATCATGAACTATGAGATAGTTGCATGAGGATCTAGGGTACCCACGAACATGCCCACCGCAGGCGCTTCCTCAATGCGTTGTTCGCATTTTGACCATAAGTTTTACCACCGTATAGCGTACTGGACCCACGTCTCGCCTAGTTTCACCCTGGCATTAATCAACGCCGTTATCGGGGTGCGTTCGCTGGCGCTCGCGAATCGCTGAGTGAATAACAACTCCATTTCAGCGAACGTCTTGACGGAATCGTTCGGGAGTTCAGAATACCATTCGAACGTTGTTTCTGACAAGCTGCCGACGAATTGGCGAAGAAAGAGCTTATCGTCGCCGCCAGTGTTGCCACAAAGCGCCCTGAACTGGGCCACATGTTGATGGGGATTGCCTGTCCCCTTGTAGACATGGAATTTCGGTATTGTATAACCCGGCGGGTATTTGATCTGATCATACAAGCTCGGATATGGTCGCCCTGTTCTGACAACTTGACCAGCTGCCTCAGTCGCCTGGTGAACCCGTATCTGCTGAGCTATATATTAGTCCAAGTCAGCTTTGGAGATTGTCTCCTCCTTGGCTGTTGAAAGAGCCGATGGGGGATTTGATGTCTCCCCTCTATCGTCCTCAACAATGATCGGAGGATCTTCAGCAGGAGGATCTTGTTAGATCATCATACCCACCATATCCTGAAACAGAAGGGTCATTCGTTGTATATTGGCTTCTTGTTCCATAGCCTCTTTATCCTTCTTTTCCAGTATCCTACGAAGGAATTCAGCGTCAGTTTTCTGCCCCTGGCGTTGATCCGAGGATGCTTTGGGGCTTTCTTTTGGCCCAATGAGTGCGGCCATCGCGTTCATCATTTCTTGGAGCTTCTGCTGCTGCTCCTGAGCTTTAGTCACCGATCGCGTGAGCGGTCGATGACCTGTAGATGTACGGCTCTCTTCCTTTCCGGACGCTATGTAAATGGTATGCACCACCATGCCCCCAGACTTAGGGCGTTTAGGCTTACTGTCTTTGACGTTTGCTGTAGGCGTGGGGACCTTCTCCGGCCTTTCTCTCTTTTGAGTAGTCGGCGTGGAGGGAGCCGTTGCAGCAGGTACCCAAGTGATCATCGTCCTTTGTGATTTTACAGGACGGTTCTTTTCTTCCTGAACCTTCACCCGCTTCTGCCGGCGAGATTGACCTTGAATGATTACCGAATCCTGAACCCGTCGCCAGACCTTGCAAATTTTGGAGGACAGCCGTTGAGGAGGCTGCTCCGGCTTCGCTTCTGTAACACTCTCCGCAGGTGGAAGAGATCTTTTCAACGTGGCAGTCGGAGAGTTCTTACGTACCCTCCTTAGCGGTTCAAAGCTGTTCCCAGTTGGAACAGCAGCATTAACTTCCACCATTGGAGCCGGTGGAGTTAGTCCTGAGGGGGAGTTGCCCCGGGCCTTCCATACTCGGCGCCAGTGGCGACGTCGAGGTTGTCGAGCCGTTGGAGCTGGTCCGGTATGGGGATGGTTTCGTTTTTCCCCCTGTCTGTATGAGACACCGCTGGTACCAGCCTCTTGAAGACTGACGTCTTTTGAGTGGCGGCGTCCAATCTGTCAAAGACAAACCCTCGAGCAGGAACGGGAGCCGGAATAGTCAGCCTTGAAATGACCGACTCTTTAGCAGGGGAAGCCGTCTTGACGACTTCAGGAATGGAGATGGCTGTCTTCTTCGTGATGGCCACGTCACGGGTCATGAGCTTCTTGGAAGACCCATCAGATTTCAGGTTCAGCCTGGTAAAGACCGAGGCTGTCGGCTTGGCATTGGAAGACCCGTTGAAAGAGGCCGTGGTAGTAGTAAGCCGATCGAAGACCGACTTCTTTTGTGCTTCCGGTGAGGGCACTGGAATGGTGAAGCTTGCTGGCGGGAGCATGGTCCTGAAGAATAGACCGGTGGTGGCCTGAGTCACTTGTTCCACTGGCATGGTAAGGATGGAGGCCGCTTGAGGCCCATAGGCTACGACTCCAGGTGAGGCGGAGCGTTGGTTGCACTTGAACTTCGAGCAGTTCGAGCAGTTGGATGCCATTGATGCTTGATTTCTGCGCCAGGCAAAAGTCCAAATCTTAGTAACTTGAAACCCAAAGGCAACCATTAACAAACCGCGATTCGTTCGCGAAGACGACACACGAAGTGTGGAGTGGAAAGAGGAAAAGGTCCCACCAGGCATGCCAGAATCTGTTCCCCTCCGAATGACGGCCAAGACTGGACGTCTTGCCTGAGATTCGGGGAAGATGCTAATTGGTGCTGTCCATCCACCTCTCCGAAGATGCCAAGTTGATTTATGGCACCGGGTATCGGAGGTTTAGACGGATGCGTCCGATGTAGCAGACTTCGTCAGATTCCCCCTCGTTTGAGGGGTTTTTGATTGTGGGGATGCTCTTCCCTGCAGGCGCAAGCCCCTGCAATTAATTATGCTACCGCATTGCGGTAACAAGTTTCTCCTTCTCCAGATGGTCACTTCGTGTCGTGTGTGTTTGTTTTGTGTTTGGTTGCCCGTGGATTGTATACGGAGACTGAGTTATGTCGTCGCCCGTAGGGCGTGGACTAGTCCAAATCCGTATTATCATAGATTTGGGTTTGGGGGTTTGGGTTTAAGGATACGTTAGCCTCATTTGAGACTAAGGTCAACTTAAACGATTGTTAAGGATACGTTAGTCTAGTTTGTAGACTAAGATCAACTTAACAGGATCGTTTAGATCCAACAAAAGAGCAATTAAGGGAGCCCTGTTGTTTAGTTTAGTGACGTTGCGGTCAATAGGTAGTTTAAGGACATTGCGGTCCAATGTTAGTTTTAAGACATTGCGGTCAAGGTTAAGGGCATCATAGTCCGAGGATTTAAGGACTCCATAGTCCGGCGTTAGTTTTAAGACATTACGGTCAAGGTTAAGGACGTCATAGTCCGTTGTTAGTTTTAAGACATCCCGGTCAAGGTTAAGGACATCATTGTCCCTGAGTTTAAGGACATCATAGTCCGTTGTTAGTTTTAAGACATCCCGGTCAAGGTTAAGAACATCATAGTCCATGAGTTTAAGGACCCCACAGTCCAGCGTTAGTTTTAAGACATCACGGTCAAGGTTAAAGACTGTTGGAGATAGTGCCCTCAGAGTCAATTATTAGGTCACAGGTACGTATTGCAATGATTGATGGAGGACCTATCCCGGTAGGACGGTCTTACTCGAGATGATAGTATGCTATCTGGTTTACCTTTATCATCGTGTACTGTTTCAGGTAACCTGACAAGTTGCTATTACACGTTGGTAGAGCCCCTAGGATTCTTGCTTGACCACCAGCAGTATGAGGGCGATCATATAAGTGGGAGCTGGGGTCTATAAGCATATCCTTAAATGGTCCCTAGTCGTGTGAGTTACGAGACAGGGCATCGATACTCCAGAGTAGACAAGTGTATACAGTCGAGACCCCGACGAGGGGCGGTGGCCGGTCTCACAAGCCACTGGTGTCAGTTGGATCACCTAAGATGTATACAGGTGCTCATTGGGTTATGAGTACACCGGACAGGACTCGCCGGGAACATGCTAGTTGGTCATATACTAGACGTCAGATGGCAGTTCCCTGGTGACATGTGTGCAGGTTAGTTCATCGACCTGGGGATCGTCATTTGTCTCGTGTGAGTTCCCACTGTACTTTGATTACTACCCTACCACGTCTCAAAGGAGTCGTGCAAACAGGTTTTAGTTGGGTGCAGTCCCGAGCCACATGGAGGCAGTGAGCGTATCTTCAGGGGTTCGTCTCTCCCGGTATTAGGGGTGAGGTCGTGCTGTGTCTAGGAGAGCCATTACACGAAGCCCTCGGCCGAGGCAAGGAGATTTACTGGTAGGTATTCCAGTAGTATCTCAGGGTGTTCTGGGTTACACTCCGACACGACTTGTACCGCTTTTGGGGGTCTAACTTTTACCAACCCCCTAGGCCCGCCATGCGATGCTCATAGACGAACGGACCGGACTGTACGGATATTGTCACTGACAGGCTCAGTAGGGTTGTCAGGTTGAGTTCGCTCACAGACGTCCCTTTTAGTCAATACCTGGTAGCCCGTTACGTATTGGCTTATACCTCTGACGTGCTAGTGGTTAAATCCACAACCAAGGTGTTGACGAGTCTTTAGAGTCCCCCACATTCAGTTACTCAGCTTTCGGGCGAAAGGTTGTAAAGGCCGTATGGAGATATGGCAAGGTCCGATCAGATACGTGCGGTATTGCACGGATCAGGATCGGACAGATTGTACTATAGGCCGTATGGATATATGGCATCGTTCGATCAGATACGTGCGGTATTGCACGGATCAGGATCGAACAGATATTACTAGCCGGCTTTGGTTTAAGCCGGATCCTAGTATAGTACAGTGTAGATTTTGTCTCATTGCATTTGTATTTCGGTCGAAATACAAATGCGGGTGTGTATGCACAGTATCGGGGTTTTCCTGTAATTTATTACGGGACCAGTTTTCTGGAGTTTCCAGTTTGCTTTCCGTTTTGGCCGAATTCCATTGTTCCGTTCATTGGCCGAAGATTGGTGGAGGAGGGCTTATTTGCATTGTTGCAAATAAGTGGTTGTGGAGGGGGTTTTTGCATTTTTGTTTTATCATGATGGTTTCATGATGGAGCCCATCCCTTGACCTTCCATGCTTCATGATTGCTTGACTTTTTGTAGCAATCATGGTTGTTGATTACTTGTTTTGGAGTGTAGGTTATGGTTGTGATCATTGGATTCTTTCATCATCACTTGCTTGCATCATTGCATTCCACCCACCCCCTTGACCTTACTCTTTCTCTCTCCAATCACACCAAAAGGGGGGGCCGGCCATTCCTTGAGAATTGAATGGGGTCCATTTCATGGTGCGTGATTTTTGTATCTTGAGCTTGGAAAAATCCCTACAACTCCCTCTCCAAAAGTTCACTTCAATTCCTCCACAAAAGGCAACTCCATAATCCCAAATGAGACATGTAATCCACATTATATTCTACAGCAAATCTTGGGCACGTCGACTAGCCAGCTTCGTGCCAGAGTTGCCTCGGCATTGAGGTGGGAGCCCGTAAAAGAAGTAGGCGATGTGGTGCACTTCCGGCTACGAGGAGGAGACGGCACATTCCGCAGGAGATCGGGACGACGACGAGAAGACCGTAGGACTCGGATCTGTCGGTATATCTCTCTTCCCTTTCTTGTAGATAGCTAGGACTAGTTAGTGGTTCGATCCGGATGTTTAGTGCGCGGGGGTGCCGGTTTGCTAAGTCCGCAAAATTAAAGTTTATCACCGCTTCCGCATTCCGGCGTCGGATTGAAGGCCGGGGCGCCGCCGTGCACTTACAAAGACATCATAGTCCATGAGTTTAAGGACCCCATAGTTCGTTGTTAGTTTTAAGACATCACGGTCAAGGTTAAGGACTTCATAGTCCATGAGTTTAAGGACCCCACAGTCCGTGAAATGTGTGGTTGTCGGGACCCGTCACCTATTTGAAGACGTTGAGGAATTACAACGACAAATATCAAAGGAGTGAAGAGATGTACCCTTGAACCAAGGTAGATTGGGGATCTGTAGTCCAATTTGGAACTAAGATCAATTAATTAGATTATAAGCATATTGGCCCAGTTAAATCTGAATTGTGGACTTATGGCCAACTTGGACTAGGTCCAACTAAGTTTGACCCTCCATTGGACTCTCTGACATTTGTCTAGTTTTAGTCCACGTTGTTCTCATCTTTAAATTCCTCAATTTTGAGATTCAATTGAAGGAGAGGCTTTGCCTCTAGAAAATTAGCCAATTGGGCTAAAGCTAGTGTTAAACACTAAAGACCAACAGTGTTGAACACTGGAGATAAGATTAACAAATTAGTGTTAAACACTAGAAATTGTGATTCTCATATTAGTGTTAAACACTAACAAATAACAGTGTTAAACACTGGCAACCAAATTATCAGTTTAGTGTTAAACGTTAACAGAGGGGGGAACCACGTGGGAGCACGTGATGGTCTCAGAAAGTGGGGCCAGATCCCCTTTATTTTGTTCTGCAGATAAGTGTTTAACACTTTTTTAATTCTCGCAGTCATCACGTGTGGGCACGTGATGGGAGCTCATGCTCTGGTTTATTGGAATACTCATTAGGGGTCACGTGGTGACACGTGAGGGTGCCCCAGAGTTTATGTTTATTTTGCTTTTTCTTTATGTGCTTCAAGGGTCACGTGGAGCACGTGAGGCGTTGCCTATGAATTCTTTTCAGTAGATCTTTACAGGGGTCACGTGGGGCACGTGACCCTGTTTCTATGCTTGTTTGAAGATCTGTTTATCTCTTTTAAGAATTAAATTCTTCATAGGGTTAAACCATAGCTATAGCTTTAAAGGAATTAAATTCCCACTTTCTTTTGAAGAATTATATTCTTAATTTCTTTTCTGTAGGAATTAAATTCCACATATATGTAAAGAATTAAATTCTGGCATAGGGTAAACCCTAATTTTTTTTTAAGGGAATTAAATTCCTATGAGTATGAGAGAATTAAGTTCTCAATTAGGGTTAAACCCCAGTTCTGTCCATTTTGAAGGAATTAAATTCCTATAATATAGGGCTAAACCCTAATTTTATCTTAGAGGAATTAAATTCCTATAAATTTGTGAGAATTAAATTCTCAAAAATCAATTCCTCCTCTATGTTTTAGATCTGCATGGCAGGATCTCAACCCAATGAGAATTAAATTCTCAATTTATAGGGGAGATGTACACTTTGCAGACCTTCAACCAGAGAAAGAACTAAGTTCTTTTCTTTATAGAAGAGTTAAACTCTTTTGAGACTTAAATTCTCTTTTTGAAGCCTCTCTTTTCTTACCAAGGGTTTTTCTTTGCAGAGAATCAAATTCTTCTTTCTGAATTTTCAAGATTCCAAGGGTCTATCTCCCTCTCTTCTCCTTTTCTCTCTCTCTCTCTTCTGGCACCTATTTATAGGAGAAGGAAAAGAATCAATCTGTTTAGTGAATCTTTCATTGAAAGATTTGATTTGTTTATTGAGGGATTTGATCATTGATCTGGGCCTTTAGATTGTTAGGTGACTTTTATTTACCGTTGGATTTTAAATCTAAAGATATTTCTTTGTTATTCCGGTGAGATTTAAGGGAAATCTTTCCATGTCCAAGATTTTTCCATAAATTGGTGATTTTTAATCACCCTTGGATCTTTAATTCGACGGTCCCCACAATTCTTTTCCATTTGGAAAGATTGAGAAGCCTTTAGAATTTAATTCTATTAACTGTAAGGCTTTCGAAGTCAGTCACGTGCTGGCACGTGACCCTTGGTCACGTGTGAACACGTGAACCCCAATTGAGTCCTTTAACAGCCGCTTGTTTATATTGTTGTTTTAACCATCACGTGTCAACACGTGACCATTGGTCCCGTATGAGCACGTGATACCTCGCTGAGGTATTTTTTCCTGACTTTGAGAATTAAATTCTTTTAAGCTGTAAGTCTTTCAAAGCCTGTCACGTGCTGGCACGTGACCATTGGTCACGTGTGGGCACGTGACCCTCAATTGAGTTATTTTTCAGCAGTTTGTTTTCGTTTCTGTTTGATGAAGTTTTAATCATCACGTGTCGTCACGTGACCATTGGTCACGTGTGAACATGTGATACCTCATTGAGGTAACTCCTAATTTTTAATCAAGGAACAGTGCATAGCATATTTGCTCATAACTTTTGATCCCGGATGAATTATGAAGCCTATAATATATCAAATCGAAGGATTTTTCGAGATGCTTTCGATACCATCAGAATTTAACAGTTACTCCTTCGAGAGTTTATCAAAATACATGCCGGAAGATACTGGTTCGCATTTCCTTAAGCGTATCGCTGCCATTTAACACCTTGGACTCTTTTGCGCAGAAATTTTTGGCGGAAAAAATGACAAAGTGATCTCATAGTTTCCACCGGATCTAAAAGAGCTGGAAGATGGAATATTTACCACTGCAGATAACCTCAAGAAAATTGATTTGGGGACGACAAGTGACCCGCGACCGACATTCGTCAGTGAGCTGCTATCTGAACAGAGGGTGGCTGCAATAAAAGACGTGCTTATGCAGCATAAAGATTGCTTCGTGTGGAACTATTCCGAGATGCCGGGTCTAGATCCAGAGATTGTTGTCCACAAATTGGCGATATCCCCAGACGTTAAGCCAATCAAAAAAGCACCGAGAAGAATGCGGCTTGAGCTTGAGATGAGTATCAACGCCGAGGTCAAGAAGCTAATCGACTCCGGATTCATCCAAGAGGTTCAGTACCCTGACTGGATCGCCAATATCGTCCCAGTGATGAAGAAGAATGGGACAGTGTGCGTCTGCGTAGACTTTCGGGATCTCAATAAAGCCTGCCCGAAGGACGATTTCCCAGTACCGGTCACTGAGCTGATGATAGATAACACATCCACTCACGAAGTTTTCTCCTTCATGGACGGCTCATCAGGATATAAACAGATAAAGATGCATCCCGAGGACCAGAAGCACACCGCTTTCCGGACCCCTTTGAGTATATTTTGCTACAAGGTGATACCTTTCGGTCTAAAGAACGCTGGTGCCACCTATCAGAAGGCCATGACGAAAATCTTCGATGACCTTATTCATGAAATCATCGAATTCTATATCGACGACCTCGTGGTGAAAAGCAAATCATACGAGAAACATCTAGAGCATCTGAAGACCGTATTTCAACGCCTTCGTAAATACAACTTGAAGATGAACCCTCTTAAATGCGCGTTCGGAGTCTCCTCAGGTAAAATCCTAGGATTCACCGTCCGACACCGAGGTATCGAGATAGATCCGTTAAAGATCAAGGCGATCATGGAAATGCCTCCGCCAAGAACTCTCAAGCAATTGCGGTCTCTCCAAGGGAAGCTCGCGTATATCCGGCAATTTATAGCCAATATCTCTGGCAAGTGTCGTCCTTATAGTCACCTCATGAAGAAGGAAACCCCGTTCGTCTGGATCACAAATGCCAAGGCGTGCTGGACGAAATCAAGCAGTATCTACAGAACCCGCCAGTGCTGGCCGCTCCGGTCAAGGGAAAGCCCCTCATTCTTTATACAACAGCCCTTGAAGGTTCTTTAGGCGCATTATGGGCACAGGAGAATGACCAAGGGAAGGAGAGAGCCCTCTACTATTTGAGTCGAGTTCTCCTGGGGACAGAAAGCAATTATTCTCCCATCGAAAAACATTGCCTGGCGTAGATCTTCGCGATAACGAAACTTCGGCACTATGCATTGGCACATGAAGTCCGTCTCATATCGAAGGTGGATCCTCTCAAGTATTTGATGTCAAAGGCCATATTGACGGGGCAGCTCGCTAAATGGGCCTTGCTCTTGATGGAATTCTCAATAACGTATCAGCCTCTTAAGGCAGTGAAGGGACAGGCCATCGCCGACTTCCTCGCTGAGCATCCGATACCAGCCGATTCTCCCTTGAATTGCGAACTACCAGACGAATATGCGTTTGACACGATCAACGGTGGTGGTATCCGGTGGGAACTTTATTTTGATGGAGCGTCTTCCATGAAGAAGCGCAAACAGAACGCGCCCATAATCAAATCGGGAGTAGGCCTCATCTTCGTGACCCCACAAGCAGGGATAATGCGCTTCGCTTTCTCCTTAACAGTGCTGAGGACAAACAATGAAGCCGAGTATGAAGCTTTGATAGCAGGCCTCGAGATCGACATCAACATGGGAATTGAAAACCTCATCATATACGGAGACTCCCAACTGGTCGTTAACCAAGTAAACGGCGACTATCAAACGTGCAAACTAGAGTTGGTGAAATACGGCGAGAGAGTGCAACAACTGCTAACCCAAATTCCTTCCTACACCCTTGAAAGCATACCGCGTGCAGAAAATAGCAAAGCGGATGCATTAACCAAGCTCGCTAAAGAACTGGCCGACGAGAACCTCGATGACGTGAGGATCGTTGTGCAAAGCCGTCGGGTTCTCGCACCGGCAGAAACATCTCCGGAGTCGTCCGAAGAAAAAGGAGCGATTGAGCAAATGGCTATACAAATAAAAGACCGAGAAAGGGTCGAAGATTGGAGAGAAGTCTTTATAGACTACTTTAAATCCCGTCGAACACCTGAAGATGCGTCCTCAAAACATCAGCTCATGAAGCGAGCCCTATCTTTCGCCTTCGTCAATGATACTCTGTACAAGAGGTCGTTTGATTCTCAATGGTTGAGATGCCTGGGACCTGAAGTGGCAAAGAGAGTCGTTCAGGAAGTTCACGACGGGCTCTGCGGTTCTTACCAAGCTGGCCCTAAGATGAAGTTGAAGATTAAACGGATGGGCTACTACTGGCCCACGATGATTCAGGACTGCCTCGAATATGCGAAGCAATGCCACTCATGCCAGATCCATGGGGACTTCATCCACCAGCATCCAAATCCACTACACCTGACAGTGGCTGGCTGGCCGTTCAAAATGTGGGGAACTGACATAATCGGCCCCATCGAGCCAGCATCGTCCAGAGGACATCGATTTATTTTGGCAATAACTGATTACTTCTCCAAATGGGTATAAGCAGTACCGCTGAGGGAAGTGAAGATGGAGAATATCCTCCATTCCTTCAAGACACACGTCATTTATCGGTTTGGAACTCCGAGACGGATCATCTCCGATAACGGGCCAGCCTACAGAAGCCACAAAATCAGCTGCTTCGCACAACAACATAACATAGACTGGAGATACTCCTCAGTGTATAACCCCCGAGCTAACGGTCTAGCTGGGGCTTTCAACAAAACCTTAACAAAGATCGTGAAAAAGACGGTGTCTCGAAATAAGAAAGACTGTCACGAGAGACTGCAACAAGCTCTCTGGGCATATCGAACTACGTTCAAGACAGCCACGAACACAACGTCGTACGCGTTGGTATTCGGTGCAGAAGCGGTACTCCCCCTCGAGATTGAGTTACCCTCTCTATGAATGGCAGTCCATTACGAGCTAACAGACGAAGAGAACGCTCACCTTCGGCTCGAGGAGCTCGATGCTCTTGATGAGACCCGGCTCGTAGCGCAACAAAATATGGAAGCTTATAAAGCAAAGATGACGCGCTCCTACGAAAGATTGACTAGGACGAGGACATTCCGCCAAGGCGAACTCGTGCTAGTGGTTAAAAGACCTATGATCCCTAATCGCGCTAAGCGGGGAAAATTCGAGCCGAACTATGAAGGCCCGTACATCATAGACAAGGTCTACCAGGGTAGAGCCTATCTACTCATGGACATGCATGGTGAAAGACCTTTTAGGCCAATAAATGGTCGCTTCCTGAAGAAATACTACTCTTGACGAGTCATGGCCTAGGTCAATGATAGATGACGACGACTATGTCCGCTCGCTATCTTCCTAAGCCTAAACTCAATAAGTAGTAACCGGCTTACTTTACAACGGACCGAAACGTCCTTAAACTAACAACGGACCGAAACGTCCTTAAACTATCAACGGACCACTATGTCCTAAAACTAGCAGTTGACCGAGATGTCGATAAACTACGGTGGATTGCAGCATCCCAAAGCTGATACAAAAAAAAACGGTATGTCCATAAGCAAAAATGGGCACGGATGAAAACCCGAAAGGGCTCCATGACTAAAAACAGCAGGGCTATCAGCGAGTGCTAGTGAAAACCCGAAAGGGCGCAACCTCATTAAAAGACACTTACAGGGTCCTCTCAACCTTGTGAGGAGAATCCACCTGCGTGAGATCCTTACGACTCACAAGGGAGCAACACACTTAGGAATCCTCACGATTCCTAAGGAGAAATTACACTTGCGAGATTCTCACGACTCGTAAGGAGAATCCTCTTATGAGACCCTCACGGCTCATAAGATTTGAAAGTCTTAAGCTACAGAGACTTGAACCAGTTCTTAAGCAAACCCCCACAACCTTCGATACAGCCCAACAAGCGGCTCAATACTGACCCTTGTATACAATCCACGGGCGCAAATAAACATTTCCCTAACCAAGTCCCAGCCGTGACTAGGGATATGTTTGTATGGTGAACAACCCTTGTAAGTCCTATCGATTTATAAGGAGAAAACCCTCTTGTAAGATCCTTACGACTTATAGGAGAACATACACTTAGGAGTCCTCACGACTTCTAAGGAGAAAACGCACCTACGATATCCTCACGACTCGCAGGGAGAAATACCTTTGTGAGACCCTTACGGCTCATGAAGTCAAAAGCCTTAGTCGACAGGATCCTAACCCTGTTCGCTAAGCCACCTTTGTTCGATATCGACAGAGGCAAATGATGATTCGCTCCTGGCCATATCCCAGTTGTAGCGATGCTGATGCCGGAATCGGTGTCTAATTCCAAGCTTGCAGCATAAAGCTAGCAAGCCATACATGCATATGAAATAGCCGAAATGATAGGGCAACTTGTGACAAAATAAGCAGATAAAAATGTATGCATGCGAAATGGCCGAAATGATTGGGCAACTGGCAATAAAAAGCAGCGAGTAAAAATAGAACAAATAGCCGAAATGATTGGGCACCGCAAACAATAGCCGAAATGATGGGGCAATCGCGACCTTCGCGATATAAAAGCTGAAATGATAGAGCATCGCGGAAAGAAATAAAATAAAATAAAAATAAAAATAAAATTTATGCCCTACAGGTGATATTACATCAATCCCTGTATACAATGCAGGGGCGCAAACAAAGAAGGAATCACACTCCTCCTCCCCCAGGTTTCATCAGAAGAGGAAGCCAAATCTTGATGGGTCACAGATGGCCTGGAGATCATCTCAACATTCGTCTCAGCAGACACAACATCAAGCAAAGCGGAACAGCGGCAACTCCCAGTTCCATGACTCGGCGGTGTACAGACGACCGAGAGTCAAATCCCAACCCCGTGAAATGCGGATATAATCAACAAAATTCCTGGTTACGTGGAACGCGGATAACGTTACTTCTGACCCCATGGAAAATATCCAGAGCGGATCCTGGTCCTCGCAGAGCACGGCAGTGAACCCGTGTGAAGCATCCAGAGCGGAGCCTAGTCCTCGCCGAACACGGCAGCGAACCTGTGGGATGCATCTAGAGCAAAATTCCTGGTTACGTGGAATGCGGATAACGTCACTTCTGACCCCGTGGAAAACGTCCAGAGCGGATCCTGATCCTCGCAGAGCACGGTAGTGAACCCGTGTGAAGCATCCAGAGCGGAGCCTAGTCCTCGCCGAACACGGCAGTGAACCCGTGGGAAGCATCTAGAGAAAAATTCTTAGTTACGTGGAACGTGGATAACGTCACTTCTGACCCCGCGGAAAACGTCCAGAGCGGATCCTGGTCCTCGCAGAGCACGGCAGTGAACCCGTATGAAGTATCCAGAGCGGAGCCTAGTCCTCGCCTAATACGGCAGCGAACCCGTGGGAAGCATCTAGAGAAAAATTCCTGGTTACGTGGAACGCGGATAACGTCACTTCTGACCCCATGGAAAACGTCCAGAGCGGATCCGTGTCCTCGCAGAGCACGGCAGCGAACCCGTGTGAAGCATCCAGAGCAGAGCCTAGTCCTCACCGAACACAGCAGCGAACTCGTAGGAAGCACCTAGAGCAAAATTCCTGGTTACGTGGAACGCGGATAACGTCACTTCTGACCCCGTGGAATACATCCAGAGCGGATCCTGGTCCTCGCAGAGCACGGCAGTGAACCCGTGTGAAGCATCCAGAGCGGATCCTAGTCCTCGCCGAACACGGCAGCGAACCCATGGGAAGCATCTAGAGCAAAATTCCTGGTTACGTGGAACGCGGATAACGTCACTTCTTACCCCATGGAAAATGCCCAGAGCGGATCCTGGTCCTCGCAGAGCGCGGCAGTGAACCCATGTGAAGCATCCAGAGCGGAGCCTGGTCCTCGCCGAACACGGCAGTGAACCTGTGGTAAGCATCCAGAGCAAACATCGAACTGTGGAGTACTTAAATCCACGGACTATGATGTCCTTAACCTCGACCGTGATGTCTTAAAACTAACATCGGACTGTGAGGTCCTTAAACTCACGGACTATGATGTCCTTAACTTTGACCATGATGTCTTAAAACTAACAATCAACCGCAATAATTTTAAACTAATTTTACCTCGGTTCAAGGGTACATCTCTTCACTCCTTTGATATTTGTCGTTGTAATTCCGCAATGTCTTCAAAGAGGTGACGGGTCCCAACAACCACACATTTCAACGGACTGTAGAGTTCTTAAATCCACGGACTATGATGTCCTTAACCTCGACCGTGATGTCTTAAAACTAACATCGGACTATGGAGTCCTTAAATCCACGGACTATGACGTCCTTAACCTCAACCGTGATGTCTTAAAACTAACATCGGACTGTGGAGTCCTTAAATCCACGGACTATGACGTCCTTAACCTCGACCGTGATGTCTTAAAACTAATATCGGACTGTGGAGTCCTTAAATCCACGGACTATGATATCCTTAACCTCGACCGTGGTGTCTTAAAACTAACAACAGACTGTGGAGTCCTTAAATCCACGGACTATGACGTCCTTAACCTCGACCGTGATGTCTTAAAACTAACATCGAACTGTGGAGTCCTTAAATCGACGGACTATGACATCCTTAACCTCGACCGTGATGTCTTAAAACTAACATCGGACTGTGGAGTCCTTAAATCCACGGACTATGACATCCTTAACCTCGACCGTGATGTCTTAAAACTAATATCGGACTGTGGAGTCCTTAATTCCACGGACTATGATGTCCTTAACCTCGACCGTGATGTCTTAAAACTAACAACGGACTGTGGAGTCCTTAAATCCACGGACTATGACGTCCTTAACCCCGACCGTGATGTCTTAAAACTAACATCGGTCTGTGGAGTCCTTAAACCCACGGACTATGATGTCCTTAACCTCGACCGCGATGTCTTTAAACTACGGTATCCTGGGAAGCATCCAGAGCAACCCCCTGATTTTGTGAAATGCGGATAAGGACAACTCCACCTATCACTTGCGGGTCCTCACGACTCATAAGGAAGAAAAATTCTCTTGTGAGATCCTTACGACTCTCAAGAGAAAACGCCCTTGGGAATCCTCATGATTCTTAAGGAAAAGCTACACCTACGGGATCCTCTCGACCCGTAAGGAGAAAATTCCTTATGAGACCCTCACGGCTCATGAGGTTGAAAAGTCTTAGGTGACAAATCTTAACCCTGTTTTCTAAGCCAGCACCATTCTACAAAGAATCCAAGACTGATAGTTATATACTTGCTAAAATCACATGGCAATAACACAGTAAAGAGGAGAAGGCAACAAAGAGAAGATCCGATCTGCACTTAATTAAGTGTTCAAAGCACACCCCATCCATGCATTTGCAAAAAGATTCAGAACGTGAAATAAAACATGCTAAAACGAGAAATTTACCATTCGTATTGCAAAAAGGTTCTTACAATTATGAAAGCAATAAACAAAGATATTACAAAAGTAATTACAATGGTAAAACTTCAAATCCAGGACATGGATTGAGGAACTCAAAAGTGACCTTATCCAGAATTTTCCAAGCCTGGCGAACCATCCTAGTGTGCTTTCTTTCGCGATCACAAGCGTCGGGGTCCCCACGGATGTCCTCCACCCCCCGATAGGCAGCAAGTATAGCAGACTGTTGAAAAGCCTGGTGCAGGAGATCGACAAGATTGTCTCGCCGTCTTTTCGAGATTAGGTTCATCAGATACACTGAGTGCACCTTATCTTCAGCGGCATCCAATGCTCTAAGTGGCACGCCGGTACAGAATAGAGGGAGCGCTTCCCAGATCGCTCCCACGATAAGCTTCAGAAGAGAGGAACGCCAAGGAAGCAGTTGACCATTATAGGCGTCAAAGCGACTCATAATTTTGGCACACTCGGCGTCTGTGAATTCGCGATTCTGAGAACGGCCGAGTCGGCGGATGTCTCCGCAAGAGATAATCTCTTCGAGATCATACATATGAGCGTCCATTACTCCTGTAAAAGAAAATCAGCAAAAATCAGCAGACAGACTGAATAAACAATTTCTTATTCAAAATAGGCACATGGAGACAAATTCTCGAGAGCAATACTCTATAGACAGGAGTGACACCTGTCAAAATCAGTTATGAAGGGAAGTTAAAGAAGGGCCTCGAGAACATTGAGAGCTTTGCTCTAAGAAGATGATATAATTCATTAAAAATAAAATTCTGTCTCAAATCTTCAAGATCCATGAAACAATCTCAAGAGTTCTTCTATATGATTTGAACGGAGCAAAGCTCCATTAGTGAATTAAGAGATCACAAGAAAAATCCTTTTAGAGAGCAGAGCTCTATTAATAGAACCCTAATAGGGTTCTCTTTGGTTCCCTTTAGATCTCTTTGGACCTATGGAGCAAAGATCTGCTAAATAAAACCCTAAATGGGTTTTCTTTAGATCAAAGATCTATAAAGAGCAAAGCTCTGTTAATGGGGTAAAACCCTGGTTTATTAAGAGTTTTAAACTATACCTAAGTTTTGGAAGAGTTTTACTCTTGAAGATTTCTTAAAACTAAAGAGCAGCGCTCTGAATAAGAGAATATTCTCAAGAAAGAGGATGAAAATTATCAAAGGGACCAAAGGTCATATTTATAGGCATTGGGAGCCGTTTTAATTCCCCAAAAGTTGACCCAACGGCTGAGATGCAACCACCGCCGCACTCACGTTTGGGGCCACGTAAGCGCAACGGTGGGGGGGCATTTGTTTCCCCCAATCAGAGCAAAGTTCTATTCAAAATTCCAAGACTGGAAATGAAGCGACGCTTCTGCGTCCCCCAATCAGAGCAAAGCTCTGTTCAAAATTCCAAGACTAGAAATGAAGCGACGCTTTTGCTTCCTCTAATCAGAGGAAAGATCTGTTTAGAAATTTAAGAGTAAAAATTGAAGCAACGCTTCAAATCCCGCGCTCTACGCTGCGCGCCACGTGTCTGACACAGGTGCGCTGGCGCAGTTGCGCTGGCGCAGTTGCGCTGCTCGCCATGTGTCTGACACTGGGGCGCTAGCGCAGTCGCGCTACGCCCTGCGCTGCGCGCCACGTGTCGAGCACAAGTGTGTTAGCGCAAGGCGCGCTGCGCGCCACGTGTCAAAACACGAAGGCGCTAACGCTAGCGCAATTGCGTTGCGCACCCCAAATTAGAGCAAAGCTCTGTCTCCAAGATTGGAAAGTGAAGCAACGCTTCATGAATATGCAGCGCATAAATATCTTACAGAGGAATAACAAAGAATTAAAAAATAAGAGAACATTTAACGGATAATAAAATACTAAATTAAAACATCTTTTTTATTATTGTTATTGTTATTATTAAAGTTAAAAAAGATCACCAAACAAGGGATCAGTGGCACAGGGATTAACAAAACAATAAACACAATTATCTAACTCTCTCGCCGCCTTCTCCAGCACATCAAAACGGCGATTTTCATGAGGAGTGGCTCCCCACCGATTGGCGCCATGTTCATCCGCAAAAGCAGACATGATAGCCCGTCGGGCTCTTATCTGGCTCAACAAGTGAACCGAGCAGTCTTTCAGAGCCTGAGTAATCAGGCACGCCTCATGGAAGCACTCGAGGTTGTCTTCAGCCGCATCGAGCATCGCCAGGTTCATCTCTGCTGGGTGAGGGGGGATGTCATCAAGCACAGACGCAAGGATCATCCGAAGCCAAATAGAGCGTGGGGGAAGGGGAGACCCCATACGAGTCAAAAGATCGCGCAGTGCACCGTCGCACTGCTCATCCGTGAGAGAAAGATCCACCAAGCGCGCAGCAAACCGAGGAACAAGGTCCTGAATGGGCACTTCCCATGGTTGTCTAGGAGAATGAGGGGGGTTACAAGACATAGTTGAGAAAGTTCTTTGGGGATGAGAGAAGGAAGAAGCTTTGCTTCAAGTTATAAATACGAAGCACATAAAATTTTGTGCACAATGGAACTATTTCCAAAATTGGGAAATGAAAGATTCTCGGGAATATAAGTTTGACTTAAAAGGAAGATGAAAAGACACCTCTGTTGAAGCAACGCTTCAGATCCAGCGCTCTGTTGAAGCAACGCTTCAGATTCAGCGCGCTGCGCGCCACGTGGCGCAGTTGCGCTGCGCTCTGCGCTGCGCGCCACGTGTCCAAATTGGGTGCGCCAGCGCTGGAATTAAAATTCCCACCGTTAGATCAAAGGATATAATAATAACAAATCATTTATTAACCAGAATTAAATTCTGTTAAGGAAAGATTTCTCAAAATCTTTCCAAACAACAAGATTGTGCTTTAAGCACCGCTGGATCAATGATCCAATGGTAAATAATGAATTACCAAAAACCAGAACAAATTCTGCACGGAAAGATTTTTTCAAAACAAGAAGATTACCTTCTGTCAAACAGGAGCCTTAGGATGAAAGATCCAACGGTGGGAAATATTCCCCAATCAATCAAGAGAAAGATCATTTAAACCGATTTAACAAATCAATTGGCCCTATATAAAGCCCCAAGACTTCAAGTCCGATATAGAGAAAACCCTCTAAAAAACTTTGAGAAAAACTCAGAAGAAAAGAAAGGTAAAGAACTAATTCCTTAGAAAACAGAGGTGAAAACATCTCGTAAAAAGAAGAAATGTCTTCTAAGAAGATCTTAGATCTATAAGAAAGACCGAGGTCTTTGAATAAAAAGAAAAGATCAAGATCTAAATCATAAAAAAAGAGAAGTATTTTACTTCACAGATCTCTAGATATAAAAAGGCATAGCCTTTTATAAGAATAAGAACTTAGTTCTTGAATTTTGAGGCAAGGCCTCTTTTAAGAAGAACATAAACTTGTTCTTTGATCTTAAATTGATCAAAATACGCTCTGCGCTATTGGATAGTGCTTTGCACTCATGAACTGCGCCCTTGCGATCCTTGGACTGGCGCTCAGCGCCATAACATGCCACGTGTCAACCATAGACACGATCTGCGCTTTGCTCTCCTGAAAACAGCGCACTGCGCACTTGGGTTGGCGCTCAGCGCCAAGCGCGCCACGTGTCACTCACTGGCGCATCCATAAACTGGCGCAGCGCACTTAGCGCTAAGCGACACATGTCACCCTTATGTGCGCTAGGGCAATGCGGTCTTTAACTGGCGCAAAGCGCCTGATGCGCCACGTGGCGCACTGACAGAACATACCTCGTTCTGATAAATGCTATGCATTTAATTCCAGACAAAATGTCAGAGCCCAAGAAAAGGCCTAACAGGCAGAACAAAAATAAAATGTTCTTTAGCTGGACTTAGCCCAATTCTGGCCATAAGTCCTCAATTTAAATTGAACTGAGCATGTCAGCTCTTCTAATCAATTTACACCCAGTTCGAGGGTACATCTCTTTACTCCTCTGATATCCGTCGTTGTAATCCCTCAACGTCGTCAGAGAGGTAACGGATCCCGAAAACCACACATTACTACGGACTGTGGAGTCCTTAAATCCACGGACTATGATGTCCTTAACCTCGACCGTAATGTCTTAAAACTAAAATCGGACTGTGGGGTCCTTAAATCCACGAACTATGATGTCCTTAACCTCGACCGTGATGTCTTAAAACTAGCATCGGACTGTGGAGTCCTTAAATCCACGGACTATGACGTCCTTAACCTCGACCGTGATGTCTTAAAACTAATATCGGACTGTGGGGTCCTTAAATCCATGGACTATGATGTACTTAACCTCGACCGTGATGTCTTAAAACTAATATCAGACTGTGGAGTCCTTAAATCCACGGACTATGATGTCCTTAACCTCGACTGTGATGTCTTAAAACTAACATCGGACTGTGAGGTCCTTAAACTCACGGACTATGATGTCCTTAACCTCGACCGTGATGTCTTAAAACTAACATTGGACTGTGAGGTCCTTAAACTCACAAACTATGATGTCCTTAACCTCGACCGTGACGTCTTAAAACTAACGCCGGACTGTGAGGTCCTTAAACTCACGGACTATGATGTCCTTAACCTTGACCGCGATGTCTTAAAACTAACAATGGACCGTAATGTCCTTAAACTACTTATCGACCGCAATGTCATTAAACTAAACAATAGAGCCCAATTGCTCTCCTGTCGGATCTAAACGATCCCGTTAAGTTGATTTTAGTCTAAAATCAGACTAACGTGACCTTAACAAACGTTTAAGTTGATCTTAGCCTCAAATAAGGCTAACGTATCCTTAAACACAACCCCCCCCCAAACCCAAATCTAAGAAAGATACGGATTCGGACTAGTCCATGTCCTACGGGCGACAACATAAGTTAGTCTCCGTATACAATCCATGGGCAACCAAAAACAAAACAAACACACACGACACGAAGTGACCATATGGAGAAGGAGAAAGCTGTTACCGCGATGCGGTAGCGTAATTAACTGCAGGGGCTTGCGCCTGCAGGGAAGAGCGTCCCCACAATCAAAAACCCCTCAAACGAGGGGGAATCTGACGAAGTCTGCTACATCGGCCGCATCCGTTTAAACCTTCGATACATGGTGCCATAAATCAACTTGGCACCTTCGGAGAGGTGGACGGATAGCACCAATTAGCATCTGCCCCGAATTTCAGGGCCCAGTCGCGTCTCCGTGGTTCAGAGGGGAACACATCCGTTCGGGTGCTCGCAGCCGCAGTGTTCCGCCTAAGTGCACTTCGTCGACGGCATCGGGGGTGCGACCGTCTACTAAAGTTTCCGACGAGCATTCGATCAGGTTGTTGGGAATCTTGTTGAATTACCTGACTGGTTATTGAAAAGTGTTTTCAATGTCGAGACTAAAATGCGGGGTTTATAATTGTTAGGCATGCGATGTCTAAGGAATTCATTTGGTTAGGCATGAAATCCAAAGTATGTGATACATTGGGTTTATGATGTCTAAGGTGGTTGCGGATTCCAATTGTTGTAGTTTTTCACTTTATTTTCTGCGACCGTAAGTGTAATATGTGGTGTATCGCCGGTTTTGTTGCTATATGTCAACAACAATTGGGATACGCATATTTACTTACGTTGATGGCATGTGATGATTATGCATTGCTGTGATATGTTATATTGGATCGTCGTGTTTGAATAACCGGGGGTTTTTATGTGAGATGAGAGTTTTTCATTTTCATTCATGTAAAAACTTATATGTAATATACTTTTATTGGGGCACTTCCGGGTTGAGGATGATCTCACCATTGATGTATATTATTTACTTTTCCGTATTAGGATAGACCTAAGACGGGTAGCACAAGTAACCGGGTTCTAGGGTCCAGTGGGAGACCATCTCGAGGAGTCGAGACCGGGTCTCCTAACTCTAGAATTAGTAGGGTTGCTTGCCACTCTCGTAGGGGTCTAGGAATGTGGGTTTGGCTATTCATCGCGTCCGTAGAATCCGTGTTTTATACTGGCTTAATTTAAAACACGGAATTCTTAGTATATCCAATATTTCATATGTGTTCTTCTGCTGCTGATATTTTGTGATGTGATCACTTGTTATTTTGAGATGAATGGTTATATTATATATATGATATATAATAATAATTGTTGTTTTCGTTTCTTCTGTGATACTTGGGAAGCATAATTTGATAGGACTTCATTAATGAGATTAATGAAAGAAAAAGAAACCTAAAGATGTTGTAGAAACTATTTTTATAAACGGTTAGCTCTAGTTCTTCCTTTGCATAGCGGTATTCCTTGTAGAATATCCAGCACCTTATTCGATAAAGAAAGAGCCGAGATCCCTTCACCGGGAGTGACCTCTTTAGCGAAACTGGCAGATGCTACAACCCACTCGGTGTTGTCTTTTGATTGCTTTTTTAGTCCATGCTTTGCATAGCGGTATTCCTTGTAGAATATCCAGCACCTCATTCGATGAGGAAAGAGCCGAGATCCCTTCACCGGGAATGGCCTCTTTAGCAAAACTAGTAAAAGCCTCAAAAACACTTCATTTTCAAAATCACTCGATTTTACAACGATATCAAGTTCAAAGCGTTAAAGGTTTTCATAAAGAACCATCCGCAAAACCTCCGTCATTTTAGGAAGTAGAGTACTTAGTATTCGTACTACGTATGTTGACTATAGCTAAGGCGTAGTGTACGGTAGCTAAGTGATTTCTTCCTACATAGCATATGATGCGATTAATTAGGACAGTCACATTATTATGTTGACCATAGCCAAGAGTCATGTGGGTGGGTCTAATTAATCATGAAATGACGGATAGAACTTGACTAGGACTTATAATATGTTGACCATAGCCAAGGTCATAAGTACTAGGGGTAAAAACCATTATCGGGAATTTCAAGTGTTGAAATTTGCAATGAGATTGCATACCTTTTATGAGATAGTTGGATCCCGATACCCATTGCGAGTAAGAGTTACTCCTGGAAGAGTTTTGCACATTACAATTAGCCGATCAAGTAGGTGTCTAGAAAGGCGTTAATGGGATTATGCCTCTGGGAAAACGAGATTTATTTTAATTAGGTCCATGCGAAAGCACAGGGATCCTCCCTCAAAGTACTGACACTAGCCTGGCCGAAAGATCGGCAAACTTGTAAGGTGTAATTAATCCCGGCTAGTCTTACCTTTTAGGGTTTAAAGGAAGATTTGATAAAAACAGTGGGAGCCATCCTGATTAGATAAAATAATAACCAATCTAATCTTGCAAGAGCGCACGCAGAGTGTTTTCCTCTCTCTCTCTCTCTCTCTCTCTCTCTCTCTTGGTAGCGACCATGTCACATCTTAATCAAGATAATAATATGGATACATTGACCAAACCTGCTTATTATACTGAGCTGGGGAACGTTGGTTCCGCTCTATCTTATAATTGTTATAAGTCCGAGCAAAAAATAGGGGAATACCAAGATTCCCATGTCACTCAATCGAGGATTAAGCATGTTGATGTATATTCTTCGTATGTGTTCGTTACCAAGAACAATTTTTCAGTCTCCTCTATGTCCTAGGTATGAGATACTGGATCAGGATCCCACATATGTAATTTGTTACATGGGCTATAGAAAGGTAGAAAACTTAGATTGGATGATATGTTTCTAAGTTTTAGAGAATGGTGCAATTGTTGCAGCCAAATCAGTTGGCAGATATCACCTTGTATTACCAAGAGGTAAATACATTGATTCTGAACGAATATTATTACATACCAAACCTGATATACAATATTACATCAGTTTCTTTAATATGTTAAAGAATGATATAATTTTGTATTGATGGATAATGTTGTGAAAATTTTTCTTAATCAAGAGTTGATTGGATCAGGCACGTTATGTTATGGCATATACGTTCTAAATCAAACCACAGTTCAAGGTATATAGAACACACACAAGAGGGATAGTTCAGAAATGAACGAATCCTTCTTGTGGCGTTGTAGACTGGGTCATATCAATGCGATATGACTAGCTAAGTTACATAAGGATGAATATTTGAATCTGTTCTAATTTTTCATCTTATGATACTTGTCAGTCTTGTCTCAAAGGTAAAATGACCAATACTCTGTTTACTGGAAACAGAGAAAGAGTTAGTGAACTCTTGGGACAGATAAATAATGATGTATACGGTCCTATGTCTACAAATGCCAGGGTTGGTTCTTTGTACTTCATTATATTCACTAATCATCTCTCAGGATTCGGACATATATTCCTGTTGAAACACAAGTCTGAAACTTTTGAGAAATTCAAGGAATATAAGCTTGAAATTGAGAACCAGACGGGTAGAAATAATAAAGTCCTTCGATGTGATCGAGGAGAAAAATACTTGGGCATGGAGTTCCTGGATTATTTAAAGGAGAATGTGATTCCCTCTCAGCTTACTCCTTCATATACACCACAGCACGAACAGTGTATCGGGGCGGAGGTATCGCACCCTATGAGAGACAGTGCGCTCTATGATGAGTACTGCTGAGTTACATGTTTCCTTTTGGGTGTTATGCACTTGAGAAGCTGCATACCTATTGAATGAGGTTCAATCCAAATCGCTGTCTACCACTTCATATGAGATATAGAATGGGAAGAGACCATGTCTTAAACGAGTTAAGATATGGGGTTTTCCGGCCTATGTTGAAAAGCAAAATCCGGACAAGCTCGAGGCAAGGTCAGTTCTGTATAAGTTTGTTGGATATCTCGAACATTTGCTGGGGTATATCTTCTACCTAACTGAGGAGGAAAAGGTGTTTTGTTTCTCAGCATGCCGCCTTTTTACAAAAGGAATTTCTTGTGAAGAAATTTATGGTCATGGGGTAGAACTGGAAGGAGTTCCAGCTAGACAAACTAACAGCTGATGATTTGGTGGAACTAAAGGATTCAATAGTCTCCAACGAACATCATCCTCTCTGCGAATCTGATAGGGTTCCTCATCCACTTGAGAGATACTACGGTCTTCTTGGTAACAGTGGGAGCAAGGACTGCATCTTGGTAGATGATGGCCCAACTAGATTCAGGCAGGCCATCACGAGTGGAGACTCTATGTAAAGGCTGGATGCTGTGCGATCAAAGATGGAATCCGTATACACCAACAAAATATGACTTTGAATGTTACACCTAAAGGGGTAAAACCCATCGGGAGCAATCGGATCTTGAGAAGATTCTTGGTGTAAATTGAAAAGTTGAGACTTTCAAAGCTACGCTTAAGTCCATCAAGATTACAGCAGGCATCGCAGAGTTGGAACATCTGTTTTGATATGGCAGTCAAAGTGTTTGACTTCATAAAAAAGGTAGATGAACCTTGTATATACAAGAAGGTTGTAGAGAGTAAGGTTATCTTATACGTATCATACGTAGATGACATACTCTTGATAGGAAATCGTTTTCTATGCTACACTCGGTCAAGCTCCTCTTATCACGAGGATTCTCCATGGAAGATCTGGATGATACCTTCTACATCTTGTGGATTATGATCTATGTTGATAGATCTATATGGATGTTGGGAGTTTCCCAAAATCCAGGTACATTAACACCATACTAAAGGGGTTTAGTATGGAGGATTCTAAGCATGGTGGTTCGCCCACTTACTCATGAATCACTCTCTCCAAAAGATATCTCTCGAGACTGATTTGAAGAGAGTTCGTGTGCAATAGATACCCTATGCTTCGACGGTAGGCTCTATCACATATGCGATGTTATGTACCAGACCAGATATAGCTAACTCACTAGCTGTAGTGATCAGGAATCAATCGGATCTTGGGAGAATCACTGGACAGCAATGAAGGACATTCTTAAGTACTTGAGAAGCACTAAAGAGATTTTCTTGGGGTTTTAGTAATGGTGAACTCCAGTAGGAGTCCTTACCAATTCGAGCTTCCAAAGTGATAAGGTTGACTGAAAGTCGGTCACAGGTGTTGTTTTTACCCTCAGTGGAGGGACGGTGTGTTGAAAGAGTTCCAAGCTAAATACCGTGGCATACTAGACGATAAAGGCTGAATACATCGCTAGCAACGATGCTGCCAAAGTGGTTGTCTGGGCATTTCTTGTTCATGAGATGAACATGGTTCCTACCATTGAGCGTCCAATAACTGTTATTGAGACAACAATAGAGTTGTGGCTTTGGCCTGGGAACGCAGGTCCCATCAACGATCCAGACATATTCTGAGGACAGCATCACCTGATCAGAGAGATGGTTGATCTCCAGGGGATCGAGGTCAGGAGAGATGACGTGAAGGAAAACACGATGGATCCACTCACAAAAGCCTTTCCCTAGAGAGACTTCTATAGGACGTTGAGTATGAGATACTACAACAACTAGCCCTAGTTCAAGTGGGAGATTGTTAGTTATATATATGCCCTAGAGACCATTATTGTACATGCGATGTATATTATAGTGGATGCTTGGACATATATAAGGAGGACTTTCTTGCTCGACATGATATTATGCTATCTGGTTGCACTTTATCTTAACATGTACACTTATTGTCTCTCTATTACATGTTGATAAAGCCCTTAAGATGAGTACTTGACTACCAGGATTATGATGCAGATCATACTAGTGGGGACAGGGTAGTCGGTAAATACATCCTTCAATAGTTCCTAGTCGTGGGAGTATCGAGACGGGACATCGATATTCCAGAGTAGACTGGCGTATACGCTTCTTGACCCATATGATGGGCGATGGATGATCCCACATCCATTGGTGTTTGGCATCAGAGATGGTATACGGGTGCTCAGTGGAGACTGGGTACACTGAACGGACTTACCGAGAACTCTTAGATGGTATTATACCTATCGTCAGATAGCAGTTTTATGGTGACACTGGTACAGGTTAGTCTGTCGACCCGAGATCGTCATAGAGTCTTGTGTGTCTCCCACTATGGTATGATTTCCACCCTACCATGGCTCTACTGAGTCGTGCAAACCGGTGGTTTTTGGGCACAGTCCTGAGTCACATGGAGGCAATGAGCGATAGGAGGGGATTCGTCTCTCCCGGTATTGGGAATTGATGTTGTGCTATGATCGATTGGCCATAACAGGAAATCCCTGGCCAGAGTAGCTGAGATTTGTCGGTAAGTGTTATCAGTAGTTTCTTGAACCGTTATGGACATTGCATCGGCATGACTTATCAGGCTATTGAGGACTGGCGTTATACCACCCCCAGGCTGTGATATGTGACATATATGACGAAGAGACTGGACTGTACGGTAATATTACTTGATTGGATTCGCAGGAGTATGAGCAGGCTTGCTTGTTGATCTTCTGATCGCTCAATACCCGGGTGGCCGTTACGTTTAGCTGACCGCTTGCGGCTTGTGGGTGACTGATATGATCACCACTTACTGCCGGCGTATTGACGAGTCTTTAGAGTCGTACACAGAGATTTCCTGGTTCATGTGAAACGAAGTAGGAGCACATATGTGATATGTGCGGGACCGAGATTAATACGCGTATGTGATACTGTATTCTATTCTCGCGATATGTGATATCGGCCGGTTATATGTGATATAGCCGGGTTATCGGATCAAGTGTTGATTCGATAAGTTGTTACATTTGATATTAGTCTGCTGTATGTGATATAACCGGATTATTAAATCAAGTGTTGATTTAATAATTTAATATATAATTATATATTTGATATATTGAATTACATTAACTAATATTAGCTCACTTAAGTTTTCTTTTTCTCACTAGTGTACACTTAGTAAATGTGTGACATATATTAATGTACATCTTTTGTGTCATGCTAGATGCCACATGCTACATGGGTGTATGAGACTCACACCATGCTTATA
The DNA here is from genome assembly GCA_030015575.1 of Agapanthus africanus. Classification (NCBI taxonomy): domain Eukaryota; kingdom Viridiplantae; phylum Streptophyta; class Magnoliopsida; order Asparagales; family Amaryllidaceae; genus Agapanthus; species Agapanthus africanus. The sequence continues at coordinate 339,174,197 of CM057339.1, read as the reverse complement.
ATAATGTGAGGTTTTATTTATTTAAAGTAATTCAATATTAGTTGAAAATTGTCATGCTTAGAAGCTTGGAGAAGCTTGAAGCATCTTTGACTTAGTCCACTAGTTTTGTTTTACTTGTAGATGTTTATTAACCTAACCATTATTGTTAGCCATGGTTTATTCTCTACATGAGTTAGTGTATGACACTAACTCACCCATGGTTGCTATTCTCACCTCATGAGTTTCATTCTCATCTCCACTTCAACTTTTTCTTCCTCATGGAAAAGCTTTCTAGCTTTTCAAATGGTGATGAAATATTATGAGAAAAATTAATCTAAAGAGAGCCCAATTCTTACTTCATCATCCTCTACTATATTAGTCATTTAATTTAGGGTGTTTGCTTCACTAATCTACCATTAGTGAAGAGGTAGCATGAGCTTGAGTCTCCTCGACGTAGATCATCTTCGGCCTCGAAGATTTCGAGCAAGCTTGTTCATTTTTTCATGTGAACCCTTACTAGAGTTCGGGTGTTCACTACATGGAGCGAAGGAAATTCTACATGGAGCTTTAGAAGTGAAGAACCGGTCTACAAAGGTTGTATTCCTTGTTCACTTAATGTAATGTTTGATTACATGCTAGCTTAACTCCTAATTTTATAGTTAGATCCTTACCATGGGTTGCATTGCTCTCTAGGTTTTTTAAAATTTTATGCTTGATACCCCAAAAAAATCCTAGTTAGGGTGCTATGGAACCTAGCAGAAGCGCACCCGCGGCAGACAAAAGCAAGTTTAAAACAAGGAAACAGTTTGCCAAAGCCCTGTCAATGGGAATGAAGCTACCACCTTTCGAAGGAAATACTCCCGGCAGTAAGTGCATTAACGAAGTGGATGTACATCCAAAATACTGCTTATACCATCGAAGGGTCTTACACCCTACCGAAGAGTACAATTCCTTCAAGAAGTGGTGGCAGGGATACGTGGCCCACCGACAACACTTCAAGCGAATGAAGCGCAAAGCCCATCCGGAGCAGAAAAGCACGACAGATGAGCATAAAGGAACAGTCGGTAATTTTCATATGGTTGATGCCATCCCGACAAAATGGAAATCTTGAGTTCTTACCTTCGGGTGCGATTCTGACGAAAAAATAGCTCTTGGCTCTCTTTTCAAGGAATCCACCTCTGGAAAAGAAGAAGAGGTGAAGAAATGCGAGAACATCCAGCTGCGTAGCCGAACGTTGCCTGAAAAGAATCTCGGACCCTCAAACAAAGGTTCGGGTAAGAGAGACAAGGGGAAGGAAAAAATCCCTAAGGAAATTGCCCTCGATGATAGAGTCGTCGAAGAGCTCACTGCTAAGGACCCGTCTAAGAAAAACAAGGTGGATTACAATGTCCTGGCACACCTGAGAAAGATACCTTCACAACTGAGCATACTGGATGCTCTCCTCCTGTCCAAAGAGGCACGAGATTCTTTGATCAAGGCATTACAAGAGCCCGATCAGTTTCAAGCCTTCCTTGCAGAAGAAATGATGAAGGACGAGATGGAAGAAGTTCACACAGCTGACATCACATTCGGCGATGAAGATCTCCCCGAAACGTCCGAGCACAACCGTCCTCTGTATGTCACGTACTACCACGACATCAATATAGGGAAGATCCTGGTTGACAATGGGTCCTCCGTCAACCTTCTCAATGTGAGAGTGTTGAAGGAGATTTGCATAAACATTCAACACCTGGAGCGGGACAAAATTATTATCTCCGGGTTCGACTCGCAGTCATCACGGACGCTCGGTTACGTAATACTGACATTACGCTTCGGCATGCTCGTCGCTGACATCAAGTTTCATGTCATCGACTCCAAGACTTGCTATAACGCTTTGCTCGGCCGACCTTGGTTACACGAATACAACATCATCCATTCTATACAACATCGGTGTAAGAAGTACTTCAAAGATGGCCTCGAGTACACAGTTACAGGGGAGCTAAACCCATTCGCCGTAAATGAAGTCCGCAAATATGAAGACACCAAGTACTTCCTACCAGACTTCGAAGACACAGAAATATGTCGTAAACCGGAGAACCAACAAAAATCCGTCACCACCATCCCTGTCTTTGGGAGCGATACCGAGGAAGATGAAGAGATGGTCTACTCGGGGCAATCCCAAGGCGGCAGGCCAGGACCATATACTCCTATTTTGGTCTTTGGCACCGACTCTGAAGACGAGATCAACGCCATGTTCTCTACTCATCCATTAATACAAACCATCATTGGAGCTGATCAGGGTTTGCTAATCACCATGGTTCCGCAGCAGTATGACAGGGAACTTGATGCGCTCGATACATACGGCGTGCAAGAGCTGCAGACCTTCTACGTTCTTCCTAGGCGGAGAAATGAAAAGGCAATTATTTTCTATTGATCCACGGAGACTAAAGTGAAGAAAGAAGTTTAGCATGGTGCCGATCTTGCGCTTGACGGGTTTCAACCGATCCGTCTGCCCAGATATTACGCAAAGGGGTTGAAAAGGCTACTAAAACGCCAGGGTGTGCCCTTCAAACAAACTGCTCGACAAGCCCAATTCTACAACAAGATTTGGGACATTCCCGGGACTCAGCGAAAGATGCCCAACGGGAAGATAGAGACGACTAGGCTTGGAAACGTTCAGTCCAAGGAACGGGAGCGATTCCATGGCTACCACGTCATAAATAATCCCGGAGGAGAAGGGAATGCTTTTCCAAATAGCGCTGATAAGCAGGATTCTGCCGTAAAAATGCCAAGCCCATCATTCGAAGAACAAATTGACAAGCTAATAAGGGAAGCAGGTCAAAAGGTTTGGGATAACCACAGTCGCGAAATGGCCATTTACGACAAAGCCAGGACGCAACGTATCATTCAGCAGGCTACGGAGGATGACGATGCCCTTCACCCTCAGCCCGCTGTGCGCACCCGTGGTAAGAAGAAAGCCCGACGCAGAAGCGACAGCAAGATCAAGAACGGGAATGACGTTCGAAAACAGCGAAGAAGATCCAAGAAGCCACGCTATCAAGAAAAGGTCAGCTGGAACCCGAATTTTATGAAGAAGATTGGTCGGGAGTACTCTTTCCCTCAAGAAAATGCGAGGAAAATATTCAGCCTTGTCATGAAGCATCAAATAATGAAGCTGCCGGAGCCTCGGCATCCTGAGCAAATAAACAAGGTCTATCGTCTGGCTTATTGCTCCTACTGTTTCCCCCAATCAGAGCAAAGCTCTGTTTTGAATTTCAAAATTCAAAAATTGAAGCAATGCTTCAGATTCTGCGCGCTGCGTGCCACGTGTCAAACGCAGACGCGCCAGCGCCAGGAGCGCTGCGCCCAAGGCAGTGCACCCCAATCAGAGCAAAGCTCTGTTTTAAAATTCAAAATTTAAATATTGAAGCAACGCTTCAGATCCAGCACTCTGCGCTGCGCGCCACGTGTCAAACACGGGTGCGCTAGCGCAGTTGCGCTGCGATCTGCGCTGCGTGCCACGTGTCAAACACGGGTGCGCTAGCGCAGTTGCGTTGCGCTTTGCGTGTCGAACGTAGATGCGCCAGCGCTGGAATTAAAATTCCTCCACCGTTAGATCAAAAGATCTACTAATAATAAATTATTAATTAATCAGAACTAAAATTCTGTTATGCAAAGATCTTTCCATTCTTATTAAAACAAGAAGATTATCTTCTGTAAAACAGAAGCCTTAGGATCAAAGATCCAACGGTGGGAAATATTCCCAAATCAATCAGAGAAAGATCTCTTAAAACTGATTTAACAAATCAATTGGCCCTATATAAAGGCCTCTAGACTTCAAGTCACAACAAAAAGAGAAACCCTCTGCAAACTTTGAGAAAAAAGAAGAGCAGGCTCTTAGAAAAAAGAAGATTTTTCTTCATCTTCAAGGTAAAGAACTATGTTCTTGAAATAACAGAGAAGAAACCATCTCGTAAAAAGAAGAACCATCTTCTAAAAAGATCTTAGATCTATAAAAAGACCAAGGTCTTTGTTTTAAAAGCAAAAGATCAAAAGATCTAATCATAAAGAAAATAATAAAAAAAGAAGTATTTTTACTTCATTTACAGATCTTTGATCTATAAAAGGCAGAGCCTTTTAAAAAAAACAAGAACTTTTGTTCTTGGATCTTGAGACAAAGCCTCCTTTGAAGAACATAAATTTGTTCTTTGATCTTAAAATTGATCAGATGCGCTTTGCGCTATTGAAAAGTGCCTTGCACTCATGAACTGCGCTCTTGCGCTCCTTGGATCGGCGCTCAGCGCCAAAACATGCCACGTGTCAACCACAGACACCACTTGCGCTTTGCGCTTTTAAAACAACGCACTGCGCTCATGAGCTAGCGCTCAGCGCCAAGTGCGCCACGTGTCACTCACTGGCGCACCAACAGACTAGCGCAGAGCGCTCATAAATTAAAAGCGCAGTGCGCTAATGAACCAGTGCTAAGCACGACACGTGTCATCTTCGTGTGCGCTACTCGACAGAAGCGCAATGCGCTCTTTAATTGGCGCAAAGCGTCTGACGTGCCACGTAGCGCACTGTCAGAACACAATTTGTTCTGATCAAGACAAAATATGTCAGAGCCCAATGCCTAGCATTATTAAAAGGGCTGAAACCAAATAGAGGCTTAATAGCCAGAGCAACTAAAAATGTTAAACATTTTTAATTTGACTTAGCCCAGTTCTGGCCATAGGTCCTCAACTTATATTAAACTGAGTACATCTGCTCATAAATATCCAACAGATCTTAGTCTCAAACTGGGCTACAGATCTTTCAAACAATCCACCTTGGTTTTAGGGTACATCTATTCACTCCTTTGATATTTGTCGCTGTAATTCCTCAACGTCTTCAAAGAGGTGACGGGTTCCGACAACCACATATTTCACGGACTGTGGGGTCCTTAAACTCATGGACTATGATGTCCTTAACCTCGACCATGGTGTCTTAAAACTAACCTCGGACTGTGAGGTCCTTAAACTCACGGACTATGATGACAACCTCGACCGTGATGTCTTTAAAATAACATCGGTCTATGAAGTCCTTAAACTCACGGACTATGATGTCCTTAACCTCGACTACGATGTCTTTAAATTAACAACGGACCGTGAGGTCCTTAAACTCACGGACTATGATGTCCTTAACCTCGACCGCGATGTCTTTAAACTAACATTGGACCGAGATGTCCTTAAACTCATGGACTATGATGTCGTTAACCTCGACCGCGATGTCTTTACACTAAACATCGAACCGTGAGGTCCTTAAACTCACGGACTATGATGTCCTTAACCTCGACCACGATGTCTTTAAACTAACAACGGACCGTAAGGTCCTTAAACTCACGGACTATGATGTCTTTAACCTCGACCGCGATGTCTTTAACCTAACATTGGACCGAGATGTCCTTAAACTACCAATGGACCGTAATGTCCTTAAACTAATTATCGACCGTAATTTCACTAAACTAAACAATAGAGCCCAATTTCTCTCTTGTCGGATCTAAATTAAGTTGATCTTAGTCTAAAATTAAACAAATGTATCCTTAACAAACGTTTAAGTTGATCTTAGTCTCAAATGAGACTAATGTATCCTTAAACCCAACCCCAAAATCCAAATCTAAGAAGATACGGATTTGGACTAGTCCACGCCCTACGGGCGACAACATAACTTAGTCTCCGTATACAATCCACGGGCAACCACAAACAAAAAAAACACCCACAATACGAAGTGACCATATGGAGAAGGAGAAAGTTGTTATCACGATGCGGTAGTGTAATTAACTTCACGGGCTTGCGCCTGCAGGGAAGAGCGTCCCCACAATCAAAAACCCTTCAAACGAGGGGGAATCTGACGAAGTCTGCTACATCGGCCGCATCCGTTTAAACCTTCGATATACGATGTCATAAATCAACTTGGCATCTTCGGAGAGGTGGACGGATAGCACTAATTAGCATCTACCCCGAAATTCAGGCAAGACGTTCATCGCGTCTCCGCCGCGTCTTTTGGAGGGGAACAGATTCTGGCACGCCCGGTGGGATCTTTTCCTCTTTCCACTCCACACTTCGTGTGTCGTGTTCGCGAACGAATCGCGGTTTGCTATGGTTGCCTGTGGATTCGAGGTACTAAGAATTGGTGTCTTGCTCCGTGCAGAAAAGACAGAAGATCAATGGCTTCAAACTGCACAAACTGCAACAACGGCAATAACTCTCACTCCGTCCCCGCTGGAAGAGTGACCTACGGGCCCCAGGCGGCCTCCCTTTTCAAGATGCCAGTGGAACAGGTGACTCAGGCCACCACTGGATTGTTCTTTGGGACTATGCTCCCACCGATGAGCTTCAGCTACCAACACCAGAAGCTCCCAAGAAGTCGGTCTTTGATCGGCTTGCTACTACCGCGGCCCCTCTTAACGGCTCGTCCAGCTCCAGCGCCTCAGTCTTCGCCAGATTGGGCTAAAGTTCATGTGGGCCCATGATAAAGCCTGCGATTCCAGAAAAGGTTATTCCGAAGAGGATAGCCATCCCTGCTCCCGAAGTCGTCAAAGCGGCTTCTCCTGCCAAAGGGTCGGTCTTCACAAGACTGACTGTTCCGACTCCAACTATGGTTCCCGTCCCCGCTCAGAAGTCTGTTTTTGACCGGTTGGATACTGCTTCTCAACGGACATCATCCTTCAAGAGGCTGACGCCAGCAACAGCCCCTCACCTGGATAGGAGGAAAGACAAAGCCATTCCCATCAGCGAACCAACACTGTCGGCTCGATACGCTCCACGTCGCCATTAGCGCCGAGTATGGAAGGCTGGGGGAAACTCCCCCTCTGGGCTAACTCCACCAGCCCCAATGGTGGAAGTCAATGCTGATGTTCCAACTGGGAACAGCTTCGAGCTGCTTAATAGGGTGCACAGGAATTCACCCACTGCAGTGCTGAAGAGATCTCCTCCACCCATGGAGAATGCACCAAAGGCGAGGCCATAACAACCCCCTCAGTGGCTGTCCTCCAAAATTTACAAGGTCTGGCGACAGATTCAAGACTCAGTAATTGATCAAGATTACTCTCGCCGACAGGAAAAGGTGAAGGTTCAGCAGGAAGAAAACCGTCCTGGCAAACCACAAAGGACGACAGCTACTTGGGTGCCCACTGCAATGGCCCCCTAAACGTCACCAGTCCACAAAAAGAAAAGGCCGGAGAAAGCCCCTGTGAGCGTGGCGAACCGTAAAAGCGCTGAGCCCAAACGCCCCAAATCTGGGGCATAATGGTGTATACCGTTTACATGGCTTCCGGAAAAGAGGAAAGCTGCGCTTCCATGGGTCACCGACCGCTCACCTGATCAATAACAAGGGCTCAGGAACAACAACAACAGAAGCTTCAAGAGATGCTGACTGCAATGGCCGCACTCACCGGGCCAAAAGAAAGCCCGGAGGCATCATCAGAATAGCATCACGAACAAGAAACTGATGCTGACTTCCTACGCAGAGTCCTCGAAAAGAAGGACAGAGAAGCAGCAGAACAAGTTGCCAACATAAAACAAATGGCGCTTCTCTTCCAAGACATAGCAGGGATGATGTTACAGCCGGATCCTCCAGCTGAAGCCCCTCCGATCATCATTGAAGACAACCGAGCGGAGACGTCAAACCCCCTTCCGGCTTGTTCAGCAGCCAAAGAGGAAACCATCTCAAAAGCTGCGCTCGATGATTATATAGCTCAGCAAATACGAGCTCACCAGGCGAACGAAGCGGCCGGTCAAATTGTTAAAACTGGGCGACCATATCCAGGCCGGTATGACCAAATAAGTTACCCGCCAGGATATACGATCCCTAAGTTCCATGTATATAAAGGGATGGGGAATCCACATGTCATGTCGCTCAATTCAGAGCCTTATGCGGTAACACTGGAGGCGACGAAAAACTGTTGCTTCGCCAATTCGTCTGCAGCTTAGCAGAAACGGCCTTCGAATGGTATTCGAAGCTGCCTAACGACTCTGTCAAAACATTCGCGGAGATGGAGCTGCTGTTTACACAAAGATTTGCAAGCGCCAGCGAGCGCATCCCGATCACCGCATTGATCAACGCCAGGGTAAGGCCAGGCGAAACATGGGTTCAATACGCAATACGGTGGCGGAACTTATGGTCGAAGTGCGAACAACGCATCGAAGAAGCACCGGCGGTAGGCATGTTCATGGGCACTCTTGATCCGCAAGCGACCATCTCGCAATTCATGATGTTCTTCAAGCCAACTACTTTCCAGGCCTTGATTGACAAGTTGGCCCAAATGGACCAGATGGGTCATAGACCATCTACTTCGAAGACGGATCCTCGAAATGAAAAGGGAAAAGGAAAAGCGACTTTCGTCGCCAATACTCAACAACAGCCGAGCAACTTAAAGCCGGTTTTTCGCCAAAACAATATGCATCCGCGTCCATCCCTCAAGGAGAGGTTAGAACGTCCTTACTCGTTTCCCTAAGATAAAACGAGGAGACTGTTCGAGCTGGCATTGTGCAACAGGCTCATAAATTTGCCGGACCCAAAACGTCTGTTGCACCCAAACGACATCAATGATCCCAATTACTGCCCCTACCACCGAGTATTGGGCCATCCGATCGAAGACTGTTACGTCTTCAAAAACTGGGTTGAAGACCAATACCAACAAGGCAAGTTCACATTATCGGAAAACTGGAAGGTGAAACCGCCGCAACCTCATGCCCCTAAAAAGGTGGACATGCCGGGGGCATCGTGCTCATTCATAGAGAAATCCCCATAGACCGAAAAGTCAGTAAACTAGAGATTCGCCAAAAAACGGCGATGGTGGACCACTATGTCCTAAAACTGGCGTCGGACCGGAATGTCCTTAAACTAACGATGGACCACTATGTCCTAAAACTAGCTGATGACCGAAACGTCGTTAAACTACTACCAACCCACGGCATCCTCAGGCTGACGTTTTTAAAAAAAACGGTATGTCCATAAGCAAAAGGGCACGGATGAAAACCCGAAAGGGCTCCGTGAGTAAAAACAGTACCGGCGAGTTTTGTGAAAACCCGAAAGGGCGCAGCCTCGTTAAAATAAAAAATAAAAAAAAAGAAAACGGTATATCCATAAGCAAAATGGGCACGAATGAAAACCCGAAATGGCTCCGTGAGTAAAAACAGCAAGGCTACCGGCGAGTTTTGTGAAAACCCGAAAGGGCGCAATCTCGTTAAAAGACACTTACAAGGTCCTCTCAACCTTGTGAGGAGAAATCACCTGCGTGAGATCCTTACGACTCACAAGGGAGCAGCACACTTAGGGATCCTCACGATTCCTGAAGAGAAATTACACTTGCGAGATCCTCACGACTCGTAAGGAGAACTCTCTTATGGGACCCTCAGGGCTCATAAGATTCAAGAGTCTTAAGCTACAGGAATCTAAACCTGTTCTTAAGCAGCCCCACAACCTCCAGCAATGCCCTACAAGCGGCTCAATGCTGACCCTTGTATACAATCCACGGGCGCGGATAAACATTTTCCTAACAAAGTCCCATCCATGACTAGGGATATATCTACACGGTAAACAGCCCTTGTAAGTCCTCTCGACTTATAAGGAGAAAACACCCTTGTAAGATCCTTACGACTTATAAGGGAAAACGCACTTAGGAATACTCATGATTCCTAAGGAGAAAACACACCTACGAGATCCTTATGACTCGCAGGGAGAAATACTTTTATGAGACCCTTACGGCTCATAAAGTCAAAAGCCTTAGTCAACAGGATCCTAACCCTGTCTACTAAGCCACCTTTGTTCGACATCGACGTAGGCAAATGATGATTCGCTCCTGGCAATATCCCAGTTGTAGCGATGCTGATGCCGAAATCGGTATCTAATCCCAAGTTTGCAGCAAGAAGCTAGTGAGCCACACATGCATACGAAATAGCCGAAATGATGGGGCAACTTGCAACAAAATCAACAAGTAAAAATGTATGCATGCAAAATAGCCGAAATGATTGGGCAACTCTCAATAAAAAGCAGCGAGTAAAAATGAAAAAAAAATAGCCGAAATGATTGGGCAACTCGCAATAAAAAGGAGCGAGTAAAAATGAAATAAATAGCCGAAATGATTGGGCAACTCGCAATAAAAAGCAGCGAGTAAAAATGAAAAAAAAATAGCCGAAATGATTGGGCAACTCGCAATAAAAAGGAGCGAGTAAAAATGAAATAAATAGCCGAAATGATTGGGCAACTCGCAATAAAAAGGAGCGAGTAAAAATGAAATAAATAGCCGAAATGATTGGGAACCGCCAAAAATAGCCGAAATGATTGGGCAATCACGACCTTCGCGATATTAAAGCTGAAATCATAGAGCATCGCGGAAAGAAATAAAAAATGAAATTTATGCCCTACAGGTGATATCACATCAATCCCTGTATATAATCCAGGGGCGCAAACAAAGAAAGAACCACACCTTCCCTCCTCAGGCTCCATCAGAAGAAGAAGCCAAATCTCGACGGTTCACCGGCAACCTAGAGACAACCGCGACATTCGTCTCGATACAGCAGACGTAATGCTAGCAAACGAAGCGAAGGCCAAATTCCTAGCTTCAGGATCTTGACGGCAACCATATAAAACCTGAAAGACTATCGGAGATCATCCCACATCAGCGCGGAGTGTTCACCACCTCGACATTCGTCTAGATACAGCAGACTAATGTCACCACAGCGTCCTTCCTTCAACAGGATTGGGACACGCCAAAACAAACGAAGCGAAGGCCAAATTCCTAGCTTCAGGGTCTTGACAGTAACTCATATAAAACCTGGAAGACCACCGGAGATCATCCCACATCAGCGTGGAGTGGTCACCACCTCGACATTTGTCTCAATACAGCAGACGAAATGTCACTACAGCGTCCTTCCTTCAACAGGATTCGGACACGCCAAAACAAACGAAGCGAAGGCCAAATTCCTAGCTTCAGAGTCTTGACGGTAACTCATATAAAACCTGAAAGACCACCGGAGATCATCCCACACCAGTGCGGAGTAGTCACCATCTCGACATTCGTCACGATACAGCAGACAAGATGTCACCACAGCGTTCTTCCTCCAGCAGGGTTCAGACACGACAATCAAACAAACGAAACCACGGAAAAATCTCTAGTTCCAAACCTCGACGGTTCACCAGCAACCTAGAGACAACCGCAACATTCATCTTAATACAGCAGACGCAATGCCAACAAACGAAGCGAAAGCCAAATGCCTAGCTTCAGGGTCTTAATAGTAACTCATATAAAACCTGAAAGACTATCGGAGATTATCCCACACCAGCGCGGAGTGGTTATGACTCATCGAGGCTCTCCAAAATGGGCCTAACCTCAAGTAAAAAGCGGCATGGCAAAATTCCTAACGCTTGCTCTTCCGACGGTCAAACTGCCTAGGAGGATTGCTTGAAGACGTCTTGTCCAGCCCCCGAAGGGATCAGAGACACGACATGTCGCAAGGCTACTCGAACAAGCAAGATTGCCTATCGAGGAATACATCAGCCAACGCTACGGTACGATGGACAAAACCTTAGTACCACAGACCCTAACAAACCTCTGTCGTAAAGAGCAGAGGTTAACTGTGACGTTAGGACATCCTTGCGAGAAATGCTCGATTCGTCTCAACTCGCGAAGAAATTAGTGTCTTTACGAGAACTTCTCGATTCGTCTCGACTCGTGAGGAAAAGCCTTAGGCAATGGGGATAAGAACCGGTTTCCTAAGCACTGGGGCCCTGCAAGTCGGTCCACAATGAACTCTTGCATACTATTCATGGGTCACACTCTCCAAAGTCGAATCTCGTCAAGGATGGAAACAACCGCTTACGGGTCCTCTCGACTCATAAGAGGGAAAATTCTCTTATAAGATCCTTACGACTTATAAGGGAAAACGCACTTAGGAATCCTCACGATTCCTAAGGAGAAAATACACCTACGGGATCCTCCCGACTCGTATGGAGAAAAATCTTCATGAGACCCTCACGGCTCATGAAGTTGAAAAGTCTTAAGCAGCAGATCTGAACCTGCCTTCTAAGCCATCACTACCCTTCGAAGAAGCCAAAACAAGATGTTCACCCCATCATCTGCCGGCTGTGTTTGTTAAGGTGACATGCTGATAACAAAAGAAAGAAGAAAGCAAAGAGAAGACATAAAACATTGCGAATGAAATGTATCTTTTATTCATGAATTCAATCGGGTACAAAATACATCATATGAAAGAATAAAAGAATGAATACATTTTACTCAAAATTACAAATGGTACAAAAAATTTCTACTGAGAAGGAAGCGTTTTTAGCAACGCCGCCAGCTGCTCTCGCACTTCTTTTAGCGTCTTCTCATGATCAGCCGCCACGGCCGGCTCCGCTTCAATTTGAGCCCTTTGCTGCAAGCACGATGAAATCTTCTCATCAATTTCTTGCTGAGCAGCTTCCTGACTCTGCGCAACCTGCTCACTAAGATCAAGCTTCTTCCTCAGCACCATCCCGTCAGAAATACATCGTTGAAGGTTTTCAAAGATGGTGTTCAGCTGAGCAGCATTTGCTGCAACCTCAGCGCGCAGTTGAACAGATTCAGCGGAAGCCGCCTCACGTTCCTTTCGCTTAAGGGTTGCCTCTCGTTCGAAATGGCGAAGGAACAGAACGCTCTGCTCAACCCATGCGGCCCGCTGGGAGTTCAAAGCCTGAGCCTCGGGGACAGGACGCATAAGCTCGAGCTTGTGCAGGTAGGCCTCAATCTTCCGGCAGTAGTTAACCCAAGACTCGACAACGCCTTCATTATGGAAGTTTACAAGCGTCGCTAGCATTAGGTTAACCTCCGCGGCAAAATCCACGGCAGATGTAGGAGTCTCCACGTCGAACTCCTCGATATAGTCGCTCACCATGCGCGGACTATTCGCGGCACCTTTCGAGGATGGACGTCTGGAAAAGAGTCCGGCCGGCATTATGACGTGAGACTCGAACGGGGCTGAAGTCGATGTGACCACTGCAAAACAAATCACAATCAAATGACGGTTCAAGAAGTATAAGAGGTTCATGAACAATGGAATTTACTATACCGGCTGCAGCAGGTGGCAAGGCCGGGAGTACCAGTGGCGCAACTGTTCTCTCATCTCCTCCTTCAATCTGTAGTACTGCAATCAAGGCAAAGAAGAATCAGAAATAATTTTATTATCGGTAAAAGAAAGAGCATTAATTGAAGGCTGTATTCACCAGCGCCACTGGATGAAGCAATCTCCGACGGGAAGGAGAAGTGTGGATGCAGCACCTGGTACAGGTGGTCAAAAAGGACTCCTGCAAAAACGCGATAACGCAACATCAGTACATGAATTACACAGCTTAAAAATAAGACTGATGAGTCACGAATCCGCACCTTCCAACATCTGAGATGGTATGAGAGAGGGTAGAGAGGTGGTCACCGTCAGGGCGGTAACTGACGGCGCTGTCTCGAGCAGCGCGACATCAGCACTAGCCGCACCTACATTAGAAACAAGATAAATCCTGTCAGGAAAAATTGAAAAATATTGCAGAATAAAAAGAAGGGTGGTGACCTAAAATCTACCTGATGAGTCGCCGGTCGGAACCGTGACTAGAGCATCACTCGATACAACAGCGGCGTCTCCCTCCTCCATCGGGGTAGTCTCACCTCCCGTTGCCTCATCCCCTGATTCCACGAGAGCCGTCGTCACGCTTGCGACGCCGGGAGACGGCAAAGAACCGTAGACGGTAAGAGCGATGATCAGGGCGGTGCCCGACTCTTGAGAAAGAGCGGCCACCTCGGACCCAGCAATTGTACCCGTTTCGCTCGCCACCACCTCGGGCTCAGTAATTGTAGCCATCTCATTCACCACCGCTTTAGGCTCGGCCGTGGTAGCCATCTCGTCAGCCACTACCTCGAGCCCGGCAATTGCGGCCACATCGCCTGCCGCCGCCTCGGGTTCGGGAATAGCAGTTACCTCCTCCACCGCTCCCTCAGGCTCAGTGGTCGCCGCCACTTCTTTGGGAAGGCTCGGCCCTGCAAGATAAGGTATATAAGAACTGATAATTTAAAATTTAACAACGGAACCTCACGGCACATTACCTGGAGTTGATTTACCGTTCGCTTCCCGAGCCGCACGTGCCGTCCGTCTGTAAGCAGTAGACAAGGCGACCGGAGACTCCTCTGAAGGAGTAGCAGCAGGGGTAGCGGCGCTCGAACCCGCACCCACAGCTAAAGCAGCACTACGCTCCCTTGCTGCACGTCTCTGGCGCTTCCTTTCCTCCCGGGCCGACAAAGCAGACCTTCTAGAAGCCTCCTTCAACAGAGCATCATCATCCGCACCCAGGGTTACCTCTGAAGCCGTCAAGGCTTCCGTCATCGGTCGTTTAAGTAAGGCCTCTTTCGGCAATACTGAAGAGGTCGGGACTTCGGTGGATGGCCCGGGAAGAGTCTCCGCGTCACCTTGCGGGACAGGCATTGTAGTCCCTGCGATGAGATAAAGAAAGGGTTAGATTGTCCATAAAAATAAGAATGAAGACTCAATGAACCGAGACATACCAATGCCCAATAAAGCACGATTCCTCTCCTCCTCCTCGAAGGTCCTGAGGGAAGCCGCCAGAGAAGAATGTCAGTCAAGACATGATAATAAAAATAAAAAATATAACGCAAAAACAAAGTGCGACTAATATTTACTTGATTGCACGAGAGCGGAAATTTCCGCTTGGTGGCTTGCGAGTCGCGCAGAAGCAGCAATAGCGGCATCGAGATCAGTGTCTTCTGGCGCTATGACGAAACCCTCATTGGTCCCGTATTCACTTATGCCCACGTTATAAGGAGCCTGAGGCTCCTGGACAAGCACAGCGTCTGGGGAAAGGACCGACTTCTTTTTCTTCTTCTATGCGAGAGCTCCAGTCGCAGCCAGAACCAGCTTGCGCTTCGTAGGCACTTTGGGACGGTGAGTCCCGATATCCGAGCCCACGCCAGATTCGGGTGAAGCTATGTTTACCGTCTCCAAGGGAGCACGGGGCACTGATGGCACATCCACCGTCTCTATAGGAGCATGGGGCAATCCACGCGGGAGGCTTAGCACACGTGGAGGCTCAACTGCAGCAACCACCCTTAGCGGAGGGGGTACAACGATCCGTCGCTTCAAAGGGACTTTACGATCACTGGCTGGAAGTGCACTTTTGCGATCAAGCAGTAACCACCTTTCTTCTTTAATAATGGCGCCCGTCGAATGCTGGTACCATGTCGTATATGCATTAAGGATCCGTGGTACACAACTCGGCTCGCTGATAAAGAAGTGAGAGCCTGTATTCAAACGCATGAAGTGATGTAGCGTGCTCCGCATCCCTTCTTCAGTGGCAGTGGGTTCCAGCAAGAAAGCCTCCAGCGGCACTCCTTGATTATAGCTCAATTGTTGGGCAAAACGATGTGGATTATATCTCATGAAAAGCGCCGCATCATTTTGCCTAAACACCAGGAAGCCCGATCTGATAGAATATAAATGGAGGGTCTCCCGAGCTGTTAGAACTGAGGCTCCATATTTGAAAATATCCTACAATGGCCACACTGTTGTGGTAGACTCTTTTCCGATGGTTAACACCTTGTCGGTGAAGGTCATCCCGTCACCAACCGTACGGGGACGAAGTAGCAAACTTCTCACATCCCGCGGTGATGGATTTACAATTGAGGGGCCGACCAATCGCATAATCCGGGGGAGGCTGCACCTGTCATAGAATGAAGGCCTTCTATTGCTACCAAAAACGCCAAGTGCATGTAGCTCGATCCATGACATGAAGTAATGCATCAAGAAGTTCATATGTTGTACTCCAGGTTCAGTAGTATCCGCCACTTGACTAAGGCTGTAATACAGATGGGCTAAGCCGGCGACCCCGGCAGCCACTTTCACCCCAATGGTCATTCGGTAAGCCGGATAAAAGACAGATGGCCTCATGCGGCGAGGGTGCATCGGGAGCGCGAACCAGCTCAACTATAGCCCAAGAAATCCCAAAAAGAATGCTTCCTCATCCATCCCAGGGACTGCAATCTCCGCAAAAGGAACAACTGGAGAGTTGGGAAGAAAGAAACTCTTCTGATTTACCTCCGTCGCTGGCAAGTTGTCCAAACCTAAGCCGAAAAGGTCGTCAAGCGTGGCGAATTTAACAGCCTCTTTTGAGAGGACTTTTGGGTGAAAGAAGCGAGCGATGAAATCCTCGAAACTAACCCCGCGGCTCCCAGATTCGAGAAAAAGGGCCTCGTAGATATCCAACACTTTGATCAAACTGGGAAACTGGTGTTGAACAGCATTCATCGGAGTAAGGCCCATTATCACCGGCTTGGCACCGAAAACATATTCGTCTGTGGGAAGCAGCTCCTCATAATGCTCCCCTATGACCGGTAAGCCAGAAACTTCTGCAAACTCCTCTAAGGAGATTGACACTTCCCGGTCCAGTGAAAGGAAGGTGTGAGTAGGGATATTCCACTGCTCCAAGAAGGCCTTAACCCACCAGGTGGGAAGCGTAGGATACTGGAAAAGAGAAGCGTAAACGGCGGTATACAACCCAAGCCTCATCAACTGCGACTTCTTCGCTGACAGAATGTAGCGGGCCCATTGCAGATTACCGGTCGGATGACGAGGAATCAGACCTATGTTATATGGTTGCCCCCACAGCAGCGCCTCGCCTTGACAAATACGGCGTCCCAAGGTATCTAAAACCATGGAAGGTTGAACGGGAATCGAAGCAATAGCGGGCTGAAGAAGGCCTTCTGAAGTCCAATTAACCATCTCCACAGCGTAGTTCACCGGGGGTGAGCTGGCGTAATGGATTGCCGTGATGGGCTCCGAGGGTATAGTGCATGAAAAGCTTTGTCGACCCCTGATAATCTGATTGTACCATGACCCCCAAAGGTGAAGATTCTTATGTTCCGGATCATGGTCTCTGATCAAAGCTAAGACCTCCCGATCTACGGGTGCCCCAGGAAATCCTCCCTCTGAACGAACGAACGGGAACGAAGCATCGAAAGACATGTTGCCTGGAAAACGGGGGACAAAAATCAACTGTCAGTGTTGTAATTTAATTTTTAATTTCTGACACTCGGTACTTTAAAATTTGTACCACGCTGCAATACAGTGGAAAGGGGACCAAAGGGGGACCCACAAAATCCAGATGACAATGCGTCAATTAATATGACAGCCTCATCATTGGATGAGACTGTCAATTAATGAGGAAATCCTCAAAGAATTTTCTCATTGAATGAGAAATCCCTCGGGAAAAGGAGAAAATCTCCCTTTGAGAGCAAAGCTCTGTAGCAGAGTGACACTTGTCAAACTCTGGTCATGAGGGAATAAAATTCCTTAAAGTGCCTGGCTCTGTAATGATGATGGAAAATCCATCAAAGATTAATTAAAATTAATTCTTGAGAATTAAAAATTCTGGGATCTTCAAGATCCATGAAAAAACTCTTAAGAGTTCATCATCAAAGATCAAAAGATCTACATATTATCAAAAGAGTAGAGCTCTGATTCTTGGGAAAAGAAACCCCAAGAAAAGATCTGTTTAGATCTGTGGGTTCATGAGAGCAAGGCTCTATTAATGAAACCCTAAAAGGGTTTTCTTTAGATCAAAGATCTATGAAGAGCAAGGCTCTGTTAATGGATAAAAACCCTAATTTATTAAAATTAATTTTTTTTAATTTTACCTAAGAGTTCTGACTCTTGAAAGTTCTTAACAAAATAGCAAGGCTCTGAGCAAAATTCTCAAAGAAGAAGATGATAATCATCTAAAGGACCAAAGGTCCTATTTATAGGCACTGAACTGCCTCTTCAACTTCAGAGTTGATCTAAGGGATCAGATGTTGCCACCGCTGCACTCACGTGTGCGCCACGTGAGCGCAACGGTGGGGGGGCATTTGTTTCCCCCAATCAGAGCAAAGCTCTGTTTTGAATTTCAAAATTCAAAAATTGAAGCAACGCTTCAGATTCTGCGTGCTGCGCGCCATGTGTCAAACGCAGACGCGCTAGCGCCAGGAGCGCTGCGCTCTAGGCAGCGCACCCCAATCAAGGCAAAGCTCTGTTTTAAAATTCAAAATTTAAAAGTTGAAGCAACGCTTCAGATTCAACGCTCTGCGCTGCGCGCCACGAGTCAAACACGGGTGCGCTAGCGCAGTTGCGCTGCGCTCTGCACTGCGTGCCACGTGTCAAACACGGGTGCGCTAGCGCAGTTGCGCTGCGCGCCACGTGTCGAACGTAGGTGCGCTCGCGCAAGATGCGCCAGCGCTGGAATTAAAATTCCCCCACCGTTAGATCAAAAGATCTACTAATAATAAATTATTAATTAATCAGAACTAAAATTCTGTTATGAAAAGATATTTCCAATCTTATTAAAACAAGAAGATTATCTTCTGTAAAACAGAAGCCTTAGGATCAAAGATCCAACGGTGGGAAATATTCCCAAATCAATCAGAGAAAGATCTCTTAAAACTGATTTAACAAATTAATTGGCCCTATATAAAGGCCCCTAGATTTCAAGTCACAAAAAAGGAGAGAGAAACCCTCTGCAAACTTTGAGAAAAAAGAAGAGCAGGCTCTTAGAAAAAAGAAGATTTTTCTTCATCTTCAAGGTAAAGAACTATGTTCTTGAAATAATAAAGATGAAACCATCTCGTAAAAAGAAGAACCATCTTCTAAAAAGATCTTAGATCTATAAAAAGACCAAGGTCTTTGTTTTAAAAGCAAAATATCAAAAGATCTAATCATAAAGAAAATAATAATAAAAGAAGTATTTTTACTTCATTTACAGATCTTTGATCTATTAAAGGCAGAGCCTTTTATAAAAAATAAGAATTTTTGTTCTTGGATCTTGAGGCAAAGCCTCCTATGAAGAACATAAATTTGTTCTTTGATCTTAAAATTGATCAGATGTGCTTTGCGCTATTGAAAAGTGCCTTGCACTCATGAACTGCGCTCTTGCGCTCCTTGGATCGGCGCTCAGCGCCAAAACATGCCACGTGTAAACCATAGACACCACTTGCGCTTTGCGCTTTTAAAACAGCGCACTGCGCTCATGAGCTGGCGCTCAGCGCCAAGTGCGCCACGTGTCACTCACTGGCGCGCCAACAGACTAGCGCAGAGCGCTCATAAATTAAAAGCGCAATGCGCTAATGAACCGGCGCTTAGCGCTAAGCGCGACACGTGTCCTCTTCGTGTGCGCTACTCGACAAAAGCGCAATGCGCTCTTTAATTGGCGCAAAGCGCCTGACGCGCCACGTGGCACACTGTCAGAACACAATTTGTTCTGATCAAGACAAAATATGTCAGAGCCCAATGCCTAGCATTATTAAAAGGGCTGAGCCCAAATAAAGGCTTAATAGCCAGAGCAACTAAAAATGTTAAACATTTTTAATTGGACTTAGCCCAGTTCTGGCCATAAGTTCTCAACTTATATTAAACTGAGCACATCTGCTCATAAATATCCAACAGATCTTAGTCTCAAACTGGGCTACAGATCTTTCAAACAATCCACCTTGGTTTAAGGGTACATCTCTTCACTCCTTTGATATTTTTCGTTGTAATTCCTCAACGTCTTCAAAAAGGTGACGGGTCCCGACAACCACACATTTCACGGACTGTGGGGTCCTTAAACTCATGGACTATGATGTCCTTAATCTCGACCGTGATGTCTTAAAACTAACATCGGACTGTGAGGTCCTTAAACTCACGGACTATGATGTCCTTAACCTCAACCGCGATTTCTTTAAACTAACATCGGACTGTGAGGTCCTTAAACTCACGGACTATTATATCCTTAACCTCGACGCGATGTCTTAAAACTAACATCGGACTGTGAGGTCCTTAAACTCACGGACTATGATGTCCTTAACCTCGACCGTGATGTCTTAAAACTAACATCGGACTGTGAGGTCCTTAAACTCACGGACTATGATATCCTTAACCTCGACCGCGATGTCTTTAAACTAACATCGAACTGTGAGGTCCTTAAACTCACGGACTATGATGTCCTTAACCTCTACCGCGATGTCTTTAAACTAACAACGGACCGTGAGGTCCTTAAACTCACGGACTATGAAGTCCTTAACCTCAGCCGCGATGTCTTTAAACTAACATTGGACCGAGATGTCCTTAAACTACCAATGGACCGTAATGTCCTTAAACTAATTATCGACCGCAATGTCACTAAACTAAACAATAGAGCCCAATTGCTCTCTTGTCGGATCTAAACGATCCCGTTAAGTTGATCTTAGTCTAAAATTAGACTAATATATCCTTAGCAAACGTTTAAGTTGATCTTAGTCTCAAATGAGACTAACGTATCCTTAAACCCAACCCCCAAACCCAAATCTAAGAAGATACGGATTTAGACTAGTCCACGCCCTACGGGCGACAACATAACTTAGTCTCCGTATACAATCCATGGGCAACCACAAACAAAACAAACACCCATGACACGAAGTGACCATATGGAGAAGGAGAAAGTTGTTATCGCGATGCGGTAGCGTAATTAACTGCAGGGGCTTGCGCTTGTAGGAAAGAGCGTCCCCACAACCAAAAACCCCTCAAACGAGGGGAAATCTGACGAAGTCTGCTACATCGGCCGCATCCGTTTAAACCTTCGATATACGGTGTCATAAATCAACTTGGCATCTTCGGAGAGGTGGACGGATAGCACCAATTAGCATCTGCCCCGAAATTCAGGCAAGAAGTTCATCGCAATTCCGCCGCATCTTTCGGAGGGGAACACCTACCACCGAGCATTAGGACATCCTCTTGAAGATTGCTTCACTTTTAAAGACTGGGTCGAAGACCAATATCAGCAAAGTAGGTTCACTCTGTCCGACAATTGGAGGGTAGCCCCACCACGAAAGTATGAGCCAAGAGCAACCTACACTACGAGGGAAAGTCTGGATCAACATCGAGCTTGGAAAAACTCATACATGTCACGTAATAACAATCTCAAAGAAGGGAAAGCATGAGAATGTGGACCACCTCTCCCACTGCTTCATAAATGAAGATGAGGACGAAGTGATCTCAGAATTTCCACCGGCGCCAAAAGAGCTGGAAGATGAGATACACACCACAGCAAACAATCTGAAGAAAATCGACTTAGGGACGACGAACGATCCGAGGCCAACATTCGTCGGTAAGCTGCTGTCTAAAGAGCAGGTGGCTACACTAAAATACGTGCTTATGCAGTATAAAGTCTACTTCGCATGGAACTATTCCGAGATGCCGGGACTAGATCCAGAAATAGCGGTGCATAAACTGGCGATATTGTCGGACGTCAAGCCAATCAAACATGCGCCCAGAAGAATGCGGCTCGAACTTGAAATGTGTATCAACGCCGAAGTCAAGAAACTAATCGACTCTGGCTTCATCCAAGAAGTTCAATATCCCAACTGGATCGCCAACATTGTCCCGGTGATGAAGAAAAATATGACAGTACGCATCTGTGTGGACTTTCGGGACCTCAATAAAGCCTGTCTAAAGGATGACTTCCCCATACCGGTTACCGAACTGATGATCGATAACACGTCCACTCACGAGGTCTTCTCCTTCATAGATGGATCTTCAGGGTACAATCAAATAAAGATGCATCCCGAAGACCAAAAGCATACCGCCTTCCGGACTCCGCTAGGCATATTCTGCTATAAGGTGATGCCCTTCGGCTTGAAGAATGCTGGCGCTACCTACCAAAGGGCCATGATGAAGATCTTTGATGACCTCATACATGAGATTGTCGAATGTTACATTGACGACCTCGTGGTGAAAAGCAAATCATACGAGAAGCACTGGGAGCATTTGAAGGTAGTGTTCCAGCGTCTTCGGAAATATAATCTGAAGATGAACCCTTTGAAATGCTCATTTGGAGTCTCCTCAGGAAAATTCCTGGGATTCATCGTACGACATCGGGGCATCGAAATAGATCCATCAAAGACCAAGGCGATTATGGAAATGCCTTCGCCAAGAACTCTCAAGCAACTACGGTCACTCCAATGAAAGCTCGCATATATCTGACGATTCATAGCCAACCTCTCCGGCAAGTGCCGTCCCTACAGTCACCTGATGAAGAAGGGGACCCCGTTCGTTTGGGATCGTAAATTCCAAAGTACATTGGACAAAATCAAGCAATATCTGCAGAACCCGCCAGTACCGACCGCTCCGGTCAAGGGAAATCCCCTCATCCTGTACACAACAGCCCTTGAAGGTTCTTTAGGCCCGCTATGTGCACAGGAGAATGAACAGGGGAAGGAGAGAGCTCTCTATTATTTGAGTAGAATCCTTCTGGGAGCTGAAAACAACTACTCCCCCATTGAAAAGTATTGCCTGGCACAGATCTTCACGATAACGAAGCTCAGGCACTATGCCTTGGCACATGAGGTCCATCTCATATCAAAGGTTGATCCTCTTAAATATTTGATGTCAAGAGCTATACTAACAGGAAGGCTTGCCAAATGGGCCCTACTCTTGATAGAGTTCTCGATAATATATCGACCCCTCAAGGCAGTAAAAGGTCAGGCTATTGCCAACTTTCTTGCTGAACATCCAATACCAGCCGACTCTCCCTTAAATTGCGAATTGCCGAATGAACACGCGTTCGATGCAATCGAAGAGAAGACGGAGAAAAATAATGTCCAATGAGAACTTTATTTCTATGGAGCGTCTTCCATGAAGAAGCGAAAGCACAACACCCCTATAATCAAAGCTGGGGTAGGCCTTATTTTTGTGACTCCACGAGGAGGGATAATGCATTTCGCCCCTTCCTTAACTGAGCCAAGAAAAAACAACGAAGCGGAATATGAAGCTTCGATAGTGGGTCTTGAGATCGCCGTTGACATGAGAATCAAAAACCTCCTCATATATGGAGACTCCCAGCTGGTCGTTAGCCAAATAAATGGCGACAATCAGACGTGCAAGCCAAAGTTGGTAAAATATAGAGAAAGGGTGTAGAAACTGCTATCTCGAATTCCATCCTACGTCCTGGAAAACATACCGCGGGCGGAAAACAACAAGGCGGATGCGTTAACCAAACTTGCTTAAGAACTGGCCGACGAAAATCTCGATGATGTAAGGATCATTGTGAAAAGCCGCCGGATTCTCGCACCAGCAAAAATATCTCCGGAGTCGTCTGAAGGAAAGGAAGCGACCAAACAAGAAGCCTGTCAAATAGAAGACGAAGAAAAGGCTAGGGATTAGAGAGAAGTCTTCATAGACTACTTCAAATCTCATCAAACGCCCGAAGACGCGTCGTCAAGACATCAGCTCATGAAGCGAGCCCTGTCCTTCGCCTTCGTCAATGACACTCTATATAAGAGATCGTTCGACTGTCTGTGGCTGAGATGCCTGGGACCAGAAGAAGCAAAAAGGGTCGTCCAAGAAACTCACGACGGACTCTGCGGTTCTCATCAGGCCAGGCCAAAAATGAAGCTAAAGATCAAAAGAATGGGCTACTATTGGCCCATAATGATTCAGGACTGCCTCGAATATGCGAAACAGTGTCACTCGTGCCAAATTCATGGGGACTTCATCCACCAGCATCCAAATCCGCTACACCCAACATTGGCTAGTTGACCGTTCGAAATGTGGGAGACCGATATAATCGGGCCCATAGAGCCAACATCATCCAGGGGACATCGGTTCATATTGGCAACGACCGATTACTTCTCCAAGTGGGCAGAAGCAGTACCGCTAAGAGAAGTGAAGACGGAGAACATCCTCCATTCTTCAGGACACATGTCATCTACCGGTTCGGCACCCCGCGACGAATCATCTCGGATAATGGGCCAGCCTACAGGAGCCATAAGATCAGCCGCTTCGCACAGCAGCATAATATAGATTGGAGATACTCTTTAGTCTATAATCCCCGAGCCAACGGTCTAGCTGAGTCTTTTAACAAGACCCTGACAAAGATCATGAAGAAAACGGTGTCCAGAAATAAAAGGGACTGGCACGAGAGACTGTATGAAGCTCTCTGGGCATATCGAACCATATTCAAAACAGCCACGAATACAACACCATTCATGTTAGTATTCGGCACGGAAGTGGTACTTCCCTTGGAGATAGAGCTACCCTCTCTACGAGTAGCGGTTCGATACGAGCTAACGGATGAAGAAAATGTAAGTGCACGGCGGCACCCCGGTCGTCAATCCGACGCCGGAATGCGGAAACGGTGAATAACTTTGATTTTGCGGACTTAGCAAATCGGTACCACCGCGCACTAAACATCCGGATCGTTACCATTAACAAGTCTAAGCTACTAGAAGATGGGTTAGAGATATACCGACGATCCAAGTCCTCCGGTCTTCATCTCCACTCCGATCTCCTCGCGGGATCTCCGTCCGTCTCCTCCTCGTCGCCGGAAGTGCACCACGTTGCCTACATCGTTTACGGGCTCCCACCTCAATGCCGAGGCAACTCGGGCACGAAGCCGGCTACTCGACGTGCCCAAGATTCGCTGTAGAATGTTGTGAAGGACTCAAGTCTCACTTTGGGGTTCATGGAGATGCCACTTGGGTAGAGGGATGAAACCAGAAAAATGTGGAGGAACTTGGGGGTATTTTGGAGCATGAAATGAACCAAAAATACCCCCTCAAAATTTTGGACAGCCCTTCCAAGGGGGAGGCCGGCCCTCTCCATGGAGAGGAGAGAATGAGAGTGAAAGTGTGTTGTACCAAAAGATAATGAGAGACATTCTCATCTATCATCCAAGAGAGAGTCAAGACAAAGAGGTGGTTGAAAAGCAAGTGATGATGAGAAACAATGATCACTCTCAAAACCAATACTCAACCAACAACCATGATGGTTTACAAAGTCAAGCCATCATGACAAGAAGAAGTCAAGAAGTCAAGGTCAATGAAAAGCAATCATGATACAACCAATAAGCAAAGACCCCCTCCACAAATGCTTATTTGCAACAATGCAAATAAGCCCTCCTCCACCAATCTTCGGCCAATGAACGGAACAATGGAAATCGGCCGAAACTAAAAGCAAACTGGCAACTCCAGAAAACTGGTCCCATAATAAATTACAGGAAAACCCCGATACTGTGCATACACACCTGCATCTGTATTTCGACCGAAATACAAATGCAATGAGACAAAGTCTTCACTGTACTATACTAGAATCCGGCTTATACCAAAACCGGCTAGCAATATCTGTTCGATCCTGATCCGTGCAATACCGCACGTATCTGATCGAACCCTGCCATATAACCATACGGCCTATAGTACAAACTGTCCGATCCTGATCCGTGCAATACCGCACGTATCTGATCGGACCTTGCCATATCTCCATACGGCCTCTACAACCTTTCGCCCGAAAGCTGAGTAACTGAAAGTGTGGTGGACTCTAAAGACTCGTCAATACTATGGTTGTGGATTTAACCACTAGCACGTCAGAGGTATATGCCAATACGTGACGGGCCACCAGCTATTGACCAAAAGGGACGTCGATGAGGAAGCTCACCCCGACACCCAACTGAGCCTGTCAGTGACAATATCCGTACAGTCCGGTCCGTTCGTCTATGAGCATCGCATGGCGGGCCTAGGGGGTTGGTAAAAGTCAGACCCCCAAAAGCGGTACAAGTCGTGTCGGAGTGTAGCCCAGAACACCCTGAGATACTACTGGAATACCTACCAGTAAATCTCCTTGCCTCGGCCGAGGGCTTCGTGTAATGGCTCTCCTAGACACAGCACGACCTCACCCCCAATACCGGGAGAGACAAACCCCTGAAGATACGCTCACTGCCTCCATGTGGCTCGGGACTGTACCCAACTAAAACCTGTTTGCACGACTCCTTTGAGCCGTGGTAGGGTAGTAATCAAAGTACAGTGGGAACTCACACAAGACAAATGACGATCCCCAGGTCGATGAACTAACCTGCACACATGTCACCAGGGAACTGCCATCTGACGTCTGGTATATGACCAACTGGTATGTTCCCGGCGAGTCCTGTCCGGTGTACTCATAACCCAATGAGCACCTGTATACATCTTAGGTGAACCAACTGACACCAGTGGCTTGTGAGACCGGCCACCGCCCCTCGTCGGGGTCTCGACTGTATACACTAGTCTACTATGGAGTATCGATGCCCTGTCTCGAAACTCACACGACTAGGGACCATTTAAGGATATGCTTATAGACTACCAGCTCCCACGTATATGATCGCCCTCATACTACTGGTGGTCAAGCAATAATCCTAGGGGCTCTATCAACGTGTAATAGCGACGTGTCAGGTCACCTAAAACAGTACACGATGATAAAGGTAAACCAGATAGCATACTATCATCTCGAGTAAGACTGTCCTACCGGGATAGGTCCTCCATCAATCATTGCAATCACGTACCTGTGATCCAATAATTGACTCTGAGGGCATTATCTCCAACAATCTCCCACTTGCACTCAAGGCTAATTATTGCGATGTCGCATACTCACAGCCCGTGTGATACCGTACACCCAACTCCTCTACTATTCAGTCTCACAAAGCTCGTTTGCGAAACTATTGCGTTCGAGGAATAGCCTCAGTGAGTGGATCCGCTTTGATGTCTCTTTCTATGTCTCTCTATATCTCAAGTTCGCGGAGAAACCCATCTCCCGAAATGAGCAATACCTGTCTTAGAATGTCTGGATGTCTGATGGGACATAGCTCATAAATGAACTCCAAATCCAAACTTCTCAGACTGTATCGTCAACTGAACTTAATCAGTATCCTGCGCCATGCCACCCTCAGTATTGCCTTGGACCACCTGTCCAAAATACTGCCCCTCATCGGAGGGAAAACTATAACTCTGACAACCTCCTTGTCGTCCAGGTCACCTTGGAAGCCTAGAATGATAACTGTCTCCCGAATGAGGCTGTCGTTATCATATCCCTAGAACATCCACTTATGTTCTATAACTGCTTCCGACTGTTTCTCCAGGATTGGATCAATGTCAACTTATTGCATCTAGTGCAAGAACAACATCTGGTGTGGTACTTGACATCTCATGATTGACTCAATTGCCTGAGCAAGTGATCTGCCAATCATGCACGTCCCTCTCCCCTTTAGTCTGTAAGACACCTTTGGAGAGGGTGACTCCATTACCTGCAGGTACATTACCGTGCCAGGAGTCGTCCATTCTAAATACTCTTAGAATGCTGTCAAGTACCCTGATTGGGAAACCACCCAAATCTAGATCTAAAACTATAGATCTAGTAACCAGTATGTCTGATATCAAATCCATTTCCTTTGTGGAGAAACTACTGTGTGACGACCAAAGTATAACCGATTGTTGTGTAGGAATATCACTTCCTACTCTGTGTATGTCATTCAAATACCATGACATCACACCCTAGTACCTCCTCAACAGATCCATCCCCTATTCTGATGAAGCCAAACCCATGACTGTCACGTCAGAAATAGATGATCTATCTCCGCTACATCTGCTTTAGTCTATAAATAGACACAAGCTACTTGTTCACCAATGCTTCCGCTGCTCCCACTGTCTACGACAACCCTCTGGCAGAGTCATATACACGTACACTTCTGAAGCGAGTTCAGAACGACGCTATACTCATCCTTCCGCCGGGTCTCGCAGCCTGGAACAACAGCAATGGTAATTGTGGGTAAACAAGAACTTCCCTGTCACCGTCCTTGAGGCTACTGTAGTACCTCTCGGGTGCCTGAAGTTACCCACCTTATCTGCGGAGTGGCCAATGGAATGTCAATCCAGATTGAATCTTTAGGTTCGTTATCAAATCTTCAGTAATCGTTTGTGGTTCTGGAATCACTTCCAGTTCTACCATACTCCCACTACTGTTTTCTGAAAAAATCCATTTTTGATAAAACTGTGGCGAGTATAGAACAATATCGCTATTGTTCATCCAGATGGTAGAAAGTCAACCCTCGTCACAGCCTGGGTCAACCCACAAACAGCCATTACAGAAACGTGCCTTGAGTTATCCAGAGTCTGGTTTTAATCATAAGCTGGACAACTCCCCGTACCTTAACAACGTCAAGATACGAACTGTTCTATATCCCATATAGGACCAGAGGCACTGATTTAACTGAACCAGATCCAAATCATGCAACTGTCTCCAGTGCATGTCAACTAAAATGGAAGGAGGCCGATCAGCGTTACTCAACTTAGGAATGCTTCCAATTATGAGTATCCTGAAAGAGAAGCAAGTTCTCTTAGTCACTACTACCAACCGAATACCATACACAAGTATCTACATCTTCAATCTCTTTGAAGAATCCCGATACTTGCTACACCTGGTTCTCTACTCTATTCAAATACCTATAACTTCTCAAAATTCGGACCATGTGTTTCCACGAAACACTTGTCTAAAAACTAGAGAAGTCATAAGTAAACCGAATATAGTACGAGGACCAACCCCTCTGTCCTGATGGACCCTGGACAACATACAATACTCTGTATAAGTCCCTTGAGTCTGATAACTCATTCACTGTGTGTCGTAGGTTGAAAACTGTACTTATGGTTAAGAAGAATTACACCGATGTTTAATGCTCCTTACCTAACCATCCACTGATATAGGTAAATGTCGTAGACATAATTTCAGAAAGGTATATCTCACTCTATGAAAATAGACGTACAGATATATCAATTTGAAATTGGTGCATAACAGCGGATATTCAAAACCAAATATTTGCCGACCGGCAAACAACGCAGGTGATTTCCTCAAATATCACCGATTACAACGAATCCCGATATAATGAGGATAGTCACCCAATTTCCAACAACTTACTCCCACTCATCATCTGTAAAACCATACAGATGTGAGAATCATACCTGGTAAATACATACCCTGGAGTAAGTATCTAGTCGGGAAATCAGCTTTCCTTTAACAGTACACAGTGAGACTGAAACATTGAAATGTTTCGATGGGGTATCCTGGTATTTTTAGTAATGCCTCTTCCAGTATCCAGATTCACAACTGTAACCGTGTAATTCTTTGCCACCTCTCCAAATCCCTTCATTTGTCATTAGTCTTTACCTTCTGCACACCCCTTTAGGCCAAATGGTTTTCCTCCTTCCCTACCGTTCGGCACCAGCCTATGGTTTGGAAGAAGACTATCCAATAAGCATAATGGGTGTACTGTCCCAATCCTAGGAACACTCGCAATGTGAGAGAAGGTGAAGATAAAAGACACCTGAATAACTCTTATTCCTATTTCTCCTGAACCAGAATCCATCCCCGAACTGGAACAAGTTCCTTTCGAGTTCGTATATAACCATACGATGGAGTATCCAATAAACTGTGGATCTTCGTAGTGATACGGAGTGTTCTGGAGAAATACAAAGGTGATTTAGGATTGGCGAAGGAATACTTGGTTTGGTCGTGAATATCTGTTGCAATTTACTTTGCCCTCTTACTAATCCCTTACTTTGTCTTAACTCAATACCTTCTGTACACCATCGTTAGGCTAATTGGTTTTCTTCATTCCCTACCGGTCGGCACCAGCCTAAGGTTTGGAAGGAGACAATCCAATTTGCGTAATAGGTGTACTACCCCTAAACCAAGGAGTACTCGTAACCTGAGAGAGGGTAAAAGGAAAAGACAACTGAATAATCCTATCCGTTTTCTCCAGAACCTGAAACCATCCTCGAATAAATTCTTTCGAGTTCGTATCTAACCATACGATGGTTTTGTCCAATGGAAGTGGACGTTCGTAGCAATACGGGGTGTCCTGGAGAAAAGGGTAAAAGTAGGAGTGGCAATGAGGTTTGCAACTCTGACAATCCAAAAGCCAGTGTTTAAGAAGGTTCGGTCAACTTGGTCTCTGAGTCAAAGTCTTAGGGTCGGGTCATTGGTCGCTTCCAAAGAGAGAGAGAAAAGAAACACTCAGCGTGCACTCTAACCTAGATCAGAATGGTTACCAATTTATCTAATCTGGAATCCTCCCACTGTACCTCAAATTCTCCTCCAAACCTGAAAGAAGAATTAGTCGGGGTCACCCGAGGAGTATACCAACTCATCAGTGGGAATCGGGATCCAACTCTCATCGCATGACAACGTGACGGAATCCGCTCACGGTATCACACTCCAGAAGGTATGCGCATATCTGGCAAGTTTCAGTTCTTTTGAAACTCCCGATGAGATTTCTGCCCCATGCTCTTATGACCTTGACTAAGGCCAACAAATCATAAGTCACATGTCAAGTTCTACCCGTCATTATCCAGGTTGATTTGAATCCACCCGTACAAGCCCTTGACTAAGGCCAACAAGGCTATACGACTGTCCCAAACCAACGCATCTATCTATGCAGCATATGAATACCCAATAGCTACCAAACACTGTGCCTTGACTAAGGCCAACAAACACAGCTTGAATACTATTGACTACCCATATGAAACGACGGAGGGCTACGAATGGTTTCTGGCGAAAACCTTTAACGTAGTGAACTTGATATCGTTGAAGGAACGGATAGCTTTTTAGAAAATATAGTGACGAAAACCTTTACTAAAGAGGTCACTCCCGGTGAAGGGATCTCGGCTCTTTCCCCGTAGAATGGGGTGCAGGATATTCTAACTGAGTACCACGGTGCAAAGCAAAAGTAATCGGCTATATTGAAGTTAATGCCCTGACGCAAACTTCTGTCCAAGGGGTCACTCCCGGTGAAGGGATCTCGGCCCTTGCCTCATCGACTGAGGAGCAGGATATTCCAAATGAATACCACGATGCAAAACAGAAGTGAACGTCCTTGCAATAACAGCTTTTTGAAAAGTGTTCCAACAACATCAGATTAGGTTTGTTTTTAACTTGCATTGATCCGAATCAATGCAGTCCCATCAATTGATCACACCACAAAGAACGAAAATATACTGATGTACGTATATGCCATCCGCATTCGCCACTGGGTCCCGTCATTACCCGTTAGGTTAGCTTACTAACGACAGAGCGGGGACTGGACTAGCGCGGATGAAAAACATATACAACATCTACTAATATATATACCAATATATTATATTTCGCTCAAGGCGTGAATAATATGCAACATCACAGAAATGTACAGCATCACAGAACAAAACAGATATCTGGGATCCCCGGGTTTCACAGAGCCACTACTGAAACCCGACTTTCCCCTGGTCGTGTGGATAGCCTGTGCAATGAAAACCTAGACCCCTACGGGCGCGGCAAGTCACCCGCCAAAACCTGAAGCGAGGCAGCCCCCTTCAGCACCGTGAATGGACCACCCAGCACTTCACGGAATCCGGTAACTTGGGCACCCCTCCTGGGTCAACCTGTACCCCCTACGAGTGCGGCGAATAGCCCGCCAATCCCAGAGTGAAGCCCCCTCCGTCTCAATACCATGAGATGCGGGCTTGTTGCCCTCTAGAACCCGGCTATCCGTGCACCCCACCGCGGGGTAATCCTAGTACAGAAAGTAAAATATACATACAACGGGTACATCAACCGCAACCAGGTCGTGCCCCAAAAGAATAATACAATCAGGCAGTGACGGCAGTCCACATGTCGGACGCTCGCCCCGCAATATCAAATGTACAAAATACAACCACAACTGTACTAGCATTGCATCCAGGCTATCCCCACGACCGATCCGCAACATCACAGCATAAACATAGAACATCAACGTGAAAGTCACGTTCGCAAATCCGTCTAACCGGGCTATAGCAGTTAGACCGGATTTACCGATCAAGTGACATTCACGGTCGCAGATATAATGTAAATACTGTGAAAAATGTGTTTAAAATTTTCCGATCGATCAAAAATTAACAAGTGGGCCCTCAATCAAAACTGTAGCACTCACAGAAATCCTGGACCCAATTTTAATATTCCAAAACCCATATTTAAAGCCCAGAAGGCCTCTGGAAAAATTTGGTGATGTTATGTGAATAGTGCGCGGCGGAAGGGCCGCACGAAGTGGGGTTTCGCGGCGGATCCGCGCTCCAACTGTGGAGTTACATCGTCAAATTTTTACAGAACTCTTAGATTTTCCAGTACATCAATATTTTACAACCTGAAAAATTTTTCGAGACCAAAAATTTTCAATAGAAACTGATTCGAACTAAAATGCAGTTTTGGAACATTCGATCGATCGAAACAGAAAAACACATTACACAAAGCTAGACTAAGTTAGTGGCGAGGCTCTGATACCACTGTAAGTGCACGGCGGCACCCCGGTCGTCAATCCGACGCCGGAATGCGGAAACGGTGAATAACTTTGATTTTGCGGACTTAGCAAATCGGTACCACCGCGCACTAAACATCCGGATCGTTACCATTAACAAGTCTAAGCTACTAGAAGATGGGTTAGAGATATACCGACGATCCAAGTCCTCCGGTCTTCATCTCCACTCCGATCTCCTCGCGGGATCTCCGTCCGTCTCCTCCTCGTCGCCGGAAGTGCACCACGTTGCCTACATCGTTTACGGGCTCCCACCTCAATGCCGAGGCAACTCGGGCACGAAGCCGGCTACTCGACGTGCCCAAGATTCGCTGTAGAATGTTGTGAAGGACTCAAGTCTCACTTTGGGGTTCATGGAGATGCCACTTGGGTAGAGGGATGAAACCAGAAAAATGTGGAGGAACTTGGGGGTATTTTGGAGCATGAAATGAACCAAAAATACCCCCTCAAAATTTTGGACAGCCCTTCCAAGGGGGAGGCCGGCCCTCTCCATGGAGAGGAGAGAATGAGAGTGAAAGTGTGTTGTACCAAAAGATAATGAGAGACATTCTCATCTATCATCCAAGAGAGAGTCAAGACAAAGAGGTGGTTGAAAAGCAAGTGATGATGAGAAACAATGATCACTCTCAAAACCAATACTCAACCAACAACCATGATGGTTTACAAAGTCAAGCCATCATGACAAGAAGAAGTCAAGAAGTCAAGGTCAATGAAAAGCAATCATGATACAACCAATAAGCAAAGACCCCCTCCACAAATGCTTATTTGCAACAATGCAAATAAGCCCTCCTCCACCAATCTTCGGCCAATGAACGGAACAATGGAAATCGGCCGAAACTAAAAGCAAACTGGCAACTCCAGAAAACTGGTCCCATAATAAATTACAGGAAAACCCCGATACTGTGCATACACACCTGCATCTGTATTTCGACCGAAATACAAATGCAATGAGACAAAGTCTTCACTGTACTATACTAGAATCCGGCTTATACCAAAACCGGCTAGCAATATCTGTTCGATCCTGATCCGTGCAATACCGCACGTATCTGATCGAACCCTGCCATATAACCATACGGCCAATAGTACAAACTGTCCGATCCTGATCCGTGCAATACCGCACGTATCTGATCGGACCTTGCCATATCTCCATACGGCCTCTACAACCTTTCGCCCGAAAGCTGAGTAACTGAAAGTGTGGTGGACTCTAAAGACTCGTCAATACTATGGTTGTGGATTTAACCACTAGCACGTCAGAGGTATATGCCAATACGTGACGGGCCACCAGCTATTGACCAAAAGGGACGTCGATGAGGAAGCTCACCCCGACACCCAACTGAGCCTGTCAGTGACAATATCCGTACAGTCCGGTCCGTTCGTCTATGAGCATCGCATGGCGGGCCTAGGAGGTTGGTAAAAGTCAGACCCCCAAAAGCGGTACAAGTCGTGTCGGAGTGTAGCCCAGAACACCCTGAGATACTACTGGAATACCTACCAGTAAATCTCCTTGCCTCGGCCGAGGGCTTCGTGTAATGGCTCTCCTAGACACAGCACGACCTCACCCCCAATACCGGGAGAGACGAACCCCTGAAGATACGCTCACTGCCTCCATGTGGCTCGGGACTGTACCCAACTAAAACCTGTTTGCACGACTCCTTTGAGCCGTGGTAGGGTAGTAATCAAAGTACAGTGGGAACTCACACAAGACAAATGACGATCCCCAGGTCGATGAACTAACCTGCACACATGTCACCAGGGAACTGCCATCTGACGTCTGGTATATGACCAACTGGTATGTTCCCGGCGAGTCCTGTCCGGTGTACTCATAACCCAATGAGCACCTGTATACATCTTAGGTGAACCAACTGACACCAGTGGCTTGTGAGACCGGCCACCGCCCCTCGTCGGGGTCTCGACTGTATACACTAGTCTACTATGGAGTATCGATGCCCTGTCTCGAAACTCACACGACTAGGGACCATTTAAGGATATGCTTATAGACTACCAGCTCCCACGTATATGATCGCCCTCATACTGCTGGTGGTCAAGCAATAATCCTAGGGGCTCTATCAATGTGTAATAGCGACGTGTCAGGTCACCTAAAACAGTACACGATGATAAAGGTAAACCAGATAGCATACTATCATCTCGAGTAAGACTGTCCTACCGGGATAGGTTCTCCATCAATCATTGCAATCACGTACCTGTGATCCAATAATTGACTCTGAGGGCATTATCTCCAACAGAAA
Source organism: Agapanthus africanus (assembly GCA_030015575.1). Lineage (NCBI taxonomy): Eukaryota > Viridiplantae > Streptophyta > Magnoliopsida > Asparagales > Amaryllidaceae > Agapanthus > Agapanthus africanus. Next base: position 339,139,821 of record CM057339.1, on the reverse strand, counting down.
ATGCCCAGCTTCGGCTCGAGGAGCTCGATCCCCTCGATGAAACTCACCTCATAGCGCAAGAAAAATTGGAAGCTTACAAAGCAAGGATGACGCGCTCATACGAAAGACAAACTAGGCCAAGAACATTCCGCCAAGGCGTACTCATGCTAGTTATCAAAAGACCTATGATCCCCAACCGTACAAAATGGGGGAAATTCGAGCCAAACTACGATGGCCCGTACATTATAGACAAGATCTACCAAGGTGGGGCCTACTTGCTCATGAACTTGCATGGCGAAAGACCCTTCCGGCCAATAAACGGTCGATTCCTTAAGAAATACTACCCATGACGGGTCACAACTCAGGATAACGATAGATGACGATGCTCGTATCCGCTCGCTGTCTTTCTGAGTCCAAACTTTATAAGTAGTATCCGACAAAACTTCGCCTCGAAGCTGCAACGGACCGGGAAGTCCTTAAACTAACAGTGGACCGTGATGTCCTTAAACTAACATTGGACCAAAATGCCCCTAAACTAGTACTCTTCGCCCTAAATATGGCGATATCCTTTTCTAGGATCCGTGTTGCAATCAAAGATCTCACGGAGTAAAAAAATGGTACGTCCTCAAGCGAATTGGGCACGGATGAAAACCCGAAAAGGCTCCGTGATTAAAAATGGCAGGGTTACCGGTGAGTTTGTGAAAACCCGAAAGGGCACACTCTCGTTAAAATAAAGACACCTGCAAGGTCCTCTCGACCTTGTGAGGAGAAGACACCTGCGTGAGATCCTTACGACTCACAAAGGAGCAACACACTTAGAGATCCATACGATTCCTAAGGAGAAATCACACTTACGAGATACAAGACCCTCACGGCTCATAGGATTCAAAAGCCTTAAGATATAAGGACCTGAATCTGTTCTTAAGCAATCACACTCCCCAAGTTGCCCTACAAGCGGTCCAATATTGATCCTTGTATACAATCCACGGGCATAAATAAACGATTTCCCCACCAAGATTCCACCAATGACGAGGAATGTCCTCATGTGGTGGACGACACTTATAAGTCCTCTTGACTTGTAAGGAGAAAACACTCTTGTAAGATCCTTACGACTTGCAAGAGAAAATATCACTTAGGAGCCCTCGCGACTTCTGAGGTGAACCTACACCTATGAGATCCTCATGACTCGTAGGGAGAAATACATTTACGAGACCCTTACGGCTCATAAAGCCAAAAAGCCTTAGTCGGCAGGACCTTAACCCTGTTTGCTAAGCCAGCTTTGTTCAAATCGACAAAGGCAAATGATGATTTGCTCCTGATAATATCCCAGTTGTAGCGATGTTGATGCCTAAATCGGTATCAAATTCTAAGTCCTTTCACGGAAAATGATGATTCGCTCCTGGCAATATCCCAGTTGTAGCGATGCTAATACCTAAATCAGTATCAAATTCAAAGTCCTTTCACGGCAAATGATGATTCGCTCCTGGCAAAATTCCAGTCACAGCGATACTGATGCCAAAATTGGTGTCAGATCTCGAGTTCTATACTCGCAATAAAAATCAGCGAGCAAAAAATGCATATGAAATAGCCGAAATGATGGGGAAACTCGCAATATAAAAATCAGCGAGCAAAATATATACATATAAAAATAGCCGAAATTTTTGGGCAACTCGCAATAAAAAACAGTGAGTAAAAAGAAAAACGGCTGAAATAATTGGGCACCGCGAAAAATAACCGAAATGATTAGGTAATCGCGATTTTCGCGATATAAAAAGCTGAAATGATAGAGCATCGCGGAAAGAAACAAAAAAATGAAACTTATGCCCTGCAGGTGAGTCAGCGTTAACCTCTGTATACAATCCATGGGCACAAATGAACAAGGGAACCACATTTCCTACCAGGCTCCATCAGAAAGAGAGCCAAATCTCGACGGCAATATCTACAGCCTAGAGATCAACAATGGCGTTCCTTCTCACTCCAGTAGGATGCAGATGTAACGTCAACAACTGACCCCAGGGTCAAAACGATGGAGCCATGGCAAAGCCCCTAGTTCCAAGACTTGACGGTTCACCAACAACCTAGAGACAACCTCAACATTTGTCCCAATATGGCGGACACAATGTCAATGAGCGAAGCAAAGGAAGATCCCCAGCTTCAGGGTCTCGACGGCAACATCTACAACCTAGAGATCAACAACGGCGTTCCTTCTCACTCCAGCAGGATGCAGATGTAACGTCAACAACCAACCCCAGGGTCAAAATAGTGGAGCCATGGCAAAGTCCCTAGTTTCAAGACTCGACGGTTCATTGACAACCTAGAGATAACCTCGATATTCATCACAATATTGCAGACGTGATGCCAACAAATGAAGCAAAGAAAGATCTCTAGCTTCAGGGTCTTGACGGCAACTCAAATGAAATCTGAAAGACTATCGGAGATCATCCCACACCAGCGCGGAGTGGTCATGACTCATTGGGGCTCCCAAACTGAGCCTAACCTCAAGTAAAAAACGGCATGGAATATCCCTAACGCTTGCTCTTCCGACGGTAATATCACCTGGGAGATTACTTGAAGACAACTTGTCGAGCCCCCGAAGGGATCAGAGACACAACAGTCGCGGGGCTACTCAAATAGCAAGATTACATATCAGGGAATACATCGGCCAACGCGACGGTACGACGGAAAAAACCCTAGTACCACAGACCCTAACGGACTTCTGTCGGCTGAGGTTAACTATGCAGTTAGGACATTCTTGTGAGAACTTCTCGATTCGTCTTGACTCGTAGGGAAAATAATGTTCCTTCGAGAACTTCTCGACTCGTAGGGAAAAAAAGCCTTAGGCAACGAGGATAAGGACATGTTTCCTAAGCACTGGGGCCCTGCAAGTAAGTTCAAGATGGACTATTATGTATTATCCACGGGCCACACTCTCCAAAGTCGAATATCGACAAGGAGGGAAAAAACCACTTACGAGTCCTCATGACTTGTAAGGGGGGAAATTCTCTTGTGAGATCCTTATGACTCTTAAGAGAAAACACACTTAGGAGTCCTCACGACTCTTAAGGAGAAAATACACCGATGAAATCCTCACGACTCGTAGGGAGAAAAGTCTTTATGAGACCCTCATGGCTCATAAATTTGAAAAGTCTTAGGTGGAAGACCTGAACCTGTTTCCTAAGCCATCGCTGCCCTTCAAGGAGGTCAAGATGGACTATCTACGGGCCACATTTGCCAGAGTTACATGCCAATATGAAATAAAATATATCTTTTATTCAAGAATTCAAGTGAATACAAGATACACTCCATAAAGGAATAAAAATGAATACATGTTATTCATAAATCGCAAGTTTACAGTCAGTACAAAAAAGGGGTACAAAGACGGCTATCAAGGAGGAGGCGTCTTCAACAAATTAGCCAGCCGCTCGCACGTTACTCTCAATCCTTTCTCGTAGTCAGCTACCACAGCCAACTCCACTTCAACTTGAGTCTGTTGCCGCAAATAGGATGAAAGCTTTTCATCAGTTTCCAGCAGGGCAGATTCGCAGTCCTGCATGACCCATTCGGTGAGGTCGAGCGTCCGCCTCAGCGTCAGCCCATCCGAGATACATCATTGGAGGTTGTCGAAAACAGCTTTTAACTGCGCAGCATTCACTTCAACCTGGATGCGTAATCGGACAGATTTGCAGGAAGCCACCTCATGTTCTTTTTGTCTCAGGGTCGCCTCTTGTTCAAAGTGGCGAATGAAAGGAACGCTATGCTCGACCCACGCATCCTTTATGAGTTCGAAGCCAGCACCTCAGGAGCGAGACTCTTGTGCTAAATCTCGTGCAGGCAAGCCTCGATCTTTCTGCAGTAATCAATCCAAGAGCCGACGAGATATTCATCATGGAAATTCACGAGTATCGCAGCATCAGATTGACTTCAACGGCAAAATCCGCAGCAGAACTGAAGGCCTCAGCATAGAGATCTTCAATAAATTCGCTCAACATTCTCCAGCTATTCACGGCGTCACTGGAAGATATGCGTTTAGCGAAGGACCCCTACGAGCATTGGAATGCGGACTCAAAAGGAGCTGGTGCAGATTATTTCACCTCCAGTCAAGACAGAAAGGCGTAACCTACGAGCACCAACCATGTATTGTGCCAGTAAAGAGAGTCTTTAGGTCACGCCTCACTAAGCATTCATTCACGATTGCGTGCCTGCTTCAATGGAAATGGTGTCCAAAACGTGTTGATTTATGTATGACACTACAATGGCGCTCGCACTTAGCGAAAATCCCAAAGGGTAAAGTATAAAGCTCATGCACAGAGGCGAGATACATGTATGAATATGCGATGAAAAGGAAGCATTCAACAATAAACATTCAACAGTCAATAATAAGAGAAATACATTGATCTAAACATACTACTCTACGAGGCAGAGATCACCAAATATGGGATCAGAGATACAGGCGTTGACAAAACAAAATACAAAGTTCTCCGATGCCCTCTGCGCCCTCTCCACCATGATGAAACAGCGGTCTTCGCGAGAAGTTGCTCCCCATCGATTAGCACCGTGCTCATCAGCGAAGGTGGACATAATAGCCCATTGAGCCCGTATTTGGTTTAGCAGCTGAACTGATCGGTCCCTCAAAGACGGGGTAATCAAACGTGCCTCGTGAAAGCACTCGATCTTATCCTCGGCAGCTTCGAGAATCGCCGGAGTCATCTCTGTCGGATGAGGAGGGATGTCGGCAAGCATGGATAGAAAGATCATCCGGAGCCAAATGGAGCCCATAGGAAGAGGAGAGCCCCTACGAGTCAGGAGCTCATAAATCACCGCGTCACATTGAGCATCGGTAAGAAGAGGGTCTACTAGCCGTGCAGCAAAGCGAGGAATCATTTCCTCGATGGGCACCTCCCATGGTTGACGACAAGCGTGAGGACGATTGCAGGCCATAACTCTTAGTTTGTTTGAGTTCTGTTAATAATAAGAATGGGTCTCTCTTTAAAGGGAGGAAGGAAGACATAGCTTCGGGTTATAAAGAGAAATGGTCAAATCAACGCACGAAAAATTTTGTGCACAGTGGAACTATTTCCAAGCCCGGAAAAGGGGGCATGGGGAACAAGATAGTTGACCCATAGGAAACAGAGAAAGAAAGTGAAAAGACACCTTCAGTAACAAGGCAGCGCCTCACGTACCTTGCAAAAGGGCGTCAGCGCTTAGAGTTAAAAACTCTGAGGCAGCGCCTCACGTGCCTCGCACGTGTAACACAAGGGCCCCGGCATTTTATATACGAGTAATTACTACTTCACATGAGACACCTATGAGCAGTGGTATAAAAGAAAGGGAAATTTTGCCATTGATACTTGAGAAAATTTATACATCAGTGGTAACAGCAAAACAAAACATCATCAAAATGTTTACATGGGCAAGACACTGAATCCTGGGCATGGATTTAATAATTCAGAAGCAAGTCCGAGCAAAATGTTTCTGGCTTCTATGACCATTTTCTTATGCATTTTCTCATGAATGCAAACGTCGGGATTCCCGCTGATATCGTCCGTCCTCTGGTAGGCGGAGATTATCGCCGTCTGTTGGAATACCTGATACAAAATATCGAGAAGATCATCTCGTCGTCTCTTCGAGATCAGGCCCATCAGATATACTGAGTGCACCTTGTCTTCGGCATCATCAAGCGCCTCAAGCGGCAAGGCCTCATTAAATTCAGGAAGTGCCTCCCAAATCTTCCCAATGATAATTTTCAAAAGAGCGGAGCGATGGGGGAGTAGTCAACCGTTATGTTCATCAAAGCGACGCATCACCTCAGCGCATTGGGCATCTGTAAACTCCTGGTCTTGACAGCGACCTTGTACGCGAATGTCTTCATAGGAGATAATCTCGTCAAGATCATACAGATAAACAGCCATAGTATCTGGAAAGAAAATTCAATAAAAGATTAGCATTTAAAAATCAAGATTCTTAGTCTAAAATCAAGATTCTTAGAGTCTAAAATAAAATCAAGATGACGTCCCATCATTGATGGGGCGGTCACTCATTAAGAATGAAATCCTAAGAGAATTTTCATTTAATGAGAAATCTCATTGGGCTAACAGTTAAACTCCCACGAGAGCTGTGCTCTGTAAACAGATTCCACATCTGTCAACTCTAATTGAGAGGGAATAAAATTCCCCAAAAAAATTTCTAAAAAGCTATGCTCTGTAAAAATAATGGTATAATCTACCAAAACCCTCAAAAGCAAAGCTTTTTAACAGGGTAAAACCCCAAGATCTTTAAGATCTGCAAAACAAAATCTTAGAGTTCTTCATGGAAAATGAGCAAAGCTCTGATTAATGGGTTAAAAAACCCTAAAATATATCTTAAGATCTACGATCTAAGAAGAGCAAAGCTCTGTTAAGGGGTTCGATTATGATCCTTACCAAATTTTTGGGCAGAGTTCTAACTCTAGAAAGGATTTCTTTGGGCAAAGATCTAAACTCTGAAAGGAGAATTAAATTCTCAGAAAAGAACGCCCTACTTATAGGCAGAGGAAGTCGATTCAACTTCCAAGAAAATCCAATGGTGGAAAAGCTGTCACCGCTGCACTCACGTGTGAGCCACACGAACATAATAGAGCCAAATGGTAGCGACTCCTCCTCCCATTGTCGCCCAAGACTGGCCGGAAGGACCGTCCTGGAGTCCATCTTCATCGTGTAGGAGACGGGAGCCGTGTTAAGAGCTGAGTTCATCTTTGGAGACATTGTTGAAAAGCGATTGCTTGAAAACCTACATGAAAGAGAATTATTTTAGTATAAATATAAATATGTATATTGATTGAGTTCGCATGAACGTTTAACCCGAAATATGGGAGGAGAGATAGGTCCCACCGGGCGTGCCAGAATCTGTAGGGTGTTTTTCGTCCCCCCATTGAGATGGGAATACGCGCGCGCTTGTCAGGCGTACTACAGATTCCCCTGCCTAGGGTAGGCCGGGGTTTAATGATTGTGGGGATCCGAATCTCCGGCAGCCGTGGACTAAACTGCCGTTAATTACCCCTCGCCTTTGGAGCGAGGGAACCTCCGATTGACGGGTTAAACTGGTCATACGAACTTAATGTGCAGTGTACGTGTGTGTTGTTTTGGAAGGGGGGTTTGGATATATCGGGAGCCACGCAGAGTTTTCACGGGGGTCCCGCTACCCGGACAGTGGGCTGGGGGTCAAAGGGGCTAGCAGCCCCTTTGCGGGGTGCGGGGCAGCGCCCCGGCCCAAAATTTTTTTGGGGAGGGAGAGTGTTGTAGAGTATGTGTATGTGTACATATGTATACATATGTATATATATACATGTATATATATATAAAGGGGGGAAAAGACATCCAAAGGATGCGTGGGGCCAGCGCTTTGAGCGCAAGAGCGCTAGCGCACCACGTGTCGGCATGTGGGCACTTTGCGCTTGAGCGCAAGCGCGCCACGTGTCGGCACATGGGCGCATTGCGCTTGAGCGTAGGGCGCTGGAGCGCAAACGCGCCACGTGTTGGCATGTGGGCGCTTTGCGCTTGAGCGCAAGCGCGCCACGTGTCGGCATGTGGGCGCTTTGCGCTTGAGCGCAGGGCGCTGGAGCGCAAGCTCGCCACGTGTCGGCACGTGGGCGCTTTGCGCTTGAGCGCTGGGCACTGGAGCGCAAGCGCGCTACGTGTCGGCACGTGGGGGCTTTGCGCTTGAGCGTAGGGCACTCGAGCGCCAGCGCGCCACGTGTCGGCACGTGGGCGCTTTGCGCTTGAGCGCAGTGCGCTCGAGCGCCAGCGCGCCACGTGTCGGCACGTGGGCGCTTGGCGCTAGGGCGCCGGCGAGGAAAAGGGGGCTTTTAGTCCCAGAACCAAAAGCTATACTTCAGAAAGGAAATATTTATTATATATATATATATGTGTGTGTGTGTATGTATATATATGGAGTTAAACTCCTAGGATGTTTTGAAGCTGATGAAGGGCTTCTCCCCTTAAGCCCTAGTTCTTCCCCAAAGTGGGGTTTCTGAAGATGGGTCTCCTTCTTCTTCTTTTGTTTGGCCGGATCTTGAAGATCAAGAGATGTGAGATTTTAAAGATCTCTTCTTTTTAAGATCTAATGACAGATCCAAGTTCCTCTTTATGGGTTTTGTGGTGAAAAACTATTTAGTTTTGAAAAAAAGAAGCGTAAAACTCTTGATTTAATTCAAAAGAAAGAAGAAGGTTTGGAACCTTCAGAAAGGGGAAAGAGGCACAAACCCTAGGCTTTTTTAAGAGAATGAAAAGTTGTTGTTTTATTCATCATCATTTTGCCTTATATAGGCTTATATATTCACATATAGCCCCTTAGGCTTTGCAAAAATGGCATTTTGCCCATCCCATGGCTCATGTGCCATTTCATTTTTACACATAAGCCATGGGCTTACAAAATATTGGCTTTATGCCCATTTTGCATACATCCATGTATAAAAAATTACATAAAAATTATTTATTACATGATTTTGTTGTTGGCATGGGGAGGCTTGGCCGCGGGCTTGGCTTGGGCATGGGCCCGCTTGACCTGGGCTTGGGCCCACCTGGCTTGGGGTTGATCTTGACTTTGACTCGGTCAACCGTGGTGCAAATTTTGACCCCAACAACAACAGGACTCGAAAAAGGAGTATCAACATAAGAAGGTGGTGAAGGTTGAAATGGTTGATATAAAGTGGATTGTGGAGTCGAACTGTTTCTTCTAGACGCTTCTATTCGATCTTTCAAAGAAATTTTGGGCATGGAGGGGTCGTCCGTAATTCGACCAAAACAATTCGCGTATGAAGCAATGTTTGGATGAGGGTACCAAAGTTCGGCAAGAGTTTTATGAGGTGGTACCCATGATGTAAGAAGGAGAGAAGAAAAAGAATGTGGGGTGCACGGATTTCTTAGCGACAAGTTGCAAGGTTTTGTAAAAAAAATTCTTTTTTCTTTTTGTGTTTTCTTCTTCTTCTTTTTTATGGAGATTTTTGCAAAAAGATTTTCAATAAAAGGCTTAGACACACGTTCAATCAATCACAAATGCACAATCAGACCTAGATCTAGGGTCACCTAGGTCAGCTAGACAGCTCCTAACTGTTCCAAAGGGCAAGAAGTAGGACCTCAAACCGCCTCTTCACCGCCAATTGTGGCCAGGTAAGCGCCAGGTAAGTGGGAGGTTCTCCACCACGTAAGTAGTGGGCCTAATTAAGTAACCACTTGCCTTAGACACACTTGCCTAGATACCACAAAGTCAGGTTATGATCAACGGTCGATGCCTACAACTATTCCTCTATCCGATTAAGCGCGAAGTCCGTAGGGCTGAGTCTAATCTTTTTTAATTAAATGATAGTCAATGCAATATGCTTTATGTGATTTCTGGGGTCCTGGGAAGGGTAATGAAATCCCCACCCAATCTGAATTGGTGTTCAAGCCCCTTAAAGTCAATTAAAATATGCAAAGCAGTAAACACAATCAAACACTTGCAAACAACTTTTTTTTAGCGCAGCGCAAAGAATCCTGCATAAGATCGATTATTGGAAGGGGGAGAGATTTTTTTAGCGCAAAGAATCCTGCAGGCAAATATTTATAGAGGAGATATCAGGGATTGCAGAGATGGAGTGAGAAAACTTACAGTGATTTTTCCACGCGATGACGTCACCAAGCCGCCGGGGATGCACGGTCAGAACAGGGTTGGAGCGGCGGAAACGCGGTGGAGGCGGCGGTTCGATTCCCGAGGTTTCTTCTGCTCCTCTGTTATGATTTTCCTCTGTCGTTCAAATCTGCCGTTTTCTGTTTTGCTTGCTGGATTTTTCCAAATCCGAACTCGTTCGTCTATCCTGCAAAATTCACACGAAATACCCTTCACAAAATAACAAGATGATAAAAAAAATTTATTTTTTTATTTTTCAGTTTTTATAATTTTTTCAATTTTATATTAATCCGAAATTACAAAAACAAAATAACACGCCATCCCCGGCAACGGCGCCATTTGATTGATATTGTTTTGCGTATGCGTTTTCAAAAGATGAATCAAAAATATTTTTAACCGCAATCAAGAACGGCGTCGCTTGGTAGCTAGCCGGTGAGTACGGGTCGGTCCACAGGGATGTTGTGTATTTCCTAATTTGGTCTAACGAGTTAATTCCAAACGGTGTGAATGGATTATCGCTAAAAACTAAACTGGTTTATACTAAGACTAGAATCTTGCTAGGGTTGGGTTTAGGTTAAGTTTGGAAATTAAAGATTTCCTCACCGCTTTCAATGCCCTAATTTAGATCTCTTTAGGTGTTATGGTAACAATTAATAAAGGGGATTAGTACCATCGGGAAGAAATGATGTTTCTTCCTCTAGGTTCTAGTCCTTCCTTTCTTAATTCTTACCCTAACCTCCATGGAAAACATACGCAACCGGTAGTTTATACTACGGTATCACCGTTACCTTGTGAGGTAGGGTGCCGTAGGGAACGGTGTGTGTATGTATGCATGGGGTCCTATTAATTATATGTGATGGGCAAGAAAGGGGTGAGAGATTTTCATCTCTCAAGCCTTCCCCAAATCTAACCCTAACAAGCGAGGAGACTACTCGCTCATTAGAGAATTGAAAAACATATCTATCTATCTAACTAGGGCAGATAAGAAAATTATACTACGGCAGAATAAAAATTAACTGATGCAATTAAATAAAACTACTTACTTTATTGATGGCTCTCTCCAAACATTTACACAGGAATTTTCAGATCTGAATAGATGAATAAAAAGAGGCATAACCTAAAACAGGTTTTTAGGGTTATATTTATAGATTCATAAAAACCCTAGGGTTACAGTCGCGTCATATCTGCAATTACAATTTTACCCCCTAAGAAAGACTAGTCAACGCGCCACCAGCGACTTCTGAATTTTTCCACCGACACGTGTCATACACGGCCGCGAAACCGCGGCCATAGGCCCTGTTTGGCCGCGGTTCTGCGGCCAAAAAGGAAGCTTGGTCTGTGATTTTTCCTGTGCTGATTCTGGCTATATTTGTCTTCCTATTTCTTTGGTTGGTTTCTTCAAAATATCTTCTGGTCTTCTTCCAGATTTCCACAGTGAATAATTGTGGTGGACTTTTTCCGTTGCTTCGTGACGAAGTCTTGAATTTTGCGCTGCCTTTGTCCTTTGTGAACTTGTTAATTGATCTTCAATGTTCCACAAGATGTAGGCAAGATCAAGATTCCACCATTTATCGGTCGTAGTCTCACTTTTGTATCGTCTTTTCATCTTTTTCACTGTTTTTTTTTTCCGAGAACCTGTTACCTGCAACTATGTAGCAGACATGGGTCAAAAGCACCTGTTTATTTATAAACTAAATAAGAATGGGGAATAAAATAATGCAAAATTATGGTATGAACAAATACCCCCAAACTTATCTTTTGCTCGTCCTCGAGCAAACCTAGTTTTATTCTCAACAAAATCCTAATCTCACTTTCGCAGGGAAACGCGATTGCACTGAGCTCGTGCAACAAGCCGTTAAACCTCTAGGTGTCCCTAGTAGGAGGAGTGTTGTCTCCTGAGGGTTTTCAGCGGATACTACCCACAAAATCCTATCAATTCGGTCCATTGACTTTTATTCTCCAATTAGGTTTTCTAACAAGAAACTCTATTATCTTCAACTTAGAAATTATCCACCCGTATTTTTCACACTTCCTTATTATTTACCTTAAAATTATATATGTTCTTGTGAATTTACTTAGCTTTTAGCATCTTTTAAGTTTTCCTTCTAGGGTTCTATCTCAACTTAGAAATTTTTATCATCTCTATTAAAGATATAAGTCCTATTCTTCATTCCTATCTCTCATCTAAATCCCAATCACATACCCCTACGTGTGTGTATGTATATCACCCCTACACTTGGAAATTCAAATCAAGCTATCATACTCTTGTCCGTCGTCCAAAGAACTTTTCAATTGGTGAATTTTTAGATGAAATTGCTCACACATTCTTCATGCGACCGTTAATACTTCTTGAGGTACCAACGACCGATTACAAAATGTGTTTGCACTTTAAAGCGTAATTCCTAGTCTTGTAACACCTAAGGCTTTAGCAGTGACTCCCAAACCAGTTGGTCTAAGGCACTAGGTGATAAAGCACCCTCGCTAAATATTTTTTTCTATTTATGCAGCCTTAAGTAATTACAAAAACCAGTGTTCATTTTTTTTTATCTCTTTATTCACACTTTATATTATTTTATTTTTTCTTCGTACTAAGGACTTTAGACAAGAGCATTTCAAGGTCTCTCCTACTATTTCAAGTTTCAAGGTTCGTGTTTGTGCAATTTGTAGGGTATATATTTTCAGAATTTAGACTTAAGCTTAGGAATTATTTTTCAAACTTATACTTTAATAAAAAATATCAATAATTTTCCTTTGTTTTAACATAGCCCAAGAAGTCAACTCGAAATTTGCCTATTTCTAAATAAACTACAAAGACATATACTTTCTACCGTTAAATTTTAAGAAAGGTTATTTTTAAGGTTTTTAATTTACTAAGTCTAAGATCTAGTTGTTCCTAACTAGTTAATCTATTTGTCAAACTCAAGTCGATTAAGGCCAAAATTGAATATTTTAATTTTTATAATTTTTCAAAATTTTCAATTTTTAAGGATTTTAAAATAAGTATGCAAATGCAAGAATATACACATGAATGCGAAGGAAGAAAGGTTACCGAGCATACCACAAAACTTAAACTTGACAGTGTCCTCACTGTCAAGCTACACCAAGAAGGTCAAAAATGTCGGCACTCCCCTGTTTATTTTTTTTTATTTTTTTTATTTTTTTATTGTTGAAAGAAAAACAAAAAATATATATACAACAAGGTCCCCCCAAACTTATGTGAGACAGTGTTTCCACTGTTTTAAACGTTAAAGTTCAGAGTTAGGGAGGAGAAAAATCAAACTATACAAGGCCTTACACAGACCAAAAGTTAGCACCAACCATTCAAAAATTCTATCGTGATAATGGTAGGGTTGGTGAAAGAAATGAGTGTAGAGAAAAGAGTTGAGAAACACACGAGACCGTATGGGAAGAAGGGTGGAATATAGTCTCGGTATATTCGTAGAAGAATGGCGGAAGAGAGAAAGAAGTGTAGCACGAACTTGAGGGTGTAAATTGAGTGAATAAATTAGCACAAATTATGATGACGGGTGTGTTATAAGAGATTGTGCTAATCTATCAACCCGTCGAGAAATGGAAGCGTGACGGATTTTTGCGCGGTCGAAATGATGGAAAGGACGAAGGGGAGTGATTTAAGGATAGTTTTATTCTCACCTAAGTAAACTGTCTCGAACTTGAAGGATTTCATCAATGGTTCGAAATGACTGTAAGCAACCGAGTCTGATGGTTCAACTAACTCATCTGAAAATTCAAAGGACTCAAACTCGGATGGTGAATCTTCCAAATCGTCCGAAAAAGTGAAACACTCGTAATCGTTATCAGCTGTGAGAACTGTGTCAGATTCAGAGAGAAACGCACTAGTGGCATCAAAACTGCTATGATCGAACAGAAATTTTTCAAGCTCACAGTCCTCCTGTGTGATCTTTTGTGTGGTCGGAACGATGGAAAGGAGGGGGTTTGATTTAGGAAGTATAACAGTTAAAGGTTCAGGAGGATGAACTGGAAAATCCGACACATCAAACAAAACCGGTTCATCCTCAATACTATCATCAATACTCTCCTCAACACTATCCTCATAATTCTCCTCAAAAGTTATCTCATCCATGCAATTATCATCAAAATCAAGATGCATATGAAGTTCGGGAGAAACATTTAATGACTCGGGATGATGAATTGGAGAGAAAAATTCAGTCAAATCTGCAGGTTCATCATCCAAAATATTCCCTGCGTCAATATCCTCAATCAAGTGAAAATCAATTTTTTTGGACACCTCATCAAAAGCATGGATATTTATCAATTCAGGTTCTGGATTGGAGGTGTAGAGGAAGAAAGGATTGATGATGGTTTCACTCGAAAGGGACCCTTCACAATCTGGCAAATCAAGCACTACAGAGTCGCACAATTCATTAAACGTTTTATTTTCAACTGGTGAATCATTTGGGACACATGATAGACATTCAAAACCGGAGTTGTGGGATTCAATTGGTGATGGGTAGGTTTGATTTGAAAGTGTGTAGAACTCACTCTCACCACTCAAATTCTCACTCTGTCCAACCGCCTCATCATACATTGGAATTTTTGGAGCTAGTTGGAAACTAGCTACCGAGTCACTAGGTTGTATAAGGGCGGCCATGGATGCATCCACATTCCTCATCATTTGGTTTGTCGCTACAATATACGCTTCCAACGACTCTTCCAGACTAGACATGGGTTGTGAAGGGGTTTCAGTAAAAGATTCAAAATTGTTTGGATAAGTGAAACTCCCAAATGGTTGTGTAGAAGCAATGTCTAGGGAAGGTGTAAAAGTCGGATAGGACTGGTAGGAATTGAATGGTTGGACAGGAGTAGGGTCAACATTTGGATAAAAAGGTGAATGGACTTGTTGATCACGAGAACTGGAAGTTTTGAAAGGAATGAAAGATCGGTTACGAGATTGTTCAATGTGTTCAGCGATAGACATGGGTTTTGGAGTTACAACTGTGTTGCGCCACGGCAGCGCCCCGACCGTCTTACCGAGGCCAAAATGCAAAATCAAAATTTTTCCTTACTCGGAAACCGGCGCTACCGCGGACAATGAAAACCCGGATCGTAAACCATTAACCGATACTAGCTAACTAGAGATGGGGTGAGAGATATACCAAGTGATCCGAGTCCTCCGGTCTTCTCTTCATCGTCCCGATCTCCCGCGGAAAGTCTTGGCTCCACATCGTCGCCTCCTCGCCGGAAGGGCACCACATCACCTGCGTCTTTTACGGGCTCCCGCCTCGATACCGAGGCAACTCGGGCATGAAGCCGGCAACTCGACATGCTCAAGATATGCTGTAGAATGTAGTGTAGAAGATGCTTGTCTCTTTGGGGTTATGTTGTTGCCATTGAGGATGATGGAGGAAACAAGGATTAGAAAAATGGTGCTTGCATTTTTCTAGCATGAAAATGAGATCAAGAAAGAAACTCTCAAGAATGAAGCTCTCTTCTTCTTCTTCTCTCAACCATGGAAAAACTTATCATCCAAGAATAAATGGTGGAGGAAAGAATGTATATCAAACAAGAGGGAGGTGAGTGTAGGAGAGCATGAAGGGTGACCATATCCTAAACCTCATCATCACAACCTCACATCAAATTTCATCTCATATCCAATCTTAATAAAGCATGAAAATATGAAGGAAAAGAATGGCATCAAAAGATGCTATCAAGATAAATACATTTGCAAGAAAATCCTCCACAAAGTGTAATTTGCAAAACTGCAAATTACCCCCTCCATCGGAAAATCCGGCCGGGAAAGAACAAAGGAAAACTGGCCGGAACGGAATGCAAACTGGCAACTCCAGAAAACTGGTCCCGTAATAAATTACAGGAAAACCCCGATACTGTGCATACACACCCGCATCTGTATTCCGACCGGATACAAATGCAATGAAACAAAATCTACACTGTACTAAACTAGTACCGGCTTAAACCAAAGCCGGCTAGTAAAATCCGTTCGATCCTGATCGGTGCAATACCGCACGTATCAGATCGAACCATGCCATATCATTATACGGCCACTAGTACAAAACTGTCCGATCCTGATCCGTGCAATACCGCACGTATCTGATCGGACCCTGCCATATCTCCATACGGCCTCTACAGCGTTTCGCCCGAAAGCCTGAGTAACTGAAAGTGTGGTGGACTCTAAAGACTCGTCAATACTATGGCTGTGGATTTAACCACTAGCACGTCAGAGGTATAAGCCAATACGTGACGGGCCACCAGCAATTGACCAAAAGGGACGTCGATGAGGAAGCTCACCCCGACACCCAACTGAGCCTGTCAGTGACAATATCCGTACAGTCCGGTCCGTTCGTCTATGAGCATCGCATGGCGGGCCTAGGGGGTTGGTAAAAGTCAGACCCCCAAAAGCGGTACAAGTCGTGTCGGAGTGTAGCCCAGAACGCCCTGAGATACTACTGGAATACCTACCAGTAAATCTCCTGCCTCGGCCGAGGGCTTTGCGTAATGGCTCTCCTAGACACAGCGCGACCTCACCCCCAATACCGGGAGAGACGAACCCCTGCAGATCCGCTCACTGCCTCCATGTGGCTCGGGACTGTACCCAACTAAAACCTGTTTGCACGACTCCTTTGAGCCGTGGTAGGGTAGTAATCAAAGCACAGTGGGAACTCACACGAGACAAATGACGATCTCAGGTCGATGAACTAACCTGTACACATGTCACCAGGGAACTGCTACCTGACATCTGGTATAAGACCAACTAGCAGGTTCCCGGCGAGTCCTGTCCGGTGTACTCATAACCCAATGAGCACCTGTATACATCTTAGGTAAACCAACTGACACCAGTGGCTTGTGAGACCGGCCACCGCCCCTCGTCGGGGTCTCGACTGTATACACTAGTCTACTAATGGAGTATCGATGCCCTGTCTCGAAACTCCTACGACTAGGGACCTTTTAAGGATGTGCTTATAGACTACCAGCTCCCACGTATATGATCTCCATCATACTGCCGGTAGTCAAGCAAGAATCCTAGGGGCTCTATCAACGTGTAACAGCGACATGCCAGGTCACCTAAAGCAGTACACGATGATAAAGATAAACCAGATAGCATACTATCATCTCGAGTAAGACTGTCCTACCGGGATAGGTCCTCCCTCAATCATTGCAATCACGTGCCTGTGATCCAATAATTGACTCTGAGGGCACTATCTCCAACAATCTCCCACTTGCACTCAAGGCTAATTATTGCGATGCCGCATACTCACAGCCCGTGTGATACCGAACACCCAACTCCTCTACTAGTCAGTCTCACAAAGCTCGTTTGCGAAACTATTGCGTTCGAGGAATAGCCTCAGTGAGTGGATCCGCTGTGATGTTTCTTTCTATGTCTCTCTATATCTCAAGTTCGCGGAGAAAGCCATCTCCCGAAATGAGCAATACCTGTCTTAGAATGTCTGGATGTCTGATGGGACCTAGCTCATAAATGAACTCCAAATCCAAACTTCTTAGACTGTATCGCCAACTGAACTTAATCAGTATCCTGTGCCATGCCACCCTCGGTATTGCCTTGGACCATCTGTCCAAAATACTGCCCCTCGTCAGAAGGAAAAACTATAACTCTGACAGCCACTCTGCCATCCAGGTCACCTTGGAAGCCTGGAATGATAACCGTCTCCTAAAGGAGGCTGCCGTTATCATATCCCTAGAACATCAACTTATGTTCTAAAACTGCTTCCGACCATTTCTCCAGGATTGGATTAATATCAACTTATTGCATCTACTGCAAGAACAACATCTGGTGTGGTACTTGACATCTCATGATTGACTCAATTGCCTAAGCAAGTGATCTGCCAATCATGAGTATCCCTCTCCCCTTTAGTCTATAAGACACCTTTAGAGAGGGTGACTCCATTACCTGCAGGTGTACTACCGTGCCAGGAGTCGTCCATTCTAAATACTCTTAGAATGCTGTCTAAGTACCCAGATTGGGAAATCACCCAAATCTTGATCTAAAACCATAGATCTAGTAACCAGAATGTCTGATATAATATCCAAGTCCTGTGTGGAGAAACAACTGTGTGACCACCAAAGTATAACCGATCGTAGTATAGGAATATCACTTCCCACTCTGTGTATGTCATCCAAATTCCATGACATCACACCCTACTACCTTCTCAACAGATCCATCCCCTATTCTGATGACGTCAAACCTATGACTGTCATGTCAGAAATAGATGATCTATCTCCGCTATATCTGCTTTAGTCTATAAATAGACATAAGCCTGATGTCCACCAATGCTTCCGCTGCTCCCACTGACTACGACAACCCTCTGGCAGAGTCATATAGACGTACACTTCTGAAGCTAGTTCAGAACGACGCTATACTCATCCTCCTGCCGGGTCTCGCAGCCTGGAACAACAGCAATGGCAAGTGTGGGTAAACAAGAACTTCCCTGTCACCGTCCTTGAGGCTACCGGAGTACCTCTCGGGTGCCTGAAGTTACCCACCTTATCTGCGGAGTGGCCAATGGAATGTCAAATCGGATTGAATCTTTAGGTTCCTTATCAAATCTTCAGTAATCGTTTGCGGTTCTGGAATCACTTCCAGTTCTACCATACTCCCACAACTGTTTTTGAAAAAATCCATTTTTAATAAAACTGTGGCGAGTCTAGAACAATATTTCTATTGATCTGCCAGATGGTAGAAAGTCAACCCTCGTCATAGCCTGGGTCAACCCACAAACAGCCATTACAGAAACGTGCCTTGAGTTGTCCAGTGTCTGGTTTTAAGCATAAGCCGGACAACTCCCCGTACCTTAACATCGTTAAGATATGAACTGTTCTATATCCAATATAGAAACAGAGGCACTAATTTAATTGAACCAGATTCAAATCATGCAGCTATCTCCAGTGCATGTAAACTAAATGGAAGGAGGCCGATCAGCGTTACTCAACTTAGGAATACTTCCAATTATGAGTAACCTGAAAGAGAAGCAATTTCTCTTTATCATTACTATCAACTGAATACCATACACAAGTATCTACATCTTCGATCACTTTGAAGAATCCCGATACTTGCTACACCTGGTTCTCTACTCTATTCAAATACCTATAACTCCTCAAAACTTAGACCCTGTGTTTCTACGAAACACATGTCTAAGAACTAGAGAAGTTAAAAGTAAACAGAATATAGTATGAGGACCAACCCCTCTGTCCTAATGGACACTGGACAACATACAATACTCTGTATAAGTCCGCTGAGTCTAACAACTCTTTCACTGTGTGTCGTAGGTTGAAAACTGTACTTATGGTTGAGAAGAATTACACCGCTGTTTAATGTTCCTTACCTAACCATCCACTGATATAGGTAAATGTCATCGACATAATATCAAAAGGTATATCTCACTCTATGAAAATAGACGTACAGATATATCAATTTGAAATTGGTGCACAACAGCGGATATTCAAAACCAAATATTTGCCGACCGGCAAACAACCCAGATGATCTCCTCAAATATCACCGATTACAACGAATCCCGATATAATGAGGATGATCACCCAATTCCCAATAACTTACTCCCACTCATCATCTATAAAACCATACAGATGTGAGAATCATACCTGGTAAATACATACCCTGGAGCAAGTATCTAATCGGGAAATCAGTTTTCTTTTAACATTACACAGTGAAACTGAAACATTGAAATGTTTCGATGGGGTATCCTGGTATTCCTAGTAATGCCCCGTCCATTATCCAGATTCACAACTGTAACCTTGTAATTCTTTGCCATCTTTCTAAATCCCTTTCTATGTCTTTAGTCATTACCTTCTGTACACCCCTTTAGGCCAAATGGTTTTCTTCCTTCCCTACCGTTCGGCACCAGCCTATGGTTTGGAAGAAGACTATCCAAAAAGCATAAAAGGTGTACTGTCCTAATCCTAGGAGCACTCGCAACGCGAGAGAAGGTGAAGATAAAAGACACCTGAATGTACTTTATTCCTATTTCTCCTGAACCAGGATCCATCCCCGAACTGGAACAAGTTCCTTTCGAGTTCGCATATAACCATACGATGGAGTATCCAATAAACTGTGGATCTTCGTAGTGATACGGAGTGTCCTGGAGAAATACAAGGGTGATTTAGGATTGGCGAAGAAATACTTGGTTTGGTCATGAATATCATTCGCAATTTACTTTGCCCTCTTACTAATCCCTTGCTTTGTCTTAATCTTAATACTTTCTGCACACCATCGTTATGCTAATTGGTTTCCTTCATTCCCTACCGTTCGGCACCAGCCTAAGGTTTGGAAGAAGACTATCCAATTTGCGTAATAGGTGTACTATCTCCTAAACCAAGGAGTACTCGCAATGAGAGAAGGTGAAAAGAAAAGACAACGGAATAATCCTATTCGTTTTCTCCAGAACCAGAAACCATCCTCGAAGTCCTTCGAGTTCGTATATAACCATACGATGGTTTTGTCCAATGGAAGTGGACGTTCGCAGTAATGCGGGGTGTCCTGGAGAAAAGGGTAAAAGTAGGAGTGGCAATGAGGTCTGCAACTCTGACAATCCAAAAGCCAGTGTTAAGAAAGTTCGGTCAACTTGGTCACTGAGTCATAGTCCAGGGTCGGGTCAATGGTCGCTGCCAAAGAGAGAGAGAAAAGAAACACTCAGCGTGCACTCTAACCTAGATCAGAATGGTTATCACTTTGTCTAATCAGGAAACCTCCCACTGTACCTCAAATTCTCCTCCAAACCTGAAAGAAGAATTAGTCGGGGTCACCCGAGGAGTAAACTAACTCATCAGTGGGAATCGGGATCCAACTATCATCGCATGATAACTTGACGGAATCCACTCAAGTCACCACACTCCTGAAGGTATGCGCAAGCCTGGCAAGTTTCAGTTCTTTTGAAACTCCCGATGTGATTTTTACCCCTAGGACTCAAGTGACCTTGACGGAGTCAACAAATCAAAGAGTCCTAGTCAAGTTCAACCCGTCATTATCTGGATTGCATTAAACCCACCCGTACGTGCCCTTGACGGAGTCAACAAGGCCGCATGACTGTCCTAACCAATCTCATTTATGCAACAAACAGGCACCACTTAGCTACCGTACACTACGCCTTGACGGAGTCAACAAACGTAGCACGAATACTAAATAATACCCATAAGAAATGACGGAGGGCTACGAATGGTTTTTGGCGAAAAACCTTTAACGTAAAGAACTTGATATCGTTGAAGGAACTGCATAGCCTTTTATAAAAATATAGTGACGAAAACCTTTGCTAAAGAGGTCACTCCCGGTGAAGGGATCTCGGCTCTTTCCCCGTAGAATGAGGTGCAGGATATTCCAACTGAATACCACGATGCAAAGCAAAAGTAATCGGCTATAGTGAAGTTAATGCCCTGACGCAAACTTCTGTCCAAGGGGTCACTCCCGGTGAAGGGATCTCGGCCCTTGCCTCGTCGACTGAGGAGCAGGATATTCCAAATGAATATCACGATGCAAAACAAAAGTGAACGTCCTTGCAATAACAGCCTTTTGAAAAGTGTTCCAACAACATCAGAATAGGTTTGTTTATAACTTGCGTTGATCCGAATCAACGCAGTCCCATCAATTGATCACACCACAAAGAACGAAAATATACTGATGTACGTATATGCCATCCGCATTCGCCACTGGGTCCCGTCATCACCCGTTGGGTTACTTAACTAACGACAGAGCGGGGACTGGACTAGCGCGGATGCAAAACATATACAACATCTACTAATATATATACCAATATATTATATTCGCTCAAGGCATGATAAGAATGCAACATCACAGAAATGTACAGCATCACAGAACAATACAGATATCTGGAAGCCCCGGGTTTCACAGAGCCGCTGCTGAAACCCGACGTTCCCCTGGTCGTGTGGATAGCCTGTGCAATGAAATCCTAGACCCCTACGGGCGCGGCAAGTCACCCGCCAAAACCTGAAGCGAGGCAGCCCCCTTCAGCCCCGTGAATGGACCACCCAGCACTTCATGGAATCCGGTAACTTGGGCACCCCTCCTGGGTCAACCTGTACCCCCTACGAGTGCGGCGAATAGCCCGCCAATCCTAGAGTGAAGCCCCCTCCGTCTCAATGCCATGAGATGCGGGCCCGTTGCCCTCTAGGATCCGGCTATCCGTGCACCCCTCCGCGGGGTAATCCTAGTACAGAAAGTAAAATATACATACACCGGGTATATCGACCGCAACCAGGTCGTGCCCCAAAAGAATAATACAAACAGGCAGTGACGGCAGTCCACATGTCGGACGCTCGCCCCGCAATATCAAATGTACATAATACAACAAAACAGTACTAGTATTGCATCCAGGCTATCCCCCACGACCGATCCGCAACAACACAGCATAAATATAGAACATCAACGTGAAAATCACGTTCGCAAATCCGTCTAACCGGGCTATAGCAGTTAGACAGGATTTACCGATCAAGTGACATTCACGGTCGCAGATATAATGTAAATACTGTGGAATAATGTGTTCAAAATATCCGATCGATCAAACAATTAACAAGTGGGCCCCCAAGTAATACTGTAGCAGTCACAGGAATTCTGGGCCCAAATTTAATATTCCAAAACCCACAAAAGCAGTCCATAAGCCCACTGTACAAATTGGACACAGTGAAGAGATTAGAGTGCGGCGGAACCGCGGCCCAAGGGGGGTTTGGCCGCTGTTCCGCGCTTCTATGAATGACTGAATGTGTCGAATTTTTACAGATGTCTTAAAACTGCTTGTACATTAGTTTTCTACAACCTGAAAAAAATTTTGAGACCAAAAATTTTCAACAGAAAACTGACGTGAACAAAATGAGGTTTTTTGGAATTTCGGTCGATCGGATAAGCAAAACACATTAGAACAAGCTAGGTAAGGTTAATGGCGTGGCTCTGATACCATGTTGCGCCACGGCAGCGCCCCGGCCGTCTTACCGAGGCCAAAATGCGGAATCAAAATTTTTCCTTACTCGGAAACCGGCGCTACCGCGGACAATGAAAACCCGGATCGTAAACCATTAACCGATACTAGCTAACTAGAGATGGGGTGAGAGATATACCAAGTGATCCGAGTCCTCCGGTCTTCTCTTCATCGTCCCGATCTCCCGCGGAAAGTCTTGGCTCCACATCGTCGCCTCCTCGCCGGAAGGACACCACATCACCTGCGTCTTTTACGGGCTCCCGCCTCGATACCGAGGCAACTCGGGCATGAAGCCGGCAACTCGACATGCTCAAGATATGCTGTAGAATGTAGTTTAGAAGATGCTTGTCTCTTTGGGTTATGTTGTTGCCATTGAGGATGATGGAGGAAACAAGGATTAGAAAAATGGTGCTTGCATTTTTCTAGCATGAAAATGAGATCAAGAAAGAAACTCTCAAGAATGAAGCTCTCTTCTTCTTCTTCTCTCAACCATGGAAAAACTTATCATCCAAGAATAAATGGTGGAGGAAAGAATGTATATCAAACAAGAGGGAGGTGAGTGTAGGAGAGCATGAAGGGTGACCATATCCTAAACCTCATCATCACAACCTCACATCAAATTTCATCTCATATCCAATCTTAATAAAGCATGAAAAGATGAAGGAAAAGAATGGCATCAAAAGATGCTATCATGATAAATACATTTGCAAGAAAATCCTCCACAAAGTGTAATTTGCAAAACTGCAAATTACCCCCTCCATCGGAAAATCCGGCCGGGAAAGAACAAAGGAAAACCGGCCGGAACGGAATGCAAACTGGCAACTCCAGAAAACTGGTCCCATAATAAATTACAGGAAAACCCCGATACTGTGCATACACACCCGCATCTGTATTCCGACCGGATACAAATGCAATGAGACAAAATCTACACTGTACTAAACTAGTACCGGCTTAAACCAAAGCCGGCTAGTAAAATCCGTTCGATCCTGATCCGTGCAATACCGCACGTATCAGATCGAACCCCGCCATATCACTATACGGCCACTAGTACAAAACTGTCTGATCCTGATCCGTGCAATACCGCACGTATCTGATCGGACCTTGCCATATCTCCATACGGCCTCTACAGCGTTTCGCCCGAAAGCCTGAGTAACTGAAAGTGTGGTGGACTCTAAAGACTCGTCAATACTATGGCTGTGGATTTAACCACTAGCACGTCAGAGGTATAAGCCAATACGTGACGGGCCACCAGCAATTGACCAAAAGGGACGTCGATGAGGAAGCTCACCCCGACACCCAACTGAGCCTGTCAGTGACAATATCCGTACAGTCCGGTCCGTTCGTCTATGAGCATCGCATGGCGGGCCTAGGGGGTTGGTAAAAGTCAGACCCCCAAAAGCGGTACAAGTCGTGTCGGAGTGTAGCCCAGAACGCCCTGAGATACTACTGGAATACCTACCAGTAAATCTCCTGCCTCGGCCGAGGGCTTTGCGTAATGGCTCTTCTAGACACAGCGCGACCTCACCCCCAATACCGGGAGAGACGAACCCCTGCAGATCCGCTCACTGCCTCCATGTGGCTCGGGACTGTACCCAACTAAAACCTGTTTGCACGACTCCTTTGAGCCGTGGTAGGGTAGTAATCAAAGCACAGTGGGAACTCACACGAGACAAATGACGATCTCAGGTCGATGAACTAACCTGTACACATGTCACCAGGGAACTGCTATCTGACATCTGGTATAAGACCAACTAGCAGGTTCCCGGCGAGTCCTGTCCGGTGTACTCATAACCCAATGAGCACCTGTATACATCTTAGGTGAACCAACTGACACCAGTGGCTTGTGAGACCGGCCACCGCCCCTCGTCGGGGTCTCGACTGTATACACTAGTCTACTAATGGAGTATCGATGCCCTGTCTCGAAACTCCTACGACTAGGGACCTTTTAAGGATGTGCTTATAGACTACCAGCTCCCACGTATATGATCGCCATCATACTTCCGGTAGTCAAGCAAGAATCCTAGGGGCTCTATCAACGTGTAATAGCGACATGCCAGGTCACCTAAAGCAGTACACGATGATAAAGATAAACCAGATAGCATACTATCATCTCGAGTAAGACTGTCCTACCGGGATAGGTCCTCCCTCAATCATTGCAATCACGTGCCTGTGATCCAATAATTGACTCTGAGGGCACTATCTCCAACAAACTGTAGGGTGTTTTTCGTCACCCCATTGAGATGGGAATACGCGCGCGCTCGTCAGGCGTACTATAGATTGCCCCTGCCTAGGGTAGGCCGGGGTTTAATGATTGTGGGGATCCGAATCTCCGGCAGCCGCGGACTAAACTGTCGTTAATTACCCCTCGCCTTTGGAGCGAGGGAACCTCCGATTGACGGGTTAAACTGGTCATGCGAACTCAATGTTCAGTGTACGTGTGTGTTGTTTTGGAAGGGGGTTTGGATATATCGGGAGCCACGCAGAGTTTTCACGGGGGTCCCGCTATCCGGATAGCGGGCTAGGGGTCAAGGGGGCTAGCAGCCCCTTTTGCGGGGTGCGGGGCAGCGCCCCGGCCCAAAATATTTTTGGGAGGGTGAGTGTTGTAGAGTATGTGTATGTGTGTTAGTTATATGTATGCCCTAGAGGCCATTACTGTACATGAGATGTATATTGTAGTGGATGCTGGGACACATATAGGTAGGACTTTCTTGCTCGACATGATAGTACGCTATCTGGTTGCTCTTTATCTTAACATGTATATCCGTTGTCTCTCTATTACATGTTGATAAAGCCCTTAGGATGTGTGCTCGACTTCCAGGACTATGATGCAGATCATACTAGTGGGGCCTGGGTAGTCAATGAGTACATCCTTCAATGTTCCTAGTCGTGGGAATATCGAGACGGGGCATCAATATTCCAGAGTAGACTAGCGTATATCTTCTCGACCCATGAGATGGGCGATGGATGATCCCATATCCATTGGTGTTTGACATCAGAGACGGTATGCGGGTACTCAGTGGAGACTGGGTACACTGAACGGACTCGCCGAGAACTCCCAGATGGTATTATACCTCACGTCAGATGGCAGTTCTCTGGTGACACTGGTACAGCTTAGTCTGTTGACCCGAGATCGTCATAGAGTCTTGTGTGTCTCCCACTGTGCTTTGAATTCCACCCTACCACGGCTCTACTGAGTCGTGCAAACAGGTGGTTTTTGGGTAAAGTCCCGATTCATATGGAGGCAATGAGCGATAGGAGGGGATTCATCTCTCCCGGTATTGGGGGTTGATGTTGCGCTATGCTCGACTGGCCATAACTGGAAATCCCTGGCCAGGGTTGCACTGATTTACTGGTAAGTGTTATCAGTAGTTTCGTGCTTGTTATGGACCTTACATCGGCATAACTTATCAAGCTACTGGGGTCTGACGTTTACCACCCCTAGGCGAAATATGCGACATATCAGACGAACAGACCGGACTGTGCGGTAAGGGTTACTGGTTGGATTCGCAGGAGTGTGAGCGGGCTTGCTCGTTGATCTTCTGATCGCTCAATACCCGGGTGGCCGTTATGTTTAGCAGACCGCTTGCGGCTTGTGGGTGTTTGATATAATCATCGCCTACTGTCGGCGTATTGACGAGTCTTTAGAGTCCTACACAGGGGTTTCCTGGCTCAAGCGAAACGAAATAGGAGCGCATATAAGATATGTGCGGGACCGAGAATAATACCAGTATGTGATACTGAATTATATTCTCGCGATTTGTATCATCAGACGGTTATATAAGATATAGCCGGGTTACCGAATCAAATGTTAATTCGATATATTGATACACATGATATTAGTCGGTTATGACCGGATCGTTAAATCAAGTGTTGATTTAATGATTTAATGTATAATTATATATTTGATATATTACTTTAAATTAACTAGTATTGGTTCACTTAAGATTATTTTTCTCACTAGATTGTGCACATTGTATATATGATATATGTTTGTGCACTAGTTTGTATCATGTTTGATGATACATGCAAACTTGGGTGTGTGTATGCTTTAAACCATGTTTAGGTTAATAGTTAGGGTTTTAACTTATTTATTTATTTTATTTATTAATTTTGGAAAAACTAAATGGTGGCTTTTCTTCTTTTGGCTTGAAGCTTCATGAAGCTTCATAGCATCTTTGAAAAGTCTAGCCATTTTGTTTTGTTCATTAACCTAACCATTAGCCTAAACCCTAGTTTATTCTCTATATGTGTTAACTTCACCCATGGTTGCATTATGATAAGTATTCACTTGATTTATTATTTTCAAGAATAATTCATTTTTCCTTCCTCTTCTTCTTCATCTTCTTCAAGTGAAGAAAACCTTTCTTGAAAATTTTCAAGTGATGAAATCAAGTGAGAAATCCAAATCCAAAGTGAACCCACTTCCTATTTCTTCATCCTCTACCACTTGCCATGTTGTATAGGGTGTTATCTTCACAAGTTTCATGACCTAGTGAAGATGGAGCTTGAGTTTGAGTCGCCTCGACGTAGATCATCTTCGGCATCAAAGTCAACGACCTAGCCCGATCATTTCTCCGATGAAACCAACGCTAGAGTCCGGGATTCCGATGATCGCAGCGGAGGGACGACTTCACGGAGCTTTGGAAGTGGAGGACCGGATCTACAAAGGTTGTAGTCCCTTTCACTTGTAGTTAAAGTTGTTAACTTGCATAGTTTCGCCTTACCTCTAGTTAACGATCTTGCTTAGGGTTTCTTGGCACTTGATAAAAATTTGATTTTGGCATGGTTGATCAGTTGTAGAACCTCATGGGTTTGCCTAGGAACCCTACAATGGTATCAGAGCCTAGCTAGAGCTTTAGGTGATGTGTAGATGAAGTTAAAAACCCGATCGAACCCCGAAACCCTAAACTACACCCTTCTCTGTACATTTTCTGTAACTGTGGATTTTTCCAGATTAAAAATTCTCAAAAAAATCAGCAGGGTTTTCTAGGAGTTATTGTGCAAAACGTACGCCTAAGTCGATCAAGGCGCCGCGGAATCACTTCTTTCATCACAGTTTGCACAGTAATGTCACTAAGTTATTCCTGAGTTTTCTGGGAATTTTTAATTTGCACTCAAGAGTTGAGTTTTCTGGGTTGTATTGGGAGATCGTTGATTCGATCGAAAGTTTAATTTCGTCTAAGTGTTTTTTTTTCCGGGTAATTTTAGAACATGTTAAAAAGTTCGACCGGATATAAATACCCACTTTTTCCCCTGCCTGGAAATTTCCAAGTGTTGGATTTTTCCGTAGTTTAAGAACGTTCTAAGTAGTGAAAGTAACGTGATGGACCCTCTAGAAGACAACAAACCTTAACTCGATTATGTGACCGTCTTGAACTGCCCTTTGAACCTTAGGGTTTGGGGCAGTACGGCGTGCCACATGCGAGGCGTTGGCTTGACCCTTCTACGGCTGGACCGTTGGTACTGTGGCATGAAGTGAATGGTTTTTAAACTTATTTCATGTGTTGAGCTTTTAGGGAAAACTTGGGTGTTTGATTGTTCGATCGGAAAGTTTAACATTTTCTATTTATCTGGAATGTGATACAATAATTGGAATCAACAACATTTGAATGTTATGAATCTAGCAGTTTAGTCTCAATTGATCGGTTGCCACGGGATTTTGATGTGGTCAAAAGTCCGTCGCAATCACCTTGTGTACACGGATACTCGCCGGTAAACTTAATAGATAGCCACGCCCCATAGCCCCGACCAAATGACTGTAGGAGAACCCCGTCGCCGAAAGCATCCGTTTGGGTGCTCGCGGCAGCGGTGTTCCGCCTTAGTGCACTTCGTCGACGGTATCGGGGGTGCGGCCGTCTACTAAAGTTTGCGACGAGCATTCGTTCTGGATGTCAGGAATCTTGTTGAATTGCCTGACTTGATATTGAAAAGTGTTTTCGATAATGAGACTAAAATGCGGGGTTTATAATTGTTAGGCATGCGATGTCTAAGTAATTCATTTGATTAGGCATGCGATGTCTAAGGAGGTTGCGGATTCCAACTGTTGTAGTTTTACACTTTCTTTTCTGCGACCGTAAGTGTAATATGTGATATCGCCGGTTTCGTTGCTATAAGTCAACGACAATTGGGATGCGCATATTTACTTACGTTGATGACATGTGATGTTATGTGTTGCTGGATATGTTATATTGGATCGTCGTATTTGAATAGCCGGGGGGGTTTTATGTGAGATGAGTCTTTTTCATTTTCATTCATGTAAAAAAACTTGTATGTAATATTCTTTTATTGGAGCACTTCCAGGTTGCGGAAGATGTCACCGTTGATGTATATTATTTACTTTTCCGCATTAGGATAGACCCAAGGAGGGGAGCACAAGTAACCGGGTTCTAGGGTCCAGTGGGAGACCATCTCGAGGAGTCGAGTCCGGGTCTCATAACTCTAGAATTGGTAGGGTTGCTTGCCGCTCTCGTAGGGGTCTAGGGGTGTGGGATTGGCTATTCATCACGACCGTGGAATCCGTGTTTTATACAGGCTCAAAATAAAACACGGATGTCCTAGTATATCCAATATTTCATATGATATTTTCTGCTGCGTTATCTGTGATGTGATCATGTGATATGTTCAGATAGATATTATATATAGTATATATGATATATTATATAGACGTTGCTTATGTTTTACACCCGCGCTAGCCCTGCCTCGCATCTGCCGTTAGTTACCTAACCTAACGGTGCAGACGGGACATCGAGACGAATGCGGATGGCATAAGCGTACGTTATATTTATCTGTGATGTTTAGGTGGACTTAAATGATGGGACATTCATTAATGAGATTAAAGAAAGAAAATAAACCTAAAAGATGTTGTGGAATCGAATTTCAAAAATAAAACAGGTAGCTACAGTTCTTGCTTTGCATCGCGGTGTTCCTTGTAGAACATCCTGCACCTTATTCGATAAGGAAAGGGCCGAGATCCCTTCACCGGGAGTGACCCCTTTAGCAATAACTGGCAGATGCTACAACCCTCGGTTTGTCTTTTGATTGCTTCTATAGTTTTAGCTTTGCACAGCGGTATATATGATATATCCTGCACCTTATTCGATGAGGAAAGGGCCGACGATCCCTTCACCGGGAGTGACCCCTTTAGCAAATCTAGAAAAGCCTCAAAAGCACTCCATTTAAAAACCATTTGATTCCGCAACGAGATCAAGTTCAAAGCGTTAAAGGTTTTCTTAAAAACCATCCGCAACCCTCCGTCATTTTAAGAAGTAGAGTACTTAGTATTCGTGCTGTGTTTGTTGACCATAGTCAAGGCATAGTGTACGGTAGCTAAGTGATGTCTTCCTACACCGCATATGATGCGATTAGTTAGGACAGTCATGTGGCTTTGTTGACCTTAGTTAAGGGTCATGTGGGTGGGTCTAATTAATCATGAAATGACGGATAGAACTTGACTAGTGCTTATGATTTGTTGACCATAGTTAAGGTCATAGGTGCTAGGGGTAAAAACCTTTATCGGGAGTTTCAAATGTTGAAATTTGCAATGAGATTGCATACCTTCTATATGATAGTTGGATCCCGATACCCACTGCGAGTAATTGTTACTCCTGGGAGAGTTTTGCACTTTACAATTAGCCGATCAAGTAGGTGTCTAGAAAGGTGTCAACGGGGTTATGCTCCTGGGAAAACGAGGTTTACTTTAATTAGGTCCGTGCGAAAGCACGGGGAACCTCCCTCAAACTACCGGCACTGGCCTGGCTGAAAGATTGGCGAACTTGTAGGGTCTCACAAAGCATTTTCTCCCTACGGGTCATAAGGATCCCGTAGGTGTATTTTCTCCTTAGGAGTCGTGGGGACTCTTAAATGTGTTGCTCCTTTGTGAGTCATAAGGATCTCACGCGGGGATTTTCTCCTCACAAAGTCGAAAGGACTTTGTGAGTGTATTTCATCTCTTTTTCATGAGTTTGCGCCCTTTCGGATTTTCATAAACTCGCCGGCAGTCCTGCTGTTTTTACTCATGGAGCCCATTCGGGTTTTCATCCATGCCCATTTTGCTTGTGGACATACCATTTTTTTTATATATATTTTATTATTATTATTATTAATTTTTTTTTGTGGGACTTTGAATGTAGTCTCACCGGTAGGACTTGGGAGAGATTGGGATTGTTTTATGCCCATGGATTGTATACGGTTTTGCAGGATGTATGATCCAGACCGTAGGGCCATAAAAATTTCGGGACTTTGTTGGCGTCTGCATCGCTGCACTGGAATATGGTACCAGGAGCGACTCATCATTCGCCACTTGGGGATTTGGATTTGGAATTTGGCTGGCGTCTGCATCGCTACACTGGAATATGGTACCAGGAGCGCCTCATCATTCGCCATTAGGGTATGGAATTTGGGATTTGGTTGGCGTCTGCATCGCTACACTGGAATATGGTACCAGGAGCGACTCATCATTCGCCACTTGGGGGTTGGGGAGCGATGGCTTAGGAGACAGGTTTAGATCCCTACCACCTAAGACTTTTCAATTTTATGGGCCGTGAGGATCCCATAAAAGCATTTTCTCCCTGCGAGTCGTAAGGATCTCGCAGGTGTATTTTCTCCTTAGGAGTCGTGGGGACTCCTAAGTGTGTTTTTCCTTCGTGAGTCGTAGGGATCCCACAAAGGTTTGTTCTCCTCATGTATCGTGAGGACACATGAGTGGGTCTTCTCAATGGAGCATAATTCCAAAGGCGGAGACCAGCCGCGTAACTGGTGATTACGGTGGGGCATGGGTATGACGAGAATTATTTGAGCCCGTGGATTGTATACGGCAGTCAATTTGGAGACTGGCCGTAGGGCTGGAGAATTTTGAGAAATTGGATTTTGGTTGGCGTCTGCATCGCTGCACTGGAATATGGTACCAGGAGCGACTCATCATTCGCCGTTGTTTTGTTTTTTTTTTGTTTTGTTTTTGTTTTATTTTTGTTTCTTTTTATTTTACCGCAATTGCTCTATCATTTCAGCTTTTCTTATCGCGAAGATCGCGATTGCCCTATCATTTCGGCTATTTATTCGCGGTTGCCCCATCATTTCGGCTTTATTTTCATCTTTATTTTACTCGCTGATTTTTATTGCGAGTTGCCCCATCATTTCGGTTTTTCTTTATTTTTCTTTTACTTACACATTTTTTTTTATTTACATTTTTTTTACATTCCCAGTTTAACGACTTAGAGGTCGACTATTCCCAGTTTAATGACGTAGTGGTCGACTGTTTTCAGAGAAAGGCAGATGTCTGAGAGAATGAGTTTGACGAAGAACTTCGGTCTCCGTTTGTATGAAATTGGCGGTCGCAGCTGGACTGTTTGTTAACACGCCTTTAGACAGTTCTATCTCTCCTGCCTTGTATTGCTTTTCGACCCAATCTTTGAAGACGAAGCAGTCCTCAATGGCATGATCTATCACTCTGTGATAGGGGCAGTATTTGGGGTCGTCGGTCATATTCGCTTCCTGCGGTCTTTTTGACTCTGGCAGTTGTAGACCGTTCTTCAGGGCGTCTTTGAATATTTTACGGATTTTGTCCCTTCTGAAGGAATAGACCTTATCTAGCTTCTCTTTGAGTGGAGACTCTCCTCCCTCTCCGAACACTGGCTTCCGAGGCTAGTTGGCGCTAGGCCCGCTCATCCCTTGCTTATTTCGGTTAGCCGAAGTGTTGAAAGATTCAGAATCATCGGAGTTTCCGCCTTTGCGATTATCGTCCTTTCGGTTTCTCCAGGACCTATTGTTATTTTGGAAATCCGAGGGGAACTCCTGCTTTGAGCGCTCCAGCATCTGAACTTTCCTGGTCAGCTCTTGGAATGTTTTGAGACCCGCGGTGCATAGAAACGGGGCCATCCAATTGTTGAGATTTCCGAGGAGGAGGCTGACAGATTGGTCATGCTCTATCGGCAGTTCGCATTTAACGGAGAGATTGCGCCATCGGGTTATAAAATCCATGATGCTTTCGTTGTTCTTGGGCTTGGTCCTTACGAGATCGGCAATGGTGATCTTATCGCTGACGCTCATGAACTTTTTTCGAAACAAAGACTCCATTTGGACGAAATTAGTAATGGAGCCATCCGGTATGCTCGCGTACCAGTCGAAAGCAACATCGGTCAAGCTATTAACAAACTAGCGGAGGAGAAGCACATCGTTGCCCCCAGTATTCCCGCATGAGGCTTTGAAGTGGGCGATGTGCTGATTCGCATTTCCCGTCCCATCGAATCTTCCGAATTTGGGGATGACATAGCCGTTAGGAAATTCTACCAGATCATATTGAGCAGGATATGGTCTCCCGCTACTGCTAACATCTTTTTGCGCTTCAGCTTCGGCTACCAGCGTTTTGACTTTGCTGGCAATCAAATTCATGATTTGATCTTGAGTTAGCGGGCTACTGTCATCGGTAGCCAAGACATTTCCTGAGATAGGATGCGACCGATTTTCATGCGGTTCGCCCACTTTTGGATTTGAGGGAATAGGCATTGGCTGCGTTGGGACACCGTTTCCCGGTTCACGAGCAGAGCCCTGCGCTTGATTGGGCGGCTGAGAGGCAAGTCGGGCCGTGAGCTGCAAGACGACGTTCGTCAAGCCGTCAATTTTGGAGTAAAGTTTGGCCATCTCCTTGTCTTTGCTTCTGAGCTGTTTTCGGAGCTCTTGGAGAAGTTGCTTCTCTGCATTCTTGGGACGGAAGATTGGCTCCTCTTCACTTTCCGAGCCCGACTCCTCATGGACCGAAGGGTCTTTCTGCCTATCATCCTCATCGAGAAGGTTTTCATCACCCAGCGGAGGTGGCTGTTCTTGGGAAGCGGCAACCACATTCAAGCCAGATTGGATTTGAGATGTAGTGGCCACATCCTTGCTCTTGCTGCGCGTGACCACCATGTAGACAGTGTGGATAACACATTCAGCCATCCTTGCATCACTGGTGGCTGGTTTCGCGGAGTGGTCCGGACTTTGGAAATTCACAAATTTTAATATGGCTGGAGCCCTAGCCCTTTTGTTGGCTCTGTATCTGAGCCGCTTCTGCCTCAGCCTCTCTGCCTTTAGAGCTTGGCAGGCTTCTGCTCTCCGGGAAGCCACCATAGGCCGAGTGATGGGGAGGCTTGAGAAGACATCCGCCCGCTTGTCCGTCGGAGGCATCGCCTGGGCTTGCCCGTGACGTCTGGCACCCTCTTCTATTCTAATGGCTTTGCCCCCAGCTGGGGCCATGGAAAGCCGTTCAGACACCGATTTGTGTTTGGGTTGGGGCGCCTTCGAAACCACCACATTTGGCCTCTTGCCTTTCGAGGCCGGTTTGTCGGTTACCGGAGCTTGAGGTGCAGGGATAGCATTAGCCGACACGAACATAATAGAGCCAAATGGTAGCGGCTCCTCCTCCCATTGTCGCCCAAGACTGGCCGGAAGGACCGTCCTGGAGTCTATCTTCATCGTGTAGGAGACGGGAGCCGTGCTAAGAGCTGAGTTCATCTTTGGAGACATTGTTGAAAAGCGATTGCTTGAAAACCTACATGAAAGAGCATTATTTTAGTATAAATATAAATATGTATATTGATTGAGTTCGCATGAATGTTTAACCCGAAATATGGGAGGAGAGATAGGTCCCACCGGGCGTACCAGAATCTGTAGGGTGTTTTTCGTCACCCCATTGAGATGGGAATACGCGCGCGCTTGTTAGGCATACTACAGATTCCCCCTGCCTAGGGTAGGCCGGGGTTTAATGATTGTGGGGATCCGAATCTCCGGCAGCCGCGGACTAAACTGCCGTTAATTATCCCTCGCCTTTGGAGCGAGGGAACCTCTGATTGACGGGTTAAACTGGACATGCGAACTCAATGTGCAGTGTATGTGTATGTTGTTTTGGAAGGGGGTTTGGATATATCGGGAGCCACGCAGAGTTTTCACGGGGGTCCCGCTACCCGGATAGCGGGCTGGGGGTCAAGGGGGCTAGCAACCCCTTTGCAGGGTGCGGGGCAGTGTCCCGGCCCAAAAAAAAATTGGGGAGGGAGAGTGTTGTAGAGTATGTGTATGTGTACATATGTATATATATACATGTATATATATATAAAGAGGAAAAGACATCCAAAGGATGCGTGGGGCCAGCGCTTTGAGCGCAAGAGCGCTAGCGCACCACGTGTCGGCATGTGGGCGCTTTGCGCTTGAGCGTTGGGCGCTTGAGCGCAAGCACGCCACGTGTCGGCACGTGGGCGCTTTGCGCTTGAGCGCAAGCGCGTCACGTGTCGGCATGCGGGCAATTTGCGCGTGAGCGCAAGCGCGCCACGTGTCGGCACGTGGGCGCTTTGCGCTTGAGCGCAGGGCGCTGGAGCGCAAGCGTGCCACGTGTCGGCACGTGGGCGCTTTGCGCTTGAGCGCAAACGTGCCACGTATCGGCACGTGGGCGCTTTGCGCTTGAGCGCAGGGCGCTCGAGCGCCAGCGCGCCACGTGTCGGCATGTGGGCGCTTGGCGCTTGAGCGCTTCGGCGCCGGCGAGGAAAAGGGGGCTTTTAGTCCCAGAACCAGAAGCTATGCTTCAGAAAGGAAATATTTATTATATATATATATATATATGTAGTTAAACTCCTAGGATGTTTTAAAGCTGATGAAAGGCTTCTCCCCTTGAGCCCTAGTTCTTCCCCAAAGTGGGGTTTCTGGAGATGGGTCTCCTTCTTCTTCCTTTGTTTGGCCGGATCTTGAAGATCAAGAGATGTGAGATTTTAAAGATCTCTTCTTTTTAAGATCTAATGAAAGATCCAAGTTCCCCTTTATGGGTTTTGTGGTGAAAAACTATTTAGTTTTGAAAAAAAGAAGAGTAAAACTCTTGATTTAATTCAAAAGAAAGAAGAAGGTTTGGAACCTTCAGAAAGGGGAAAGAGATACAAACCCTAGGTTTTTTTTAAGAGAATGAAAAGTTGTTGTTTTATTCATCATCATTTTCCCTTATATAGGCTTACATATTTACATATAGCCCCTTGGGCTTTGCAAAAATGGCATTTTGCCCATCCCATGGCTCATGTGCCATTTCATTTTTGCACATAAGTCATAGGCTTACAAAATATTGACTTTATGCCCATTTTGCATACATCCATGTATAAAAAATTACATAAAAATTATTTATTACATGATTTTGTTGTTGGCGTTGGGAGGCTTGGCCGCGGGCTTGGCTTGGGCATGGGCCCGCTTGACCTGGGCTTGGGCCCACCTGGCTTGACCTTGACTTTGACTCGGTCAACCGTGGTGCAAATTTTGACCCCAACAACAACAGGACTCGAAAAAGGAGTATCAACATAAGAAGGTGGTGAAGGTTGAAATGATTGATATAAAGTGGATTGTGGAGTCGAACTGTTTCTTCTAGACGCTTCTATTCGATCTTTCAAAGAAATTTTGGGCATGGAGGGGTCGTCCGTAATTCGACCAAAACAATTCGCGTATGAAGCAATGTTTGGATGAGGGTACCAAAGTTCGGCAAGAGTTTTATGAGGTAGGGTACCCATGATGTAAGAAAGAGAGAAGAAATAGAATGTGGGGTGCACGGATTTCTTAGCGACAAGTTGCAAGGTTTTGTAAAAAAAAATTCTTTTTTTCTTTTTGTGTTTTCTTCTTCTTTTATTTTATGGAGCTTTTTGCAAAAAGATTTTCAATAAAAGGCTTAGACACACGTTCAATCAATCACAAATGCACAATCAGACCTAGATCTAGGGTCACCTAGGTCAGCTAGACAGCTCCTAACTGTTCCAAAGGGCAAGAAGTAGGACCTCAAACCGCCTCTTCACCGCCAATTGTGGCCAGGTAAGTGGGAGGTTCTCCACCACGTAAGTAGTGGGCCTAATTAAGTAACCACTTGCCTTAGACACACTTGCCTAGACACCACAAAGTCAGGTTAGGATCAACGGTTGATGCCTACAACTATTCCTCTGTCCTATTGAGCGCGAAGTCCTTAGGGCTGAATCTAATCTTTTTTAATTAAATGATGGCCAATGCAATATGCTTTATGTGATTTCTGGGGTCCTGGGAAGGGTAATGAAATCCCCACACAATCTGAATTGGTGTTCAAGCCCCTTAAAGTCAATTAAAATATGCAAAGCAGTAAACACAATCAAACACTTGCAAACAACTTTTTTTTTAGCGCAGCGCAAAGAATCTTGCATAAGATCGATTATTGGAAGGGGGAGATTTTTTTAGAGCAAAGAATCCTGCAGGCAAATATTTACAGAGGAGATATCAGGGGTTGCAGAGATGGAGTGAGAAAACTTACAGTAATTTTTCCACGCGATGACGTCACCAAGCCGCCGCGGATGCGCGATCAGAACAGGGTTGGAGCGGCGGAAAAGCGGTGGAGGCGGCGGTTCGATTCCCAAGATTTCTTCTGCTCCTCTGTTATGATTTTCCTCTGTCGTTCAGATCTGCCGTTTTCTGTTTTACTTGCTGGATTTTTCCAAATCCGAACTCGTTCGTCTATCCTGCAAAATTCACACGAAATACCCTTCACAAAATAACAAGATGATAAAAAAATTTATATTTTTATTTTTCAGTTTTTATGATTTTTTCAATTTTATATTAATCCGAAATTACAAAAAGAAAATAACATGCTATCCCCGGCAACGGCGCCATTTGATTGATATTGTTTTGCGTATGCGTTTTCAAAAGATGAATCAAAAATATTTTTAACCGCAATCAAGAACAGCGTCGCTTAGTAGCTAGCCGGTGAGTACGGGTCGGTCCACAGGGATGTTGTGTATTTCCTAATTTGGTCTAACGAGTTAATTCCAAACGGTGTGAATGGATTATCGCTAAAAACTAAACTGGTTTATACTAAAACTAGAATCTTGCTAGGGTTCGGTTTAGATTAAGTTTGGAAATTAAAGATTTCCTCACCGCTTTCAATGCCCTAATTTAGATCTCTTTAGGTGTTATGGTAACAATTAATAAAGGGGATTAGTACCATCGGGAAGAAATGATGTTTCTTCCTCTAGGTTTTAGTCCTTCCTTTCTTAATTCTTACCCTAACCTCCATGGAAAACATACGCAACCGGTCGTTTATACTACGGTATCACCGTTACCTCGTGGGGTAGGGTACCGTAGGGAACGGTGTGTGTATGTATGCATGAAATCCTATTAATTATATGTGATGGACAAGAAAGGGGTGAGAGATTTTCATCTCTCAAGCCTTCCCCAAATCTAACCCTAACAAGCGAGAAGACTACTCGCTCATTAGGGAATTGAAAAACATATCTATCTATCTAACTAGAGCAGATAAGAAAATTATACTACGGCAGAATAAAAATTAACTAAGGCAATTAAATAAAACTACTTACTTTATTGATGGCTCTCTCCAAACATTTACACAGGAATTTTCAGATCTGAATAGATGAATAAAAAGAGGCATAACCTAAAACAGGTTTTTAGGGTTCTATTTATAGATTCATAAAAACCCTAGGGTTACAGTCGCGTCATATCTGCAATTACAATTTTACCCCCTAAGAAAGACTAGTCAACGCGCCGCCAGCAACTTTTGAATTTTTCCACCGACACGTGTCATACACGGCCGCGGAACCGCGGCCATAGGCCCTGTTCGGCCGCGGTTCCGCGGCCTAAAAGAAAGCTTGGTCTGTGATTTTTCCTGTGCTGATTCTGGATATATTTGTCTTCCTATTTCTTTGGTTGGTTTCTTCAGAATATCTTCTGGTCTTCTTCCAGATTTCCACAGTGAATAATTATAGTAGACTTTTTCCGTTGCTTCGTGACGAATTTTCTTGAATCTTGCGCTGCCTTTGTCCTTTGTGAACTTGTTAATTGATCTTCAATGTTCCTCAAGATGTAGGCACGATCAAGATTCCACCATTTATCGGTCGTAGTCTCACTTTTGTATCGTCTTTTCATCTTTTTCACTATTTTTGTTCCAAGAACCTGTTACCTGCAACTATGTAGCAGACATGGTTCAAAAGCACCTGTTTATTTATAAACTGAATAAGAATGGGGAATAAAATAATGCAAAATTATGGTATGAACAATCTCACGTGTCTCTCACGTGGGCGCCGCTCAATAAAGAGTGCTTAGCTCTCAATGGTTGGCGCTCAGCGCCAAGCGCCTCACGTGTCCCTCATGTGGGCGCTGCTCAATAAAGAGTGCTTAGCACTCAATGGTCGGCACTTGGAGCCAAGAGCCTCACGTGGACACTGTTCAACAGGGAGTGCTTAGCACCCAGTGGTTGGTGCTCAGCGCCAAGCGCCTCACGTGCTCCATATGAGGGCGTAAAGAGTGTTTAACACTCCATAAAAAAAATAGAGGAACAAAAAAAAGAGGGGAAAGTAAAGCAAAGCATTATTTGCACAGAAAAGGGATTGAACCCAAGCAAGTGTTTAACACTTTATTCAAAAACTGAGTGGGTTGAGTCTAAGTTGACCAAATCCCCAATTCAGATCAACCGAGCCCGTGTGCTCATCATTTTCCAAACTGGTCTTAGTCCCAAACACGACTACAGATCTCCCAACAGACATTGGTTTAAGGGTACATCTCCTCACACCTCTGATACATGTCATTGTAATTCTTCAACGTCTTCAGAGAGGTGGTGGGTCCCGATAACCAACAACTTCTCGGTGCACTCCCAAATTGATGGGCACATCCCACCGTGGACCGCAACGTCCTTAAACTAGCTGTGGACCGAAACGCCCTTAAACTAACAACGGACCGTAACGTCTTTAAACTAAAACGATAGAGCACAAACGCTCTTTTGTTAGATAAAGATGATCATAAACCCTTGTTAAGTAGATCTCAGTCTAAAATTGGACTAACATATCCTTAACAAACATTTAAGATGATCTTAATCTCAAACAAGATTGACAATTCTTAAATCAACCCAAACCCAAATCTAAGAATATACGGATTAGGACTAATCCACGCCCTACGGGCGACAACATAAATTAGTTTCCGTATACAATCCACGGGCAACCAAAAATAAAACAAACACGACACGAAGTGACCTTCTGGAGCAGGAGAAAGTGGTTACCGCAACGCGGTAACGTAATTAACTGCAGAGGCTTGCGCCTGCAGGGAAGAGCGTCCTCACAATCAAAAAAAACCCTCGCAAACGAGAGGGAATCTGACGAAGTCTGCTACGACGGCCGCATCCGTCCAAACCTCCGATACACGGTGCCATAAATCAACTTGCCATCTTCGGAGAGGTGGACGGATAAACCTAAATAGCATCTGCCCCCAAATTCAAGCTAGACTTTTGTCTTCCCGGCATTCGGCGGTAAACAGGGTTCCCTAAAAATGGGTTGTAAGGACGTAATTGTATGGAATTAGTTACGAAATTTTAAAGAAATACGGTTTTGTAATAGTTTAAGGTATTTTATTGTAACATGTATTCTTCCCACAAATATTGTCCAAAGACCGGCCGGGAAGAGTCAAAGCTAGAGGTTGACCTTTTGTAAAAGGTAGTTTTGACTCCCATCAAGCCTATCCATAAGCCTGTTCCTACCCGGCGGCAAGGGAACAAGATCCCAAGTATGAGTGAATGGATCCTATCAAATAGATATTCGAAAAACCTGCTATTCTATTACTGGACGAAGATCTCGATGGCCAATTCGATCGATCCGGAATGGATCGGTTAAACATTCCATTAGGGAGCCCGGTCTAAATCGTGCTATGTCATGATTGAGTGTTGTGAGGAGATAGGTCATTACCTCATGAGTTTCTAAAGGTAATATGGTTAAAATGAATAAACAATGTCGAATCTAAACATGATGGTATTTTACTGTAAAAGTGAAATAGAAGTTGCTATACTTATTATTTTGAGATGAAACTTATTCTAATATTTTTATTTATGATTGTTAAACATTATAAGAGGATATGGTATTTTATTGTTTAAGAGAAATTATGTTTTCTAAAGAAAGGAGTGTCGGAAGTCGGAATACTCCACTTCCGACGAGTTTTGAAAAGAACATGTTTAAGATTAGAATTTGAGAAGGGTGAAAGGGACTTACAATTTATAACGAAAGAGGGGAGGTATGAGAAGATTAAGAAAGCGTCAGAGAGTCGTTTCTTCGTCGGATTCTTCTTGGAACTTCACCAGAACTTCAACCTTTGCTAACTCCACTTGCACAACTTTGGACTTGAGAATTTTAAAGACTTTTGGCAGGGAATTTCTGAGTGAGGATGTGTAAAATGGAGGGGGTATTCATAGGGAAAATTAGGGTTTAAGGTATTGAATTGGAAAATTAAAAATTTACATTAAAAAGGTTTAAAGGGGTGATTTTAATCCCTCTGCAAATGTGCAGGAAAAAAAACAATATGGGGAAAGTGGGGTAGGCAAAGGGATGCTAGGGTTAAATTTTGGGGAATATTGGGTACGGGGGACCCGGCGGTGCCGGTCCTAGGAAGCATCTCGCCGGCCCAATACCGGTGAGGGGGCTCTGGATTTGTGCCATGTGTCCTAGGCTGTTGGTATATCAATGTCCACATGTTTGTTTTATTTATGACTTTTCATTTTACGTGAAGTGCACGTGCAAACTCTTGAGCTTTTAAAAGTTTAAAGAAAAATCAACAAGAAAATAATGTGGCTGATGGGATTTGAACACAGGTGCTATGTCTCAGTAGTGCAAGGCCTTTACCAGTGAGCTACAAGCTCTTTCTTGCTGTTCAAAAGAAAAACAAATACTTATAATGTACACAGGTTGTCAAAACTCCATTTGTACATTAACTTTTTAATCAAATTTATGTACAGTAAAACAGAAACGTTACAGTCATGCTTGAATAGTTTTCACAAATGAATAAATAAAAACATTAGTCATGCCTTACAGGGTTTTCTAGCACAGCAACAAGGTTTCGGGAGGTATCGTCCATGCCATATTTAAATTTTTGCCGTTCTAGCTAACCCTAACCCTAGAATCGAAACTAGAAAATCCGACGAATCGATATGCAAACAA
The DNA here is from genome assembly GCA_030015575.1 of Agapanthus africanus. Classification (NCBI taxonomy): domain Eukaryota; kingdom Viridiplantae; phylum Streptophyta; class Magnoliopsida; order Asparagales; family Amaryllidaceae; genus Agapanthus; species Agapanthus africanus. The sequence goes on along the minus strand of CM057339.1, from coordinate 339,098,315 downwards.
CTTTGAAAAGAAGTGAACAAGGAATACAACCTTTGTGGACCGGTCCTTCACTTCAATAGCTCCATGTTGTAGTCCCTTCGCTGCGAATGGTGAACTCCTGGACTATAGAGAGGGTTCACTTGAAGAAACGAACAAGCTTGCTCAATATCTTCGAAGCCGAAGATGATCTACGTCGAGGAGACTCGAGCTCATGCTACCTCTTCAATAATGTGTGAAATTAGTGAAGCAAACACCCTAAACTAAATGGCTAATAGTAGAGGATGATGAAGTAGGAAGTGGGCTCTCTTTAGTTTTATTTTTCTCACAAGGTTTCATCACTTAGAAAAAACTAACAAGTTTTTTCTCTTGCGGAAGAAGAAGTGATGAAAAGATGAATGAACTCATGAGGTTAGAAATGTAACCATGGTGAGTGTATGTCATGCACTAACCATTGTAGAGACTAAACCATAGCTATGAGTTAAGGGGTTGGGTTAAAAAATATTTTAAGCTAGACAAACAAATGGACTAAGTCAATGAAACCTACAAGCTTCTACAAGCTTTGAACCATGACTAATTCCAAATGTTTGAATTTGCTTAAAACAAATAAAACCCTAACATTAACCTAGCATGGTGTGAGTCTCATACTTACAAGTTGGATATGTAACCTAGCATGACACAACAATATATATCACATATATATTTTGTGTGCAAAAAGAAAATAATGCATTTAACATATATCATATATATATCAATGTATCATAAGTGAGAAAAATGAATACTTAAGTGAGCTAATATTAGTTAATGTAATGTAATATATCAAATATATAATTATACATTAAATTATTAAATCAACTCTTGATTTAATAATCCGGTTATATCACATATAACTGACTAATATCAAATATATCATTTTATCGAATCAACACTTGATCCGATAACCCGGCTATATCACATATAACCAATCGATACATATATCACGAGAATAGAATGCAGTATCAAATACGCGCATTAATCTCGGTCCTGCACATATCACATATGTGCTACTACTCCGTTTCGCATGAACCAGGAAACCTCTGTGTAGGACTCTAAAAACTCGTCAATACGCCGGCAGCAGGTGATGATCATATCAAACACCCACAAGCCGCAAGCGGTCTGCAAAACGTAACGGCCACCCGGGTATTGAGCGATCAGAAGATCAACAAGCAAGTCTGCTCACACTCCTGCGAATCCAATCAGTAACACTACCGTACTGTCCGGTCTCTTCATCTGATATGTCGCATATCACAGCCTGAGGGTGGTATAACGTCAGACCCCAATAGCCTGATAAGTCATGCCGATGCAAGGTCCATAACAGTTCGAGAAACTACTGATAACATTTACCAGTAGATCTCAGCAACCCTGGACAGGGATTTCCTGTTATGGCCAATCGAACATAGCACAACATCAACTTCCAATACCGGGAGAGACGAAACCCCTCCTATCGCTCATTGCCTCTTTGTGACTCGGGATTATACCCAAAAACCACCTTTTTGCACGATCTCTTGACCGTGGTATGGTGGAAATCAAAGCACAGTGGGAATCACACAAGACTCTATGACGATCTCGGGTCTACAGACTAACATGTACCAGTGTCACCAGAGAACTGCTATCGGACGATAAGTATAATACCATCTAGGAGTTCTCGGCGAGTCCGTCCAGTGTACCTGTTCAGTTGATAAAACTGCACATTTAATATGACATTTTTCCTATTATTTATATATAATAAAAGGTGTTTATTATAATATATGATACATATAAGGGTTTATCTGTAAAAATACTATTTTCATGTGTTTATATATTATAATTAACATTTGGTAGGAAAAATTAAGCATATAATATCCATATGACATTTGGCCCACTTAATATGCTTACCTTATTAAAACCTTTGACCAATTCTTAAAGGTTAAGTTAATATCTCTACTAATATTATTTGTTGAGTTGTTGTGCAGAATTTTCAGGGCTGAAATCAAGGAAATCAAAGTTGTTGGAACAAACCTGCCTAATTAAGAAAGTAAACTAAAGAAATCAATTCTGGCAGTGACGTAGAAAAGATTTTCAGTTTCCAGATATTCAAAAGATCACCATATATCACCAGAAGAGCCCACAAGAAGATTGAGCCCAAGATTCCCCAACTTAGCCGCGGATCCGCGGCCAAACCCACCTTTTGTCCGCGGATCCGCCGCGGTTTTGACGAGTTATGAGTTGGGATTTTTCAGTTTGGATCTTAACTACTAGTTTTCAATTTAGGCATCTAGGGTTCTGGCTTTGGAACTATAAATAAGGACCGAGAGCCTCTTGGAAAAATTATCAAGTCGACGCGATCACGAAGTCCAAGACGGCTCACGCATCCAGGCTGATCATCAACGGTTCATCTACCTCCTTAGAAGAGATCGAGAAGCAAACTAGTATTTGTAATCATTTTCTAAGGGAACAAAGTGTAAATGAGTTTTTTTTATTAATAAAGGTAGTTCTTTTTTTTCTATTTCTTTGTAGTTTTAATATGAATTCTCTCTCCCTCTCTTCTTCTCCCAACATGCGCGAGTAATTCTCCGCTTGTTAGGGTTCGTAGGATTAGGGTAGGTTAATGGATGATGAAGATCTTTAAACCCTTTTTACGTCCTGTAAAGTTTATAAACTTTATCAAAAGAATCATTAACATCCTAATCGGGCACGCTACCAATTTATTGTTAGTCTCGACAGCGATTAGAGATTAGATTAATGATTGTTTTGGTAAAGGCTAGATATGAACGGAGTTCCATGTCGAGATAGGGGTTAAGAGTGAGAACCCTTTTCCCTCCAGAAACCGTAATCTACATGCATCACTGTCGTTCTAGTTTTAAATCTATTAAAGGATAAAAAGGGTAATCTTTAATTAATCATCCATAACTACTAAATCCTAACGAACCCTACAAGCCCCTTTTTAATATTAAACTTACCTTCGTAGTTAATCTAGATCTATATTTTGCATCAGTGTTTAACATAGATCTAGATCCTACAACCATTCTTCAATATTCTTTATCCCTCCTCTCTTTTTCAACACATCTAAAGTAAGACTAAAATATTCAATGTTTCCCTGATGACGACCCGTACTCACCTCGGTCTAGCTACGCGCGACACCGTTCTGATTGCGGTTAACTACTACACATAAAAAAAACAGATCAATCAAATGGCGCCGTTGCCGGGGATACGTGTGTAATTTTTTATTCTAACTATTTGTGTTGAATTCTTATTCGATTTATATCATAAAAACAAAACAAACTGCATCTTGCATATTTAACGATAAGTGTGCGATTTTTGCGAGGGGATCTGGAGTCAAAGACTTGAGGAAACAGAGATCCAGAGACATTCAACAAGATCCAGAGAAGGAAGGGAGGCCACATAGCAAAAATCTTCTTTAGATCTTCCTAGTCGGCGGCGGAACAACGGCACAAAGAGCATATTGGTTACGGGATTTAGGGTTTCCAAATTCTCTGGTATCTTTTATATATCTTTCTCTCTCCTCTGAAATCCAATAAAATATCTTTTCTGCAGGATTCTTTGCAAAATATCGCCGCTCAAAAATCTTTTTGCAAAGTTTTGTACTTGGTTTGTTTATTCATATTTTAATATAGATTTTAAGGGGCAAGACCACAATTCAGATTAGGTGGGGATTTCATCACCCTTCCTAGGCCCCACAAATCATAAAACGAGCATCTGCATAACCCTATATTAATTTAAAAAATATCTAGACAAGACTCTAAGGACTGTCGCGCTCAATAAGGACAGAGGAAGGTCGTGGGTAATCTATCGCTTATCTGCATTACTTTTGTGGTGCCTAGGCAAGTGTGTCTAAGGCAAGTGGTTACTTAATTAGGCCCGCTATTTTCGGTGATTCGTATAGCGGATACCTCCCACTTACCTGGCATTTACCTGACCACAAGAGTGATAAAGAGGTGGTAGAAGATTGATCCTGTGGCTTGTCCTTTGGAAGTTTAGGAGCGGTCTAGAGACTTGACCTAGGTAACCTTAGATTTAGGGTTGATTGTGCATTTTTGTGTGATTTGTCTTAAGTCCGACACACTTTTCAAAACAAACCAATCACACACACGCTGCCACTTGCGCTAAACCCGCTTAGTGCATGCTCGGCTGGACACGGGATTCTAATGCTCGTCTTGTCCGTGTTTCTTCTATCGACTCCGAAGTCGGTACTTCTTCGTTTTTCTTTTCCCCACCACCCACCATGACCGAGATGGATGGTTATCCATCAAATTTTCATGATACCACGCTGCCTCCACCCGCAGGTGTGCAGAATATACCGCGTATATCTCTCCAAGAGAGATGCTACCCTTCACGTGGTCCCCTTCCTACTTGTCTTTCTATTCCACCAGCCAATGGGGATAATTTTGAAATCAAACCCCAATTTATCAAACTGTTGCCCAAATTTCACGGGCTTGAGTCCGATGACGCATACGTTTTTATAAACAAATTCGAAAACGTATGTGCAATGATTGGCACGTCACAACTTTCTGTGGATGCTGTGCGTTTACGTCTTCTCCCTTTTTCTTTGTGCGATCTAGCCCAGAAATGGCTTTATAACACTGCCGCACATTCTATTTCTAAATGGGACGAATTCGTTGTAGCATTCCTTAAGAAATTTTATCCCAATCATAAGACCGCCCGTGTTAGGAGAGAAATCAATCAGTTTACCCAGCTTCCCAATGAACCATTTTGGAAATGCTTTGAACGGTTCAAGAATCTGCTTGTCCAATGTCCTCATCACGGAATCCACCGATGAGATCTGTGTCGAATTATATATGAGGGTATTGATCCCGCAACAAAACAGATGCTTGAAACCATGTGTCAATGTCAATTCCTGTCGAAAGATGATGGTGAAGCTTGGAAATTCCTAGAAAATTTCGCTGAACACACTTTACAATGGGAAAATGTTATACCTATATCATCTAGGGAAGGTATTCATGAGCTCGAGGTTTCCATCGCAATGAAATCTGAAATGGCTGCGATACAAAGGAAACTCGACGCTATAGAAAACAGAATCTCTTCAGCCTCCCTAAACCAATACATGCTTCCCCAAACCGTGTGTGGTTGCTGTTCTGATCCATCACACTTGACGGAAGAATGTTCTATGAATGCACCATTTCAAGGTCACGAGCAAACTAATGCTGCTTTTTAGCAGCGACCTAGAAATGATCCTTATTCTTCCACGTACAATCAGGGATGGAGAAATCATCCTAACTTTGCTTGAAACCAAAACCAAAATCAAAATCAAAACCAGTTCCAAGGCAATTATCAAAGATCTCCTCCATAGCAACAGCAACCACCACCACAGAGTCAGCACCCCTTTCAGTCACAAAATTTTCAAAACCCGGCCAATAATTCTTTCCAAACAACCGGTACCGATAACTCCTCTTCACTCGCACAAACTTTGGATTTGTTTATGAAACATTCGATCCAAATGTCGGCTGATATAAGGTCCTCTATTGATTCCATAAAGAAAGACTCCGCCTCCCACGGTGAGAGTATTAAATCAATAGAAGCCCAAATTGCACAGTTGAATGCCGCGATGAGTGCGAGAGAAAAAGGGAAACTTCCATCTCAACCATTATGGAATCCTGGCCACTCACAAAGTCATAATGTGAGTGTCGTTACCACGTTGAGATCAGGAAGAGTGTTGAACAATCAAATGGGTGAACAGATTGATGATGAGGAATCAATTGAAACCCCGGCTTCCACTTCTTGCCCTATTTCGTCTAGTCTTCCACCTTCTTCCGAGCCTATTCTCCATTTTCCCCAAGGCTCAAACCCTCAGCCCACTTCCACAAATCTATCTAAAGAGATCCCCACTCCAAATTTGCGATCCTTTCCATCCCCACAATCTTCTCCAATATTGGACCCAACCCTTATTGATAAAGCACCTTATCCAAACAGGTTAAGGGGCAACAGACCAAGTCCACAAATAGAGAAGATTGTGGAAATTTTTAAGCAGGTTAACATAAACATTCCTCTCCTAGATGCTATTCAACAAGTTCCATCTTATGCGAAAATCCTAAAGGACTTGTGCACTAGGAAGAGAAAAGTTCAAGTACCTAAAAAAGTTTTCCTTACGAGTAATGTAAGCACTGCTTTTACACAACAACTACCCAAGAAACGAAAGGACCCCGGAAGTCCTACAATTTCTATTTCTATTGGGGGTAAAAATATCAATCGTGCTCTACTCGATTTAGGTGCTAGTGTTAACTTGCTTCCGTATTCTGTTTATGAGCAATTAGGGATCGGAGAGTTAAAACCAGCGCATTGCACTCTTCAGATAGCCGATCGATCTATCACTCAACCTAGGGATGAGCTAGAGGATGTGTTAATCAAAGTCGGGGAATTTATATTTCCTGTGGACTTTATCGTTATAGATACACAACCTGTAGCGAACCCACGAAACCAAATTCCGGTGATTTTAGGTCGACCTTTTCTTGCGACTTCCAACACTGTAATCAATTGCCGTAACGGCTCTATGAACCTATCCTTCGGGAAGATGTCAATTGAGATTAACATTTATAAGTTGGGAAGTAAACCCTCCGAACCCTATGCTCATGTGTATTCTATCGAAACAATAGATTCTGACAGCAGCGAAATTGAAGAGCTTCACGATACTGATCTCGACTCCGCTATTACGTTGTTGTCCTGGTCAACATCTAACGCTAAATGTGAACCTTTTAAGGAGTCCGAGTATCATCACATTCTTTCCGATGAGATTATTATTCGGGATATCAATGAAAGCTTTGAGGAAATTTTCGCTGATGAACTCGCATTTTTACAAAACACGGGTGTTGAGATGAATCAACTCCAAGACGAAGAAATTGAACCTCCACCCCTTCTTCTGGACAATTATGATAATGCGAGTAATCCATCATCACTATCACTGTGACGTCTCTCCAAAACGAGATGCAAACGCATTCTATCACACCTCTTATCTCCTCCCCACTTCTTCACGTCAATAGGTGACATGTTCTTCCACCAACTTTGGTGCTTCATCGATAAAATTTTTGAATGGTTGGTGTTGACTTTCGGTCTTTGCAAAGCTTGGCATTGACCAATAACCTTGACCCCCTCATGTGATTTTAAAAGATTAACATTGTTTAACTCAAGTTTGGGGGGTATATTTTGGCTCTTGAAAGAAAATGATTTTTACAAAATTGTGAGCCAAAAAGAAGTTTGGGGGAGGATTTTACTTTCATTATTTCTTGTCCCCTTTCTCCTCCCAAGTCTACAGGTTTTTGAGCTTAACGGATAACAACAGTGAGGACACTGCTGCAAACAGGTTTGGGAGAAGTTTGTGCTTATTTATGCATTACTTTGCATTATACTGTATATAAACACACACAAAAAATTGATAATAAAAGATTAGATAGTGAAAAATTATATCCGAAAGATAGGGATAGTTTAAGAAAAATAAGAAAATTAGATGTTTTCTTAAACGAAACTAGTAATAAGTAGTTATGCGTCGTTGTCCCAAGGGTTAGTAAGATGAAGGAAGTCACTAATCTGAGAATAAAAATAAGTCTGAAAAATAGTTCTTATTCTGGAAGCCAAACATTTGAATGTTGATACCCTACTATACGCACTTACACACGTCTTGAAACTCGGGATAGTAGAGGATACCTTGAAATGCTCTTGTCTAAAAGCCAAAATATGAAGAAAATAATAAAAGTGGAGAATAAAAGATAAAATGGTGAAAAGAAAAATGAACACTGGTTTTGTTATCACCGAGGCAGGAATAAAAAAAATATAGCGAGGGTGCTTTATCACCTAGTGCCTTAGACCAACTGGTTTGGGAGCCACTGCTAAGCCTTAGGTGTTGCAAGACGAGAAAATACACCTAAATAAGCAAGCACATGAGTAATCGGTCGGTTAGTACCTTAAGAAGTATTAATGGTCGCATGAAAAATGTGTGAGCAAATTCCATCTAAATATCGATTGAAAAGTACTAAGGTATATGGACAAGAGTATGATTGCTTGAATTGAATTCTCCGAGTGTAGGGATGTCCTGTTCACATACGTAGGGGTATATGATCAATGTTTGGAAGAAAAATAGGAAGGAAGACTAAAGGCGATGTTTTATTGAGAGATGATGTGATTTCTAACATCTTTTCACGACTATTAAGATAGGGCTCATAGCAACTGAAAAACTGATGTAGTTGAAAACTCTTATTTTTCAAGTTCTTTCTTTTATAGTTCTTATCTTTATATGTAACTTTCACCATTTCTCTTTTATTATAGGTTTTTGTGGGTGTAATCCGCTGAAAACCCTCAGGAGACAATACTCCTCCTACTATGGACACCTAGGGGTTTAACGGCTTGTTGTACGTGCTCAGTGCAATCGTGTTGCCTACGAAAGTATGCTTAGCTTTCTCCTTTCTTTTTCTCCTTCTCTTGAATAAACTAGTTTGCTCGGGACGATCAAAGATAAGTTTGGGGGTATTTGTTCAGTTGATAAAACTGCATATTTAATATGACATTTTTCCTACTATTTCTATATAATAAAAGGTGTTTATTATAATATATGATATATATGAGGGTTTATCTGTAAAAATACTATTTTCATGTGTTTATATATTATAATTAACATTTGGTAGGAAAAATTAAGCATATAATATCCATATGACATTTGGCCCACTTAATATGCTTACCTTATTAAAACCTTTGACCAATTCTTAAAGCTCTACTGATATTACTTGTTGAGTTGTTGTGCAGAATTTTCAGGGCTGAAATCAAGGAAATCAAAGTTGTTGGAACAAACCTGCCTAATTAAGAAAGTAAACTAAAGAAATCAATTCTGGCAGTAACGTAGAAAAGATTTTCAGTTTCCAGATATTCAAAAGATCACCATATATCACCAGAAAAGCCCATAAGAAGATTGAGCCCAAGATTCCCCTACTTGGCCGCGGATCCGCGGCCAAACCCACCTTTTGGCCGCGGATCCGCCGTGGTTTTGACGAGTTAGGAATTGGGATTTTTCAGTTTGGATCTTAACTACTAGTTTCCAATTTAGGCATCTAGGGTTCTGGCTTTGGGACTATAAATAAGGACCGAGAGCCTCTTGGAAAAATCATCAAGTCGACGCGATCACGAAGTCCAAGACGGCTCATGCATCCAGGCTGACCATCAACGGTTCATCTACCTACTTAGAAAAGATCGAGAAGCAAACTAGTATTTGTAATTATTTTCTAAGGGAACAAAGTGTAAATGAGTTTTGTTGATTAATAAAGGTAGTTCTTTTTTATTCTATTTCTTTGTAGTTTTAATATGAATTCTCTCTCCCTCTCTTCTTCTCCCAACATGCGCGAGTAATTCTCCGCTTGTTAGGGTTCGTAGGATTGGGGTAGGTTAATGGATGATGAAAATCTTTAAACTCTTTTTACGTCCTATAAAGTTTATAAACTTTATCAAAAGAATCATTAACATCCTAATCGGGCGCGCTACCAATTTATTGTTAGTCTCGACCGCGATTAGAGATTAGATTAATGATTGTTTTGGTAAAGGCTAGATATGAACGGAGTTCCATGTCGAGATAGGGGTTAAGAGTGGGAACCTTTTTTCCTCCAGAAACCCTAATCTACATGCATCACTGTCGTTCTAGTTTTAAATCTATTAAAGGATAAAAAGGGTAATCTTTAATTAATCATCCATAACTACTAAATCCTAACGAACCCTACAAGCCCTCTTTTAATATTAAACTTACCTTCGTAGTTAATCTAGATCTATATTTTGCATTAGTGTTTAACATAGATCTAGATCCTACAACCATTCTTCAATATTCTTTATCCCTCCTCTCTTTTTCAACACATCTAAAGTAAGACTAAAATATTCAACGTTTCCCTGAGGACGACCCGTACTCACCTCGGTCTAGCTACGCGCGACACCGTTCTGATTGCGGTTAACTATTACACATAAAAAAATAGATCAATCAGTACCCAGTCTCCACTGAGCACCCGTATACCTTCTCTGATGTCAAACACCAATGGATATTGGACCATCCATTACCCATCATATGGGTCAAGAAGCGTATACGCTAGTCTACTCTGGAGTATCCATGCCCTGTCTCGATACTCACTCGACTAGGAACAATTATAGGGTGTACTTGTGGACTACCCTTGGCCCCACTAGTATAATCTCTATCATAGTCCTAGTAGTCAAGTACATATCCTAAAGGCTTTGTCAACATATGAGAGCAAGACAGTGTCACGTATACAAGTCAACATGTTAAGACAAAGAGCAACCAGATAGCATACTTTCATATCAAGCAATAAAGTCATCCCTATATATGTACAAGCATCCACTACAATATACATCCCATGTATAGTAATGGCCTCAAGGGCATACATATAACTAGCATACCTCTCATCATACTTAAAAGCCACCTCACCCCTACATCTCATTTTCCATTTCTAATAAATAAAACAAAAATAATGAGGTGTCCTCATCTAGAAGCATTCTTATATAAATACCATACATAAACCGCTTATACATACCCATATTCATACTAAAAAAATACGAATATCAAGAGATAAAATAATCCAATAATATAATAATATATCATTATTAAATCAATACTTGATTCAATAATGCAGTTTAATCCTAGCCCGTTAGTATTAACCGTCCGAACATAAATTCGTATAGCTAATATACGTATATGATCAGAGCTCTGCACATATAACCATACGGGCTCTATATCGTTTCGCCTGAACTAGAGAAACCCTCTGTATGGGACTCTAAAAACTCAACAGTATGCTGGCAGTGGGTTTAACCACAGGCATATCAGTAGCACTAGCTGTTCCCATGTATCTGTCGAAAAGAAGGCCGACGAGCAAACTCATCCGAACCCCTACTGAGCCTATCTGTGACAATCTATGTATAGTCCGGTCTTTTCGTCTAAGAGTATCGCATACCGGATCTAGGGGTGGTAAATGTCAAACCCTAATAACCGATAATTCGTGTCGATTTGGCTCGGAACCAATCTGAGAAACTACTAATCTAACTATCAGTAAATCTCAACTGCCTTAGCTAAGGTCTTATGGTGTTGGCCAACTGAACACAGTACGACATCGACTCCTTATACCGGGAGAGGCAAATCCCCAATAATCGCTCACTGCCTCCATGTGGCTCGGAACTGTACCCAACTAAAACATGTTTGCATGACTTAGTAGAGCCGTGGTAGGATAGTAATCTAAGTACAGTGGGAAATCACACGAGACAAATGACGATCTCAGGTCTAAAGACTAACATGTACTCATGTCACCTGAAAATTGCTATCTGACGATATGTATAGTACCATCTAGAAGTTCTCGGTGAGTCTGTCCAGTGTACTCACCCCCAGTGAGCACTTGTATACAATCTTAGGTACCAAAGACCAATGGTTGCGGGATCAACCATTAACTCTCGTCGGGGTCTAGAAACGTATACACCAGTCTACTCCGCAATATCAATATCCAGTCTCAATACTCCCACGGCTAGGGACATTTAAGGATGTGCTTATGGACTACCAGCTCCCACATATATGATCGCCATCATAACGCTGGAAGTTAAGCAATAATCCTACAGCCTTTATTAACATGTATTAATGATACATAATAACAAGTAAAATATGTACACATGTTAAGATAAAAACAAACCAAATAGTATATTATCATATCGAGAAAGATTGTCTTGTACATATATATGTCCAAGTATCCACTACACACACATACACACACAATAATGGCCTCTAAGACGTACATATCTAACATAATCATCACATGCTATTAACGTTGTAAGTAACAACTCATAAGAATTTTATGAAATGATATATGTGAAAGGTTTGTTATGGTAGTTTTTTGAAAGGACGGTTCATATGTATTTTTTTATAACCCAATTGCATACTTGAAACATCGATAACATACTTCAATTCGCGATATGATTTTTGTGGAATCACTAGTGTATTTTCTCCTGTATATTCTTAATTATTATGTTTATAAATATAAAAGAAAACAAAGTTGCAAATAAATACATTAGTTTTATGACTTTCAAATATGATCCTAAATACCTTTATCTTTAAAATAAATTTTAGAAATTAATTTCGACTTCCGAAAATTCCAAGAAAAATTTCTAAGATAATATACATTTTTATAAATGCACTATAAAAATTTCAAAACAAAACGATCTCTGGTTTAAGTTTTATGGCTCTCGTAGTCACTATTTTCGACAATTCTGAAAACAGATTTATACACCTATCTTCGAAAATTCATAATTCTGTCATCGGTGACCAAACTAAATGTTTTCAAATGTTTTGGATATCTAGATCGAAAAATATAGATTTTCCTAGTTTTAATGTTTTTCTTAAAACCAACATAATTTATAAAATTTGCTTTTTTAAATTATATGACGAATTTGGACAGAATTCGTTCTAATTCACACATTGTTTTTAAATAAGACATAACTCAAACTCCAGATGTCGGTTTGTGACAAACATTAGATGCATAGATACATAATTGTCAAGCCTATAACTTTTCTATAGAATTGGTGACTCACAAAAGTAAGGAACGGCCCGATATATGTCCTGCAAGACAACCCATAGTTGTTGTCCAGAAATCAAAATTTCTATTTTAAACCCCGATATTAATATGACTATAACTAGAGCTCCAGAAATTCAAATTGTGCGGAACATGGTTGTTTAGATAATTAGACTGAAAGACCTACAACTTTCTAATAATTTTCGAAACTTGAAAACCTACGGAAATTAGCTCAAATCGTATTTTAAAAATGTGTGGCGTGATGGAAAGATTCTGATTTGTTCTACACGACGATACGAAAATGCGTATATCTTCTAAACCAGTAGTCGTAATTAGGCGAGATTTGAACGCACATTTGCATAACACGTAGGGCTATATTTCTTGTTTAATCTCTGAATTTAATTGACTTGAGTAATTAGTAGTTCGCAACACTTCTTTACAACACCGATTCCTGATTATTACCTGAATATTGTACTTGTCTCATTTCATGCCATTCGAATATGTGTACCCATGTTTCTTGATCTCTAAATTGTTGCATGTACATAATGACATGATTAGATATTATATGTTTTACAGGAACCTTACCCGTACTATGAATATGTGTATACATAAATACTTGAACTTGACATGAACCCGACTTGAACTTGACATGCACCCGATTTGAACTTGTAACCCTTATCATTTTCATGGATTCGTGTAAGACTTGTATCATATTTATAGTTTAGCATACGCAGCGTGTTGGGATAGTTTGAGTAGTGAGTTTGATCAACGGAATCTCAGGAGTCCCCCTAATAACACATGAATCCTTGAATACTAACGCTTGAATCAGGCCCATGATTCCTTTCCTCAGGACGATAGGCTTGGGTTCTACAATACTCTTGCGATGGTTGACGTCCACACTCGAACTGACGTTATATTATCTTACCCTTGTAGCGACCTCTTTAGAACATGTTGCCAGTCACTTCATGGTCATCAATTATACTTATGTTAATCGACAACATACTTATACTAAACTGCCATGCTTATGTAAAACTGCCATACTTATATAGCTTGTCCTGCTTATTTGACACATCATACCAGCTTTTATATTTGCTATTATATCACCTTAATTTATTATCACGCATTATTAAGGACTTACCGAGCATAAGTTCGCTAACGGACATTCCTTGTTTTCTTTATTTGGGAATGTTCATCAGGTGGCTTGATGACAGAGGAGATCGAGCCGACCGAGAATGAATACTCTCATCTGTCATCCCAGGCGGATTATTAATATTTATATTGCTTATATTACGCTTAACATATTTATTTTGAGAAAGACCATTCTCGGTATAAATACGTCGCGGATCTCGTCACGTGTCTGTTACCGTTTTTGGGAAGCCGGACGTGACATATCTCCACTATTATAACCATAAAACTTGGGGGTAAGAAAGTGTTAGTTATGTATATGCCCTAGAGGCCATTGTTGTACATTTGATGTATATTATGATGGATGCTTAGATATATACAGAGAGGACTTTCTTGCTCGTCATGATAGTATGCTGTTTGGTTTCACTTTATCTTAACATGTTGACTTGTATTGGTTTACTGTCTTTCTCTCACATGTTGATAAAGCCCTTAGGATCTGTACTCGACTACTGGGACTATGATGAGATCATACTAGTGGGGCCATAGTAGTCGATGAGTACATCCTATAACTGTTCCTAGTCAAGGGTATATCGAGACAGGGCATCGATACACCAGAGTAGACTAGCGTATACACATCTTGACCCATATGATAGGCGATGGATGATCCCATATCCATCGGTGTTTGACATCAAGGATGGTGTACGGGTGCGCTTGCAGAGACTGGGTACACTGGACGGACTCGCCGAGAACTCCCAGTTGGTGATATACCACACGTCAGATGGCAGTTCTCCGGTGACACTGGTACAGGGTAGTCTGTAGACCCGATATCGTCATAGAGTCTTGTGTGATTCCCACTGTGCTTTGATTTCCACCTTACCACGTCCACGAGGGCGTGCAAAACGGTGGCTTTTGGGTACAGTCCCGAATCATATGGAGGCAATGAGCGATAGGAGGGGATTCGTCTCTCCCGGTATAGGGAGTTGATGTTGTGCTGTGTTCGATTGGCTATAACTGGAAGTCCCTGGCCAGGGCTGATATAGAGATTTACTGGTAAGTGTTACTAGTAGTTTCTCGACCTGTTATGAGCCTCACATCGAAACGACTTATCGGTTACTTGGGTCTGACGTTTACCACCCCTAGACTTGATATGCGACATATCAGACGAACAGACCGGACTGTACGGGAGTGTTACTGTTTGGATTCACAGGAGAACGCACAGGCTAGCTTGTTGATCTTCTGATCGCTCAATACCTGGGTGGCTGTTACGTTTAGCTGACCGCTTGCAGCTTGTGGGTGTTTGATATGATCATCACCTGCTACCGGCGTATTGACGATTCTTTAGAATCCTACACAGAGGTTTCTTGGCTCAGGCGAAACGGAGTAGAGGCACATATGTGATATGTGCAGGACCGAGGATAATGCGATATGAGATACCGTATTATATTCTCGAAATATTTTGATATGAATCGGGACATCGGATCAAGTGTTGATTCGATGAATCGGTACATGATATATTAGCCGGTTATATTCGATATAGCCGGATCGTTGGATCAAGTGTTGATTCGATGATTTAATGTATAATAATATATATGATATATTGTATTACATTATCTAATATTGGCTCACTTTATTATTTCATTTTCTCACTAGATGATACATTGATATATATGCGATATATGTTAATTGTATTATTTTTTTTTGTTGCAAATATATAATATATATGTGATATATATTATTGTGACATGATATGATTTATTATTAAACATGTTTAAGGATGATTAAATGGGATTAGGGTTTGATTAGGGTTAGCTTCTTCTTGTTCATTCTAGAAGCTTTGCTTTTGTCTTGGTTAAGATATTATGGTTGATATTTTTCCATGACTCATTTCTAACCTAACCAAACCCTAACCCTAGTTTATTCTCTACAAACTCTTAGCCTATCATCCTTGACCATGGTTGATATATCAATCATATAGATTTCTTTTCTATTCATCACAAAAGGATTATCTTTTCCATTATCATCTTCTTCTCTCTTGAGTTCTAAAAGAAAAAGCTTACTAGTTAATTCTTGTGTGATGATTTCAAGTGAGAAAGTGAATAAAAAGAAAGCATAAATACTACTCTCTCATCCTCATCTCATCTAGCCCATGAGATTAGGGTGTTCATCTCTTTAGAGTGAGAAAGCTTGGGTTTTTGCAACTTCGACGTAGATCATCGGAGATTCGGAACACTTCAAGCTAGCATGGATCGTTCGAGTCGTGGAGCCTCTCTTGAGTCCGGGAGATCATGGATCGCGGCGAAGGGACTTCTACTCGGAGCTTGTGAAGTGAAGGAGCGGACTACAAAGATTGTAATCCCTCACACTTAGATAAAAAGATATTATCTTGCATGCTAAACCCTAATAATCTAGCAAAGATCCCGTCTTTGGGTTGTTCGGCACATGTAGAATTTTATTCGGGCATGTTTGATGCTCTATGAACCTTCACTAGTGTGCCTAGGAACCCTACAGAAAGGAACCGATGACAAAATTCAATTAACATTGCTTCATAGAATGTCGTGTGAAAAAGAGAAATTGATATCGAAATTAAAAATAAAGAAAAAATTCTTGCCAGTTACTGGATCTTACTATTAGTTAAGATTGAATTTCAAATTACCTCATCTCTACTATTATAACCTCAAATCTTAAGGGCAAAACGTGAATTAATGATAAAATTCAACTAACATTGCTTCGTACAATACCATATGGAAAAGAGAAATTGTTGTCGAAATAAAAAATGAATAAAAAATCTTAGCCAAATTTTGGATCCCATTAACTGTTAATTACAAAGATTGATTTTAAAATTACCTCATTTAACTACCCCTTTCTCTGTTTCATCCACCATTATTCTAACCAACTTGGCACATAAACTATTCATCGATTTTAATTTTTTTTATTAATTTGCTTATTTTGCTCACAACTTAACTCTTAAAATAAACTTAAAACTTTAATACTCACGGGCATCGCACGTGCACGTGCAAATACACCAGTCACAAAAATTTGGAAAGCTTTTTAAAGAATTAGTTGGAGAGATGGAAACGTAGGAATGGGAAGAGTTTCAGAGATAATGAGAACCTAAATATTCCTGTTGTGGAGAGTTTGTTATGGGTTGAATGTTATGGAGAGTTTGTTATGGGGTGAATAACAAAAATAACCCTAAAATCTTCATATATTATTTTTTATTTCAATTTTAATATAAATTAAAATTATCAATTTTTATATAAATTAAAATTATCAATTTTTGACACATCAGCTTTGCTGAGATTGCAAAAAATTGGAGGGGTTTCTTTTGCACGTGAGCTCTGTGCGACCCTCTTTTGGCATTAATACAGTACACATAAATATAACCATATTCTTAACAATCATGCTCACAGATGGTTTACACATGTGCTGTGTGAACGACATAACTGTTAAGTGTGGGCCAAGAACCAACAAACCGACAATAAATTCATTTATTAGTTATTGGAAGCACTACTAGCTAGTCTTTTTATATTATTATATTAAGATTGCATTTCCATGATATATTGACAACCTCATTTAAAATTCAGATGTTGATAGAATTTTCTTTGAATAATGATTTTCTTACACACGCACACAGTAAAAACTAAAGAATTATATTTTCTCCACCATCGAATAGGAGTCCACCAAGCTTGAAGTAGTTTACTTTTCTACATCATAACTGCATTCATACAAAGAAGAAGTTAATGAAGTGTTTCATGTGAAGAGACAATTGTGATTTAATGCAGTTATTGTGATTTAATGCAAATGGGCCCACATGATGCATGGATACAACCCACCAGTTGTTTTCAGCGGAGAGGAGACGCCACCGGCATCGGATCCGGATCTCATGTTATTTTTTTACCATCCTCTGAGATTTATACGGTCGAGATTAAATAGGGGCCGAGGGGTTGGTGGGATCAATAAAACAATCTAATGGTCTAAAAGGACAAGAGCAGGGTTCTATTGTTCAAAATTTAGCTGAGGATCCTATTCCATTGGTAGGAATAGGTACACATGGATTCGATTGGAAGATGAGGCAGACATTGATGGTTCTAACTCATTGTTTTTCGGACAAAATACTTTTCTTATCCTGATGGTAGAATCCCCATAAGCTGCCAACTTTTTTATTGGATACAATGTGGGACAGAGGGTGTATGCAGTTAGGTAGTGGAT
Source organism: Agapanthus africanus (assembly GCA_030015575.1). Lineage (NCBI taxonomy): Eukaryota > Viridiplantae > Streptophyta > Magnoliopsida > Asparagales > Amaryllidaceae > Agapanthus > Agapanthus africanus. Next base: position 339,080,427 of record CM057339.1, on the reverse strand, counting down.
ATAATGGCTTATTTTATACCCAAATAGAAAACCTGATAGCCTATGTGGATTCTATATATCTGGTGGGTATTTTTTCTTCATTGGCTTTGTGTATGTCATTTTCAATGATGTCATCTTTATGTTGTTTCATCATTGAAAATGATATGCAACCAATAAAAAAACTGGTGGGAAATTAAAAAAAAAACTATCAATCAGATAGTAAACTTATTACTATAATAAATATATAGCTAAATTTCAACTTGCTACTATGAACTATAGACGTCTTTCCTAAATGATACCATGAACTTTCAAAATGACGGATTGACACCATGAACTTTAAAAAGTATTAAAAAACCTGAGAAAAATTACAAAATTACCCAAATACCCCTCTTTTTTTGTAAATAGTATTTTTATTATATGAGGGGTATTTTGGTAGTTTTGTAATTTTATGCTTTTCAAAGTTTATAGTGTTAATCCATCATTTTGAAAGATCGTGATTTCATTTGGGGAAAAGTGCCTATAATTCATAGTAGAAAGTTAAAATATAGCCTAAATATATATAGAGAATATGTGTGCGTACATCTATTAATGCATGTGGGAAGCGCGCCCACTTGACACACTCACGTGTGTGTATATAATTAATTTAACCTAACAGTGTATTTTGCATGTGTGTAATCCATAAAAAGAGATTTGTGTGATTTAAAAAAAGATGAGTTAGTTACCAAGAGAAATTTATGAAAACTACTGAAAGAGATGTATGGGAATAGTTACGGTTACATTTAAGGTTTGAATTTTTATATATTTTTTTTATTGAATTTCTCTTGCAAATGAGATGACCAAAGCTTTAAATTGATTTCAAAATTGAAGTACTCTGTCTTTTACAATCTATTAGAGATATTCTGCATGCTTTTATTTATCTATAGCTTTCAATCTTTTCTTCTCCTGAGCGTGTAAGCATTATATTGATTCTGACCTCACTTAATTGCATCATATTTACATGTTATTTCTAATTCTAATTGAATCGACTTCTTCGACATATTTTACTTTTATTTAAAAGTTTTTATTATGGGTCTTCCATTCTCATGCTTACTTTTGTTACACTTGGATTTGCACTTAGCCAAGTGAGTATATATTTTAGTAATTGATTTGAATTTAATTTAAATCTTTTATTTGAATCTGATTATCCGGTAAGTTCATAGACTATCAAAGTTTATATAAAATATATTTTCTCAATGTCGATCATAACTTTTGAGCTTTCATATTGTGGATTTGACATTGTATTAGAACACTGTAACAACTCCAACTTTAGTGTACATAAAATTTAGTTAAAGTTAATGTATATTTGGGGTATTTACAATTCCTGTGAGTACTATAAGAATTTGATTCACTTTTAAATAGTAAGAAAGAGCCTGTAGCTCACTGGTAAGGCCTTTCACTGCTGAACTAAAACACCAGGGTTTAAATCTCATCAGCCACAATATCTTTTTATTTAAAATTCTTTTAATCTTTTAGAAACCCAAAAGTCTACACGAGCACAACACGTAAATTGAAAAATCACACATAAAACAAACGAGTGCATTGCATTATACCAACCGACCCTGACACGTGGCCCCAATACGAGCCCCCAACTCATGACTCGGGCCGGCACCGCCGGTCTAACTCGGACCAAATCCTAATTTTTCTAAACCCTAACGACTCTTGGACTCCCCTCATAACCCCAGTATTGTTTATTCTCTGCACATTTACAGAGAATGATAATATCCCTTTAAATCCCATTTTAATGCAAATTTAAATGCATTGTTTTTATCACACCCTAATCCTAATTTTCCCTATAAATACTCACTCTAGTTTTTACCCTTTCACACTGAAATTTTCTACAAAAACTCTCAAGAAAATTCCAAGATCCTTTTGTGTGCAAATGGAGTTAGCAAAAAGCGAAACTCCGACGAACTTCCGACGACAACTCAAGGAGTTTTCGACGAAGAAACGACTCACCGGAAACTCCAACCTCTTCTTCTTTCTCTCCTCTAGCCAATCATCCAGTAAGTCCCTACTTCTCCTTCTTTTTTCTAACTCCCTACTTCTCCTTCTTTTTTCTATTCTAAAAACATTCAAAACTAAAACCCAACGGAAGCGGAGTTAATCCAACTTCCGATTTGGTTTTTTCTTAAAAAGTTCTATTTTTCTTAAACACAATAATATCAAACTCTTATGTCATGACCACTAAACAATTACGAAAACAATAGAATAAGTTTGACATTAAAATAATAACTGTAGTAAGTTTTATTCCACTTTTACATTAAAATATATTTATGTTTCATATCGACATGTTTATAAATTTTAACTGTATTACCTTAGAAAAACTCGCGAGATAATGACCTACCTCCTCACAATACACATATCTAATATGGCACGATAGAATTTGGGAATATAGATTTGGGAAAATACAACTTTATATATAATCACCTTCAACTATTAAAACATTTTTCTATAAGAAGTGTATTTGACAAATCTTTGCAATTGCGCCTCTACAACCTATTTTGGGGAACCCGTTCGGTATGATGCGGATTATCGCACATTCTCGGGCCTAATAGAGTGAGATGCAGACCTCCGCAAGGAGTATACGATCTTGAAAGATTTTTAATATATTTTTTTTTAGAAAATGTGATTTCTATTATAAATAAAACTTATATTTTTAATAAATAAATATTAATGTAATTAATTTCAAAATATCTATTTTTTATATTTATAATATTCCACATTTCCAAAATTCAAGAAAAACATTCTATTTACAAGAAAATACCATACAAATCCAAATATTTCAAATAAATACTTTATACTTTAAAAACTAAGTCATATTCACTAGAAATTTCACATTGAATAAAAGAAATATTTATGAAAACTCTAAAAACGATAATTAAATACTTGAGCTATATTTTGAAAGTATAACAAAATTATTTTACATAAAATCCTCTCAAGTTATACTAAATAATAATAAGAACCCTAGTAAACATATGTTTAAGCGGGACCAGTCTCTTGAGCCTCGGGGAGCCGGAGATATGGGTGCTTGCCTATTTAAGGTAGACAACTTAACAAACGGTGTTATTAACACGGTAATTGTCTTTGAAAAAGACACAAATCCTGCCGTCCATGTGCAGCAGTTGCCGATAGCACCAAAGCATTATTCAGGACTTGAATTTCTTTTCTAATTGTCTGACTCGGACTGAGTCTCAATATAATCAATCTGACTTGAATATGATTCAAGTATGAAATTACAAAACTACAATTCAATATGAATCTATATATTCAATCTGTTTAATCTATTCAATCTATATTGGCTAACCCGAACCATGAATATATTCCACTTACATGATCATCCATTATATCCGTTCCATTACTGATATCATGGTTTCGGCAAGTTATCCATCTATATACAATATACAATTCAAACAATATAATCAAGACATCGCAGGGTTTATAAGGGGTAGATTGGTACGGAAGGTGTTAAAAGTGGCACGAGATTGTAAGCATAATACATGTAACACCCGAGCCCAATAATACTATCTCTATTACTAGTTGAGGGTTATATATTGCTCATTTCCAATTATCCTGATTTTCTGGTGTTTATTGCTAAATTTTAACCGGTTAAGTCATTTTGGCACATAACAAATTTTAACACCTAAAATGAAATTAAAAGTATCCATGTTGGCCTACTCGTCGCCACGAGTCGCGTGGTAGCGTCCGCGGGTCGAGATTCCGTCCCGTTCGGCTAAACGGGCAAGTTAGGACGACTACGCACGCGTACAAGTGTCCGACTTGGGGGCATGCATTTTAATCATTAAACACCTCTTTTCAAAATTTGGAACTCGCTTAAAATCCTATAATTTGAATTTGGAACCTTTGGGCGCAACCCGGGAGCGATTTGGAAATGTTTCATTTAGCGCCAAAAAGGCCCATTTAATTAAATATCCTAAAAATTAAAATATATACGATTATAATCATTTTAACTGTTAAAATCCTTTAAAACCTTTTTCCAAATCTTTCCTGGCCAATCACGAGCCTTTTCCCCTCGTGGGCCCCCCGTTTCACTCTGTCTCTCTCTATCTCTCTCCATTCTTTTTTTCTCTCTCTCTCTAACAAACTCTCTCTATCTCTCTCCTCATCAAATCCTTCTCTCTCTCTCCAATCTCTCTCTCTCTTCCTCTATTTATCATGCAGCCCCTCTCCCTCTCCATCACGAGAACCACCGCGAGAAACCTCTCGCAACCCTAACCCTAGCTTCGCCGCGACCTCACCGTCGACCTCCCCGCGACCTCACCGTCGCCGCCCGAGCCTCCTCGTCTCGACCGCTACCCTCCTACCTCCTTCCTCCGCCTCTTCCCGCGCCTGCACCCAACCCCGACACCACCTTCTGCACCGCAGACCTCGCTGTCGCCGCCGCCTCCAGTCGCCAACGACGCCGGAGACTCCCTCTCCTCCTCCTCGTCGCGACCTCGTCGTCGCCTTCCTCCTCCCCTCGCCGGACCACCATCAGACCCGAGCCCGACCCTGCACCAATCCCCGGGTCGCCGGAGAACGTGCCGTCGACCCTCGTCGACGTCACCCGCGCCACCTCCGACCACCTCCTTTCCCCCTCGATCACCAGAGCCGACCACCACCCTCCTCTACTCGTCGCACTACCCTCTCCAGCGAACCCGAGGCTGTCCAGCCTTCGCAGCCTCCGTCGCTGCCTCGCCGGCGTTCCAGCGCCGTCGAGCCCACGTGGTTGCCCCCTGGTGTCTCCCAGTAAGCCTTCCTCATCTTTCCTTTTGTGCAAAATCCCCCCCCCCCCCCGCTGATCTTATTACGTATATCTTGTTGCTAACTCGTTGCCGATGACTTTTGGCGGAATCCGACCGTGCCGTCATTTGGACCCGACGCTCCAGCGAAGTACCCTGGTCCGTGTGATCCCGCTGTTCGCTGTTGGGACTCGATCCGTGGCCCGTACACCCGTCCCGTGTTTTCTGCCGACTTTGCATCCGTGCGTTCCGATTTGCGGAACCGTCGAGGCAAGTATCCGAATACTTGCTTTAACATGCTCGTACACAAGATCAAGTCTTGTTACGAACTTAATCATCATATTATTTACTATAACCGCACAGCTTTCGGTAACATCTATATCTTTTATAACTTAGAATTGATAGTCACAATTATCCGTAACATTAAATCAATATAGTAGTTGCTTGTAATTAATCGGTCTGCTACTAATTCACACTTTAACTAACTAAACCAGGTAGATCGTTCTCACTTCATTTGTTAAATCACCCATGAGACAATTATTATGTTTTAGTTTAAATTCAGGTAGCTTTATTACGTATGTTGTTGATATTGTTTCACTTTGAGACTATTGCACCCCAAGGGTGCTTGAACCTGTTAATAAGAGAATACAAAGCATCACTGTGTTTACATGGAATAATATTGTTATTTGCTGTCCCTGCTGTTGTTCCTTATTCGTTACTATACCTGTTATCAGCAAACACTTGATTGCATACATATTGACCGATCTTGATACACCTGACACATATACTGATACACCGGACATGACACCCTGTATATATATCGACTCAACCTGTTGAAACGGAACCTGACCTGATACCTGATTTCATGCCTAATGCCGACAAACCTGACCATCCCTGCTGTCTATCCAGACAGACCTATTTTCACTGATTTCGTGTTGGCATTAGTCCTTGACTATTGAATACCTGACCTGACATACATAACTTGGGGGTATGGGGAAATCAAAGGTGAAACCGAATTGTAACTCAACAGTTCGATACTTGTTCTGATCAGTCTTACGGGCTTGGCCAGTCCGGGAGTGATGATGCTGACATCACTCATCCATCCTACTACCTATTACTGCTTAGCGGCACGTCTCGGATTCAGCCCTGAGGACCTTGACCGTGGTCCCGGGCACGCACGGGATACTATTGAGTTATATCGACGATTCATCAATTGATTTCAAAGACTATAGAGTAGAAACCTGATAGGACAGTTTAGTCACCATTTCACATTACCCTGCTCTGTTATTCCTTAGTACTGCTTTATTCATGTTCATACTTGCATTGCTTATTACCATGTTTATATTATATACTTGATGTCATGACGCGCTGACGTCTGGGTTTTGCATGGCCCAGATTCCGTACCACTGTTGACGACCGAGCAGGAGTACTTCAGCCAGCAGGCTGAACTGTGAGTTCCTTAGGGTTTAGTTTATTTATTTCATTTCATTTCCAGATGTGAGCCCGCATTATGGGACGTACTGTTTATTCATTGTATTGGATCATTTGCTTCCGTACTTATTGTTTATTGATTCTTGTTATTATGGATTTGGACATGTATTAGATTAGTTTATTATTTGTTCTTGATATCTCCACAACCGTAATGTGACTGTGGATGGATAATTCCTACCCACAGGTAGCATGGTTGGCTATGTCACGTGCCCAATCCTGCGTACTCTGGGAAGCGGGGCGTGACAATACACCTAAGCTGAATATCCATTGTCGTTGTACGGTGGATGAACGGTTTCTTATGCTCCGTATACCTTAATCTCCGGAATAGTGGGACTCCTCTCGTATACACTGGAATTATTCTGTACCAAGCTACAAACAATTACGTTAGCATAACAAACAACATTATAATAGTTATACTCTCTATTCTATCTATTCCATTCTTATCTATTTAGGGGACTTACCGAGCGATTTGTTCATTGACGACATTCTCTTTCTACTTTTTTGGAATGTCGTCAAGTGATTCGGACTCACTGGAGAGCGAGCCCACCAGCGAGGGTTTGGACCAGCTAGCTTTCAACCCAGAGCTTTAGATTCCTTGTACACATTTACATTCTGTATTTTCCATTTCTGTTATGCCACTGTTTAGATATTGCTTTCCATTCCATGTATTTACTTTTCAGATGTATTGTAAAAATGTTAATAAATAAAGTTGTTGTTTATTTACATCCCGTCTCTTGTATATTTTACTTATATTGCTTAAATACGCTTAGCATGTTTATTTCGGAGTAAATATATAGCGGCCTCGTCGTGTCCTTTGCCCGTTACTGGGAAGCGGGTCGTGACAGGTTTTGTTGGTGGCCCATGCAGGTCCGATATGTGTGGACATACAGGTCAGTTCTGTATGGACATACAGGTCAATTCTGCATGAACAACCTAAGCAATATAACACAAGAACCAGAAACTGAAAATATTATTTACAATTCATACTTCTTGAATCTTATCATTTCATATACTTTAAATCTATCCTAACCCAAATTTTTTTTTCAAGGTTATGGATTCCCCAAACAACACCAGCACGAATGTCAACAACACTCCCCCACCACTACCACTCACATCTGTCGTCGCTGCTCCGATCAATGAGCAGATGGTTCTACTTGAGTCAATCCGCAGCCTCCTAGAAGGACAGCAGCAGACTGCTATTCTAATGAACCGTCTCAAGGCAGAAGTTCCTGGGGTGAAGCAATTTAGGGCCTTGCACCCCCAAGCAATTCTCAGAAAAAGAGAGCCATCTAGAAGCTGAGGAATGGGCTCAAGGCATTGAAGATGATCTGGCAGCGGCATAAGTGCCAGAGATAGCTTTGGTTCGTGTTGCGAAGTTGCAGCTCACGGACAATGCACCGGTTTGGTGGAAGATGAAAGAAATCCGTCTTGATCAACCCATTGAATGGAAGACTTTCTGTGACATGTTCGATGCAAAGTACTTCCCTGAGACTGCCCGCTTTGATATGGAACAGCAGTTCATCCATCTTCAACAAGGTTCAATATGGACCAAGTCAGTAGATGAATATGACGCTGAGTTCACCATACTCAGCCGATAAGATATGTCTCAATATTTAGATTTTGAAATATCACATACTACACAGCTAACATAATACTTTAACAGATTTGCGGCACACTTGATACCGACGGATGATATCAGAGCCCGTCGATTTCAATAAGGGTTAGATTCAGAGATCCAGGCTGCATTAGCCACAGGAGATTTTCCGACTCATGAATCGGTTCTGAAAGCTGCCCGCCGTTATGAGGTAGTGGTAAAGATGAGGGGCAGATCTCAATCTGCTGGAGTTAAGTGTCGTGCCACCCAGATGGCAGGAGGAGCCTCTTCAAGGCCACTATTTGTGCCTAGGAGACCAGGAGTACCGAGCAACAGGCTCAGCCTAGCCTTTTGTACCTACTGCAGGAGAGATGGACATTTGGCGAAAGACTGCCGGCGAGCCAACCGTCTTTACTTAGTCTGCGGCTCAGCGGCTCATGATATTGGGTCTTGTCCCCGAAGATACAACCCAATTACTGCACCCAGACCAGCAATCACTTACCAGTAGAGACCGGCCCTTCAGGCACCTGCTCCAAGACTCGCTCTCCCTGCTCCACCACCTAGAGGACCGCCGATTGCACCTCCTCCTCGTCGGTTCCATCAAGCTCAAAGGAACGTTCAGAGGAATGCTCTTCCGGCCAGGAGGAATGTACCACAGCGACAGGCTTTCACGATGGCCGTAGAAGAAGCTGAGGCCACTGGCTAAGTCATCACTGGTAACCCTTTTTTCTCAAGCTTTTCTTTCAGTCTTAACACTTACCTACATATTTTTCCCATACCTAAAACATATCCCACATATCTTATGTACAATCTTAGTAGCCTTACTTCATGCACTAGCACTATTCGATACTGGAGCATCTCATTGCTTTATGTCGCAACGGTTCGTCCGAACTCATGTGATTCCAGTCACACCGCTTGTATTCAGTTGGAATGTCAGTTCAGGGAACGGTGTTCTAAAGACAACAATAGGATACAGCTTGTGTCCAGTAATCGTCTACAGCGGAGAATTCTATGCTGACTTCAAGGTACTGGATATACCGAACTTCGATGTGGTTCTAAGTATGGATTGGCTCAGAACATTTCATGCTACCATTGACTGTCGTCAAAGGATGGTAGTATTCGAGATTCCAGAGCATCCGGTTTTCTATTTCAAAAGTGGAGACCATACACTGGAGCCAAGTACATACAAGGCGAAACCAAAGAAGGCGGTGATTGCAGCAATTCAAGTGGAGGAAGGATCAAAGCCAGAAGTGGTTCGAGAGTTCGAAGATGTGTTTCCTGACAATATATCAGGTTTGCCTCCCGATCGAGCTCTTGAATTCAGCATTGATTTAGTACCAGGAGCACAACCGGTGATCAAAGCACCGTATCGATTAAGTCCGGAAGGTTTGAAGGAAGTCCGAACTCAGTTGGATGAATTATTGGCGAAAGGATGGATTCGTCCCAGCACTTCAAGGTGGGGATCTCCAGTTCTGCTCGTGAAGAAGAAGGAAGGTTCATACAGAATGTGCATTGATTATAAAGCTTTGAACGAAGTAACGATAAAGAACGAGTATCTGCTACCGCGTATCGACGATCTGTTCGATCAGCTAAGTGGATCTTATGTTTCCTCCAAATTAGATTTTCATTAAGGTTATCATCAGGTGAAGGTCAAGGAATCCGATATCCACAAAATGGCATTCAGAACTTGTTATGGACATTACGAATTTCTTATGATGCCATTTGGAGTGACCAAAGCACCGGCGATATTCATGAACCTAATGAATTAAGTTTTCCGGGAGTACCTAGACCGGTTTGTTGTCATCTTTATTGACGGCATCATGGTGTATTAAAATAGTCGGAAAGAACATGCCGAGCACCTACGAATTGTCCTGAAAACTCTACGACAACGTCAACTATATGCCAAGTACAGCAAATGCGAGTTTTGGCTAGATCAGGTTGGTTTCCTCAGACATATTGTATCAGGCGAAGGAATCTCTGTGGATCCAGCAAAAGTTTCAGCAGTAAACGAATGGCCGACACCAAAGTCAGTGAAGGACAGTCGAAGTTTCTTGGGTCTAGCTGGATATTACTGAAGGTTCATTGAAGGATTTGCGAAGATAGCAACACCCCTGACCACGATCACACGTAAACATGAAGAATTCGTGTAGTCAGAAGCATGCGAACAAGCTTTCGTAGAACTCAAGTCAAGATTGACATCAGTGCCTATTCTCGCTATATTGGACCAATCTAGAGGTTTTGAAGTACATTGTGATGCATCCGGTAAGGGATTAGAATGTGTTCTACATCAGCACGGTAAAGTTATGGCTTATGCTTCAAGACAACTGAAGATTCATGAGCGTAATTACCCGACGAATGATTTAGAGTTGGCGGCCGTAATTTTTGCTCTTAAAATTTGACGCCATTATCTACTTGGTGAACGAGTGAACATATACACAGATCACAAGAGTCTGAAATATGTGTTTACTCAGAAAGAGTTTAATATGCGGCAGAGACGATGGTTAGAACTCATGGAGGACTTTGCCATCAACCTGCAATATTACCCAGGGAAGGTGAATGTGGTACCTGATGCCCTTAGTCGCCAACCATTAATAATGAATCTCACCGCTCAGTGGAAGCTTCAACAAGACTTGCATCAGATAGAGATTGAAGTAGTCATGCCAGGTAACGCTTCAAGTTTGATGAATTTACAAGTTCAATCTACTATTGTCAATCAGATCAAAGCAGCTCAAGTAAGTGATGCTAAGTTGCAAAAGATCAGAGAACAAGTAGAAAATGGACTCAAAACAGACTTCATCATCCTTGAAGACGGATCTTTAAGATACAGCAGTAGATTGTGTGTACCAAAAGGTTCTGTTCAGGAAGAGTTAATGAAAGAAGCTCACAGCTCTCCCTACTCAGTACACCCTGGAGGTAAAAAAATTTACAAATATCTACGTCAAAATTACTGGTGGCATGGAATGAAGCGTGAAGTAGCCAGAAGCGTTGCTAAATGCTTGGTGTGTCGGAAAGTAAAGGCTGAACATCACATGACTGCTGGATTATTTCAACCATTATCTATCCCTGAATGGAAGTGGCAACACATCACGATGGATTTTGTGACTGCTCTTCCTCGCAGCACAAAGGGTAACGATGCGGCATGGGTTATTATGGATCGACTCATGAAGTCGGCTCACTTCATCCCATTTCGAGTTGGCCAATCTACTAAGACATTAGCAAAGAAATACATGGAGGTAAAAATCTACTTAAGATTTAAACTCTTCAAATATGTACTATCTATGATACCCATGAACTCAAACAGGAAATCGTGAGACTTCATGGAGTACCGGTCTGCATTGTCTCCGATCGCGACACCAGGTTCCGATCACAATTTTGGCAAAGTCTAAAAGCGAGCTTGGGAACAAGTCTGAACTTCAGCACAGCTTATCATCCACAAACAAATGGTCAGTCTGAACGAACTATTCAGATCTTGGAAGATATGCTCGGAGCGTGTATGTTAGGCTTCGGAGGATCGTGGGAAAATCACCTACATCTTGTGGAGTTTTCGTACAACAACAGCTACCAAGCAAGCATCGGAATGACACCTTTTGCAGCGCTGTTTAGAAGGAAGTGTCGATCGCCATTAATTTGGGATGATATCGGAGATAGAGAACTCCTTGGACCTGAAATGATAGTGGCAACTGTAGATGTGGTCCGCACTACCAGGGAAAGAATGCGCATAACCAAAGATCGACAGAAGCATTGGACTGATGCGAAGCGATGTCATTTGGAGTTCCAGCCGGGAGATCATGTATTCTTGAAGATATCTCCAAACCGTGGAATGATTTGATTTTGAAGACGGGGTAAACTAAGTCCAAGGTATATTGGACCATGCGACATACTCGAACGAGTCGGTGAAGTGGCTTATCGCTTAACACTTCCACCTTCATTGGAAGGAGTGCACAATGTGTTCCACATATCCCAACTCAGAAGATATGTGAGTGACCCCGGCCATATTCTCGATCATTCCGAGCTCACTGTACATCCCGACTTATCCTGTGAGCAACAACCTGTTGAGATCCTGGACAGGAAAGTGAAGTCACTTCAGAACAAAGAAGTCAACTTAGTTCGAGTGATATGGAGAAAAGACACGCCAGGAGAATCAACATGGGAAAAGGAAGATGAGATGCGTGCAAGATATCCCCACTTATTTGTAAACTAGTCCTTAAAATAAATTATAAATTTCGAGGACGAAATTTTTGTAAGGAGGGTAGACTGTAACAACTCCAATTTTAGTGTACATAAAATTCATTTAAAGTTAACATATACTTGGGGTATATACAATTCATGTGAGTACTATAAGAATTTGATTTACTTTTGAACAGCAAGAAAGAGCTTGTAGCCCACTGGTAAGGCCTTGCACTGCTGAACTAAAACACTAGGGTTCAAATCCCATCTGCCACAATATCCTTTTATTTAATCTTTTAGAAGCCCAAGAGTCTACACGAGCACAACACGTAAACTGAAGAGTCACACATAAAACAAATGAGTGCACTGCAGTATACCAACCGACCCCGACACATGGCCCCAATACAAGCCCCAAACTCATGAGTCAGGCCGGCGAGATGGCGACTCGAGCCGGCGCCGCCGGTCTAACTCGGACCAAACCCTAATTTTTCTAAACCCTAGCGACTCTTGGACTCTCCCTATAACCCCAGTATTGTTTATTCTCTGCACATTTACAGAGAATAATAATATCCCTTTAAATCCCATTTTAATGAAAATTTAAATGCATTTTTTTTATCATACCCTAACCATAATTTTCCCTATAAATACCCACTCTATTTTTTACCCTTTCATACTGAAATTTCCTACAAAAACTCTCAAGAAAATTCCAAGATCATTTTGTGTGCAAGTGGAGTTAACAAAGGGCGAAGCTCCGACGAACTTCCGACGACAACACAAAGGAGTTTTCGACAACGAAACAACGCACCGGAAACTCCCACCTCTTCCTCTTTCTCTCCTTTAGCCAATCATCAAGTAAGTCCCTACTTCTCCTTCTTTTCTCTATTCTAAAAACATTCAAAACTAAAACCCAACGGAAGCGGAGTTAATCCGACTTCCGATTCGATTTTTCCTTAAAAAGTTCTATTGTTATTAAACACAATAATATCAAACTCTTATGTCATGACCATTAAATATTAATGAAAACAATAGAATAAGTTTGATATTAAAATAATAACCGTAGCAAGTTTTATTCCACTTTTATATTAAAATACATTTATGTTTTATATCGACATGTTTATAACTTTTAACCGTATTACCTTAGAAAAACTCACGAGGTAATGACCTACCTCCTCACAACACACATATCTAACACAACACGATAGAATTTGGGAACATAGATTTGGGAAAATACAACTTTACATATAATCACCTTCAACTATTAAAACATTTTTCTATAAGAAGTGTATTTGACAAATCTTTGCAATTGCGTCTCTACAACCCATTTTGGGGAACCCGTTCGGTATGGTGCGGATTATCGCACATCTTCGGGCCTAGTAGAGTGAGATGCAGATCTCCGCAAGGAGCATACGATCTCGAAAGATTTTTAATACATTTTTCTTTAGAAAATATGATTTCTATTATAAATAAAACTTATATTTTTAATAAATAAATATATATGTAATCAATATCAAAATATCTATTTTTTATATTTATAATATTCCACATTTCCAAAATTCAAGAAAATCATTCCATTTACAAGAAAATACCATACAATTCCAAATATTTCAAATAAATACCTTATACTTTAAAAACTATGTCATATTCTCTAGAATTTTCACATTGAATAAAAGAAACATATATGAAAACTCTAAAGATGATAATTAAATACTTGAGATATATTTTGAAAGTATAACAAAATTATTTTACATAAAACTCTCTCAAGTTATACTAAATTACAATAAGGACCCTAGTAAACATAGGTTTAAGCGGGACCAGTCTCTTGAACCTCAGGGAGCCGGAGATATGGGTGCTTGCCTATTTAAGATAGACAACTTAACAAATGGTGTTATCAACACGGTGATTGTTTTTGAAAATGACACAAATCCTGCTGTCCATGTGCAGCAGTTACCGATAGCACCAAAACATAATTCAGAACTTCAATTTCTTTTCTAATTGTAATACCAAGTTTCATTTGTACACCAATATACGTATTTAAATAAAGTGTTGTTTACAAAATTTGTTTATTTATATTTATATTTATTTTAAAACCCTAACATATACTTTTACCCAAATAGTTTTCACTAAACAAACCTAACCGAAAGCCCAAACCCATCTTTATTTCCACTCCTTTTTCTTTCTAAATTTTTCTTAAGCCCAAACCCAACAAGCCCAATGGTCCTTCACTTCTTTTTAACCAACAGATACTCAAATTTCAAAATTCAAATAAATATATTCATATCCAATCTAATCCACCTCTTTAACTCCCTACTTAAACCTAATTATTCTATACTGAATTCCCTTAAATTCTCATATTAATCACCATTATTTTTCCCCAATTAATCTCCATTTAATCCCTTTTAAACCCACCCATGTTCTTACTCTCTCCCTCCTTATAATTATCAATTAATTATTTTAATTAATTTCCCCTCCAAATCTCCCTCTCTTTTTCACACGTCTCTCTCTCTCTCTACCCCACGTCTCTCTCTCCTCTTGTACACACCCTCTCTCTCATCTCGCACTCTCTTTCCCTCCTCTTTTCCCGCCGGCTCCGAGCTCGAACCCGCGCCCGCGCCCACGCCCGCGCATCGCGCTCGCCGCCGTCCCCTTACCGCCAGCATCCCCATATCTCCGACTCCCTCCGACCTCGTCACCTTCACCTCCATCTCCTCTCTCCACTCTCCCTTACCGACTCTCCACTACAACCCATCGCCTCCCCTGCGCCCTCGCCTCGCCGGATCCCCGTCGCCTCCACCTCGACTCCACCCGAGAACCCCCAACAGCCGCAGCTTCCTCCTCACCGCCGACCATCCGATACCACCATCACCTTCGTCCCCGACGACCCAACCCCGAGCAACCCCCTCCCCTCTCGAACCCACAGCCCGACCTCACCTGCACCTCGCCGTCACCACATCACCGCAGCCCTACCTCCTCCAAAGCACCGCCACCCTCACCAACACCCTATAGCCTCTCACCACCGCGACCACCAGCCCCCTCTCGAACCCATAGCCGCCTCCCTCACCACTTCGCACCACTGAGCGCCTCCACACACTCCCCTCTCCCTCCTCTCCTCACACCTCACCTCTGTCGCACCCCCTTGCCACGGGCTACCACTGCCCGACGCCGACGAAGCCGCTCGATCCCTCATCACCACTGCGAGCAACCTTAGCAACCACTTCACCCCGACTTCCAAGCTCCGGCCACCGTTGCTGCACCCATTTCCTCCAAAGTCCAAGCAGCCGAGCACCAGCCCCGGGTTAATTCCAGCATCCAAGCTTAAACCCATTGTCGCCGCTGCCGGAGCCTAGCCGAATCTCATCGTGTTGCTGTTGTGCCTTGCCCAAGCCGTGCTCACTAATGCCGACCACATCACCACCAGTCTCCATACAGTCACCTAGCTCTACCCTACTCACCGCCGTCGATCTCTGCCACTATTGGACCCAAGTCGATACCACCGTCAAGACCCGACATTTCATCGAACACCAGTATCCGTCGCAATCGCCGCTATTCTAGCCACTGGCATTGCCATGCAAGCCATCGCCACCGTCATTGTGCCCATCGCCGCAGTCGACGCAGCAGCCGTCGCAACGCCAGCACACATCCGTCGCACCCACCGAGCCATCAAGTCCAAGAATCAAGCTCTACCGAGGCCAACTCTTGTCGTGCTCGAGTCGTGAATGCGCCGTTGCCACTGCCGTAGCCGTGGTTCACCACTGTGCCGTCCGCTGCTGTCATATCATCGATCGTCGTCGTCGGGCAAGTTTTACATACTTGCTTCATGCTATTATATAATTATTTCGATTGCGATTCAATATGATTACAAGTATTCGATGCTAAATTTTAATTGAAAGCCCATCTTTAAATGGTAGAACTTGTGATTGTTAAACCTGTTTACTATTCACAGTGGTGCTGCAGAAATTTGGTTACAAATAAATATCATTTCACCTATAAAATATTACCCCCGATAATCATAGCGAAATCAGAATTTTCCTGAACACGCTAGACCGTTAAATTCATATTAAATCTTTTACAAATCGGATTTTAGCGTTCCATGTCTTGTATCTAAGATAACATATTAACCTAAAGTACTCTATAGTTGACCTCTGAATTTTAATAAGTTATGATAGAGAAAACTGACGAGAATTACGATTCTAGACTGCAGTCCAGAGCAGTAATCCCAGTTAACCCTTGTTTTTAAATCACTGTATATCCTTGCTCAAATGCAAAAATGTGTGGAACCCTATATCGTTACGTAGAAAATTTAGTTATCTTTCTTACTCCACTAGTTTAACTGGATTCCTTTCTATATGATATTTTTAACACATTTTATAATGTCGATGTGTCCAGCTGAATTCTGCAGTGACATATTTTACACATCGAACTTAACCTGACCATTACTCTCTGTTGATATAGGATATTACTGATCCTCTAATTGCGTTCGAAATCTAACTAATAACCTTAAATATTGTTCAACTATAGTGTCGCCTAATTATGCTTTCAACTAGGAGTAAAACGTGTTACGAAACGGACTTCCAATTCAGAAATTGGATTTCCAGCAGTGAACACTTAAAATGAAATGACTATAACTAGCAAACCTGAAACCCGATGGACACAAAACCAATTTTTCTGTATAAGTGATTAAATATACTGCCTACTCCTTTTACATCGTTTTGCTTAATTATGTACGTGTGATTTAATATAATTTTCCTAGTCCAACTGACACCGGTTGCTTATATGTTGTTAGCAGTACACTTACTATATCCCCACCTTGTGCATGATTGTCATACTCGTGTAAATAGTGTTCATTAGCATCGATAACCTAGTGATCGTGTACTTTACCAGTGATAAGTATTAGTGATTAGAGTGTGGCAAGTACGTTAGTGTATAAGTGTGATTGAATAGTGAAAGTGACACGTACTTGTACACACTCAGCGGAACCGGTTAATTATTGCATTGTCAACGTCTATGGGGCATATATAAGTGTAACTATAAATTGTATGGGACGATTATGGAAGCACTTATATTAGTGTCATAAGTAATGCGTCAAACACTGTCCATTTATCTTAGGTACCAGTCGAGACATGTTTGAT
Source organism: Agapanthus africanus (assembly GCA_030015575.1). Classification (NCBI taxonomy): domain Eukaryota; kingdom Viridiplantae; phylum Streptophyta; class Magnoliopsida; order Asparagales; family Amaryllidaceae; genus Agapanthus; species Agapanthus africanus. The sequence continues at coordinate 339,063,292 of CM057339.1, read as the reverse complement.
AGAGATCATGTCTCCAGTTCTCGCGTAGACTTGTCATGGACTGACTGGTATTTGGGTTTATGGTCGGTACTCGATGTAGACCGTGGGTGTGGGGTAGTTTGAGTATGAGTTCAACGGAATCTCGGGAGTCCCATTGCCGGCATATACAGCGATTCTGGGAATTATATGGGTGATATTACTGACTATTAGCGAGCGTGATTCGGGCCCGTGTTCCCTTGTCCCTGGGGCCCTACCTTTGGGTTGTGGATACTCCTGCGTGGTTGACTCTCACACTTGGACTGACAATAGATATAGTGATCTGGACATTGAGACTTAGAGACCGATAGGTTTAGTGACATGAACATTGCATTGGCTACTAATTCGATACACATGCTTTACTATTTATTTGTACCGGTTATTTCATGTTCACGTCATTACTTTATGTTTACTGCTTCACGTTTATCATCACTGCATATATTACATATTTTATATATTTTGCTATTGTGTCACTCTGACGACCTGAGTATGCATGCTCAGAGTGAGAAGTGGACTTAGCTCGGATCAGCATCTGTCGTACCTTGAGGATATTGCGGACTTCTAGATCAGCGACGTCAGCGCCATCTTTTCTTGATCTTTACATGGTTAGTTTTATATCTGTTTTGATTTAGAGACTGCATTTCTCATTACCTGTGCATTGATTACTGATTACCACGTAAAGCTAGAAGCCGAAGTGTGACTACGGCATGATGTTTTCTTAACCATAGGAGCATAACTGACCTTGTCAACCCCTCGTATTCCGTATTTTGGGAAGCGGGGCGTGACACTAATTGTCTGACTTAGACTGAGTTTCAATATAATCAATCTGACTTGAATATGATTCAAGTATGAAATTACAAAACTACAATTTAATATGAATCCGTATATTCAATCTGTTCAATTTATTCAATCTATATTAGCTGACCCGAACCATGGATATATTCCATTTACATGATCATCCATTATATCCGTTCCATTACTGATATCATGGTTTCGGCAAGTCATACAATATACAATTCAAACAATACAATTAAGACATCGCGGGGTTTATAAGGGGTAGATTGGTACGGAAGGTGTTAAAAGCGGCACGAGACTGTAACCATAATACACCTAACCTAAATATCTATTGTCGTTGTATCGTGGCTGAACGGTTTCTTGTGCTCTGTATACCTTAGTCTCCGGAATAGTGGGACTCCTCTCGTATACACTGGTATTCTTCTGTACCAAGTTACAAACAACGACGTTAACATAAAAGAATGTTAATAAATAACATTATAATAGTTATACTCTCTATTATGTCTATTCCATTCTTGTCTATTTACGGGACTTACCGAGCGATTTGTTCGCTGACGACATTCTCTTTCTTTTTCTTTGGAATGTCGTCAGGTGATTCGGACTCACTGGAGATCAAGCCCACCAGCGAGGGTTTGGACCAGCTAGCTTTCGACCCAGAGTTTTAGATTCCTTATACACATTTACATTCTGTATTTTCCATTTCTGTTATGCCACTGTTTAGGCATTGTTTTCCATTCCATATATTTACTTTTCAGATGTATTGTAAAAATAAAAGAATGTTAATAAATAAAGTTGTTATTTATTTACATCATGTCTCTTATGCATTTTACTTATATTGCTTAGATACACTTAGCGTGTTTACTTCAGAGTAAATACGTAGCGGCCTCGTCGAGTCCTATACCTGTATACTGGAAAGCGGGGCGTGACAAACACCAAACATGTATTAAATACTGGTTAATTTAAATTAAACATATCGTTGTACAAAAAACTGGGATATGTTAGAATATAAATTATATTTGCTCAATCCTTATTATAATTTCGGAATTTTGATGGGAGAAAATTAATTCACTTGTTTTGGATTATAAAATAGATTATAGTCAGATAGATATTATACATTAATTATAAACTAGTGTGTTCCACGTGCGATGCACTTTTGTATATTTTGATATATCTACTATTATAACCATAAAACTTAGGAGTAAAAAAGGAACTGGTGGCAAAATTCAGCTCACATTGCTTCATAGAATGCCATGTGAAAAATAGGAATTGTTGTCGAAATTAAAAATAAAGAAAAAATTCTATCCAAATCCTGAAGCTTGCTAACTATTAGTTACAAAAATTGAATTTCAAATTTCCTCATCTCTACTATTATAATCGCAAAACTTGGAGGCAAAATGGGAATTGATAGTAAAATTCAAATAACATTTCTTTGTACAATGCCATATGGAAAAGAGAAATTATTGTCGAAATTAAAAATAAAGAAAAAAATCTTAGCCAAATTCTCGATCCCACTAACTGTTAGTTACAAATATTGACCTTTAAATTATCTCATATAACTATCCATTTCTCTATTTCCTCCACTGTTATCCTAAGTAACTTGGCACATAAACTATTCTTTGATTTTAAGTTTTTTATTAATATTTTTATTTTGCAAACAACTTAACTTTTAAAATAAATTAAAAACTTTAATACTCACGTGCACTCTTCACGGCTTCACAGAGATTTGAAAAGATTTCACGTGCTAGGTGTCCAAAAGCAATTAATGTGTACGACAAAACTTTTAAGTGTGCACCAAGAGCCAACAAAACGGACGGACAATAATTTCATTTGTTAATTATTGAAAGTACAAGCTTGTCTTTTTATATTATCATTATTAAGACTGCATTTCCCTGATATGATCATTTCACCCAAATGATTACCCGTCCATGATTCCCAACCTAAAATTTGTATGACCCACACGTGGGTCCCATGAACAATTTAATGAGTGGGTCAACAGAGAGGCTTGCGCCTCCGCGTGCAACTCCCCCGGTTAGAAAATAATTTCAGGATGCCCTCCCGCAACCTCAGCCATAAACTCTCCTGTTTTACGGGATCCGAGGTGTATGCTATTATGCCCAATTGTGGGTGTGAGTGGAAACAGCAGGTCCATGGGTGTTGTGTTTACTTAATAGGTGATGTGTCCTTTGAATTCTTCAAGTATGAAAAATGATAGCACCAACCCCCAATCCCGCTATTATGCTTCTAATTAACAGGGACTCCGGACCCTACCACATATATATAAAGGATTCACATTGTAGCTAGTTCAACTACAACGCAAGATCTATAAGAAAAAGGTTGGCTCCTGCATTATAATTTTTGAAGCGGTGATGGCACAAACGCTTCAGCTCTGCGCTCTCAATAGTTCTCCTCCTCAAACTAGAAATAATTTGGAGAGAGAATTGTTGCATTCTCTCACCACTACAAGGTTGAATGTCCCAAATATTCAAAGCAAGAGGAGGATTGGTTCTGCTCCTAAAACTAGTCCCATAGTTTGCTCAGCAGCTGATCAACCAGGAGATGCATCAAATTACACTACGACTATCGATCTCTGTCCTGCTATCAGGAGGTCCTGGTTCCCTCCCCCTCCAGACTTCATCTTTGGGGCAGGCTCTTCCGCGTATCAGGTCTCTCTCTCCCCCTACCTCCCCCCTCCCTCACATTCATCTTTTCTAATATCTATAATTATGCCCGACAATACACACACACACACACATAGATAGAAGGAGCTTGGAATGAAGACGGAAAAGGGCTAAGCAGATGGGACTGGTTCTACCAAAACTATCCAGGTAGTACTTTTTCTACATTTTTATCACATATAATTACATGATCGCTCTCGCGCGCGTTCTCTCACTCTCTCTGTGTGTAAAATTTAATTTAGGCTTGAACGCAGGAAACCGTCTTGACTTTTAACCCGATCGAACAACAGAAACTGTATATGCTTTTGTTTGAAAAACTTGCACTTTGTCTTAACTGTGTTATTATTTTTGTTAATTATTTTGAAAAGGCCGGCCTCTGAATATTTATCTATATATATTTTTTCCTTCTTCCTGTTGTTTATATATAAAAGGGTGGTAATTAATTTACATAAGAGAGAGAGGGTATTTTGGAAAGTTAAAAAATACTATTAAGGGAAAGAGTTAACGATGGGTAAAAAAATACTTGGTCTTTTAACATATCTAAGGTCCCAAAGGCTGATTAGATGCAAAATAATTTGGTCAACAATCCTTTATTTTCCCATCAATGTGGATCCCGCATCGATAAGTTTGTTTGGATGTCTCCTGCTGATAAGTGATTATTGCCTTGAATTATATGTTCACTTAAAAATGACAACTTTTCCTACTTGAAAATAAAGTATGATTTCTAGCTTATTTCATAAATGATCATGGAATAGCAAAGTTGACCAAGTAATATATCATGATGCCCCTTATCTTTTCATCCAAATTTTAAAATGGTATTAATGATATATCTTTTTCGTCATTTTACACTCAATAATCATTTATCTATCACTTTTTATACAAAATCATCCAAACATCAAACAACTTATTTGTTATATATAATCACTTATAAGTGATTATTTCACCTTTTTCAAAAAATAATCATTTATAAGTGATTATGACAAATAATCATTTCAAAATAAGCTCATCCAATCAAGCTCTTAACTTGGGGTGCCTATTTGGTTTAGTCTAATATTTTGGGTTTTGATTTAAAAAATACCAAGTTTTGGATGTTGTATTTAAAAACAACCAAGTTTCGAGTGAGCTATATCAATAACCTTTTTTAAAGTAAAAAAAACATGACAAGCCGTCCTGCTTAATAAAATAAAATATACAAGACAAAGCTTAACCAATTGGCAATTGAACCAATATCTTATGACGGAAGAACATACAATTGTAATCTCTGACACAAATACAACCATAAAATATAAGTGCCACCCTACACCTTGCAATAAAATTTCTAGATGCATAAAATATTTAAAAAAATGTACAATGAAGAAGGAAATGCTACAGCAATTTTTAATTTTCAATATTTTTTTTCACTTTTGGATCAAAACGAAAGAACCAACCCGCACATATCATTAAATGAAGTTTTTAACAAAACTAAGAAAACGGAAAAATCCAAATTACAGTCGAAAACAGCAAATGCTGCTACAATTTTTTTCTGTTTTGTTATTTGGATGAAAAAGTAGAAATGGTTGTTACTTGTACGGAAGGAATACACATACACACATAAAAGTTTGCATTTTGTTTGACTTTTTCAGAATTAACTGATGACCATAGCAACGGAAATATCGCAACCGATTTTTACCACCGATACATTGTGAGTATATAATATTGTAAACTACAGCTGCTTGCCCCTTTCTTTCATTTTATTTAGATATACGATTAAATTTTTTATCATATCTATTTGGGTATAAATAGTTAGTTCCCTGTAATCGCAGGAAGACATAGAGTTAATGAGAGATTTGGGTGTCGAAACGTATCGCTTCTCCATCTCTTGGCCTAGGATTTTGCCAGGTATATCTGTAAACTACTCATGCCAACGATTTCTTGCTTGTAAGCAAACAATTACTGATCTCTTATTTTGAAATATATCAGAACAACAAATTGTTGACAAAATTAATTATTACGTACGTGACTCCATATATAATTATTCTGACTATTTTTAAAAATCTTTATTATTTTAACTCATAGTATTTAAAAGTATTTCTCAAATAAAAAATAAATAAAGTGATTTAGACTTGAAAGATCTAACGAATCTCTTTTATTAATTTAGTTTTCCATAATGCCACGGTTTTCCACAATGCCAATTCAAGTACCTTTCTATGTCATATTAATAAGGGGTTTTTATTAAATGGTCCCTCAATACTTGTCTAATTACTAAAAAGACTCCGTACTTGACAATTACTATTTACTCCCCAAAATTTTGAATAATTACTAAAAAAATCCTTGGGTTGCTAAAAAGATTGTTTTTCTTTCATTCCGTTGGACATCTAACGGAGGGATATCGGGACTAGGGTTTTAAAACTTCCAGACCACTCTCCTAAATCTAAAATTTCTAAGTTTGCCCCAAATCTAAATTCGGTTTTCCATTGATTGGGACCGAACTTAAGGATTTTTGATGGAGGAGAATGGTTTGGAAGCTTTAAAACCCTAGCCCCAACACCCATTTGGTAGATTTCTAACGGAATGAAAAAAAGACAATCGTTATAGCAAGTCGGAACACCTTTTAGTAATTACTTAAAGTTTTGAGGGTGTAAATAGTAATTATCAAATATCGGGGGTTCTAGTAATTAGCCAAGTATTGAGGGACCACTTAGTAAGAAACCCTATTAATTATTTATTTCGATTTCAGCTCCCTACATACCGATACATAAACTGATATCGGAAAATTTGGAAGGGTCCGAGCCCGCCCTGACTCCGCCCTGGGGGTGGGGGGGTTGGTGATATATATTATAGTTTAGACATAGACTAAAGCAATTTTCCCTTTATTTTGAATTTTCTGTAAGAAAAAAGAAAATGACATGTGTGGTTCTTTACGAGTTTGGTTAATTCATTCATTTATTTCGAGACAACAGTTTGGGTTATAACGGTAAGATATTACATCGTGTTTAAAAATAAATAATTGTTACGATCACTTATTAATGAAGATTTGCTCATGTTATCTTATAAGTTATCTGGCTAAAATATATAGATGGAACCCTAGATGGCGGAGTGAACCCACTTGGAATAGCCTACTACAACGATTTGATAAATAGATTGCTGGCAGCAGGTATCCGATGAAAACCACAGATTAATCGAATTAATGCCCTTACATAGTTTCATTATTAAAATGATTCGTGATGATTACTTTATGCAGGCATAACACCCTTCGTGACAATTTTTCATTGGGATGTTCCACTAGCGCTTGAGATAAAATATGGTGGATTCAGAAGTAGGAAAATTGTGTAAGTGTTGTTCTTTATTGAATAAATGAAGACAGTAGCCCATATGTTTCATTAAAAGATAATATAACGAAAGCACATAATAAAAGAAAAAGGAGAAAAAGATGATTTAACGCAATAGTGTATGGGTTTTTAGTCATATGAAATCATTTATTTGAATACCAATCATGTTTATAGTCATGAACCATTTCTCATGAAACAAATCAAATCATGCCCCCCCCCCCCCCCCGCCCCCCAACCACATAGTTATCCCAATGATTTATAATTTGCATCCGCAATATTGAATAGTCTCTCTTCTATTGGTATATTTTATTGATAAAATAAGAAATATTGATATATGGTTGTGTGCACTATTGAATAGTCTCTCATGCACACAGGCGAGAGAGAGAGAGAAAGAGAGAGAGAGAGAATCGGGCAACATAGAGGAAATTTCCTCAATTTAAGTTGCAAGAAGTCGATTCCTATTTTTTCGACGATCAACATCCACTCTCTTAATCTTTGTCTTTATCATCTAAGATGTGAATATATACATCAAATTCATCGTGTATATAACACCATTTTACCGTCGTTTTTGTAATGTAATAATCTAAGAAAATTTATATTATTGGAATACCATTAATTCTGCACTTACTAAATCAACGGTGAAAGGGTGTGAGAATAACTTGAAATTTGATGAATTTATATCTTAGATTATGAAGATGAAGATGGTGCATGTCGATCTTAGAAAAAAATGATGGAGATTGACCTTTTGGAATTCCATTTGAAAAATTTCCTTCTATACCATCTAAGATTCCATACTCTCTCTCACACACAGGGCAAGGCTAATTTTGTCATGTCCCGTTTCCCAAAAATACGGTAAGGGGTACGTGACGAGGTCCGCGATATATTTATTCTGAGAAGGTCATTTCTCACAACAAATACGTTAAGCCTATATAAGCAATATAAAATGACAAGAAATAACAAGTGAAATAAAATCCAACATGCTATTTATTATATTAAAAATTCCATGGAGTTTCAAACAATAACAAAATGTCTGAAATACAAGATAAGATAACATAAAGAAGCCTTAACAAGAAGCATACTGAAAATAACAATTGAAATGGAAACTAGCCATCCGCTTGCGATGACAGCTGGTTGTATTACTCTTCCGTCGGTTCTAACTTCTCCGTCCCTAAATCATCTAACAAACATTTCAAGGAAAGAAAGAAATAGGATGGAATAACTGTCAGCGAACTTGCGCTCGGTAAGTCCTCAAGATAAGATATGAATTATATAAATAAAGTGCAAGGTGACATGCGATATAGCATAAATAGAAATCATGAATATGCAAATAAAGATGGCATGATAATGTGCATGTCAACTATATAAGCATGGCAAGATAACATGAGCATGGTAATAAGGTATAACATGTGTTGGTCAAATGAGTATGTATTGCGTGTATATTGCTGAACATGAAATGAATGTCAATGTCCTAAAAGGTCTTTACAAGGGTGAACTAATCTAACGTCAGTACAAGAGTGAGTGTCAACCAAATCTCAACAGTTTTCTCAAACCAAACAAGCTGTAATCCAGGGGTAAGGAACAATAAGCCCTCATGATAGTGTTAGTATTCGTGATTGTTACTATTCGTGATTAATAGCATGGGACTTCTGAGATTCCGTTGGACTCACAACTCAAACTGCTCCAACACTCCGCTTATTCTAGATTATAGTTAAAATTACAAGTCTTTCCCGAATCCATGAATACAAATGAGAGAGTACAATTTGAGTTCATGTCAATTGCATGTATTCGTGTCAAGTTCATATAATATTCAAGTATTCATGTCAAGTTATATTTATGCTTCAGATCAAGTCAAGTCTAGCATGGTAATAGGTTTATTCGTGTAAATCATGTAAATACATTATGCAAGGGGTACATAGTATGAAATGGAACAAATATAACATCAGGATTCAAATTAAATATCATGTCCATTTTCCTAATATTTTGAGACGGTACGAATTAACTGTGTTTAAATATAATGAGAATGGCAAGTAGTAACACTCATTGTCTCCAGCTCCTCGAGCCTCAAGAGACAATAAACCACGTAAACCCATCTATTATCTAAGTACTTTAAAAATTAGTTATTTTATAGATTCTAGGTATTTATGTGAAATGATGACATTTAGAAACATCATGATATTTATGTAAAATAGGCCATTAAATTCTCGACGGGTTTTATGTAAAATACTATATTTAAAAATCTCGAGAATGTTTATAAAAATACTATTTAAATGTCGAGGGTGTTTTAATAAAAATATACTTTTGGAAAGTTATGGTATATTAATGAAAATCCTAATTTTAGGATATTTTAGCAAAAACCCAACCTTTTAAAGCTTAAGGGTATTTTCTTGAAAGATCTAATTTGAAATCTTGTTTTCTTTTAAACTAAATACAAATGATAATTTATGGATACGAATCCAAATAATTTAATTTTATCATCTTTTCTTTTATTTTAATTTTATTGAACTTGTTTTAAGGTTCGCTTTCCTTTCCTTTTAAGACCATGTTCTATGAGGAGCTTTGAGTCTTACTCTACTAGACCCAAGACACGATTTAACCAGCATCATTCTTAACATGATTCCCCTTACGAGAGTTGTAGAGGCAAATACGCAAAGGAAGAGGGTAATAGTTAAAATTCTATTTTTAAAACTTGAGGGTAATTTTGTGGAAACATACTCTTCAGAAATTAATATTAATTTTAGTGGATTAGGATTTGAAGAGTGCGTGTGGATTGGTTGTTACCCGTACTGTCAACTAAAAACACTTGGCAATTTTCTAGAAGTAGAAGTTTGTATTACATCTTAACCAACAACTGAATGGTGAAATATTTTTTAAAAGTTCCGGTTACATGACCTAATAATATTCGATATGAGATAATTCTCGATAATGATTGATAGAATTAGGGGGTGGGTTATTTTCTTCTCAAATTCCCCCTGTTTCAGTCGGCAAGTTTTCTTTTTTTTGTGGATTGGGTATGATGGCTTAAGCCAGACTTTTATATAAATGGGATTATTAAATCATGAGATTTACCGATAAGGTACAAAACATAGGCATGATTTGTTGACATGAAAATAGGAGAGATTCAACAAAAAAGGAAGAAAGATAAGAGGGAACTTATCCGAGTTGTGAATCGATCTAATAATCCATTCACCGATCGTTTCTTGAACGCAAACCAGAAGATGGCTTCACTAAGTCTTGAGAGAAATAATTAGAGGGGAATTTTAAGGTGAAATTTTAGAGAGGGATAGAGTCTTCACAGAATGGAGATGGAGTAGAAACAACGAGAATGTTGGTGTATAAAAAAGATTAAAAGGTATTAAAAGAGAAGTAAATAGGGAGTTTAAGGGGGTAGGGGGTTTCGTTAATCAATTGGGAGTTTCGGAATATGAAAATGAAGAGACAAGAACTTAAGAGTCGCGTGAACACGGGCGAGGCACGCTTGGCTTTGTTATGGCCGTCCGAACCTGTGCTTGGGCCGTCCGAGTCGGCTCGACTTCGTTGGATGGGGTTGGGTCTCGAACCATGGGCTCATGTCGATGTGATCGGTCCAAAAATATATCTCGTTTCTCATTTAATTTTCCGGAACTCCATGCAACGCTAGTGAAACTTTCAGGATTCGAAAACGACTAAAAAGAAAACAAAACAAAATAATTGTGTTGTGAAGATTCGAACACATGAAATATAGAATAGTGGGGTAAAAGCTGAACCAATGAGCTACAACCTTGTTCTTGAACATTATTTATCAAGAATTACTTATAACTCGATACAAGAACAGAAAATACAACCTTTTATTAATTAAAACAAAAGTGATGGTATACACAATTTAGGGTTGTTACATTCTACTTGCCATAAAATTAATTTCGTTCTCGAAATTACTCAAGAAAGATATTACAATAGAGCAAGTGCCACGCCCCACTTTCCAAAAAATAGCAGGGTTGACAAAAATATTAAAATAATAGAGTCGTGAGGACACGACGAGACCTGCGACGTATCTATATTACAAAGCACATCTTCCCGATATAGATACCCTAAGCGTCTTTACATGCAATAATGTATTTTAAGAATTTATAACATTTTTAAAGAGTTTCACGAACATGTCAAGTTTCAATACATAGGAAAAGAAGCCTTAAACAGTGAGGCTGATAATAACGAAATAAATGATGGCAAAAAGACAACAACCAGAATGCTAATAATCTGCCTAATAGTGCGCGAGATCTTCAGCTGAAACTTCTATGTCACATGGCGTCGTCTTGTCCCTGTTCTTCCTTTTTAGCCCTAACGGACATTTCGGGGGGAAAGAGAGAAACATTCGTTAGCAAGCTAGGCTCGAATAAGTCTTCCAAAATCCGGTAAAGGTAAAGAAAATATGATATAGGTAAAACAAGACCAACTCAGTAAATAGTAAGGAAAAATAATGCAAGTTCATGTAAAAAAATATTGACATATATATTTTTTAAACTATGTTTTATCTTGTACAAGTTGAAACAAGAATAGGGCATGCAATATCATGAATATTCCGTTCGCCATGTCGGAACATCATATGATGAATCTAGAGGTGGCCCCTGTGGATTCAAGAGGTGGCACTTGCCGGCTTGGCATGGCACTTTACTTTACGTGGCACTCAGTTCCACACACAATAGCATTTGTCGCCTTCTCGATATATATGATGCTATTCCTTTCCCAACTTCCTCATTACCCATGTCAAAATGGTTTACTAGATCAAGCATGAATTTTCTTTAAACAAGAGTTAACTAGTAACATTAATCAAGTATCAATCATATATAAAGTAGTTACGTATCAAGTATCTTGCGAAAAGTAAACCGATATAACCTGTAAAATCTTATAAAACATGAAAAAATAATTAGGAAATTATATAATGAAAACATGCAGTAGTCACATAATTTCAGTAGAAAAATATGATAAGAACTTCTGAAAAATATAAATATGCGGACAAGGAAAACTTACATCGTTAGACCCAAACCGGCAGCTTGTTAAGCCGTATCTCCCATCACCGATCTCAAAAAGGCTTGAAATTTGGACTAGGGCTCAAAGGGGATGTCGAGGAATTTTTGGAAGTCATGTTGTAACTTTTGATGGAAAAATCGCAGTAAAAAAGGTAATGAGGTGAAGGATGTATATATAGAAGCAAGAGGGTTGGGTCAAATCTAATTAAAAAAAATCCAAAAGCCTGCAAAAATAAAACAAACAAACAAACAAATCAAAACAAATAAAGAAAGTACTTAAACAAATAAACAAACAAACTATTTAAACAACAGACAAACAATCTAAAATAACAAACAAATAAATAATTATTTAAAATTCTTTTCTATAACAAATTATTTTTCTAAAATATAAAAAAGTTTTTAATACGTCAATTCTATTCTTTCAAAAATAAATAGTGTTATTTTCAAAACAAATCTTAAAAATTGTAATTCTTTTTAAAACAATTTCTCTTCTCTTTTCCTCAAAAACAAAACAATAAAATCTAATGAATTCTTTAAAATCTTTCTTTTACCCTTTTAAAATAAACAAATAAATTTTATCTTTTCCAAAAATTCTTTTCTAAATAATTTTACCTTTCGAAAATATAACAAAATCTTTTATCTTAAAACAAAATTTTCTTTTTCTCTTTCTCTTTCTTTTTTCCAAAATAAAAAATTCTCTTTTATTATTTAAGAATCTCAACAAACAAGATTAATTTCAAACAATTTTTTTATTTATTTCAAAACGAGCATGGTCGTTACAGCAATGAAGAGTGTTAAGATAATACAGTTGTGTTTCGTCGTCGCGCTTCATCGGTCGATAGTCTAGTTGATAAGAAGGGGTTCAGCTGGAATAGATCGTGAGGGAATATCGAACACCACCCTCCTTTGACGACAGTCGAGGATAGCAGAAAGAGTTTGAAGTTAACGAGAACAATTTAAGAACACAAAACAAAAGGTTGTTCTAAAAGATGCAAGTGGAAAGGAGTGTACTGAAATCAAGGAATCAAAAGTTGGGACATGATCTTCAAGGAAGTCGACAGTGATGTTTTAAGATGGATTCAAGAATTAGGATGGGATTCAAAGGAAAGGATATAATAGTTGGATTTCTAAATTCTTGTCATATATTGCTTACAATATTCATACAGAACTAACCTGTATGGGCCATCAATAAAATTTGTCACACCCCGCTTGCTAAAAGAGCGGTAATGGATATGTGACAAGACCCGCGACGTATTTATTCCTAGAAGGTCATTTCTCGTAACAAATACGTTAAGCGTATATAAGCAATATAAAGTGACAAGAAATAACAAGTGAAATAAAATCCAACATGCAAGTTATTACATTCAAAATTTCATAGAGTTTCAAACGATAACAAGATGTCTGAAATACAAGATAACATAAAGAAGCCTTAACAAGAGGCATACAGAAAATAACAACAAAAATGGAAACTAGTCATCCGCTACGATGACAACTAGTTGTATTACTCTTCCGTCGGTTCTAACTCCTCTGTCCCTAAGTCACCTGACGAATACTCCAAGAAAAAAAAGAAACATGGTTGAATGCCCGTCAGTGAACTTACGCTTGGTAAGTCACCAAGACAGGATATGAATTATGTAAATAAAGTGCAAGGTGAGTATGAATAGAAATTATGAACATGTGAAAAAGGATGGCATGATATTGTGCATGTCAACTATATAAGTATAACAATATAACATGAGCATGGCAATAAGATATAGCATGTGTTAGTCAAATGAGTATGTGTTACGTGTATTGGTGAATATGAAGTGAATGTCAATGTTTCCTAAAAGGTCTCTATAAGGATAAACTAATCTAATGTCAGTTCAAGAGTGAGTGTAAATCAAATCTCAAGAGTATTCGTGAACCCAACAGGCTGTAATCCAGAAACATAGAACCATGGGCCCTCGTGATAATGTTAGTATTCATGACGTTCGTATTCGTCATTGTTAGTATGGGGCTCTTGAGATTCCGTTAGATTAACAACTTAAACTATCCCAATACCCCGCGTATTCTAGATTATAGTTAAATTTACAAGTCTAGCCGAATCCATGAATACCAATGAGAGAGTACAAGTTGAGTTCATATCAATTGCATGTATTCGTGTCAAGTTTATGTAATACTCAAGTATTCACGTCAAGTTATATTCATGGTTCGGGTCAAATCAAGTCTAGCATGGTAATAGGTTTATTCGTATAAACCATGTAGATACATTATGCAAGGAGACATAGTATGAAATGGAACAAGTATAACATCAGGATCGATTCAAGTTAAACATCATGTTCATTTTCCTAATATTTTGAAACTGTATGAACTAACTGTGTTTAAATATAATGAGACTGGCAAGTTGCAACACTCATTGTCTCTGGTTCTTCGAGACTCAAGAAAGAATAGATCACTTAAACCCATCTATTACCTAAGTACTTTAAAGATTAGTTGTTTTATAGATCCTAGGTATTAATGTGAAAGGATGAAATTTAGAAACTTCATGGTATTTATGTAAAATAGGCCATTAAATCCTCGAAGGGTTTTATGCAAAATACTATATTTTAAAATCTCGAGAATGTTTAAATATAAAAATATAATTTAAATGTCGAGGGTGCTTTAATAAAAGTATACTTTTGAAAAGTTATGGTATATTAATAAAAATCCTAACTTTAGGGTAGTTTAGTAAAAACCTAACCTTTTAAAAGTTAAGGGTATTTTCTTGAAAAAATCTAATTTAAAATCTTGTTTTCTTTTAAACTAAATACAAATGATAATTTATGGGTACTAACCCAATTAATTTAATTTATCATCTTTTATTTTATTTTAATTTTATTGAAATTGTTTTAAGGTTCGGTTTTCTTTCCTTTAAAACCATGCTCTATGAGGAGCATCAAGTCTTGCTCCACTAGACCCAAGACGTGATTTAACTAGCACCATTCTTAATAGGGTTCCCCTAACGATGGTTGTAGAGGCCAATACACAAAGGAAGAAGGTAATAGTTAAAATTCTAATTTTAAAACTTGATGGTATTTTTATGCAAACATACTCTTTAGAAATTAATATCAATTTTAGTGGATTTAGGATTTCAAGAGTGCATGTGGAATAAGTCGTTACCCCGTGCGCTATCAACTAAAAATACTTTAACAATTTTCTGAAAATTCATGTGAATTGATATAGGGTAGTAGAAGTTAAGTGAAACATGAAGTTTGTATTACATCTTAACCAACAACTGAATAGTGTTGGTTAAATAAATAATTACATATCTAGGAACGTTGCTAAAATCCTTTCATGAAAAGAATTTTAAAAGTGCAGGTTACATGTCGCAAGTTCATTCTGATTCAGATTCGGATGTTGTTGTCCTAGCTCTTGTCCTTCCTCTGTGATTCAAGACAAAGAATCTTAGTAATATTCGATATGAGACGATTCTCTATAACGTTGTTAGAATTAGTAACGGGTTATTTGCTTCGCAAATTTTTCGTTTTTCAATTGGCAAGTTTTATTTTATTTGTGAATTGGGTAATGATGGCATAAAGAGACTTCTATATAAAGGAGATTATTAAAGCATAGGATTTACCGACGAGGAACAAAACATAGGCATGATTCGTTGACATGGAAATAGGAGAGATTCAACAAAAAAGGAAGAAGAATGAGAAAGAACTTACCCGAGTTGTGAATCGATCTAACAATCGATTCATTGATTGTTTCTTGAACGCAAACAGGGAGATGGCTTCACTAAGTGTTGAAAGAGATAATTAGAGGGGAATTTTAAGGTGAAATTTTAGAGAGAGAGAGAGAGTCTTA